>JAECXF010000034.1:0-1200000 GCA_018151655.1 Drosophila bocqueti
ATTTCAACATTTATCGCAATTCAGTAACCCTGATAGCACGGTATCCAGAGAGAAGAAAACTGTTGCAAAGCACTGAGAGAGAGCGAGAGGCAAATAGTTTGAAACAGCTTGTTCCCGAGGTCTGTTTCAAAGGGTGGTATCCAGTACAGGTTCGAAAATACTAGAACGGTGCAAGATTTAGGAGATTATTTGAGGGCGCGCATTTAGTATTTCCATAACGCGTAGCGAAAAAGAATAAAAATGTTAATAAAACGCTCTATCTCCAATGTTTGCCTCTCGCTCTGCCCTTCACATATTTCAAACTTTGGATCCCGGAATGAACAAAAATACGTGGAAAAGTCGAATTAAAAAAGCGAATACAGTCCTGATTGATTTGATAAAGCAATTACAATATTTTGGGAATCGGGAAATTATATGAATTTGCATTAAAAGACCTGGGACGAAAAAGTAAAATTAAAAATAAGGATGCAGGACTGTCAAAGGGAAAATTGGCAACTGGCACAGGACAGCATCTCCTCCATGGGTATGGGCACTGGTTCCATCATGTTTCTCCCTTAACGGAACACCCACCCATGCCTAAAAGAGCCCATATACAATCATCCGAGTTCCTTAGACATGTACTATGGGCAGTCCAAGGCTGGCTCAGCCGCCGGAACGCATATCTATAGCTTTGGGATAATTAATAATCTAAAACAAATCATAAAAAGATGAACGTGTGGGATGTTTCAAATTTTGCCGGTTGTCAACAAAGTATGACTGCATCATTGGCCCTCAAAAAATGCCGAACTACAAGTAGAAAGAGTGGTCACACTTCAAAAGAATAAACATTTTTGCGCTGCGTGACAACTTTATTTGCTGGATACTGAGCTATAAATTTTAAGAATTGATTTAATCGAAAAAGTTGAAAACCTTCTTGGAAAGTGAAGAGTATGTGAACTCGTCGAAGAAATAAGTAAATAATTATACATTTTTTATTTATTATATTTTATGATATATAATTATTTAAGTATCGCATAATTGATAAAAATACAAAAATATATATTTAATATTATATTTCCAAAGTCATATAAAAAGTGAAGGACATCAAAAAAAAATTACTTAGACACAAATATCCATAGATAAAATGTTAAATGTTTAAAAATTGTTGTTGAATATTCAATGCTGAAACACACTACGAACCTAGTCATCCACATTTAAATGAAAAATGTCCAAACTGCCAGTACTGTTCCCTGCACTGTTTCCAGCACTGGCCCAATCAGCTGTTCAGCGGGCGTCGCTGCCGCTGCCTCTGCCACTGAGTATCTCAATCTTTGCATTTCAAAGGTTCAATTTCTGGCGGCGAAACAGTTCGTTGTGGTTAGTTTGGTTCTCAGATTTTTTCGAAAGATGCTGCAGTTATAAGGCGGGTGTGCTGTGTAGAACATTAAAAGTGTTTTGGAATCTGTGCCTGAGGAGGAAGAAATATATTCCAGCAAAATGCAAGTGAAACAACAAAGCGTTTTGTATTTGTTGTTGTTGTTTCTGGCTGTGACGTTGCAAGGAGCTAACGCTGAAACCGACAGCGACGCCAACGGAGTTGCAGAGACAGAAACTAATTGGAATGGTTTGTATTTATTTTGTATATTATCTGACTTAAGTTAGAATGAGTTCATCAACGCCCATAGAAAATTATGCATTGCATTCATGAATGCATCGCTACAATCACGTAGGCCACCGCTAAAAATCTGCGCTGTTGTTTCTACACTCATGTGTATATCCTACATTTCCCTTCCCCTTTTCCCCCATTTGTTTGTGTTTTTATTCCGCTTTGATGTGTGTGCGCGGGTCGTTTACTCTGGAATTGCCAGGGAGAGGAACAGATGCAGATACAAGATGCAGGCAGAAATTCGGATAGAACGGAGATACAAATTGCTTGAACGACGAACATTGGCGATCGGATTTCTCTATATTCATAATTATCGTCTTGGTACCTGCTCAACTCGTTGGTTAATTAATTTGACCGGTTATTGTTAAATATAAAATATTGGCTTGCTGGGACAATAGACATTTAGCATTTCGTCATTCCATTTTGATCAATTAAGGAGTATTCAATTTCCATTTTGTATTTGTGGCCCAATAAAATAACTCATATCGCAACAGATAAACTTCCTTTCTTAAGTTTAAGTTTTTCTATGATATATTATTATTTCTTTTAAATTAGACTAACAAGAAAACATTTAATAAAATAGTTCTCAAGTGATCTTACAGAGAGATAATTAAAATTTAATGACACTTTCAGGTCTGCTGCGGTTATGATATTTTTTAATTCATTTTAGCTATTGTTTTGAATTCCTAAATAATAATTTAACTTAACATAGCTAATTAAGCTTTTTTCACGGTTTTAATTCCAATGGTCTCAATTACTTTTTTACTTCATTTTGACCATTTAAGTAATTAAATTAAATAGCATTGAATGATCTTGTGGTGATGTGGAGTGAAGATCAATGGGGCTCTGAGTAAATTATTTTTTCCATTAGTATATAAGATCTGATTTAATATAAAAAAGGCATTTACTTTTCATTTCGGCCAGACAAAGGTGACCGTTTCACAAATCGCAAATCGCAATCATTCCAAATAACGAACGGGAGCACAGATTTTGCAATTTTAAAATCAAAATCGCTAAATTTTTACGAAAGCAATTACCGGAGCAGACCTGCTTAATAATTTGTCTACTTTTTGTGAACTTTATACTCCCCTACTGATTTTTTTATATTACCTTTGAGTAAATAAATTAAGTAATATTTTCTGATCACTCAATGTAGAATTCTGTGTAGTCACATCCTGGTATATCCACGCTAATGTTAAAGGGGTACCTAATGATAAGCACCAAATAATATAGGTATCTAAAAACAGCTGAAAATCCAAATCCAAATTCCTCATTTATGATTGTGATTGTTTTGTATTTTAATAAGAAGGAAAACTAAAAACTTCTAAACTAAATCTTTACATGGTCTTTGTATGTATGCTTTATTTTGGTGACACGACAGTAACCTAAAAACAAATATTATAATTCCCTAATAAATGTACACATCTACATAAATCATCAATCATTCACACCTCTTTTCAATGCTCCGCAGACAAAGTCAAAGTGTTTACTGTGGCCCCTTTCCTCATTTATGATTGTGATTGTTTTGTATTTTAATAAGAAGGAAAACTAAAAACTTCTAAACTAAATCTTTACATGGTCTTTGTATGTATGCTTTATTTTGGTGACACGACAGTAACCTAAAAACAAATATTATAATTCCCTAATAAATTTACACATCTACATAAATCATCAATCATTCACACCTCTTTTCAATGCTCCGCAGACAAAGTCAAAGTGTTTACTGTGGCCACTGAACCCACCGATGGGTATGCCCGATATCTGAGATCTACACGCGTCTACGACATTGAGGTGAGATTTGAACTAAATTTAAGTTCTTACTAATTAGAACGATCTAAGAAATCAACTCTTCGTGGCGTTGACTCTGGTTATCGACATCGGAACCTTATAAGCTTGGTTACGAAGAATCATTAGGAATAGATAGAATATTAAATATGGTATATTCGTTACTTTGCTAAGTCGGAAGATATTTCTTCTTTATTAATAATGTTGCGCTAAACCCTATAAGGGTAATGAGAGTATTTTTATTATTTCAGCATGACTAGTGCACATATTTTTTACTTTACATAGTAGCAACAAATTTGAAATGTGCTTTTATTTCACATTAAATATGGAAACAGGTTTATGTTTGTGGAACACACTTTAAATCTAAGTCTAAATACAGTTATGCCCATATCCAAAATTTGCAAACTTGACGAGCTCTTTCTATGCAAATTAGAATTGATTGTTTTTATTGATGAATTTCTAATTTGATGCCTATACAAGCGACGAGTTGTCATAAAAACCTATATATGGTTTGTATCATCAAATATAAGACAGAAGAAAACATAACGAATATAAATTTGTAATCGCGTGTGTGTTTTTTGAAGACTTCCAATACTTGCCGGCTGGCTTGGCACACTTTAGCAACATTGTACTGTCTAAATAAATGTCTACTCAGTATATGGAAATATGTAGTATGTTTATGTGAGTGAACGCGGCTACCCGAGCATCCGGCGTTGGCGTCCGATTTTCTGATGTGGAGCACGGAGATTGGCTGGACACTGTGGGGCAGCGAGAACATACAGTGCACACATGTTGGAGTCACGTAGTCTTCCAGACTGAAACGGGTGCAGTTGCCGGGGTAATTAACAGCCCGATTTTGTTAGCTCTGGAACTTTCTATTCTCTCGGTCTGATTGCGGCAGATCTACGCTTATCAGGTCCCGAAGATGTCACAAAATATGTGTATGTTCTACTTCGGAAAGAAATTGACGGCCTTAAAATATGCTGATAAGCCGGCTTTTTTATTCTTTTTCCTTTTTTTTGTTTTGATTAGCTTAAGCTGATCCCTTCCCCCTTTTGTTTTGAGTTTCTTTATTATACTCGTATTCAGAGAACTGTGCGACCCAAGTTATTTGATCTGCAGCGATTGCTGAATAAATCTTTCATTCGGATTACAAATGTACAGTGGGCACCTATTTGTTTTTAATTATAAATCAGAAACTATGTAAAAATAAGAGCTAATTTGAACTTAATAATAGCAATTTCCTTTCATTCTATGAGTGTGCTTATTTATATACCTTTAAAGTTGCCAAATCGTGCTAACTTAAAGCAGATTTTTAAATAACATCAAATCTTTACAAAAATGTAGTTTCTGAACGCTGATATCTCTATACTTTAGTATTCTTGCTATCACTGAACAACCGGCTCAACATTGATATTCACACAAACTTGCTAAGGTATTTTATTGCTGTAAGCTTGAAGCTCGTGAAATCTAGTTAGGCTGAGGAACACAATCTATTTGGATAATAATGATATGAATCTGATTTAATCAGGTTACCACCCTTGGACTGGGAGAGGAATGGATGGGCGGGGATATGCAGCATCCCGGCGGCGGCTTCAAGCTGAATCTTCTGCGCAAGGCTATTGCGCCTTTTAAGAATGATCCGGAGGCTATAATACTCTTCACGGACAGGTAAGATATTTATACAACCACCATAAGATGTACCATTTATATTCGAATCCTATAGCTACGATGTGGTAATCACAGCTACGCTGGAGGAGATTGTGGAGAAGTTCAAGGAATCCGGAGCAAAGCTACTTGTCTCCGCCGAGAAATACTGCTGGCCGGATAAGAGTCTGGCCAACGACTATCCCGAAGTGGAGGGAAAGGGTTCCCGATTCCTGAATTCTGGAGCCTTTATCGGTTATGCTCCGCAAGTTTATGGTCTCCTGGAGGATCCCATCGAGGACACCGCCGATGACCAGCTTTACTTTACCAAGGTCTTCCTCGATGAGACGAAACGCGCCAAGCTGGGCATGAAGCTGGACACACAGTCTAGGCTATTCCAAAACCTTCATGGGGCCAAAAACGACGTGAAGCTCAAAGTGGATCTCGATAGCAATCAGGGTGTCCTGCAGAATGTGGACTTCATGACGACGCCGGCCATCATCCATGGCAATGGTCTGAGCAAGGTGGACCTGAATGCCTACGGCAACTATTTGGCCAAGACCTTTAATGGCCAGTGCCTGGTGTGCCAGGAAAATCTACTAGACCTGGATGTGAGTTTTTCAGTTTTTATGTTAACATTGCTTGTAAGTTTTAAAAATTTGTATTTTTCTATAGGATAACGATCTTCCGGTTATCACTCTAGCAGTGATCGCCGCCACACCCGTGCCCTTCTACGACCAGTTCCTCGTAGGCGTCGAAAGCTTAAACTATCCCAAGAAGAAGCTGCACTTGCTCATGTATAGTGGTGTGGCCCTCCACGACGACGACAGCCGGGAGTTCGTCAATAAATATGGCGAAAAGTACGCCAGTGCCAAGTTCACTCTCTCCACGGATGAACTGGACGAACGCCAAGGCAGACAGTTGGCCCTGTAAGTCGCACATATTTATTAATAACTGATATTTAATTTATTAATTTGGGATCTTATTGCGAAATTGTTGCAATATCTCTTTAAAAATTCGAACTTGCTTTCACTCACGCTAATATTTTGCAATTCTGACTTTAGTGACAAGGCTCGACTGCACCACAGCGATTACATATTCTACCTGGACGCAGATGCGCATATCGAGGACGGCGAGGTACTCCGCGAGCTGCTCAGGCTAAACAAGTAGGTCTAAGCAAAGACCTTATAATTACAAGATGGGCAATGACCATACATTTGAATGGAATTTTGTGCAGGCGAAAATTCAAGCCTCTTCCAGAAAAAGTTGTAAGCGTAAAAATCTAAAAAAAATAGTATGCGCTTCCATTAAGCAACAAATTTTATGGCGTTATTCATCTTGTCACTATAAGGTCTTTTGGTCTAAGGTTGCCGAATGCGAACCAAACTTACATCGATTCATTGACTAATTTCAGGCAATTTGCGGCTCCTCTATTCACAAAGTTCAATGAGCTGTGGAGCAACTTCTGGGGCGCCCTGTCCGAGGGCGGTTACTATGCCAGGTCGCACGACTACGTGGACATTGTGAAACGCGATCTGATGTAAGTATACAAAAAACACGAGTATTGAATAAGCTTAAATATTCCAAAATCTGACTCATTTTAACTGGGAATGTTGAAAATTTCATCAATGTTTTAAGGCTGATTGAAAACTAGTACTTCTGTCGGGGGTTTTTGGGTCCTCTCCATAGTCATTAACAATTAAACTTGTTTATTATTATAATACAACAGATTTATGAGGACATCGTTTCTAAATAGCAGTTAGTGTTCACCCATTGAAAAATCTTTAGCTTCATATTTCCTGTTTCTTCTTATGAATGGAAATGTCCATTTTGATCTTAGCACTAGGATTATACATTTCCTAGACAAAATATTAAGAATGCCTTTTAGATTTGTCTTAGGCTTAAATTTCCATTTCCGGGTGACTTCTTCAACCTTTCGGCTGCCAGATTGAGGTCGAGACTTTGATCAGTCGAAGGCGATGGAGAAATCGGTCTTAAAGCTGCGCCGATCAATGGAGTACATGTTGTCAGCGGTGCACTCGTACAGACCAGCATCCATCTGGGTGGCGGGGTCAATTTCGATCTTCGACTTGACCTTGTCGTCGCCGATGCGCCATTCGTGGACGTGCATGTACAGGTGCTGATAGATCTCTGCCCCGTCCTTGTACCAGGTGATATGGGGTCGGGGATTGCCCTTGGCCACGCACAGGAAGGCGATCTTGTGGCCCAGAACGTACTCGAGGTCAAAGTGCGAGGCTTGCAGGATTTTGGCACCCTAAAAACGGAATAAATAATTGATTAACACACTTCTTTCCACGGTAAAATCACAAGCCTAATTTTTTTTTGAAAAAATAATTAGTGTAAAAAAGAATTTGGATAAGTAAATATTCTAGGATTTCACACTTTCGAATTAACTTTGTAGGTTGTTTTTTTTTAATTGAAAATTAATCAAAAGAAGACAAATTATATCTCAAAGTCCAACTTTTCTTCTACTTCATGACCGCATATCACTTTTAATATCCACTCACATTGTTGTTGTTGTAATACTGATCGGACTCTGGATCGCGATATTTGCCCGTTATGGGCAAACCGATCTGAACCCTGGACTTGGTGCGTCCACGGCCACGTCCACGTCGTGCCTCACAAATGGGCGTGGCCAGCATGAGCAGCCCCAATCCGAGGCAGATGATCAGGCACTTGACCTGCATGATGACTTTTTGGGTAATGCTACACTCTGGTGGCGTTGCTGTGCGAATCTCGTCTGCTCGGCGACTGATCCACTCGGCGGGACTGGGGATCCGCTCTGCGCAACTAATTTGCCACAATTGTCCGGCGGATTTAATCCGTTGGATGCTGTGCTCTCGAGATTCACCCGTTGTTGTTCTGCAATGGGCTTCTCATCGCGCCGCATTTTCATATTTCGCTCAATTCCATGGCATTATTTGATTTGGACGCTTGCTTGATACCACCGATCGCTGTGGGAGCTCATGGAGCACCCCTTTCGAGAAATCTGGCTGGGACTCTGTTGAGAGCACAGTGGGATTAGGTACTCAAAAAGTTGTTTTTACAGGCTTGGTTTTTGAGAATATATTATTGCCTTAAAATATTAACATTTTGTGAATGATTTTGTTAAATGTAAAGAATCCTTAAAGGAGTTACAGAATATAATTATTATATGTTATTCTCTTTCTAATATTTGGAAATATTTTAAATATGCACCTATGATATATTTTTCCTTAAAAGACAATCTGCTGTTTAAATTGAGACAACATTAAATTAAAAAGAGATAAAACTTAACATTTTCGTAATATACATCAATTAAATTTGTAGAGTCCTTCGTTCTGTATTTGCTTAGGAATTTCAGCCCTTGGCACACTGTTTGAAGGTTCATATTAAAAGAGAAAAAGCCTCCCATTACTTGGTTTGCTTTCCACACATTTTAATAAAATAAATGCAAAAAAATCATTTGAATGGGGTAATTGAGCCAATTTGTCGGCTTTGTGCGCGCACACAAAAACGCACAAAGGTCGGGACTTAACCAAAAGTTACATTTTCATCGAGACGGAAGAAAACGACTTTTTAAATATATTTTTTATTCAAAATGTATGTGTTACATTGTGCACATTTAACTGTACATCAGAACATTATCCAAGAGACAACTCGTAGATTGTGAAGCGGAAAAGTTTGTCCTAAAAGTTAACCATAACATAGTCCGTGCGAAAGCCCCGTCGATCGATGGCGTAGATGTTATCCGCTTGACATTCGTAAAACCCTGAAAAACGCATATTATTTAAAATGAATACAAATTTAGAAAGCTAAACTTGATGCTGTTTGATAGTTTCCGTTTCTATTTACTATTTGTATGCTTATGTATAATGTGATTCTACTTACCAGCGTCCATTTGCGTGGTGGGATCGATTTCCATTTTTGATTTAACTATATTCGTCTCTATGTGAGACTCGTGAACCTGCTCAAAGGACGGAAAAATTCTATTAGATTAAGAATTATACCTATTTTCTGGACTTACCTGAAAGAATCGATGCTGATAGAGCTCGGCTCCGTCCTTAAACCAGGTAATTGTAGGTCGTGGATTGCCTGGAACAAACAAGCTGCATTCAAGCGAACAGGAATTGTCTTTTCTCACCTTGAGCCATGCAAAAGAACGTGATTTTGCGTCCCAGAGTGTAGTCCAGTTCAAAATGTGACGACTTTATGATCTTGGCTCCCTTTAAAGAGGCATTCAAATTACATACATTATCAGCGCCCATTAACCCTCGTTAATCCACTCACATTCTCGTGATCGTAGTAGTTGACGGCATCCTGGGATCGATGCTGGATGACCACCGGTTTCTTGCCCGTATAGTTGCGTCGCTCGGTCTTTCCCGCGGTGCTTCCTGTAATGCAATATTCTACATATTCAGCAGATCAAAGTCAATGGGGCGACTCACTTTGGGCTGCCACATGGATAGTATCTCCGAATAGCAAGAAGCAAATCCCGAGGAGAACGAGCTTCCAGATGCCACGAGGCATTATTGTCGAGCCGTGAATCCGATCGCCAACGCGGAATGTTGTTTGCAAACTGCGCTCTCTCGCCATCTGAACGTTCCACACACGTCCACGTCCACGTCCATCCAATCTCGTCGCTGTGATTCAATTAATTCTATTTGGGGGCTCAGGCTCGGCGAGGTCACTCTCCATTTTCGCAACACTGCTGCAATCCGCTCATCGGTCACAATGTTGTGGCCACCTCATTTATCAGATTTATTCCATTCCATTCGCAGAGGGATTTTCAACGTGCCCCATGTGACGAGCATTTATCTGGTGAAGCACAGTGCCTTCGACGCCATCACCTTCCAGCACAAAGAATACGACCCCGACATGGCCATGTGTGAGTCCCTGCGAAATGCGGTAGGTTCAAAGCCTTTAAAAACTATAAATAGATACTAACTCGGTGGTCTCCTCTGCAGGGCATCTTCATGTACCTAACCAATCAGCGCTACTTCGGACACTTGGTCAACACCGATAACTTCAACAGCTCGGTGACACGTCCGGACTTCCACACTTTGTTCACCAACCGGTACAATTGGGCGCAGAAGTACATCCATCCGAACTACTCGGTGCAGCTGAATGAAAGCTACCTGATTCCGCAGCCGTGCCCGGATGTCTACTGGTTCCAGATCGTCACGGACGCCTTCTGCGACGACCTTGTGGCTATCATGGAGGCGCACAACACCTGGTCGGATGGCAGCAACAGCGACGCCCGGCTGGAGGGCGGATACGAGGCGGTGCCCACGCGGGACATCCACATGAAGCAGGTGGGCCTGGATCAGCTCTATCTTAAGTTCCTTCAGCTCTTCGTGCGTCCCTTGCAGGAGCGCGTTTTCACCGGCTACTTCCACAATGTAAGTTCTTTATAATTTAAGTAAAACGTACAAAGAATTTTATAATTACGCGGTTTTGTCTACAGCCACCCCGCTCCCTGATGAACTTCATGGTACGCTACCGCCCGGATGAGCAGCCCTCGCTGCGGCCCCACCACGACTCCTCCACGTACACCATCAACATCGCGATGAATCGGGTGGGCATCGACTACGAGGGCGGTGGCTGCCGCTTCCTGAGATACAACTGCTCCGTGACCGAGACAAAGAAGGGCTGGATGCTGATGCACCCGGGACGGCTGACCCACTATCACGAGGGACTGCTCGTGACCAAGGGCACACGCTACATCATGATATCCTTCATAGATCCGTAGTTGAACTCCTTACTTTTACTCAAACTGCCATATTGGCCACTCCAAAGAACTGCTTCCTAAGCCCAATAAATGGATTGGTCCGAAGGTAACACGATGACACCTCGGCCCAGAGTTTCTGATGATTTTACATACTACTTTGAGACCGATAGCTTTAGGGTCCCTCGATGAATCTGTTGCAGCCTTAGTTAATTATAAGATTTTCTACCAAGTGCAAAGTGTTCAATTTGTAATTAAATAAATTTATGTGTACACAAAAGGATATTTGAGAAAGCGTTTTTGTGTAGATTATACTGGTGATTTCTATATATCCATGTGATTAAATACCTTTATATAAAACGCTCTTGTATTGAAGACTTGTTTTTAAATATTTTAATTATAGGAACTGCTTTATGAAACTCAAAATCAATGTTTTAATTTTAAAGGATTTTACAGGAGACTACAACTACTGTTACGTCAGCTTAATGGTTGGCGGCCAATTCAATATTTTATATTTTATTTATATTTTCGTTGCTTGAGGAAATTTTTACAAGCTCAACTGTGTGACTTGAGTGAATTCCAGGCGAGCTTAAAAGACACAGATAACAAGGCATTTAACAACTTAAACATCAGAATACTTTTGCACCTTTTTGGCATGAACAACTTTTGGTAGTGGAAAGCGGCAAAGGAGAAGGAGGGGGAGGTGGGATTTCCCCGGGATGAGCTGTGTGCCCCGCGAGAGATCTTTATTTCGGGCTGATGTGAGACCATCAGGACCAAAAAAAGACTCCACCTAGAAGCCGAAAAATAAAATAAAGAAAATAAAAAAAGAAATACCTTGACCATTTATTTTTAAAATTTTTTTGTTTCAATAAGTACTTAAAATATTATTTACCAGATCAAAACGGAGCACAGCTCTAATTGGAGGCTCGAGGAGAGCCTCACCACTTTAACCATTATTGACCAAAAATATTATTAAAATATATATCTTTGAGGCTGACACATTTTATTATCTTTGTAAATAAATTATATGTTACAAACTTGGATTGCTAAGAATTATTTATTTAAATAAATAACAGCCTCCAACATATATCGGCTTTAATAGCTATTTTAAAATTACTGAGTGAATATATTATATATACTGGCTTTAATCAATAAATATTTAAGAACTGCTTTGTTATTTGCATGTCAAATTTAGGAATTTTCAATAAACTCCATAAATTCCAAATCATCCGAAAAGCGCGCTATAAAAAATTATCACACTGCCTTTACCGACTAAAAATTTGAACCGAGTTAGCAGCGACACAACAGTGCTGCCATAATTTTTTAGCTTCTCCGTCGGCATTAAAAAACCCCCAGAGTTGACGGGAAAAAAGCGGAACTGGCAGAATTGGCGGAATTGACGGAATTGTTATTGCTCGATTTTCACCCGCGAAACTGGTTCGTCTTCTCCAACACAATATTTAAATAATATTTACAATAAATATAGATATTGGTTGAATGCCCAGAAAAATATTCCAATCTATTTAATTAACGATACTATTTAATAGGACTTATTTATTTTAATTTACTTTGAGTCGCCCACTGTGCAGCTTTCTTGTGCGGGAGTGTGGTAAATTTACAGTTAGTTGCGCAAAGTGCGAGTGTTATAAATAGCGGAAAAGACGCTGGAGACGAAATAAAAAACAAAATTCCAATTTATCGTGCGGGCAGGAGGGGAATAAATAAATGCCAAAGCGAAATGCAAATTTTATCGGCTCGGGCCGTTTAAAAAGCCGCATCCTGGAAAAGTGTCAGTGTTAGTGCGTTGTGTGTGAAATAAACAAAAAGGCGAAAGTTTGTTATTAGCTCTCGCACAGGATCTCGCTCTCTGTCCCTCTCTCGCGCTCCCGCCTTCTCGTCCTGTGTGTAACGGGCTCTCTCTTTTAATTTCGCCCTCTCTCGGGACGGGTCTCCTTCGATTTTTCTTCCGCCAGCTTTTCCTGTTTCATTTCCCTACATTTTTTTATTACTCTATTTACACTTGGCGACTCCTTCCGCGTGTGTGCGAGCTGTTGTGTGCGTGAGAGCGGTTAAGGGCGGCTGACATCTCACACCTGCTTGGTGTTGTTGTTGTTGCTTTTGTTGCCTCTAGCTGCTCCTGCTGGCCAAGTTTTTCCATCAGGAGTTGCGCTGGCAACGGCTAAAAAACGGCCACAAAAGCAATAAACACAAGGGAGGCTTCGAGACATATTTGTAAAAAAAAATGTTCTCTTTTCAAAAAGAAGGAAACCGAAAATCATCATCGCCAGACAGACAGTTCACACAAATACACAAATTTCGCCGGCACTAAAACTGAAAGTGGCTCTATCCCCCTTTTGATGAGCAGCCAACAGAGATTTCCGTCATCCAGCCAAATGGCGAGGAGGAGTTCCCCGCTCCAGGTGAGTGCCATCGACCACCCATTTCCTCCTATGCACACACAGAAAATGTTTAAAATCATTTAATTTCCTATCCAAATTACAACTCATATAATTTATTAAAATCCTGATTTTTGATTACTTTAGAAAATATATTATATTAGCTTTTAAAAATTAAATATATTATAGAAAATCGAACTCGAAGCAAATCATATTTATTTTTTAAATGAATATGAATATTTTGAAATTTATGTTATACTCAAAATCATAGGTTTACTTCATTAAATCTAAACGTTCAGTTATTTTTCCCTTTTAAAAGATCTAAAAGGGTTCAAAATTAAATCTATTGGATTGATAATTGAAAACTAATTTTATTTTTAATTGGTAAAAATGTATACCCAAAACACACATTTTCTACTGTTTGGTTGTTAGCGATAAAATGCTGAATCCTTGGCCAGTAAAATAAAAAAAATACAAATTGTGTCCATATTTACATAAAAATGAGACGAATCTTATATATCATCAATTATATTTTTCCGCCGTGCAAGGAGCTCGCATGCGTGTATTTTCTATTAGCGGCTACTAGACGTTCCTTCATCGTCACCCCGAACAGCTGCTAATGGCTTGTGAAAAAAGCGAACGAAACGAAAAGAAAAGCGGCTTGCAGATGGCGGAAAAGTTGGCGGAGCTTAGAAGGCACGGGGCGGAACGGGGCCCTTTGGGAAATAGGGAAAATTGCTAAGCATGTGTGAAACTTGCTCACAATGGAAAAACATATGGTGGCAAGTTCATTTCCTCCGAGTTAGGGAACGAGACTATTTACACTTAATTTTGTAGCACTCAATTTTATGGATCATTAAAGTGTTTTGCATTTAAATAAATTGAGAATATATTCCTAAGAGGAGAGTATATACAGTGATAAGCAAATAAATAATGAAAGGTGTAAACTTAATTAAATAAATAGTAAACATAAAAGCATGAATATCAATCTCAGCAATTATCGAAACAACTTTTTATAATTAATTTACACTTGTTTATATAGGGTAGCCAAATTGAGATAAATATGAGATAAATATTAATGTGTACTAAAAGAAAAACTATAAATTATTATTTAAGTACTTTTTTAGTTTCATATTTTGGTTCATTGCATTTGCTTAATGTATTCCACAGATGTTTTGTAGAAATTTGTGAAATAAACATCTTTTTGGTGGCGATTTTTCATTTCGCTTTTTAGCGCAAACAAATAAAATCAGAACTTACATGTGTCGAAATCGCAAAAAGTATTTAATTTTGTTTAAAGTTTTCTGACCAACTGGTGTGGTTTCCGTCTGACCTTTTTTTCGCCATATGTTTGCCTGTAGCTGCATTTTTACGATTAAACACAGTCAGCATCTGGCCTTTCATAGGTTTGATGACCCAAAGAAAGAGGGAATCTGGCCCTTAAAGTGTCGTTGGCTTCGGAAGAGGAGTCTCTATGGGGAAAAAGCCCTAAATCAAATTTACATCCCGGCAATCATCGTAAAAGAAAGCAGCTCAGCTGGCCCGGGGCAGGTGGATAGACGGATAGCTCCGCACACAGTCCGTACACACACTCCCCACACACCCCTCCGGGTACACACATATGCAAATGATGGGCCAGTGCCCCCTGCCCAGAGCCTCTTCTCCACGCCCATGTGCGTGCGTGCGAAATCTGCGAGTGGAGGGAAAATGATTAACAAAGGCTCCCCGAGGTGCGGCACCAAGGAGCAGCAGGAAAAATTGTACAAGTTATCCACTGAGCGAAAATAACTGTAAGACACAAGTTAAATCTCTAGTGAATCGAATAAACATAATTTTACGCAAATAAGCGAGGACGAAAGCTAGAATAGTATTATACCTATATTAAAATGTTGAACCATTTTCAATTAAAAATATTATATTACACATTAAATTCATTAAATCCACCAAGATCCCTCCGCAAAGACCACTACATATTCAAAAATATTAATTAAAAACATTAAATAGGTGACAATATACAAAAGCTTAGCCTAGCTTAGCCACTTTCCCGGTGTGTACTCACATGAGGAATTACATCCTTTGCCACTGACACGGACACTGGCTGAGACAGGGACATAGGGACAGGTCCTGGGACCGGCTCACCCCTCGGGGCAGGCGCAGTGCGACAGGACCCAGCCCAGTCCTCCCGCTCACCCCAAAAACCCTAGTCCCTAGAGCCCGCTGCCACCACTGCCCTGGTTGATGGCATTTTGCCGAGGAGAGGAGCAAAGGATCCCCGGCGGCGGACTCAGACCAACCGAGTAATTTGTGTCACGTTTTAATTTTTGACGCCGCAAAGGACGCTCAAGTGTCTCCCCTCGTGATTATGACAATTAGGATTGCGCTGGATTCCGTCTCGGTTATTTTGTTTCGCGTATTTAAAAAGGTTTATTGTGTAAGTCCCGCCGGGGAAGCTTTTGTTCAACTTATGCTTGCGGCTCGCAATTAAATCTGGTTGCCTTCTAAAGGCCATGTGTTTTTTCCCTAGTAAATACAACATTCAGACTATTAAATATTCGTATTAAATAGGAACAGTATTTGAAATATATATTTTATGGTGTTTGGATGCCGGTTAAAAATACTTTACTAACAGCTTAATTTTTTAATTGGATTTTCACTGATCACACCCTTACATCTGTCACTTAACAATCGATTGGTTAACGCATTAAAAAATACGTCATCGCGGTAATTGGATAGATTTACATATCAATCAATTTGGGGCGTAATTGCCATTGGAATATTAATGCATGTCGAGTGGTTGGCTCAACACGCCGCAAAGTCGGTCGAAATGCGTCAGAGGAAAGTCCGAAGCCATTAGCCCTGATTCCCCATCTAGTGCTGAAACGCACTTCTGACAAGAAAATCCTTCTTTAGCGGTCTGTCAAACTGAAAGAAGCTGAGCGGCAGCGTCAGAAAGTTGTGAAAGCAATTTGATCTTGGCGCGCTAAGATAAATGGTTAAAGGGTGCTTTTTATACCCTTGCAGGGTATTATAATTTTAGTCAGAAGTTTGCAACGCAGTAAAGAAGACATTTCCGAACCTTAAAGAATATATATGGTATATGTTCTTGATCAGCATCAACAGCAGAGTCGATCTAGCCATGTCCGTCTGTCCGTTTCTAGGCAAACTAGTTGCTCAGTTTTAAATCTGAATGAAACTTTGCAGAAAGTCTTCTAAATGCTCTCACTACTCATATACCTTAAATTATAATGATGCAATTGTAAGCTGCAAGGGTGTACAAACTTTTCGGTGTGCCAAAGTTAGCTTCCCTTCTTGTTTTCAATTAATTTTAAGTGGTATTTCCTAAATAGTTACCGGCGACTTTTTGACAGCCTCTCGGAAATGTCATAGACATGGCTTGCATTTTTGTATCCTGTCCGCTTTTCCCGATTCCTTCCGCGCTCCCAACTCCTCGGCTCCTGAGCTTTGCCACAGGCCACAAGGAAGAAGCCAACAACTGCGTAAACAGGACGGAACAGGAGCGACAAGAAGCGGACAGGACATTAACAAGAAGCACCCAAGTGGGGAAGGGGCGGCAGCAGGGCAGTGGGAAAGGACTTCAGTCAATTTGACAAACATGACACAGAAACGAAAACGAGAACGCCTCACCGCCCACTGCCTTGTGCACGGAAGAAAATAAGCACGACATTGGACTTTAAAATTCTTGGTCTTATCGAAATTGTAAAAAAGTTAAGTATCTTGTTGGAGTTCTCAGAATATCACTTGCACCTTGCAATCTTTACGTTCACGTTTATTTACTATGTTTATTTTTATTTTTTAACAGTTAAATTGCAGTAATTATAATTTTGTCTTACTTTTAACATGCGATCCTATTTGCTTTTATAAAAATATCTCAGCAACTTAAAGAAAAGAAAAGAGAACCCTATCTGTCCAAAAAGGTTGCGAGGCCAGTTATATGGGAATGGTTGGAATTCTAATACTGGCTAATGCTAAAATACCTTCTAGAAAAAACCATGTAAGGACCAAGAGATGAATCTGTTTTATTTTTCCTCCGTGTGCCCGGTGACTTGCAACTCGGCGTAGCAGTTGCCGTAATGGACACTCAGACGCCCCTGCGAGGCATCTTCCTTGGGGGAAGCAGAGAGAGACAGAGGGAGAGATGTGAGGAGACACAGCTGGCAATTAAATTTTTAAAATGCCATTTCAAAAGCAATTTCGAACGGCAGTGCAAATTAAAAATGCCAAGTGTGCGTGCGTGTGTGTACGGCGGAAAATAGAAACCAGAGCGAGAAGAGGAGATTCGTGGGGCGGGCCAGAGGGGCCGCTTGGTCGGCCGGCCACCAGGACACCAAGGACGGCGGCGGCAATATTTTCGCAAATAAACGTAAATTGAATTTGCCACAGAGAATGGCAAGTTTTGTGCGGCCGACCAGCACAAAATCACCCGGACGAGAAACAAACTGGAAAGAAAGTTTTCCCAAGCTTCGGTTTGTTATTTTTTTGTGTGTCATCATCGAGGAAATCCGGCGCCAAGTGCCGGCGCCACAGTGTCTACTTTTTCTTTTTGGCCAACACATGTGCTTTTCCCCCCCACACTATCCCTTGTCCTGAATGCGCTTTTTCTTCTGTTTTGCTTGCGATTTTCTCAGCTCAGCTGTTGTCGCCACCCTCCCGGAAAATGCAATTTTAACGGGCCCCCTTGAACTCCTTTCCCTCGGACTTTTGCCCGCATCGCCGTTTCTCACATTGTTCCTGGGCCCTGCCTTGTAATTTAATTGGCAATTTGGACAGTTTTTCACTTTCCTCCTCTTTTGGCCAAAAGCCATGAACTTCGTCCGAGTCTGGCGCAATCTCAATTTAGCCAAACCCAAATGAAAACAATGTTTTTATTCGTTTCCCCTTTGGCAATTTGAGCAAGGATGGAATCTTTTGTAAACTCAATTTGATTATGCACTGGGCACATCCCAGATTGCTGGCCATATTTTCTCATCGCTGCTACGCTTTGAAAGGAGAAAATGACAAAAAGGAGAAATAAAGCGCTTTTTGCCAGGTAATGAAAAGCCAACAGGCACAAACTTTATTTAATGGAGATTTCTTTAGGAGTTTTAAGTAAAAATTTGAAATGATAAAATTATAGGTGTTTCAGAAACGTGTTTTGTTATAGGAATTTAATCAAAATTGTATTTTTAAAACAAGAAAGGAAGCTGAAAGTTTCATTTTTGTTACGTAAACCAACCTAGAAGTGACAGAAAATACTTATATATTGATCCTATGCTATATAAATCGATAATTTAACGTTACGATACATATATGTACAATAAATCAATGTTCTTATATTATAAAAAAATGGGCAGTTTTTCGATAGTATCGATTTTTCAACGACCTTTTCAATACATATTTGAAAAATATTGAGGGGTGTTTGATATTTTTAATTTGAGATTTCATTATTTTTGTGGATCAAGTCCAAGTTTTCTTCTTAATATACATCCCTAATTGAATCGTTAATATTATATAAAAGATGAGAGCTATAACCTTGATAACGCAGAATATTGACCTAAATCCGAATATAAAAATTTATAATAATTGAATCGAACGCGGAACATATATGTATAATTAGCATAGCAATGAAAAATACATTTATCATTTGTCTGCAATTTAGCAAGAACTCAGCAAACTATCTAAACTATTTGTTGTTGCATTGGCAAAATAATTCTATACCAACAATATTGATCACTTAACCCTTATCAGCAAAGGAAATTATAAAATAATTAAGTTGTCGTTTTGTAGATGGCTTTGGTTGGCCCCACCCATTTGGTATTCTTTACTTCTATGTACCTTATCGGCAAACGATATTATAGCATAATTAAGTCTCTGCCATGTGCTATCCATACTAAAACCGTTCACGATGTTTGCAAGCTATTTCTCTTTCTTATGGTTAACTATTAACAACCAACTAAGGAAGACAGCGTTAGTCACACTTTGAACGAGGTCAGTTATCGAGTTATTGAGTAAACGATTATACGAATAAACGGAAGACAATCATAAATCAAAAGGCACGTTTAAAATTGGCATAAGCCAATTAAAAAATCATCATTCCCTCACGTGCTTTGACCTCGTAAAAGAATTCCGGCGAACCGATTATTAATTAACGTGAGAATCAATCTTTGGGCTTAGTTTCTGCTCTAATGAGTGACATAGGCAACCCGACTGGTGATAAAGAGAAGCGGCGGTGATTCAACATGCGAAATAGGCAGAATGCCCCAATGGATATAACTTTCGAATAGTTTGCCTAACGATTCAAGCAAGGCGCCCAGCCCCGTCGGATAGGAAGAACTTTTACGTTAATCTATCAACTGTTGCGCCCCCATTAAGGAAGAGGCGCACCCAGTGCCACGCAACAGTTGCCCCACCCACCGGCTCCCGCTGCCCCACCACCCACCTCCTTGGTTCGATTGATGAAGCCAACGATTGATGATTCGCTGGTGCTATGTGGGGCCTAGAATTGGGAAATTCCATTCACGGCAGAACAGTGGAACGCCTCGAAACTTGGGGGTCCCAGAAATACCCTAGGTTAAGCCTGGGCTTCGGGAAGTTGGCAACAATATATTAAATTTGGACAGCTGTACTGTACCTCTGATAACAAAGCACTTTCCAATATATGTTTGCTTTGGAAATGGAAAGGCGGATATATATAACTAAAGCTAATGTTTGGATTGCAAAATGCAAAATATTGTTCTTGACCAAACATCGGATAATCGCTACTTTTCCTAGGCATGGCGCCATAATATTTATTATAGACTTTATTTTAATTTTGTTCCAGTTGTTTGCATATTAGTTCTAGAACATATGTTAACCTAAAGATAGATACCTGATAAGCTCACTCAAATGAAAATAATTTGCAAATAATTTTGTGATAGGAGCGTTATCTGAAATGACGGCACAACTATAAAAAAGGAAAGTTGGGTCACTTAGCATATATGTAGATATAACCATCTATATAATCTATAATCTATATAAGTTTTAATTTTTGTAAAAGCTGACTTTACAAGAGGTAAACCCTTCCACTGTACCCAGAATTGGCATTAGCCTAATAGCCAATACCCATTTACAGTTCGAACCTAGGGCCCAACCTAGAGCCGGTCTGGAGGAACCATTAGCCGCGGCACAATAATTTGTTGTCATAAATTTTATGGATCTGCTCTAACATTGCTGTTATATGGCGCACGATATCCCTTTTATTCGTGCGATATTCGAGCCTATAGGATAGAAATCAAAGACGAAAATAATTTATCTTTGTTATGGTAACAAATCTTTGCCATGCCATGCGATATATGGAAGAAATATTAAACGTTTTTATGGGCTATTGGAAAGCGACAAAACTGGTAAGGTCATTTTTGTAAAATTTGATTAAGTTTATCGTTTTGTGGACTTCAGATAACACACCTAAAGAACTCTGGTACTTTGATTTTTTTGGGTAAAAATAATAATAATGTGGAAAGTGGGTATAAAACGGGGATTTTATTTAAAAATATTATCTTATCATACCATTGGCAGGTGGTTCGAATGCAAAATATTGAGCATATAAGTTAGTTTATGGAGAGTATTTTAAGTCAAATTAGAATTGCTATAATTGTATACAATTCAGTCTGATATTTCCCGGGACAACTTGAAATATAGTTGTAGCAATGTAATAATGTTTACTTGTTACGCTCGCATATGGGTTGTGATTTGTATCATTGTAAATGTGTAGTGGGGCTGTCATTATCAGGTTATCGCATCAGTTTTCTTCTTTTTTGTAAATTTTAAATATTAGCTTATATATGCCAGAAGTGCTCAGTGCTTAGCAATGAATGCACATACGCCAATAATGATGGATTATCTGCTGCACTTACTTTCGCACTTCATCAGGCACGAACTCCAAAAAAAAACCAAAAAATATATAGCATAGCCGGAGCACAGCTTCCTAGTATTTGCGGCACGTTCTTATTGATTGCGTTTGAGAGCTGCCACCGTGCCTGATAGGAGTATATACATATGGCGGCGCCATGCACTATAACTCACACGCCCATAAAGGCATTCTGGGGCCCCCACTTCCAGTCCGACTTCTCCAGAGAAATGTTCGTTAATCCATTAAATTTGAAATATGTTCTTGCGAGTGGCCAGTGGGCGGAGGAGTCCTGTAATCCTGCAAAACCAGCTCACATTTAGATAAGTGGCCTGCGCTTGGGTAACGTCGATGTGTCAAGTCCGGGCTCAGAGCTGCTAACACAAATCAAAAGGCAAAGGACTTGCTCTTGCGCATATATTTCTATTTCAATGGAACCTTTTTTTCGACTGATAAAGGATACCAAAACAGCTGAACTCCAACTAACTAAATTACTAACTAAATTATACATATAGTACATGATTTGGAGATTTCATATTTAAAATTTAGAATATTATTTAGTAACAATTCCTAAGAAAAGTGAAGAATAGGCATTCTCTTCCACTTAGCCTATGATTGAATAAATTCTAAGAATTAAAGTTTGCCCTAGTATACCCATCGGAAAAAGCCTGTTAGCCATTCCCTAAAATTATGCAATTGTTTTGGCCACAAGCACCCACAGAAACGAAACCCTTAAACTCAAACACAATGATACGACAAGAGGAAGGGCAATGCCGGCGCCACTTTGATGGCATTCCACAGTGGGACATTTCATTTGCAGTCAACTCGGAAAAATTAAATAGAACTGGGGCTCTGCCGTTATGAAGCAAGTCCCTAAATGCGTGTCCTTGCCACAAAACGACTCAGTGGTTAAGCATTGTGAAAGCAATTTGAATTCCGCCAAGCCACAAAAATTCGTACTGTTGTTTATAGCGTGTTTTCACTTTTAATATTTCCCGTCAACGGAATGCGATAATTTTGCAGTTTTGTGCTCAGCCCTATTAATTAATTGAGGTTTCATTACAAATATGTTCTACAGTATTCTACTGAACCAATTTATGGCTTGTTCAGGCAATAAATTTAAACTGACCTTGCGTGTGTAGTCGTGTTAGAATAATAAATTCAGAAAAATTATTAAGATGGTTCTTAGATCTTCGTCATATCGTGGCAAACTCTTTTAGTTGAGAATTTAATATAACTTGTCAAGTTGATCACCATGTTCAAAGGGACGTGACAAACGCCATCATCTTTAAGCAATATAAAATATTTCGATGTGACCGCCGCCATATGTGCCCCACCGTACCACCCACTGTGCGCCGGATGGGTTCGGTTCCGGGCTCGCGTCCATTCAAGGACATGGCTGCGCTGTGCTCTATGGAATGGCATCCGGGTGCTCAAGAGCCCTGGTGTTCGGAGCAGCTCCTCGACGCCGCTCTACTCATTCGAACGTGGCCCTGGCAATGGCAGGGTGTTCACTACCATTGCCAATCTGCTGGCGACCCGCTGTCGACTCCCAATCCGCTCGCTCTTTCTGGATTTTTCCTCTGTCAGCACTTGGCACCCACTTGGGTTGTATTTTGTTTTTCGCTGCACCACCCACACATCGGTGGCTCACAGAGAGAAGTGTGCAACAAGATATAAACCCACTATTGCTTAAAGTTATTGGGCAAAACTATTAGCTTTATATAAAGCTTCCAGTAAATCTTTGGGAAAGTTGAAACCATTTCTAAACAAGAAAGGAAGATTACTTTGGGACGACAAAGCATTTATACCCTTCAAATTTGAAATTGAATAGTTCTGAATCAATCTAAAAAACCAATTAGGATAGACAAAAAATATTTCCTAATTTTCCTAGGCTCTTACACATAAATTTACCAATCGCTAGCATTTCTATGATATAGTTTTCCGATAGACATATATTATTAACCGATGTAAAAACTGGCCAAATCTTAGAGTCGATCACAAGTTTTTTTAATATAATTTTATGTAATTATTAATAATAATTTCCAACATTCCAAGCCTCTGGCTTTAATTGTAGTCACACCCCAAGTTTTATACCTTTTCTATTATACTTCCTGTCAAATGCTGTCAGTGCTTCAAGCTGATAAACCATTAAAAAGCTTTAGCCGTTTTATTTATTTTGTTATATTTATCCTTTTTTATTTTCTTTTTATTTATGCGTTTTTCGTTTGCTAAAATTTTGTTTAGTGCATCCCCCCAAGCGTAGTTGATGTGTGTGTCTCTCTGTCTGGCAGGAATGCATTTATTTCCGTTGTTTCCTTTTCGGTTGCGGCTTTATTGTTGGCCTCGGTGTGCTGGAATTGTCATGTAAATGGGTTAAGTTCTGACATTAAAATGCTCTCGCAGAGATTTTTCAGTTGTGCCCTTGCTTTGACGTTTGGCCAAAATGATTTCCCATTTTCAGGCAGCCGCAGTCATAGTCCCTGATCCTGCACAGCCCCTCGGTCATCCGGGTTATTCATTAAAACCAAAGCCAAGCAATGCCTGCAATTTGTGGCCAACGGGCATAAAGAGATTTGCTGCATTTGTTGATAATTGCATTTTCTGGGACCTTTGAGCATGGCATTCATTTTATTACAACTTTTGGCCAGACAGCAGCAACGAGATTACCACAATATCTTGGATTTAATAATTTGAATCTTTCCCAGTTTGCATGAATTGTCTTAAATTTAGTGAATTTTGAATAAAACAGTAGGAAGAGGATAGGATTATAGGATTATAGGATAGGATTTTGAAATGAAGTCAGTATCTATGTTACAACAGGAGTAACATTTTATGTATTCTCGTCACATTTGTTAATTGTCTTAAACAAGGTCATTGAAAATTAATACAAAATAGATTTTTTTTGGTCAATAGAAACCAATTAGAATAATAAATATTTAAGTTAAGATAAACATACTATTGTATTAACGATATTACCTTACTGGCTCAGTTGTTCTTTTGCATTGCAATTAAAGTTAAGACTGTCTTGCCACTGACATCATCCCATAAAACCTTTACGATATGGCAGTCACGATAAAATTACAGATAATTTATTTATGTGAACAATCTATTACGTGTAGACCTTGTTAGATAATTGTGACAGATGTCAAAAAATGTATCTTATCTGAAATGTTTTTTTACATGAATTGATCTTTTGGAATTATTTTAATTGGTAATATAAATGAATAATTAATAACTATGTGATGTAATTTTATGTTAACGAGATTATTAGTAGATCATCTTAAATGTTTCAGTAAATTCAATCGAGACTTGGTTAAAAGCTAATTATAATCTATCTAAATTGTGATCACACATTAAAGTGACCCCACAATTAAGGGCGTTTCCAGAGATTATCACTTAAATAGTATGAATATGCCCAACTACCGACTCTTTGAAATGGGCTCTGTAACCTGCGATTGCAATTTCATTGCATGCAGATCGAGGTGAATACAAAACAGAACTGAAAACAATGGCAAATTAAAACTAAACCGAAGAACAAAACGGCGCCCAACTTTGTTGAAATCGTGCGAAGCGCAGCACATTTCGAATTGGCCATTGAACTTTCATATCAAAACGGCGGCAGCGGCGGCGAAAATGGTTTTTAAAATGCTTAAACACGCGAGGCCCAACAGCCGCGCCCCATCATAATTGGAAAAGTCTGTAAGAATCGCAAGTGCCGCACACATGAATGGGTGTATCCATACATACAGGCACATGCAGTGAGTATGCTCCCATGAGGAGGGGGCCGGGTAAAACAACTTCCGTTAGCAGCTGATAGGCCCTTTCCCGGCTTCCTTCTGCACTTCCCCGGGCAGTTGTTAACAACTTGCCGCGAATCACAATGGGAAAGTGGAAAGTGCAGTCGCCGTGCTTAGGAGGTCGTGGGCTTTAAGCACAAGTGATTAGCCCCGTGCTTGGAACCCATCGGAAATGCGGTCAATTAATATCACAAAAACGTAAAAAAAAGGAAATTTTCTTAAGACTAATTGTAACTAGAACTGTTAGAACTTGATAGGATTATCCACTTGATGGGATATATATAAGTGGTATCCTCTTGATAGGATATATATTCACAGGTAGAAATTAAATTCGGCGAGATCATTGCAGTGTTTTACGCTTTATTTAAGTAAAAGGTCTCACAAATTACCTATTTATTCTCAGATTTATTTATTTTTTCTTATCCACCAACATTTAATACTTATAAATTAAGATATTATTATATATAATAATTATATAATTAAAATTTCATTTGTGTGAGAAAGAAATACATAAAGTGAGTAGATATGACACAATACATGCTTAGTATACATTTTAATATTATTGAATCAAAATATCCTTTAATTTAAAAATTACAATGCGTTTATCATTAAATAAACTATTAAGGGGTTATATACCTTTTTTTTTTCAAAAAATCGAAAATTTTTTTTTGCTGAATCCTAAAGTACAATTCATAAAGAACATTTTCCCAAATTTTCATAAAGATCCGAACAATAGTTCCATAGGAAAACAGTTTTTTGTGCCGCGGTTGTCACACAAAACACACTCAACCTCGAACTTTAAATGCGATTATCTCGAAATCGTTTTTTTAAAAAAGTGCCTTTGCGGTGACTACGATTCCGCAAGAACCATTTGATCGATCTGCTTAATTTTTTTAAATTGTTCGTAATGAATGTGCGCAGTTCGTGAACGATCGACTTTTCAAGAAAAAATTTTTGTTTTTAAGATCGAATTTTTGAATAAAATTTTTAGGAAAAAAAGGCTTTTTTTTTAAAAAATCGTTACTGTTTACAGAAAAAACGAGATATTCCAAAAAGGAATCGTTCACGAACAAGATACAACTTTATACTAATGAAATTTTTTCTGTTTTTTGATTTTTGTTGACCTCCTGACCTTCAATCGTAGTCACCGCGACCCTCTAAAAAAAATGGTTTTGGTAGAATCGCCATAACTCCAATACTCAAGACCAATAGTTTCTTTTTTTCTTCAAAAGATGTACAATCAATATATATTAACATTTTTGTAATAAAATTACTGCTACATATTTTAAAAAAAATCCAAAGTTTGCTCAATTTTTCCGCTAAAAAAGGTATATAACCCCTTAAATTAATATTCTAGAACGGCAGCGTTCTTTTAAATTCGATGCATGCTGAACGTTTGTCGACAGAGGTCGAGCAGAGAATTTATGAGGCGCTGGAGGCACTAGAATCTAGTCAAAGGCAGGCCGCAGCTGTTTTAACTGAGAGTAAAACCAACTTACACCTCTTTTTGTAAATTATATTTCTACCCAGCACACTTATAGTTTTAATTCAGCTAATCCAACGAAAAATCCATATAAACTTCGTTTCACCAAAAACAATGTCAATTTGTTAACCAGATTTTGATTATTGGGAACATTGAATTAGGAAGATTTGGAAAATACCTTCTTAATTTAAACATTATTCACATTAATGGTAAATCGGTCTTAGCCAATCATGAATTATAGAAAACATTGCATTTCATGCTATCTTTATCGATAAATTATTCTTTGAAAGAATCGCAAGGTTCGAGTTTCGAAAACTTTATTTATTATCGCGGCGCATTCCTATCAACTCTAGACCGTGCAATTTTGTTGGGTGTATTTCTGTTGTCTTTCTGTGATTTAGCAACATGGGAAACAATTTGTATTTAGACTGAAACAAAATTTGGGACATGCAGATAGCGAAACCACTAACCATAAATGTCGATGCTGTGGAAATTTTGCAAACAGTTTGCACCAAGAAGTGAGTGCGTGGAGAAGTTTGAAGAAAGAAAGAGTTTTGATATATTTTTAGTGTTTTAAATGAACACATATATTATACACCAATTGCATTGATTTCTCGAATAATTTTATGTAAAAATCAAGCCAATTTAATATTGAAGGATAAGCGATATCAATTCTGATTTGTTTTCTCTTTTCTTTTCTAGGTTTCCAACTCAACCAATAGCTCTGTGAAATGTAAGTTCGAGTCCACTATCAATGAAATGTGGAATAAAATGAGCGAAACACTGGCCAAGCTGATATCGAAGTCCAGTTCCACATACATATAATATATATATATACCGCATTTGGACGCATAGGGGCAGCAAGTGTGATAAAACATAATAAGCATATATATTTATATACCATTGCAGAGTTCGTTGCGTAGCAGCCCGTACGCCCCATTGTCGTCCGTCCCGCCCTGGCCCGCCCCCGCCTCCGTCCCACCCCTTCCGGTCCGCGCTGCGTTAAAGCAAATCAGAAATCGAGGGAATCGGAGTGAAACATGTATAAGTCAAAACCGCAAAATCAGTAAAACGCTCGCGAGGCTCACACAGCGAGTCACGGAGGAAGCCGGGAGTAGAATAAAATAACGAATGATATTCAAGTACCAGGGACCCCAAAGAACCCGAAAGAAGTCCGCAGTAGCAGCGGAAATTGCAGGTGCAACAGCATCAGTGGCAGCCACTCGAGGCTTCTCGAGGTCCTGCGAATAGAATGAAGGTCAACTACATCAGCCTCGGCACGCACAGTGGAATCGCCACCGGAAGCAGTGGGAGCGGCGGGAGCAGCGGCATCGGCAGCAAGATGTCGCTGGGCAAGTCCATCAAAATGTACCTGACCATTTTCATAGCCACCACCTGCATCTACATGGTGCTCTACCAGTACCACATATCGCGGGAACCCTTCGCCGCCGGCGAGGTTGTCAAGGTGAGTGTCAATTCTTGTCTCTTTAATTAACTTTTCATGGGGCTAATTTATCCTAATTATCATAGCTTTAAAAATTGATTAATAGCCATTTTATGTGGAATAGATATCGGTTTTGTATGAGGTCCCTTGGCAAGAAGTGATTAACGACATTTTTATTTGAAAAGTTGCACTCAATTCACTTACTTTTATAAATGGAAAATACTATTAATTAAACCTAAGTACGTTATATTTTTATCTTACTTTCCCCCTTTGAAGTGATAAGAACTTTTTTGTATTTTGTTCTGCTCCCCTTTGAGTTCTTTGACCGTTTGTGATCGTCCAATTAGATAGAGTTTCTTAATTAACTAAATGAGCAGTCGATATCCCCCTTTAAATGAAAGCACTCCTTCTATCTCTGTACTTGCACATTACATTTACATTTTGCCCCCATTATATGTATGTTATGGCATCCATTATTTAAGTGTCAAGGTAAACGGGTTATACAAATAATCCAGTTGGTCAATAATCAAATACTTATTAGTCAAGGTCGTCGAACGGATTAATATAAAATATTAGCTGAAATTTTCATAACGTCTTTCAGTCACAAATAATGAAGGATGTAGAAATTGGTTTTCTAGTAATTTTAATTTTCATAAAAAGTGCCAGAACTTCACACCAACGTAGAAAGCAGAATTAAAGCCGCGGGAAATCGAAAAACTAAAAATAGTTGACATCGTAGTTACTCAAATTTGGTTCGGCCAAATGTAGCAACCAGTAATTTGAACTTTCAACAAGCGCTGATAACACAAGAACGTTGTACTTGGGAAACCCAAACATATCATCGAACGAAACCGGAATCTATTCGTGTTCTGGAAAACAATGTTTCTTTTCTTTTTTTGTTTGCACTGCGAAAATGATAGCAATACCGTATAAAAATCACGAAGCTCGGTACTTAACGTAGATTTGAGTTAAACGTGCTTGAAAGTGGAATAACCCAAAGATAGAATTATTTGAATCTGTGTTGGGATAGATAGTATGTCCAAACCATCCTGCCTGACTTGACTACTAACCTTAGATTTTGTACCACATTTTGTAATGTTTTCTGTGTGTTCTTGTTCTATCTCCCTTAACCCCATACTTATTCCAATCATTGCCAACTGAACTCGACTCGATAGCACCAAGAGAAATCATCGTCATATATCGCCTCATATTTGTGGTCACCCATTTCCCTGCTACTGGCCAATAGCTCCTCCAACAACAATTCCAATTCCACACCAACAACCACAACAACATCAACTTCAGCCACAACAACAACAACAATAAGAACCACAGCGGCCACAGTGGGCAGTGCGGGCAAAAGAGTGGGTTCATCCTCCTCCCTTCAGAAGGTTTCATTAGCTGCCGCCGGGCCCACACTCCACACATCCTTCGGAACGGCGCTACTGAGATCAGGATCTGTGGATGGCCATCGTAAGACTGCAACTACCAAACAAAGCATTACGCGAACATCAACCAAACTAATAACACCGGCAACAGCTGCGGCCAAAACAAGCGGCAAACAGTCCGCACAGACGGCCACGCCCGCCACGACCGCCCTCTCGGAACACGCCCACAAGACTCGACCAACATTCGTTGCCGCCTCCGAGCCCGTAAATATATTGACGTAATCGTAATCCTAGCCCAGCACCTCCACCTTCCCGCTCAGCTACAATACACTGGACACAAAATAGGAATTACAGAAATTAGGGATTCGTTTTGCAAAAAAGTTTGGAATACAATTAACAGTTTAAAAATGAATTCAAATTTTCTAGATCACTTGAAAAATTTAAAAAATATTTTAGCAATATTTAAAAAAATTCCAAAAACCAAAGGATTACTGTCAAAATGTTCTATAACCATTTGCTCAGCTTGCATAGCTATTTTTTGGTCAGTGAGCTCTAGTTTCAAGTACCACCACTAATCACACTTATGTGTAAAACCCTTATTCTTTCCCCATTTCCCTTATTCTGTTTTAATCTTCGGAAGTGCATTTCGAGCTTATCTGCATATTATTTTCACTTGTCGTGTGCATGTCAGTACCAAGTGTTGTGTGTTGAATGTTGAATGTGTGTGGGAGAATCGAATGTCGCACTTGTTGCCTGCCTCAATAGTTCATTAGTTTAGTACCCATTCTCATTTAGTACCCTGGCTCATCGTTATCGCTTTTCTTACTCGGCGATCCCATTTTCCTAATTGCCATGGCACAAGTGCGAGGCATGCCAGTCACTATTCCGCCGAACATTAAGACACGGGAGGTAGTAGAGTACCTTTATCTCTTGTTGGCTGTTTAAATTACTACTACTCTTTTATTATTATCCTAATATATTTATTTTAGTGATTACTTTGCTTCTTTTAAGTCCAGAGTCTCGTCTGTACGACTTTCCTAAAGGCCTTTATCTTAGAAACTTGCGTATTTTAAGTGCACTTGTCGGCATTTGCTGAATCATTAAAGTTTGCAGTTAAAGACATCCATAAATTTGCTTTTCTGACACACACATAATGAAGTGCACATTTTGCAATTATTATTTGAACTAACTAGAATCTAGACCAGAGCCAGCTGATAAATGTGTCCTACATTGGCCAGACCAACTTTGCCACTCGGACGTTAATTATGGTCGCATTAAACTCCTAAATGGGAATATATTACGAGCCGAATCCGAATCCGGAACGCAAAGCAAACATTGCTAAAGGGACGCTGTTTGTCTAACCAACTTTTGTTGGCCACCATGTGCAAATTGGTTGCCGGCTATCCGTATCACGATTTCTGGGTTAATCACATGCATTATATTAACCAACAGGCGCCCTAACTGCGGGCGTGCCGCCACTGCAAACAAAAAGAGTCTCATTTGCCATTTGCATGAGCCTAATTTGAAAATTGCTCAGCCGCACACACCCGCAGAACGCAACAGCCGCAACCGCATTCAGCGGCCACTGAAGTATATAGAAAAATTACTAGCATTGAAAGCGGCGGCCGCAGAATGGGTGGTTGTGATCTAGATTCCAGATTCATGCAAAACACAAAATGCCAGCCAATTGAAAAGATTCACGCGCATCTGTTGGCTTCTGTCATTTAGTAGTTGCAGCTACTAGCAGCGATCCAATGCCCTCCACCACTCAATGTCAGAGGTGCAGCACATCGGCACTGGGAGAACCTTTTGCCTCTCAGATCCCACAAATTGTTTAATTTTTAAAACAATTACATTTATCGGAAGTTTAACTTAGAATTATTGCAGCTGGAACATTTTTATCACTAGAGTTTTGAAACCTCCAAAGCGGGTTTAAAAACTGTGCTATAAAATGTTAATTTAAAAAATTTACGCTAAATATGATACCCAACTTATAGCCACCTTTTCAAGGGATTTTAAACGTGTAGAAATCTCTTCAGACCCTCCGAAAGACTGAGTGTAATTTAAATATTTTATTTCTTTACCTAACAAATAAGTTTAAAGCCGTATTTCATGTTTAAAGCTTTATAAGTACACTCGAAATAGATTCCTTGGATCTGACATTCAAAGTAAAATAGAGAATTTTTGACGCTAGTTTTCTCAACCTTAATCCTTTTTTATTGCGGGTACTTAAAAAAGGATTATTATCTTTTCTGAAATGCTTCATTTTGAATAAAGTTTTCCTATTCATATTATTCCAAAGGTATAACTTAAACTTATTTAGAAGGAGACTAGCATGTATATCGACTATCCCATCTTTCCTTGCTTATATATGTTTTGCGGAATAAATTTGAAAGCCGGTTTTATTTTCCTTCGCCTTGCATGTGGTGGGTGTGCGCTGTGGGTGTATGTTTGTGTGTCAACAATGGACAATTTGCAAAGTGAGTGCGCCAGTTTATTTATTTTCAACGTCAGTCGTTCAATGGGACACGCTGTACATGAACATAGCCTATATCTAGACCGGGTGCTTAACGCAAGTGTGTTGGTGAGTGTACTCGAAGAAATAGGGTACTTACTTCCCATGGATTTTTAGCGATTAGTAGTTAAATTTTCTAGTTTCCTTGCTTGGCTTAAAAAACAAATTGTTTTAAGAACTTTTTAATCAGTGAAATGATATTTTTGCGTAAAGAATTGTTATTGCATACTTCTAAGCATCTTTTAAGCTGATTTAAAATCTCAAAGCATATGGAGATCATAGGGAAAGTGAAGAGAAAATTTAGAACCAGTGCTGATTTTAAGTAACATTTTCAGAAAATCATTGCACATTTTTCCGTGAGTGTCTTCGACTAGCGAAACGCGACCCATATTGCCATAAAGCCAGAAGAGCCTAGCTAGACGAGAGACACACTGACTTACGGCGATGTGGGGAGGCGGATGTGGCCCGCTAGCCTAGTCAAGCCATTGGGTTGTAAATTAATTTGCATAATTGCTCATAAAAAGAAGCTCACGCCGCATTACGCACCACCCACTGGCACCTAACGAGCCACCCAGTCACCTAACCGCCCAAGCACTCAAACACCCAACCCCACCACCACCCACCCACTAACCAGCTCAAGTGCAGGGCACTCGGCCCTTGGTACACGCGGTACACCCAGGTAGATATTCCAATGACACTCAACCGAAATCCACTCGTCCCGCAGCCGCCCCTGTACATAATCACGCCCACCTACCGACGACCCGAGCAACTGGCGGAGCTGACCCGGCTGGGCTACACGCTGAAGCACGTGGTGAATCTGCTCTGGCTGGTCATCGAGGACGCCAACCACACGAACCCGTTGGTGGCCCACACTCTGGACAGAATCGGAGTGCCCTACGAGTACATGGTGGGTAAGTATCCGCTGTCCGCTGCCCGCCGTTCCGTGTCATGTCCGGGACACATTCAAGTGATATTTACGAGTCGCCTCCTCTCACCCGCAGCTCCCATGCCGGAGAAGTACAAGCAGACGAAGCGAGCGAAGCCCCGCGGTGTCTCCAATAGGAATCGGGGCCTCGAGTATCTGCGCCACCATGCCAACGAGGGCGTGCTCTACTTCGCCGACGACGACAACACCTACGACATTAGCATATTCGAGCAGGTACATACAATATAGGATGTGTTAAGGAAGGACGTGAATCCTAATGGCAGGAGGCACCGTAGGTGTGCGAGTACCTACAGGCTTTTCTCAAGCATAAACTGTATCAATGATGTCGGAATTTATTATGTTTTAATGCCATAAAGTAGAAAATAAGTCAGCTATGTTTTATATCCAGACCCACCCAAGTTGCTCCACTCCTTTAAGACTTACTAACTCGCAAATTACTTGTTCATTTTCCGTTTTCTCAGATGCGCTACATCAGCAAGGTGGGCATGTGGCCAGTGGGTTTGGTCACCAAGACCGGAGTAAGTAGCCCGATAATCCAGGAGGGAAAGCTGGTGGGATACTATGACGGCTGGATTGGGGGGCGCAAGTATCCCGTGGACATGGCCGGCTTTGCGGTCAGCGTCAAGTTCCTGAAGGAGCGACCCAACGCCCAGATGCCCTTCAAGCCGGGCTACGAGGAGGACGGCTTCCTGCGCAGCCTGGCGCCGCTGGACAACACGGACATTGAGCTGCTGGCCGACGAGTGTCGAGATGTGAGTGATGCGATATAAGTCACACCGAGATCCAAGTTAAATTCCCATCCGATCCGCAGATTCTCACGTGGCACACGCAGACGAAGAAGAACGCCCCGGCGCAGGCGCTGAACAGGACGCGTTACAGGAACACCAACCTGGAGCACATAGACAAGCTGCTGGTGCGCCCATAGGGATGATACCCTCAGTAGTTAGCTAACGCTAGTTAGGCTTAGTCGGGGGAGGGCCTTGGACTCTGAAGAGGAGGAGGCCCATCCCCCTCTTGACCGTGGCTCGGACGGGTTGTACAGGTACAACCCCGGGCACACGGAGCAACCAATCAGATTTGATCAGATCAGCGGTATTCGGTGTACATTATGGCCCTAATCATACGAGTAGTTAGGCTCTAAGCGCACAATCTTTTACGATAATTGCAATTACGCGCACCGTAGGCTTGTTTGACCCCATACACGTAATCGTGCCACACTCACGCCTAATCGTATCCTAAGCAACGTATTGTATCATATCGCAACGTCCTCGACTAGTTTGTACATAATCGCAATGCATTTAGTTTGTAACCGCCTAAGTTGAATCGGATTTCTCAGCCGCTAAAGTGAGCTCCGGCAACGAATTGGATACCATGTTCCTAGAGACCAAAGACCCCACATTTCGCATTCTACATACATTCCCCTGGGAGGACTCCATGGCCATCGCCGGCCAGGGCCAGGATCTGCACTCGCGCGAGGTCAAGGCCTGAGTCACATCAACAATCAATTAGGGCAAGGTGTCAACGAAAACGTATTTCCCCGAACTGCGAGCCGGCGTCAACGCTTCAATAATTTATACGGACATATGGATGTGGCACAGATATGTAAGTCGGCGAGCCCCTTTCCCCGCTGGGAATCCAAATCGCGTGATGGACGGGTATTGCACGCCATCGACGACGACAGGGGACACAGTTTAAACAATGTAAGGACTCCGTCTAATGGAACTGGATGGCTCAAAAGTTTGGATAAATCAATGTTACGGCAAGCCGTGCGATTTCGTTGAACGAGAACTCTCTGTATGGCTAAGATTTACGTGTAATTTCGGAAACGGGTTTCCAAGGCCACACCCTTTCATATTACGCCTAAGTACGCTAGGATAGGCTAATGAGTAAATTTATATTCAAGTTTTGAACTGCACTGAAGTCGCCTACATGTAAATAATAATCACCAAAAATATTGTAACCAAATTTTTACACGTCCCGCTAAAGCAAGGCAGGATCGCAGGGAGGCAATGAATAACAAATGGTATTACGAAATTTATACAATTTATACAATTGAATACGGAATATGAAAGCATACGGAATAAGCCGCAAAGCTATTAGTTAGGTACTTACAAAATCTTACAAGAATATTCAAATAACAACCGAATCTGGGCTGGATTCCTACGAAAATCAACTTATACCTTTTCCAGAATAACTCGAAACGTTTCAATGAATACTAACGATACAGAAATACGTCTAAAACTATTCTCTTATTCAAGTAATTACAACATACAATGTTTAAACCTGACGGGACTTGTAGCAAGGAACTTCAATCATTTTTCAACAAACTACAAATACCTTTCAATAAATTGATAAACATTTCTTAACAATTTTCAAAATAACTCGAGAGTCCTTATTCCGCCCACAAAAAGTCAATTGTCCTGGATTCGGTAAAGTATTACAGAGGCTTTTATTTTATTGGGAATACAATCGAAATCGGAAGTGAAGTGCGGCTTGAGTAATCGAAGCATGTTGGTGATCTACACAAGGTCTGACAATGATCATATCGTCTAGTGGCTCCAGGCGGCAGCATCAATCAACTGGCTTAGAGTCCCGCAGTCGCTCGGCTCGTAAAGAGAGGCCTCAATCCCGGCAGATTTGTGAAGGCGTTGGAACCTTTCAGAATTCTGCCCTAGCTCGTGCGCTTTACATTAGATACTTGGAATATTTTACGTGTATTTACCATCGCTGTTTCGGTTCCATGTCTTGCATTTTAACCAATTGTATCTTTTTACAATACCCATTCGGAGTTTCCATCGGTTGGACAGCAACAGTAGAATTCTATTACGGCGGTGAGCACTAAAATAGTTACTAACTGGTGCATCATCTAGAAAGCTTACATTAAATGGCACTAATCTGGTAAGTATTTAAGTATATATCTAGGTAAAGACATTCTAGGAACTCCTATCTCTTTCAACTGGAAGTATTGGTTTACCAATAAACACTACTTAAAATGTAATCGAGCAGTTAAGTTGGATATTTAGCAGCGGACTTGGTCACTACATTTATATAATTATCTGAATTTAGGAGTCTTTCACTACTTGCTGGTGGAACTTACTTGTTTTTGATGCGAGTAAGAGCTGTCTATATCCATAAGATGTGATAGCAGTTTATCTTATTTGGTGCATTGGTCATTCGCCAAGAAAGTCGATTTATATCATAGATCAAGAGACAACATAACAAGCTTTACATGCTTTAATGAGTTTAGATGGAATAGAAACTAACTGAAAACTCTTTCGAGAATGTTTAACACCAATCATGAATTCTATCTCTATATAAACCATATCTAATTTACTAATATTCTAACTTATAGAAGGTCAACCTGGAGTTCTTGGTTAATCATCAAAAATAAATTAAAATTTCATTCGCTTTCATTTGGGTAACTATCGAAACCCTAACAAATATAACTCAAGTTTCCCTTTTTAAAAGTACGTCTTTCTGATCTGCAACAAAATAAGTTTTAACCCTTTTAGTAACATGTCTTCATTGCTCAATCAAACTTATAGAAAATCTAAAATAACAGGTTAAAGTAAAATAAATCCTTATCGCCCCAGCTACCACTGGATGATATCTCTTGGACCTGAATATGCATCGGTCTAACTTGAGCAAAGGAGACATGAGCTTCGCTTTTAGATCCTGCATTCTACTGCGTGGTACTAAAAAGATAACTCAACATCGATGGCTGCACGTAAAAACTTATAGTTGCCTCTTCCCACTTGGTACGAATCAGACGCTGCAACGGCGTGTTGAGCGTTGACTCCTCCTTGGCGACCACATCGTTACCACCGCTAGCGCCACTAGCAGCGCCGCTAGCCGCACCCACACCGCCGCCGGCAGCAGCACCTCCTCCGGAGCCAGCAGACGGCGCCGCCACCGTCTCCGCCTCCTTTCCGGCCGGCTTGCCAGACATTGAGGTACTCTCCGGCGTGATTGGTTGCCGCTCCAACATGACCAATGCCTGCTCGTTGTACGTGCGATTGTCGATCGTCATCAGGATCTGGTGGCCCGAACAGCTGTAGTAGTTGACATCGAAGCGCGACTCGGCGTGGTAGTTGCGCAGCAGATCCGGGTTCTTGTTGAAGATCACGCCGTAGTGGCCCGTGCAGCTGGTTATCCAGATGGGATAGTTGGGCGTCTTCAGACGGGAGCCCGGCTGGCGAGACTGATTCACAGCAGCCTGTTTAGAGAAAGGAACATGGAAGCATGCCAACAAATTTATTACATTTTACTTGACTGGGAAAATTATTTAATTTGGAAATGTGTCTTTTGGTAATCAACTTACACTGGCGGATTCGATGTCCCAGAGCAAGAGACCAATCATGCAGCGCTTAAGAACTCCGTACTGGGGAACCGCCTGGAAACACAAAACAAACCCCATTGCGATCGAGGGATCTTACTGACCGAGCTTCCCCTGCTTCTAGGCACCCACATAGCTACTTTCATCGCCCACGTTGACGACTCCGTTGTGGATGTAGGGCGTGGCGCGACCCGTCAGCAGCAGGGTGACGATCATCAGGGAGCCCTCCTCGTGGTTGCTCGACGTCAGGGGCGAGGACTTGGAGCAGTCCAGGTCGGTGCGAACTCTGCAAAGAAATTGAAAGCATTCACCGGCCAATGGTAAACGTTAATGGTTAATAAAAATCATTCTGAAACACGAAATGCCTTCGCATACACAGACACTTGGGCTTAATCTTACTTTCCCATGGATCGCGTGAGGACGGCGCTGTATAGGAACAGCAGGGTGCCCGGGGTCTCCTCCTCTGTAAACTTTAAGGCGGGTTAAATGCAAACTCCTCGCTCAAATAACTATACAACTAAAATGTGGATGTTCTGGGTCTTACGTATTTGAAATTTCGCTTCATAAAGTATTCCAGCTCCTCATTGGGTGAGAGGGTGAAGACATAAAGCTGCAATTTATATGTATATATATATACTTATATATATAAATTATTAATCCCCTTTTTTACTTTAAACTTATTTTTAGTATCAAGTTTTGACAGTATTAGTTGGATTTCACATTATGTAATGGCTGAAAACTTACCTTTTCGGTGACGGAATCGTGGAAGTAACAGGCGCTGTGGTCCACGAAAACCTCGTCCTCCGACGGCAGCACCAGGGTGACCTTGCCCTTGTCCGAGATGGTGCGCAGGATCTCCAGCAGCGCACAGAAGAGAGCCTCGCGCTGCATCTCCGCGGTGGCCAGGAGGGGACTGAAAGGGAAACACTCGCCCTTAGTTAGATCGGAAATGGAACCGGAAGTTTTCGAGAACCGAAAAGAAAACGCACTCGGTGAGCGAAGCGGCGCGGGTGGTCTTTCGGGCGAAAAGCAGATACTTGAGAACGAATCCCTGGACGACAGACAGCAGACCTCTGGTGGCGTTCCGGGGCGAACGGAGACCGTAGGCCAGCTCTTCCTTCGGCGCTCCGAACACAAAGGACGTCTGCAGCCATTCAGCGCGCATGGGAATAGCGGCAGTGCCGAAAACCAGATTGCGAAGATCCTAAACGAGAGCACAAAGTGCGGGATCAGATCACGCCTGTCCCCCGACGTACTGAGATCTTCTATTTACGGTTGCCAAGTCGGCGGTTATGGGCGTGCCGCCCTGCGTGATGAACTCCTTGTTCATTTTTCTAATTAGGCACTGAACTCCGTTTCCGCTAGGCACCTTTGCTCCACTCTGCGACTCGTCGGCGAATGATTTCTCGACGAGCACGGTTCCGCGCTCTGACTGGAGCCGCAGCAGTAGCCGGGATCGGAGGTAGAGGGGGCGACAGACAGCCGCCATTCCAGTCAGCTCGAAGGCATTTCACACTTCAGCATGGATTTTTAATTTCATATTTAGCCGTGGGCGCACGGGGCGTATGCGCAACTAAGCAGAAGCCAGTCAGGTGGCACTAATGGACAGTGGAGCGTATAAACGGAACGGTGCAATCTTTTGGTAAATGCAACCAGGAAAGAACAAGAAATCCTACTTTGTAATACATTAAATGAACAGGAAATCACTGAAACTAAGACATTTTTTTTTAACATTTCCTCCTTTAACTAGAAAGATAACATCCGCACTTAATGATTATTATATTTGAAGATTCTGTATTGAAACTTAGATAGGGTTCTTAAATTGAATTCACAAATCCCTAAAGATATAAAATTAAGGATATGAAGAAGGGACTTCTAACAACTGCTCCAGCGGTAATTCAACTTAATGAAAGGCAATATAGAATCAAATATATAATCTTTTGACACCTTTGTAAAAGATATTAGAGCTACAGTAAATGTTAACTGCTGAGAGGACCTTCTGCATTGGATCCCACTGTGCCTAGGCCTCGGGCTTAGGCTGAGAGGTCGCTCGCTGTCTGTCACTCAGCGAAAGTAACTTTAAATGAAATTGAATTGAATTTAGTTCTGTGTGCGGCACACGAAACTCGATGTATGTGGCACAAGAAGTGAAAGTGTGACGGCGGGCTTGCGCGGAAGAAGGGCTGGGGGGGAGAGGACATAGGATAGGGTAAAGGGACATGGGCTTGGTCATAAGCTCTTAGGTGAAATCTGGCATGTTGCAGCCTGTCAGGGGGCTCCACACAACCGGAAATATGTAGTTGACGCCCATTTGTGCCTATTTCGGGGCAGGAACAGCTGTACTTACCTACGCCTTCGTGTGTGCATTACTGGGTGTTAATATTCCAATGATACACCAGGAATGACATTCCAGAGGCCACCACAGTATTGCTGAGGGGTTTCTTTAAATTTAGACAGCACTCGTGTTTCATGCTCCCCGATTGATTTGTTGAATTTTTGGGAGGGCCTAAATGGAAGTGAAAGTGGCCCAATAACTGGCTGATTGGCTGTCTGGCTGGTTATAACCTTGGGCAAGTCACCAGCAATTTTATTAAACTTCCAGACGTGGCATGCACACTTGAACTTAATACCGCATTCTATGGGGATTGGCAATGTGTAAGGTCTGCGGGAGTGATAATTCCCTCTAGTTCAGCCAAGGAACGGTTAAAATGATCGACATCTTATTTAGTTTATTTCCATTTGACCTTATTCTTAAACACATGACATATACCTTACCAACTCTCTTAGAAATGTATACACCACCTGCTTATCAATTAACTTCAATAGTAGCCTCTATAACAACGAACATTTCTCTTTTACAAATAATTTAGATTGTCTACGTCGAATGTTAGCAAGCAACAATTTTCCTATACAAACCCATCTTACAACTTATGATTTAGGGGTACAAAAGGCGATGCTAATTCAGGGACTCATCTTCGCATCGCGGGGTCGTCCGGTGGGGTCAACATATCGCGCATCGCGGTCCTGGCAGAGGCAGGAGCACGACCCACTAGATAAAGAACGTTGAAATACCAATCTAGGAGACGCAGCTTGAAGGCTGACAGAAACAGACAGTACTCGAAGTAGATGCGATGTCTCAGCCATCGAACGTACTGCAGCGGGGAGAGGCGTCTGTACTGCATGCAGACACACTTTTGGGCATAGCGGGCCATGACTTGCGGTCGATTCACCACGTCTCCATGCTGGTGACTTATCGCTCTTATGGTGTTAAGGTTGCGCACCTGATGAATTGAGAAATAGAGAAATCCGTCCAACAAGAGGCTCAGGCACAGGCACAGGGCACTTACCACAAACAGCATACTCCTGGGCATCTCCTTGAGGGTGCCCATAATAAGCTCAAAGTTCTTCCTGGCTATCTCTTGCATGTGATCGATATCCGCCTGCGACAGCTTTCCCCGGATGCGGCCTCCTCGAATCCGAATGGGCTGCTGAAAGAGCACCTCGGCGAAGCGCATGTAGTCGGATATTCCGATCTTATCGGCGGCCAACTGCATCTTCGTCTCGTTGCGCAGCACGGTGGCCTCCCAAAACTCACAGAGCGGTCCACGCACATTAGCCGGCAGCTCCTCGTACAAGCCGTGGTCCAACAGTATGATGTCGGCTCGCCCAGATTTGTCATTGCGCCGCACAAATACTTGAAAGTATATGGAATATTAGCTTGAACACACAAATTTTAGATGGCAACGCACTGTTTCCAGGATGAGGATCGGCGTGCACGAAGCCCGTGTGGAAGATCTGCTCGGCAAACGTATCGAAGAGCTTAACATCGATGTCCTTTAGGCTGAGCTTTTGTGCTGCAATTGTCTTCAAATCGCTGATCTTACACCCGTCCATCCACTCGAGGGTAAGCACACGCTAAATGCGAAAACAAGGTACATACAGTATTGGTCAAAATAATAAGTATGTACGTAGGCATCGTATCGTTCCATCCTCTATCCTTACCGTTTTGGTATACATCCAGTATACCCTGGGAACGAGCACATAATCAAACTTTTGCATATCTCTGGCACAGCGCTCTGCGTTCTTGGCCTCCTGCAAAAAGTTCATCTCCAGCACCAGATTCTTGCGCAGATCATTTAGGATCCAACCAAAGTTGTAGTCCTTGAAGAAGAACTCGATAATGTCCTGCAGGAAGATGATGGTGCCCAGGTCGCTTACGAAGCGCTTCTGCAAATCGTTGTACTGCACCTTGACCGCCACCTGTTCGCCGCTGGACAACTTGGCTTTGAACACCTGTGCCAAGCTAGCGGCCGCAACCGGCTTGTAGTCAAACTCCTTGTAGATCTCCTCGGGCAGCTGGCCAAAGTCCTTGCGGAATACTTTCTGCACATCCGCCTTGGTAGTGGGCAGACAACGGTCCTGCAGCTTTGACAGCGTGCTGGTATATTCCACAGGCAGAATGTGGTTAATGGCGGCGAATCCTTGGCCCACCTTGATGTATAACCCGCCGTTCAGCAGGCACGTCTCCAGCAGGCGGTCGGCGCTCTTCTGGTGGATAGCCTTTAGCTTCGTCGCGTACTCCTTATCGTCCTCATTCAGCTGAAGGTAATCCGCCGCAATCAATCCTGCGGTTTTCAGGGAGCGAACAAATCGGACGGAGGCGCCGCAGTATGTGAAATTGTTCACTATTCCGTCATAGCCAATAACACCAGCACCGGCTGCCAGGAGCCCTAGCCGCACCAGAGGAAAGCCCTTTATTCGAGTCCGCACTTCGCTCTTAACACTGAGTTCTCTGACCTGGTTCCTGCTCCCCAGGCTCAAAAGCCGTCGCACCCGCTGAAAGAGGACAGAGAATGGTAGGGTTAACTGGACTTGCCCGATCCCAGCGGAACTGACTTACCTGTAAAGGTCGCATATTTTGCCCAACTGCAGTTTCTTGGTCAGCTGTTGGCCACCTGTCGAAACGAAACAGCTGATTGTGAGGGGGGCGTGATGTTGATGAGGCAACATTGCTCCACGCTCATTTGGTTGGCGGCACAGTTTGAAAAGTTTTGGGGAATATACAATTATTTACATTTTACATTTCCTGTCAGTTATTGAAATTGATTTAAAATTTTAAATTGGTGGTTGCGCGATCGACAAAACGACGATGCTTAAAATATTAGAAATAATTTTTGTTTGCAATTGTTTCCATTTTATTTAAATTTGTAATAACAAGCAAACATTTTCCATAATTTGTATATTTTTTTTAGAATATGCTCAGCTCAACCATTTATTTAAAGGAAATGAAACAAAACGAAAAATTTTATTCAACATTATTTAAATGTTTCTTCAAGTTTAAGACAAAGGTCGATGAAAGATATGTGTGATTTTACAAATCTGTCTTTTAGTAGATAATGTAACCTGATAGTTTCTACATCTTGCACATCACTAGCAAAACCCAAACCATTTTACGATTTTAATTGTTTACATTGGACTCACCCACGCAACGCGACGCGACGAAGCAGGCCCGTAGCTACGTACGGGCAAGAACGGGCGTTGCCCGTACTGTCGACTTGTTTGCCCCTACAGCCCGTCTAAGAAAAAACCGGAAAAAATTGATATCTAGAAAAATATCAAGCACTGAAGTTTTTTAAAATATTTCGCGCCACATTGTCGGTGTTAGCGATATTGGTAACGTTGGTATATAAATACATAAACTTTTTTACGTATCATTCTTCAAATCATTTATTGCGCATTTATAATCCTGCCCGTCCTTCATTACTTTGTGCCCGTACTACCAGTTAGGTCTAGCTACGGGCCTGGAAGGCCAACGAACTGCAGACAAGGCGGCTCAACTCCACGCGGTGAAGAGATCAGGATGTCGGGCACCATACTAGAAAACTTGAGCGGCCGTAAACTGTCCATATTGGTGGCCAGTCTACTGCTCTGCCAAGTGCTGTGCTTCCTGCTGGGCGGTCTCTACGCCCCCCTGCCCGCCGGCCATGTGACTGTGCTGGGATCGCTGTGTCGCGAGGATCACACCCGTCAGAACGACACCAACTTTTTGCTGTACTCGCGCGGGGCTGGCTCTTGCATTCCGGTGAGGCAGGAGGAGGTGGAGAAGGATCCCATGAAGATGGCCAACGAGCTAGTGCACGTGTTCCAGATGCCCCTGCCTCGCGAGCAACGCGACCTGGGCTACTCCCGCTGGCAGCAGAATCTTATTGGGGTGCTGCAGGTGGAGTTCGGCTACGACTCCTCCTCGGAGCTGCGCGAGCCGCCGCGAGAACTGCAGCTGACCATTGACATTCGCCTAGCCTACCGGAACAAGGGGGATTCGGACAACGCCTGGAAGTTGTACGCCCATGGAGTAGAGCACCGGTACCTGAACTGTATCACCGACCATGTGGGGTCCACGGAAACGATCTACTCCTGCGACATGATCCCGCTGTTCGAGCTGGGGGCCCTGCACCACAGCTTCTACCTGCTGAACCTGCGCTTCCCACTCGACACGCCGCGGCAGATGAACCTACAGTTTGGCCACATGCACGATCTCGTGCTGACGGCGATCCACCAGAACGGAGGCTTCACCCAGATCTGGCTGATGCTGAAAACAGTGCTATTTCCCTTTGTGGTGGGCATCATGATCTGGTTCTGGAGGCGCGTCCATCTGCTGCAGCGCTCTCCGGCACTGCTTGAGTACATGCTGATCTATCTCGGCGGTGCCCTGACCTTCCTTAACCTGCCGCTGGAGTACCTATCGCTGTCCGTGGAGATGCCTTACATGCTGCTGCTGAGCGACATCCGCCAGGGTATCTTCTACGCCATGCTGCTCTCCTTCTGGCTGGTCTTTGCCGGCGAGCACATGCTGATCCAGGACGCGCCCAACAAGTCCACGATCCGATCGCGCTACTGGAAGCACCTTTCCGCCGTGGTGGTCGGCTGCGTCTCCGTGTTCGTCTTCGACATCTGCGAGAGGGGCGTGCAGCTGCGCAACCCCTTCTACTCCATCTGGACCACCCCGCTGGGCGCTAAGGTGGCCATGACCTTCATCGTACTGGCTGGGCTGTCGGCGGCAATCTACTTCCTCTTTCTGTGCTACATGATCTGGAAGGTGTTTAGGAACATTGGCGACAAGCGCACCTCACTGCCATCCATGTCCCAGGCCCGACGACTTCACTATGAGGGTAAGTGCATGGCATTTCATGAATAGTTCAGGTTGAAGAAGAGTTCATTCTTAATGTAAACCGTAGGCCTCATCTATCGATTTAAATTCCTGATGCTGGCCACCTTGCTGTGCGCCGCTCTAACCGTAGCCGGTTTCATAATGGGTCAAATGGCCGAGGGACAGTGGCAGTGGAATGACAACGTGGAGATCCAGCTAACACCCGCCTTCCTGACCGGCGTTTATGGAATGTGGAACATCTACATTTTCGCCCTGCTCATTCTGTACGCCCCCAGCCACAAGCAGTGGCCGACAATGCATCACAGCGACGAGACCACGCAATACAATGAGAACATTGTATGCTCAGCTCCTCCTTTTTTTAAAGGAAATGAAACAAAACGAAAAATTGTATTCAACATTATTTAAATGTTTCTTCAAGTTTAAGACAAAGGTCGGTGAAAGCCATGAGTGACTTTACTAAACTCTATTTAAGTAGATAATGTATTCTATTATTGACTTAATGGTAAAATAGGGAAAATTATAATTTATTGGACTTTTTTCAATTCGCAGAATGGAATAAAGAAATCGATGATTTGAGTTATTTTGCGTTTTCGTTGTTTTTCCGCATGCAATCGATGATTCCCCGCCAAACATCGATGTCATCGATGTTTGTCCACCTCTACGTGCGATAGTTTCTACTTCTTGCACATCACTAGCAAAACCCAGACCATTTTACGATTTTTTTTTCGAAACGAAACCGAGGCGGCGCTTTTGAAGTTCTGTTTACAAGTGCAGCAATTGTTTACATTGGACTCACCCACGCAACGCGACGCGACGAAGGCCAACGAACTGCGGACAAGGCGGCTCAACTCCACGCGGTGAAGAGATCAGGATGTCGGGCACCATACTAGAAAACTTGAGCGGCCGTAAACTGTCCATATTGGTGGCCAGTCTACTGCTCTGCCAAGTGCTGTGCTTCCTGCTGGGCGGTCTCTACGCCCCCCTGCCCGCCGGCCATGTGACCGTGCTGGGATCGCTGTGTCGCGAGGATCACACCCGTCAGAACGACACCAACTTCCTGCTGTACTCGCGCGGGGCTGGCTCTTGCATTCCGGTCACGCGGGAGGAGGTGGAGAAGGATCCCATGAAGATGGCCAACGAGCTGGTGCACGTGTTCCAGATGCCCCTGCCTCGCGAGCAACGCGACCTGGATTACTCCCGCTGGCAGCAGAATCTTATTGGGGTGCTGCAGGTGGAGTTCGGCTACGACTCCTCCTCGGAGCTGCGCGAGCCGCCGCGAGAACTGCAGCTGACCATTGACATTCGCCTAGCCTACCGGAACAAGGGGGATTCCGACAACGCCTGGAAGTTGTACGCCCATGGAGTAGAGCACCGGTACCTGAACTGTGTCAGTGACCATGTGGGGTCCACGGAAACGATCTACTCTTGCGACATGATCCCGCTTTTTGAGCTGGGGGCCCTGCACCACAGCTTCTACCTGCTGAACCTGCGCTTCCCACTCGACACGCCGCGACAGATGAACCTACAGTTTGGCCACATGCATGACCTCACGCTGACGGCGATCCACCAGAACGGAGGCTTCACCCAGATCTGGCTGATGCTGAAAACAGTGCTATTTCCCTTTGTGGTGGGCATCATGATCTGGTTCTGGAGGCGCGTCCATCTGCTGCAGCGCTCCCCGGCACTGCTTGAGTACATGCTGATCTATCTCGGCGGTGCCCTGACCTTCCTTAACCTGCCGCTGGAGTACCTATCGCTGTCCGTGGAGATGCCTTACATGCTGCTGCTGAGCGACATCCGCCAGGGTATCTTCTACGCCATGCTGCTCTCCTTCTGGCTGGTCTTCGCCGGCGAGCACATGCTGATCCAGGATGCGCCCAACAAGTCCACGATCCGATCGCGCTACTGGAAGCACCTCTCCGCCGTGGTGGTCGGCTGCATCTCCCTGTTCGTCTTCGACATCTGCGAGAGGGGCGTGCAGCTGCGCAACCCCTTCTACTCCATCTGGACCACCCCGCTGGGCGCTAAGGTGGCCATGACCTTCATCGTACTGGCTGGGCTGTCGGCGGCAATCTACTTCCTCTTTCTGTGCTACATGATCTGGAAGGTGTTTAGGAACATTGGCGACAAGCGCACCTCGCTGCCATCCATGTCCCAGGCCCGACGACTTCACTATGAGGGTAAGTGCATGGCATTTCATGAATAGTTCAGGTTGAAGAAGAGTTCATTCTTAATGTAAACCGTAGGCCTCATCTATCGATTTAAATTCCTGATGCTGGCCACCTTGCTGTGCGCCGCTCTAACCGTAGCCGGTTTCATAATGGGTCAAATGGCCGAGGGACAGTGGCAGTGGAATGACAACGTGGAGATCCAGCTTACATCCGCCTTCCTGACCGGCGTCTATGGAATGTGGAACATCTACATTTTCGCCCTGCTCATTCTGTACGCCCCCAGCCACAAGCAGTGGCCGACAATGCATCACAGCGACGAGACCACGCAATCCAATGAGAACATTGTAGCCTCGGCGGCCAGTGAGGAAATCGAGTTTAGTCACCTGCCATCCGATTCCAATCCCAGCGAAATCTCATCCTTGACATCGTTCACCCGCAAGGTGGCCTTCGATTAGGCGACGCTTTTCATTTGGGTTGTGTGTGCCAAGCGGAGATCCCGATTTTGCCAGCACTGCAAGGCTCCAAGCAAATACCCTGCAGTAAGGTCTTTGCTCCCAGGAGTGTGCTCATTTTATTAGCATTTTAGATTTAGTCAGTAGCATTGCATTTCTTGCCTAGTTTCTCGACAACACGCGATCAGCATTATTTACTTGTCCTTACTTATATATATTGTGTGTAGGTTCTCTCTTTTAGCATGCTCAAAGTGATTTTATCAATTGTATTCTATCGGCAGTATTATCTATGGAAGTCCAATTTGCTAGCTCCTAAGTCTTAACATTAACACATTTTATACATGTATTTACTTGCCTGCGAAGGTGGTTAGATTTCTGGCCAGGAATTGTAGGGAATTTGAAATAATAGATGCGTACTTAAAATCCATTTAAAGAGTGCATCTTTGCTTCATCTTTGACGATTTCTGTGGCACCTTTGCCCACATCTACCACCTTAATATCTAATATTTATAGACCTCGGGCTCTAATTTTATAACGAAAACAAACACGTAGAGCGATTTCTTACTCAAGTAGCAATGCATCGAATAAAAAGCAATATTGAAAATGCCGACACGCTTTTATTTTGAGTTGAAGCGGAATGTGTTTAGCTACCAGATGATCCTCTGGGGAGCTCGATAATTCTGCCAGTAGAACTCCTTTGTGAAATATACATAGAAGGTGGCCACATTGAGCAGCAGGTGGGCGCCCAGTTCAAGCCACTCGGCGATCCCCTTTCGCGTGTGCTGCGTGTTAAGCCGAAAGAGGATGTAGGGCACCAGAAAGTAGCGCAGCTCCAGGAGCCGCTGGAAACAGAGCACAAGCACAAGGCTGAGGGGAAACATCAGCTTGAAACTGTCCGGCACGTGTCGCAGTCCGCAGAAAAGCACACAGATCGATAGCAGGTAGACCGGAGCCATGGCGTAGCGGAACCACCAGAACCGGCCGTACAGCCGGCTCCACACATAGAATGTGTAATGCCTGTTGTCGGCCAGCAGATAAGGATGTACCTCGGTGTTCCGATACACCACAAGCAGGATCAGCAGCAAGGCCATCACCGAGCGCACCCGATTTCGCCTGATTAAGTCTACTGCCGGGCGAAACTGGCGCACTGTGTTGGATATTCCAAAGCCAGCGGCAAAGATGGCGAAGTAGAAAAGCTGTGGCAGATGCACGGTGGCCTCGTGGGCACTCTTGTCGCCGACCACAATGGATCCATTGATGCAGAGGAATCCCACAAAGGGCAGAATGATTGACGCGTAGAAGCAGCACTTGGCCAAGACGCTTAGGATGCAACTGCATAGCAGTTGGGGACTACCAAAGAGTTGCAGCCACATCTGGAAATAAATGTCCTTTAAAAATGGAAAATAATAAGGCCAACACGCTAGTGCCCACCTCTTTGCCCAACAGCCTAACTTTGGTTTTGGGCACGGCCCGATTGCGGGCGCATTGCTGGACTAGCGTGTCTAGCACTGTCATGCCGGTGCCCATGCAGACCCACACTATGTTCGTCTGGCGCATGAGTACACTGGCTGCCCCGAAGACGGCCGCCGGCAGGTGCGCCTCCTGCTGCCAGTAGTTATAGAAGAGCAGCACCATGGTCAGCGAAAGCGTGTCCGTGTAGTACAGGTGACCAAAGAAATAGAGCGGCGGAAGCACTGACAGCGTGATTGCCTCGTGGGCTGCGTACGAGTTACCGCCGGAGCCGGCCAGCACGCGCCTCCGGATCTTGTACAGCAGGAGGATGTTGAATCCGGCGCCCGCCAAGCTCAGCAGCCGCAGGCCTGTTACCGTGCACAAGTTAAACGGACTGAGAACGAGGGCGATGAGGTACAAGCCCGGGAACGTCGTTATCTTTGGGTCCCACTAAAAGAAGAAAGCGGCGAATAATCAACTGAATATCTGCTGATCCGATCTTTCTATTACCACATCGAACTCCTTGCGGCAAAAGGCTAAGCCCTGCGGAATGTGGAACTCCTCGTCGATTACGTAGTCTGAGGTGCCGTTTACGCGCAGGAACAACGGCAGACTGTACAAAACGAAGCCCACGGGCAGCACCACCTTCCAGGATCCGTTCATGGCCGGTTCCACCTTCAGGAGTGAAACGGATGCTTCAAAAGTCCCCCAACTGGGTTTGTTTATTTTTGGACCAAGCCAACCGGCAACTAGAGGTGCAAAAACATCGATGTATGGAGACATCGATGTATCGATGAGAAAAATAAAAAAAAATTTAAATAATATTTATAAAATGATTCAAATGCACAATAATGGTTATATTTAAAATAAAAATAAAAATATTTATTTAATTGACCTTATTATATAAACTTGGAAAACGGATAACTGAGATAATTTCTTATAAAACTGTGGTTTTTGTTGATAAACGCTGAAAGCTCTTTCGGACTCACGCAGAAATACCTGAGAGACTTCTTTAAAAGGCGTTCAAAAGACTCTTGAAAGTATAATTAATTTATTGGCATCATGAAACATCGATGATTTAGAATATTCGAAAAATATCAATGCATCGATGTTTTTGCACCTCTACCGGCAACACGTGGAAATATACTAACGCGTCTTGGCTCCCGAAAATACCAAAATACATTAGGGGTAGTCGATGAAAAATATGTGTTTATAAGTGAGGGAAGGGGGAAGCCCATAATTTGAAATAACTTTCGTTTTATTTATTGGCAATTTTTTTATTGTGAACTTTAGGCAAGGCCTAAAAGTAAAAATAAATAGTAAATATCAAGTTTTTAATTTGACTCTTATATAAGAACGTTTATAAAATAAACTGCTATTATATTTAAAATGGTTTTTATAAAGTTTCTGGTATTTAACATGGAACCTATTATAAGTATATGTAATCCAAATTGGATATAAAAACAATAATTTTGATATTATAAAACACATGAAAGAAGTGGCTAAGTGGTCAAGAGAAAAATCTTACTGGAGGCTTAAAGCTATGATCGGTACATTCGCCTTGATAAAAAGATAAGCCGACATGTAATATTTTTTAGAAAATAATAAGGATTTAGAAATATCTTACCTATTTTTTTGAAAAAAATTATATTAAAAAAATATTTATAATGCCATTTATGGTTATTAACTTTTGTTAATATGGTCATGTTTTGATAAAACTGAAAATATGATTGTGAAATCGTAAATGTTTCAACATATTGTCAATGTAATTTTTCATATTAAACTCCTATGTTTATACCCTTGCAGGGTCTTATAATTTCAGTCAGAAGTTTGCAAAGCAGCATCAACAGTCGATTCGATCTAGCAATGCCCGTCTGTCCGTCAGTCTGTCTATCTAAATGAGACTTTGTACATGTACATAATTTGGAATATATGCTCTTACTACTATATAATTTGGAATCGGCCGGACGACTACAACATAAAGCTGCCATAGGAACGATCGGAAAATTTTTAGGAAAACAATTTTAACTTAGCCAGTTTTCAACATACATATTTTTACCAGTCTATCAAGTCTACCTGCAAAGTTTAATTCATACGCCTTTAAAATTGAGGAATTATGTAGTTCGAGTATAATCGGACTTCAGACGGACGGACAAACAGCTCTACTTACCAAAATTTAAAAGATAAATTTCTGATAGTCAGGTTAACCCCTACAGCCCAAGTGCCACTCTGCATATGACGATTATTTTCAATGAAAAAAGTTGTATTTATTATTTGAATATACATACATTTCAAACTATAACATAGAAGTACATACAAAACAGAATGTTTAACAAACAGTACGACTTAATGACTACCAATATCCAGGCCCACCAGCTGCTGGAAGTACTAACTGATAATGTCTTTCCTATATATATATATGGACGCTATATAAAGTGTTGTGTCATGTGGAGAGTGGAGGGTCGTGGCATGGTTGTGGCTGGAGCTTTGGGTTCCTCATCTTCTGGTGGCCGATTGGTCACAGGGAGAACTCCACCTTCCGCTGCTGTCGTTGCTACTTGTTCACGCTCCGATAGATCATCGGGGCCGATCGGTCGTTGGTCTTGGTGTGCCGCAACTTGACGGTGGCGAACTGAGAGGCTCTGAAAAGACCAAGGACTCGTCCAGTTAAGGAGTGTGGCCCTGATGTCGCCTACTCGCCTCGATGGGACACCTCTACTTACGGCGGGAAGCTCAACCTAATACGGGGTTGGGTGGGGCTAGCTGGGAGACACGGAATCGCTACAGGTCAGTAACCTATGGAAAAGTTGCGGTATATACCGCGCCTGCTAAAAAACCAAATTGCATTTGCATTACTCGGGGACTCTGGCAAAAAATGAAATGGGGCGCAAGCTCAGTTCTTAACACAATTAAATTTAATGATTTGTGTATAGTATGGGTTCGGGCACCGAAACTCAATGGAGAGCGGCTAACTGCTAGAGGAGGTCCTTGTTCTGTGGAGTTTCCTCTGACATTCATCGCAATTTTTGCCGAGTTGACGTACCCACACGGGATTTAGGTATGCATTAAAATTAATATAAGATATGTACATAGAACAAACGAAACATAGCTTGGCTTAGGCTATCATTTTACAGGGTAACTGTGGCTTAAGTTTAACAAAAAATACAAGGCAACAGGAAGGGGGTTGGGATAGGGTAAAGGTTTGCTGTCAACACTTCCGCTGCAGCTCATCCACTTCCCACTCTCTCTCACTCTCTGCTCATTTTCTTATCCGGTAAGAAGACGGCGAAACTCCAATGTCATCCTGTACTCCCTACTTCAGCTTGGCACTCGATGACTTCTGGCCTGTGATCCCGTGCTGCTCCTGATCCCAAAAGTCGTACCACGGGCCGTAGCTCTTGCTACCCGCCAGGCTCTTCGAGTTCCGTTCCAGGGTGGCACTGCTGTTGATGTTGTTGCCGGAGGAGGCGGATGACTTGAGGAGGCGGGTGCGCGGCAGGATGGTGGCCGTTGGGGCGCCCGAGCTGGCGGTTGAGTTGCGGGTCAGGGTGCTGTCCTGCTCCTTCGAGGAGTTCCTGTCCTTCTTCAGCGTGTTGGTCGCCGTGGTGGACGTGGAGGAGCGGAAGGTGTGGAACTCCATCTGCTGGTGCTGCTGGTGGTGGCGGCGCAGCTTGTCGTCCTTGCGCACCAGGTGATCGTTGATCACTATGCAGTCGTACGGGTCTGAGCTAGTTGACTTTAGCTCCGCATCGGACTCCTCGTCGTCCTCGCTGGTGTAGTACTGCTTGAGTATGTCCTGTCGCTTCACCGTCTTCATGACCAGCCCGTGGCCATGGCCATGGCTCTTGCCCTTGCCCTCGTCGAAGAAGTTGTTCACGTCGCTCAGCTTCAGGGTTCCGTGCTCATCGCTCTCGCCCTCGTCCGTGGATTGGGGGAACTGCTGCTGCTGTTGCTGCTGCTGATGCTGGCTGGGCTTGGAGCGGCTCAAGGTCTGCGACTTGTGCTGCGATCCTGCTCCTGCCGAGGACTGCTTGTCCAGCTTGCGATGCTGCTGCTGCTGAGGCTGCTGTTGCTCTTGCGACTGGCCACGGCGCATGGTGCTCATTCGTTCGCTCTCCGTGGGTTCCTCAATGTCAATCTCGATAGTTTTCATGATCTTCATGCGCGACTTGGGCGTATAGCTGCTCCTCTGCGGCTGGAGCTGCTGTGGCTGCTGTGGACTCACGCCGTACAGGTTCTCATCCTCATCCCCGTATGGCTCGGTGCTGGTCAGGCTGTCCTTGCGCCCCCTTCCCGGCTTCTCCTGCGATGAGTTGGAGTTGTGCGACTTGGTCAGCGTGCCGTTGCGCTCTTCGTCCGAGCGCCGCTCCAAGTCGTCCCGGTCGCGCATGTCCTCGAGATTGGGGGCCGCCACCAGGTCGCGGTGCTGCCACAACGACATGCCGGCCAGGATGTCCTCACCGCTGCGTCCGCCGCCGAACTTCCAGAAGGACTTTGTGCGCTTCAAGCCGGCACTGGAAGCCTGCAGGATCTCGTCGTCGGAGGCGATCAGGTCGTAGCGCATTTTGCCCGCTCCGCTCTGCCGGCTCAGCCGATGGAGGCTCTTGTCGTCAATCTGGCTGTCCACGCTGTTCCGGAAGTTTCGGTTCAACGTCCACGAGGCCACGTCCCGGGGCACCGTGTGGGTGTGCGAATTGGTGTCCGCCCTTCGTCTGGTTTTTATCGATTCGCGGGGATATTCGGTTGTGTGTTTTTGGGTTGTGTAGTGGTGGTATCGGTATGTTTCGAGTGTGTGTTTTCGGGATGCGTTTTTGGGTGGTTAACACAAAGGATGGCAACAGAGCATAAATGGCGATACATGAAATCAAATCAGAACGGAAAAAAGCAAATAAAAATAAATTGAATCAATCACTATAAATCGGGCAAAAATCAGTAAAAACCAGAATGGCAATGGTAAGTGCTAGAATTAGTCACAAGAAATAGAAAGCGAAAGCGAGATGCGGCGACTCGGCTAGAGGAGCAAGGACTTTACCGGTGAATACATTAAACCTATTTGGGGTACAGATACCTCAACATCTATAACAATTCATAAACATAATATATTTTTTTATTTTTTCCTTGACGATGCTTTAATGAATCTATTTGAAATTTATTTAAATGCAAGGCTAGATATAATATTAAATATTCCTTCTTTTAAATGTTTAAAAAAGAGGCAGTTTTATATACCAACTAAGACTTATATTTTCTGACCTAGGAACTGATTTTTATTTTCATTGTCAGGTAATTCATTAAATAGCTAAAGAGTTTTCGAAAACCCAGACAGTTTTTAACATAATTTGAAATTTGATTTAGTCAATCAAAATTCAATCTTGTTTTAATGAAGTTTTATTTAATCCTATCACATATTCGTCTAAGACATCCTAAAAAAGTCTGAGCTGTACATAATCGTTCTAAAAGATAATATAAAAAACTCCATCTCAGATATAATTTTTCAAACGGATTTAATCCCTGCTCCTCAAGTCGTGCATATTCCTACTTCACCTACCGTATGGGGACTCTCTGGGTGGCCGCTTCCTCATCGGAGTAGTCCACCTCCGGCTGCGGCGGTGGCTCGTTGGCGAATCCACTGTCGTTGCTGCTGTGCAGCGAGGTCTTCGCGGCCACTCCGGACTTGCCCGAAGGATGGCTCTGCGGAGCAAAACGTTAGATCGTCTCCTCTTAGTTCGATGCAAATGTGTTCCTTACCTGGACGCCGTTCAACAGCTTCTGCTTGCGCCTCTCCACCGCCGACGGGACGCCTCCATTGGTGGCGCAGAAACTCTGCGAGCTGTTCAGCATTCGGGAGGCCTGGCTCTGCTGTCCACTGGGCACTGGCACGGGGGCGGGCAGCGTCGGTGGCGGACCCGGACGCGGATTAGCTCCAGAGCCAGCTCGATACTTCTTCTGCTGCTTGATGGTGTCACCGAACATTCGGGTGGGCGAGGACTCTTCGGCACTGTGATTACGTCGTCGCCGGTACGTGGCCTCGTGGCTCTCCATCAGCTCCAGCTGCGCCTCGTAGTCCTGCTGCTGCTGCTGGTAGTTCCGAAGGCCGCCTGCCCCAGAACCGGAGCCCGATCCGCCTCCGTTCCGCTCGTAGCTCATCAACATATTCTCGTAGCGCCGCCCGCCGGAGGATGACATCTCGGTGGACTCTGCATTAGTGTACGCCACCGGGAACCAGCCGAAGTGCTGGGTTCTCAGATTCTCGCCAAACTGCCAGCCCTTGGCCTTGCCGCCCACCAGGGCAATACGGTCGCCCTCCTCAAAGGACAGCTGGTTCTCCCCGGAGGGCATGTAGGCGTAGAGAGCCTTCACCAGTGGCCGTTGATCGCCGCGCTGGTCGTCGCCCAAAGGCGCCAGCTGCTCCTCGATGATCTTGTGTTTGTTGCCTGCCAACCATAAGGGTTAAATAATTTATAAATTATAAACCATAATTTTAATAGTATTTTCTACACTCCAAATTTGAATTAAATTTATAAGACGCGCAATAACATACTCTGGTTATCTGTTACCATTTTATGGGATACTTTTTAAAGATTTTCTTAATTATTTAATAATATATTTTATGCTTATAAAAAATTTAAAAATGCTTAGAAAAGGTGCAAAGCAAGATTGGGAAACATTGAGTCTGATTTCGGAAGAAATGATAACTCCTTTTGGGATAGTTATTAAGTAAACCAAAAGCAAAGAACAAAAAATATTTTATACTTTTGTAAATGTATTACTGATATTAAAAATGTTGCCTTTGTTTCGTCCTTTTTCGATTATTATTACAAAAATTAAGAGTGCTACAAAAGATTTAAGTTATTAGTTTGCTTTAAAATACTTTGGGTAAAGAATATCTTCCATAATAAATATTCAAGTGGCAAAAAGTTAAAAATAAATTAATCAAAGAAAAGTTTGGTTTAGCTATTACATCATTTGTATACCTACTTTTCAAATGTAATTTAATTAAATGCATTTTCTGGGCTTTTGGTTCAAAAGAATTATAGGATGGAAACTCTTTTAAAAGCAAATATTTAAGTAATTGTTTGATCAATTCCTACCTGAGCTCGGGCCAGTTCCCACCAGGGCCAGATTAAAGTCGGACTTGGCACGCGGCAGCGAGTTTTGGGCGTAGTGGGCGGACCCGCCCATTCCGGAGATGTTCTCCCGCTCGTGAAGAGTCCGCATGTCGCCGTAGGGGGCGTCGATGCTGCGCGACTTCTTAAGCTGAGCGCCATGGCCCTGCAGCTGCTCATCGTCTCCGTCCTTGATCCGCTCCTGGAAACATAAAGAATCTTAGTACTACTACACAGTGATGGGAAATTGTTTTAATTTTTCAATTATGTTGGATAGTTTTAGGAGTAAAACTAAAAACTAAAAGCAAAGGGTGATTTATCTCTTTAAGTTCACTAGAAGTCAATTTGGAGGAATTTCTCTTGCACGAATCAGGACTAGACTGATCATTCGTCAGAAGACATCTTCACCTATATATTATTAAAAAACTTCTTATTAATTCCCCAGTTTAAATTTAATTCCTAAAATAATTTCCCTGCGAACTTGGTTTTAATCCTTATGTTCCCCCCTCTGAAGCTCTTAAATAAGAAGTTTTAAAGCAGTTAACACAGTGGTTAGCGCCCAATTTGATAGCATCGGATCGAATCGGATTGCCCTGATGGGCGGGGATGACTCACCAGGCGTCGCATGTTGCCGCTGATGTTCTGGTGGCCGTTGCTGCTGCTGCCGTAGCCGCTCTCGTACGCGGCCGGGGGAATGATCTCACGAGAAGCGGCAATCTCTTGCCAATTTTCGAAATTATTATCAATTACCGTCTTGCCGGTGGTGTGGTAGGCCATCCAGTGCTTGGCGATGGAGCACTGGCGCTCCAAGACGAATCCATACCGTCGCCGCTCCTGTGTCATGGCCTTTTCGCCGGAACGGAAATGAAAAAGAGTGGGAAAAGTCATACATAGAAGAAAATTATTTTAATAATCGAAAAATATTTTAAATTGAAATGCCGCAGAGAGTAATTTGACTAGAATAAAGTATCTACTTTAAGGTACTGTATGCTGATCAGTGTGTAAAGAACTTTGTATGTATATTTATGTAGTGTGTAATTTTGCTCTGTGTAGCCAATGAACTCACATTCTTGTAGCTCTGATCGCAGAACGTATCCAGCTTCTTCTTCTGGTCCTCCAGCACTTGCAAACTCTGTGGGAAAATGGTTTTTTTAGGGGTTCTGCATATCGCATGGGCTTATTTTCCTGAGCTCACCCTCAGCTCCTTTTCGGTGTTCTCGGGCGTGGCCTTTTTCTTGCGCTGCTTCTTCATGGTGGAGACGGCCTTCTGGTAGCTCTCCATGCGCACCTTGTGCTGCTGCAGGAACTTCTTCTGCTCGTGCTGCACCACCTTCGTGTCCTTTTCCAGGTTGGTCTCCAATGGCACCAGTAGATCCACGTAGAAGGCTTTCAGCTGCAAGGAGATAGGATAACATATTTAAGATAAAAAAATTTAAAGTTATTAAATTATAACTGTCTATATAGTTGCTTTCTTTTCTGTAAGTATTAAGAAAGTGATCAAAACTTCCCAAGTGATTTAATGAATTTATATTTTGAATAGCTTAAGGCACTTCTATTACTAATTTAAATATATGAATTATTTTTTTAACGTTATATCTTAACTGGAATTGAACATGCTGTTAAATTCATTAGCTTCGCTTAAAACAGTGTTCCTATTTCAAATTGTATAACTCACAGAATACTTACAATATTCATTTGCTGTTCCTGAATCTCCTTGTTGATGTTCACAACGCTCATCAAAGCCGAACCTAAGAGAAAAAGCAACAAAATCGCAGGATAAAAATGAAGTTTAAGGGGGAGAGTGGCCTGCATTTGCTTTTGGCCCAGAAACTCTTACCAATATCGCCCGTTCCGCTCTGCTGGGCGTTCATCGCAATCTTGGCCAATGCTTCATTGAATAGACGCGAGGCGGTTGCGGCACCTGTTGCATGAAATGGCATGGAATGCATTGCAAATTAGTTAGCTGTACCCACTCGCAGCAGTCGATTATGGTGTTATACAGTATGTACTGGCACTGGCACTCATACCTGCACTCATACTCACCGTGCAACGCCTTGAGGTAGCTTTTGCCCGCCGCGATCAGCTGCCTGGCTCCCGGATTGAATCGATCGAGTATGTTCTGCAATGGAGGAGATCGGAGATCGATGGCGTCGTTAGCTCGGCTATATCCATGTGCCTGCTTATCGCAAGGCTAATTAAATGTAATTTACGAGGGACCAGCGGGCCCCAACATTTCAATTTCCACAGCAGCCGCCCGCCGCCTCATCCCGCCCGAGTTGGTAATGGTTTTCCCTGCTGGCCGCCGGCAGTAAAAGTCTGTTGTATAAGTTAATTCGAGACAATGTTGTGGTCAGAGCCAGCGACATCATTAGTTCCGTGTAGCCAACCGAACATACTCGCACTCGTAATGCTAATTGCTCGTTTAGTAATCTCTCATCTATGATTTAGCGGTGAATGCAAATGAAAGTTGAAACTGAATACTCTTTAGTACATTTAAGATAACTGCTAGAAAACCCTTACGAGTCTTTCAAAATATGTTAAAAGTTCTCATGATTATGGATGTCATTAATCAGGGAGCCACACTAATCACTTGAAAAAGCTTACCAGACACCCTACTGTCATGCCAGGCGCAGACCAAAAAGGATTCATTCTTTGGACTCACCAAGGGGAAGATCTCATAAACACAGTTTAACTTCCCGCCTAACACATTAATTACGTCCTGGAAATCCATTTTAACCTGTACACTTATGTAAATTTTAACTGAACTCCTCGTTACACTATTGGACACACACAAATAACAAGTGCACATTACATGAACAGAACACTTTAAAACAGCGACACCTAATGATGGAATGCACTTCACTTTCCCAACACAGATCGTTTTACTTCTCCAACGTTAACTCAATTAAACTCCTATCCAATCCAAGAAATTGGAATTTCAACATGATTCTTTTATTCCTTCACAGAACCAATTTAACACATAAAATTTAATTCTAAGCTCACAATATAATCATATGAATATATTAAAACAAAAATTTTAAAATTGTACAAAACATATATAATCAAATTCTAAATAATGCTCTTTAAATCTAGCTTTGTTTGTTTTAACATTGTTTTTTATAAACCAGGGAATGTAATTATTATAATTTATCATATATTATAAAAGATCTAATGGTATTGGATTATATTTTGATTTTTTAGTTTATCTTCATACATAATCATTAGATTTGAGTAAAAAAAAATAAGCAATTTAAATAAAAATTATTTTTATTATAATTATCCAGAATTTTAATTTTCTTCAAAATAAAGTAAATAAAGTAAATCACGGGTTAATTCTTCGAAAATTTGTCTCATTCAACGTGGAATGTCAAATTTGCAAATTAACTTTCAAGGCAGAGAAATCAACGCATTCCAAAAGCTCCCGTCTGGAAGTGAAACAAAGAGCCGCATTTAAGAAAATGATATGCTGATATTGAAGGCTTTAGTCCAAAGCCAATTTCCTTAACGTCTAATATTATGGAGTACTGAGCGTGGAAAGAGCGTTTTCGACCCTCAAAATGATACTGACGGATCAGAGATGCAACATCGCGAAGGAGTCATTGTCAAAATTACTCTTTGTCAAATTAAATAAAACAACAAAAGTTTGCAATGAAATGAGAAAAAAAGAAAAGTACAAAATAATAATAAATGTACCTGAACAAATAAATTAAGTGCTATTATACTAATCCTAATATATAATAATAAAAATAAAGTTCTCAATGTCTTAGGGAAATAAAATGCAAATCAATAATTTAAAAATACATAATGGAAGAGAGTAAATGATGTTTTCACTTCGAAGTCACCAGACTGAATGATGAAATAAATATTCTAAGAAATATATATAAAAAAGGCAAGGCCTACTTGAACTGAAATAGCGTAACGTGAAATTATCGTCGATAGTTGATCGATATATGTGATATATCGAATGTTTCTCTAGGATGCAGTGCCTACTTCGTTTTACTTATATATTTTTTTATTTGGATATTTGACTAGCACAAACATAAATATCCAAATATTTAGCAAAAAATGTATTTTTCAAACTACTTGAAAATTAACCGCCGCGTAAATTCGTGCTAAGTTAACTTAGAATTATATAAAGCTAAATCTAACTGATCTACCGAACTACCATTAAATTACTAAAATACGTTCTCAACGGAATTTCATGCAAAAAAATAAAGCTTTAATTTATCGGTTTCAGTCTTTTATGGCCAGTAGTAAAGTTTTTACTCAGCGGAAGACTTCATTCATTCAGTCTTTGCACTTTACCCGTTTTTAAGTAGTTAAAGACTGGATTTAACCAGTTCTTATCCAGTCTGACATTAAAAATATTTGTATCAAGTCTATGAAGAGTGTCAACCTGCTTTTGAGACCTGCCTAATTGAAAACTAATTATTGCTATTACATAATTATGTTTGATTATAGTCAATGAGTCCAATCGGGCTTAGCTTTATCAAAAATAGGTTAATCCAACTAAACTCAATATTATTCTATATTATTATCGTATACATACTATATGTTCTCTAGTATAAGCATTCTCTAACAAACTCGAAAGATCATCAATTACCTACACATATTTCTCTGGCCTTAGCACCTTGGTGATTTATTATCGCCAGTACTCCCTCATCGCCGAGGCTGTTTAAAAATAAATTACACCTTTTTTACTTGAATATGAGTCATGTGCTCGATCAATTGATCTCGGCTAGGGCCGCGGAAAACGTTAGGCGATAAACAGCTAAGCGACAATTAATTAACAACCTTGCCCATGAGTGGGGGGATTTGCATACAATTCACGACTGGGACTTGGGCTGAAGCTGCATTACCGTGGATGACGTGAAGCGATTGTCATGTGAAATGTGGAAGGGAGGTGACCTCATCGCAGAGGCGAGTGTTAACACCTGAAAATACGACAAAGCCGCACATTGGTCCTGGGCTTGGCCTGAAGTTGGTCTGGGAGCAGACAATGCCGAGCACTTAACACGCAAGCCCGAAACAAAAACCCAAATTCAAAGTTCTTTTTCGGCCACAAAGCGAGTGCCTTGTTGGCCGCGGAACAACAGCTCATTGAACGCCAAATCTCTGGCATCTGGCATCTTTCTAAGCTTAATTGATGACTGTTCCCGTGATAGGTAGGAAATTCTTTGACGGCCAATCACTTCCGCCAGAAAAAGAGCATATCAAAAGCCCAGCACTCACACTCCGCGACTACCGAGTGCCTTGGCCGAGTCGAGCAATTAGCAACAAAATGTCAAAAAGCCAGTAGTAAACAACACATTCTGCGCGGAACAGTTCGCTCCGCTTGTGCCGCGGTTTATTGCCAAATGTTTACGCCCCGGTTTTTACTTTATTTGCTTTTCTACGAGTCAATTTATTGGCTGCGAATGCGGTGGCGAGGCGTGGGAATGGATCGGGGGCCAGCACTCGGGCTGAAATACTTAGATACTTAGATACTCGATCCCCAAGGTCGTCGCAGTATAACGATTCAACTCAGTCGCCCGAGTGTTTGCTTTTATGATCTACTAGCGGCTGATTTAAATATAGTTTGAGTGGAGACTCGCAGATACAGATACTGCACTCGCTTGCATCTCCAGATCTTGGCTCGTCTCTGCTGACCTCTGTGAAGTTTATTTGGCTTAGATAGAGATACGTTTTGTTTAGACAGACACGGATACCCGAATTACTTGATAGACTCAAGTGTGTTTGCGATACAGCATTTATGGGTTTATCAATGTTAATTGCTTTGTAGCTACACACGCTTTGTGGCCAACTCATTTTGTGGTCACTGCCATCCATCTCTACGAATTGAACTTGGAGTAGGCCATAATAGCACACGATTTTGTACTGTTGGTAAACCTATTATACCCTTGAAGGTACTTTATTTTTGTGGTTTATTTATATTAAACGTGAATCGCGGATGGTTCAAACATTAAAAAGATAGAATATTAGTTTAAGTTAGGCAATTTTTTAACAGAATAAGTCTGGAATCGTCAAAATGTATTTTATATGTTTTTTTGCTTTCTCAAAAGCAGGGATCGTAACAATTATAATTTTTGAAAGCTGACCCGGCTAACTTTGTTCTGCCTTAAAATCAATATATAATCCCTTTTTCTGTATTATGTTGCTCTAAATTTATTAAATAAATAAATAACAAATTCCTGAAAATTATCTTTCTATAGGGAACAAACCAACGCACCATTCGACAAGCATTTTATTTTTCACATTAAATTTGGCAAGCAAGTTCCCTTTTCAAGCGATGCTATCGCCTTGTGTAATTGTCCAAACTGTTTAGCGAATTCCTGCTCGTTCGATCCAGCAATTAACCAAGTTAACCACCTTCTCCCTCGAAGCTGACGCAATAGCTTATCACGCCCGCGAATCTGCGACCCACAGACAACACTTAACCCAAAATTAATTGAGGTAGTCTTGCCCAGCACTTAGTATATCCAGATCCCAGGCCCCAGTTCCGAACTTACACCCAAACCCAAGCCCATGTGACTTGGTCTCTAATCGTCGCTTAACATAAATCGCCAGCAGTGAGCGCTACACATATGTAATTTTTTTAATTAAAACAGAGACTAAATGTAAAGCATAACACGAAAGCCACCCATTTGCCTAGGAAAGCAACGAGGCGGAATGTTGGGTGGTATACGCAGAGAAATATCTTATGACAATTTTAGAAATTAATTGAAAGCAACTTTGAATTATATTGTATTTTTAAACAAAATATGCAAACAAATTAAATTAAATAATAAAAAACATTTCAACCCAAGGTAAAAGGTATACATTTCTTAGTAATGGACAGTAAATATTGAAGAGTTTTTAAAATACTTTAATCGATTTTGACAGGAAAAAGGTGCAGCAGGTTTCTTAAACCCAGTTGATATATCAATCTGGTAATGTGTAAATAATGATAAATGTTTAATATTTTTGCGTTAAATAATTAAAAAATATATTTTTGGGTTTCCAATAAACCAGTCTGTATTCTTTGACAAGCTATTTTATTTCCACACCCCTAGTGTTTTTTGTCAGTGTCTGTTTGGCTTAGGCGCTATGGCGTTGGAGAGCCTCTTTCAGGTTGGGCCATAACTCAGGAGACACACCCACCGCAGAGCATGCGGGAATGCAGCACGTAGCCGGGGCAGCAACAGTACACCGCAATTATGGCAATTAGAAACCAACAAATGCAAAAAGCAACACGCAACAGGTTTGCCGGCAACAATGCCTCAAACTCAGACTCAAACAAAAAGTCAAACTCAACTCAACGGCTGTTGACAAAACCTCAACGAAGGCGTTAAGGCGCAACGAGTCACGCCCTCCTTCTGTCCCGCCAAATGGTATCCACTCCCCGGACGGATGAACGCAAAGTGCGTGAAAAATGCTAAGCGCAGATAGTTCTCGGTTGCGTGACTTCTTCCCAGGCTTGGTTCTTCGGCAAGCTCAAATGGAATTGTAATTTTCTGCCAGCGGAGACTAGATGTCCTTGACGGTATGGAGGATATGGGTATAGGACATGCCAAGTTGTGAAAATATAACAATGAGAAGTCTAAATGTACTCTGTTTGTTCACTAATTGTTTGGGTCAAAGGTAGGAGGGATTTCAAACCGAATTTAATTATGTGGAAACTTTCATTAAAGTAAAAGTAAACTGTTTAAAATAAGCACTCAATGGTGTTTAGTTTTTATAAATACTTCTTTTAAAAAACTTACTTTTATGATTTAGGCAATTTGAAAATTAAATAAAAACAAAGCAAGTTTTAATTCTCCTTGGGAATATGTAAGAAAACGACTTCAAGTAAAAATAATTTTAAAATTCTCGTTTCAAAGCAAACTAAACATTTAGCAAAGCTCTTCACCATCCCACCAAGCAAATAGGGTATCTGGGATATGGACCCAATGGGATTGGTAGGGCTTCTCACCGGCGAGTCGGACGTTAACCCAGTTCCATTCGCCATGGTCATGCCACCGATTCCCCCCAGCCCAGGGGATGTGACACCGTTCCGAGTGGCTCCTCTAATGCAGCAGCCTTAGAAATGCCTTCAACACGGCCATCAGCTGCAGTCCGTCGTCCGAAGTCCGCAGTCGCCACCGGCAGCGTGTGTTGTCAGCCGCGATCCCCCGGACCGTCTGTGGATACTAGGTGGCTGCAATTTTAATTTATTTCCCCGCTTTTTCTCAGCACTCTGGACACCTTCGGCCCACAATGTGGCAGTGCACCGTGCTGGGTGCCAACTCTTGAGGGGCTTCGCCTCCTCCTTCTCCTTCTCCATCATCTTCTCCCTCCCCACCATCTTCTACTGCTCCCCCGTCTGGAGGAGGAGGCAGGTTGGCTTTTGTGTGGTCAGCTGGATGTCAATCTGATCCAATCCGAGCCAATCCAACCCGTCTGGCGGCAGGCTCTCACAGGGGCTTCGGTTTCGATTTATGTTGCGGAGAATGTGCCATAAATCTAAGCGAGTGACAAACAATCCGAAGGCATTCATCGCCACCGGGCTGGCACAGGCAGCTGTTTGGTTGAAATGCGTTTTTTAAATCAACTTGACGGCCCAAACTTGCTTGCCAGTGTTCAAGTGGCTTATGGTTTTATTCGAAAAAAAAGTGAGCACATATATTAAAGTTGAAGCAGAAGGGGACGATAGAACTTCCAGGGGTTTATGGACCATAAAGCTAAGTAAATTAATTTATCTAACTTTTAATTTTTCCTGTCATTTTTATTTATTTCTGACTTCAGATAAACTCCACATAACACATCAAAAATAAAAGTGAAAGCGGCTTTTGAAATCATCTCTTAAGTACATCTCTCAGGCAACTTTACCCGTTTGCCATTCAAGATTTATCGTTAACCAGAGTACAAGATTTATTACGGGTGCGAGCAAAAACTTAAGCTTCGAAATTCATAAATTGCAATGCCGCTGGTGGAATTATATAAACACTTGAAAATATTTAAAACAGTAAACTTAATCTTTTTGCAAATTAAAAGGAATCTTGAAAATACACAAATACACAAACAATTATTACAAAATAAAATTTATAATTTTAATTGTAATAAAATTTATAATAAAACGGAATGATAGGAACAGACCGAATTTTGACCTTATGTTTTTTACTTTATTTTTGGCATAAAAGCACATCAAGCTTTTGGCTAACTGCCCCTAAAATTCCCATTTCAGCTCCATAGAGAAACCCCCTGAAAACTGTTAAGTGTGCCAATTTTAGAAAGGCCAAATCGCGACCCAAAATAAAGATAAGCAAACGAGGTCCGCTAATGAGTTTAGAATAGAGACCGCCGAAACCCGAATGGTATCGCATTAATTAAAACCCGTTCAAGAACTTGGACAGACCGAACCCAGAAGTGAATTCACACACTCCCGGACAGACAGACAGGCAAATGTCAGGCAATCCATTAGGCAAAACAAGGCGAACTACTTGCAGCGGGGAGAAATATGTATATAGCATAGTAAGTGAGCAAATCAAATGTTTATATAATAAATCGATTGATGGACTGGTCCAAGGCGGCTGCGGATAAATAAGTGGGAATTAAGTCATAATCTGGTATACTTCGAGGAGGAAGTGACTCCAGTTGATTGATGCCCGGCCATTGCGATGCCAATTCCGATCTGTTTTCCTGCCGCAGCGGCCCAGCGAGTTCGTTTCCTGAGTCTTTCGTTTGCGCTCGGGTTTGTCAAATGCCCGGCAGGCAAGGCACTAATTAAATCACCCAGCAGCAGCGCCCATTTATTCGATTTACATTGTCGCAAATAAACAATAACAGTGCGAACAGATGGGGAAAAAGAAAAACACGAGCGGGAAAAATGCAAATGGCGATCGCGAAAATGCACCCATGTGCAACAGCAGCCAAGGAAGCAAAAAAGCCAAAAACAAAGTTTCCGCAATTTTCTGGCGGCAGAAACCACAACCAGCGGCGGCAGCAAGTTTTCCAAGAAAGAAAAAACAGCCGAAAGTTACATAATGAAATAGATGCGCGAAATGTGCAATAGCCGCCAACTTCGGGCAGATGCAACCTCTGGAAAAGAGAAGCCGAAACTTGCCAAACTCTCAAGGCGGAGTCGTCACAGTCGCCGTCGCGGCTGTCGTCGCATTTGGTTTCTATTTTCCTTATTTCTTCGAGCAGTTTGTGGGGAATCGCAGACAAACAAATCAAATCCCCAATTGAACTCGTTTGCTTTACGGGATATAGAGATAGAGGCCTAAGCGAGATGTATTTGGCCAGAAATGTATGCCGAAATAAAAAAGAAAAACAAAAACAAGAAACAAGCACCGTGTGTCGTGACCAAATTTGGCTATGAATCTACACAGCAGCCCAACCGACAAGAAAAAATTCACTTTCAAATGTATTTTACCATTTTTATCTTCAAATATAGTATTTGTGTGTTTCTGGTTATGATTCCGAAACCCGAACACCCTTTCCAAGGTGTATTTAAGACCCGAAATCAAGTTTATTACTTGTCTGGGCAAGTTAAACTATGGGTGCTTCTATAAAACCTAATATTAGACCCATTTGTAACGAAAAGATACACATTAAAAGCTAAACGCCATTAAGATTTTCAAATTAAGTTTTCGTTTAAGTCATCAACGTTATGAGTATACGTTTGAAGGTTTCTTTTAAAGGGGCTATTTTGATGGCTACTTATGTGTAATGTATCCAGAATTTATCACACATCAGCACCAAGAGTCTTATATTTATGTACTTTAAAAAATAATTATAGACTTTAATAATATTGGTGAACTTTCAAGGGTATCCCAGCCAAACTTTCAAGTCACGGCTCTTTGTTTTCATTTTGCAGATTAATTTTGGTCGCTTTCGTTGGGCTGCCGCTTATGGAGATCGCGTGTGGCGATAAATTTAGTTACAAAAAGAAAACATTTAACGTTATAAATTGTTTTCCAAAAGGGTACACATCGTTATGAACGCAACTGGGAATTAGTCGCAAGTGGCTAATAGAAACGGCCATTTGTGGTTAGGTGTCAGTGGGGTTGCATAAGTTGTGGTTGTGACCTCAAGCTAAGTGGAGTAGACGGTGTGCAATTATGCTTCAAATTAAATATTTCGATTTTGGAGAAGCGAATTAGGAGGTATGAATTTCAAGATCAGGTACGGACTGAGCCCCCATTTTCTATATTCATTCATGAAACAAACACTCAGTAATGCAAGTTTCGATAGAAACCTTACCCTGTACACGCCATCGACGAGTTTTGTAACTTCCTCGGCCTCCATTGTTGCTGGACCTTTATGCCGGGCCCTCCTGCCGATGAATGAGAAGTAGTTTCGAGTAGCCGACTTCCCGGGCTACCGGTGGATAATGGTTAATGATAAATTTGACGTCGGAAACCCGAAATCCCTTGCAGTCCGAATTCACTTTCAGCTGCAGCGCCCAGAGGCAACCTGGCACAGACTGCACTCGATTTTCACTTTCTAAAGTGGCACACACGGAGGAGACACCGCCGAAAAAAGCACGGAGACGGGTTGCGGGCTGCGGGTTGCGACGGAACCGGAGTGACAGAAGACGTTGAACCGAACCGAAAGACTCGAATTTGGAGTAAACTTGTAACTTTGACTTTCGTTGCAGAATCTTGGAAATCTCGTTTCTGTTGTCGTGACTTTCTTTTTGGCGGGCAGACGAGACACCGACCGCACCACGTAACGCGAGCCAGGTAAATGAAATGCCAGCCCAGAGATTTGGGTTTGGATTTGGGTTTATTTGTTTCTGTATTCAGCTTTCTGGCTGCCGACTTCTCAACGGGTTTTCGGGGTCTTCGGGTCTCGTTCGTTGTTTGCCCAGCAACTTATCAACAACTTGTGGCTTCGGCACGTGATAGAGCTGTGTCTGTAAAGAGAGAACAAGAGGAGCTATAAGTGACTTTGTATTTGTATCTCTAGGATAAACAATAAGCAACAGCAGGAACCAGAAGTCATAGAATTAGAGGACGGCAATTGCTAGGCAACCATTCATATTTAATCGATATTTGTTTTTCTGACTTGAAAAGGATTCATAATTACAGGAGCTTAAGTAAGCGGTTTAAAGCACTTTATTAATCCTATAAGCTGTCCATTATTTTTATTATTATTCAGAAAAAAACAATATCGAACTGTGTTTATATTAAAAGACACATTTTACTTAAATTTTGCTAGTTGAACCAGTGAAAAGAAATTGTAACAATGAGCAAACTCGACGATCTGCTATCCAAAAAAAAGACTGTGGTGCCCGTCCTGGACCTCAGTCGGAGCAACATCCAGACCATCGAAGAGTTTAAGCGGCTTTTTGAGAAGGTGCCCGACTACAAGATGCGCCCAGTCAAAGTGCGCGCCGAGGAAATCAAGATCCGGGAGAAGGACTACGCCTTCAAGATGCCCAAAAAGGAAATGCGCAAGCTCATGAGGACCAACGGCGAGCGGGAGGCGCTCTACACCTACGCGGATCCCGTGCCCGGCGAGATGAAGGACGTGGTGCTCATGGAGCTGTGTGCGGTGCCCATCGACTGGAAAATGCTGACTACATTGCGGCCCAAGAATAAGCAGGAGGAGGAGTACTTCAGCCGGATGGTCGAGATGGGGAAGCTGGAGCTCAAGACGGAGGCACGGGACCGAAGGGAGTTTGCCCTGAACAACTGCGTCAAGAAGATCAAGAACAAGTCGGGCATTGTGGAGACCCGCCTTATGACCTGTGAGTCCTGTGGCGAGGAAATGTGTTGCGGTAACAATACCGAAATTCGATAATTCCATTTTATTATCGCTTAAATTGTATTACTCTATTTTCAGGCAAAACTTGCGGAGACTTCAACTACGATCTGTACATTCGAGTGGAGGCCAGGGTGGTTAAGCCCAAGCCTGCTGCATTGTCCTCCAACAAGACGAAGTTAAATGGCCGGAAGAAGTCATCGGTGGGCGGAACTAAGATCAAGGTTAAGAAATCCTCAAACAAAACTAGTTAAATTGAGCAAGATTTATAAAGAATATTAGTTTTTTGATCCCTTAACAAATAACCCAGTTCATTTTACTGCTAAACTATGGATTTATTAGATTTTAAAGACTAGGTTTCGATTTGAATACACATTTTAGGCCATGTATTGAATTTAATTATGGTGCTAATTAAAAAAAGCCATGCATGGCTTTATATATGCCAGGTGCTAACTAATAAAATGCCTAAGCTCTAATTAATAGCACACCCTAAAATGTAGTCAAATAAATTCCAAATATATAACCTAAAAAACGGGATCATTTAATACTGTTTACCACGTTAAATTATTAAGAAAAATAAACAAAAACAATGACAAAATCTCATATTTCTACTTAAAATATATACAATAATAAATACGCTTTGAGGCGCCCCAACAAACATTTATATTTAAGTATATTCGTTTCTTTTTCTTAAACTATTGCTCGTTCTAACAAATTCCTCTTAACATCAAAGCTGTTACCAAACCAGCATACAAAAAATGTTGTAAACTGCAGAAATAATGATCACAAGTCAAATGCAAAATAGTAGAAATTTTCGACGATTTTTTCCCCATTCAACAAGCGACACTCGAGTGTTTTTACAGGTCAGCGGCACTGGCAGCATTATGATCAAAATGAAATGGCTAAAATATTTAAATTGCCACAGAGAGCAACACGGCCGCATAGCCATTAAGGCAAAGTCAACAAGGTAACAGGGGTTCTGCGCTCGGTGGTCTGTAGGGTCTTGAAATCGAAGACACAACACTTCGAGAAAAATGGGACTGAAGTCACTTCCATTTTTTCAATTGTAAGAAAACTTATTTGAAAATATATTGGATAATGATTAGCGGTGTTTTTACGATGGTCTTTTACGGTAAGTTGTAATAAATAGTTTAGCTTTGGGCACGTTTATAATTATTTGTAATTTTTCAACATATTACCAAATAATTTCCATTTCAAACATACAAAATAATAATTTTAATAGATTTATGGCAATTTATTTATAAACCTTGTGAATTAAAATAGTTGAAGCTATTTTTCCCTGTGCAACGTATGGGACAGAAGGACGCCGCAGGCAATGTCGATGCGTTGGCGACATCGCTTCAGTGGCAACCAGCCACTTACTGCCCACGATCCGCTCGGCTCCGGCTCCGGCTCCGTCTCCGGCTTGTGCAACAATTTGTGCAACTCTCCGCTCTCGGCGAGAATTGAATGACCGCGTATCGAAGCCTGTCTTCGATTCAGATTCTCCAGCTCGCGGTCTACGGCGCTGCACAGCTTTTGATTACTAATGAGTCGAGTTCGCTTTTGAGCGCTGTCAGCCGCGGTCTCAGCTCTGATTTATGCGGTTTATTTATGGAAATATCTATTCGCGTAGAAATTGAAAATATACTTTGAATATCAAATTTATAGCCGCTGGCCACAGCCGGGGGCCGAGGCGAAGCTTTGGTCGGAATCTTAATTTGATTTCGATTTTCTTACAGCTTTACAGGCTTGCAATTACCAGAAGAATGTGCAAGGAAAGAGAGTATGTGGCACTTGATTAGGAATTCTGAAGCTTAACAACAGGAATTTTGAAAACAATGAAGTCCCACCATATAGGAAAAGTGAGAATAAAAGTTAATGTACCATATATTTCTTTGGCTTAGAGACTCTGCAGATGACATGTCACGTGGGTCTTGAAAACATAATTATTATAATTTTGGCCTATGTTTTTCTACCTTCAAGTGAAGTGCAGATTGCCCTGCCCTCGTGGCTGCCATTCATAGAGGCCCTCGTCGCCACAACTCACTTCGCAGACCAGCCCAGTCTGTTGACTTTTACCAACTTAATTGTGGAATCGAGTGTGACACACACCATTCAATCCGAATTCTGTTATTGTAAGCCTCAGCATCAATATGTCAGCACTTCGCCCCAAGCGACTTTCGTATCTCGCGGGGTCTTTCACCCGGCCACGTCGATTACGTAGGCACACACGCGTCTTCCGAGGAAGTTTCCACTTCCATTTCCATTTCCATCATAATGAAATGAAAACGAAAACATGTCTCAGATGAAACGAGATGAAACGCATTCAAATCTTACGAAATGCCTGATGTCGCATCTCGATATTTATGCAGATGCAAGATAAACACATTCCAGATAAGCCGCCGAAGTGAGAGTGGCGCGAAGAAAGTTGGGCCTTTTAGATGAATTAAAGCGCGTTTTTAATGGGGGGGCCCTCGTCTACGTGATGTCTGGCCTGGGCAGTGGCTACGCCCCCAGCATTGGCTAGAATTTATAGCTGCCCCTCCCACCAAAGACTTAGGCAACGAACCTTGCAGCTGCATTCTTTTCAGGCGGCCACTGCAAGGTTAGCACTCGGTTAGCCGCTCGTCTCTGCGGTCAGCGCTGGAACCCGATAGCGCCCGAGTGGACGACGGCTTAATTATGCATCTGCCATGGAAATGTATGCAAAAACAGCGCTTGTCTATTAAGAACAAGGCCAGCATCGCCAGTCAGCCAGCTTCAGCCAATGCTATGTCGAGAAAATCAAATATTGCATTGCTTACCTCGCACTAAGCGGTATGATTATTGGCTTTTAATTGCTACCACAGGTTTTGGTTATTTTTAGAGCTTCAAAGAATTTAAAGGCGCAGCCTTAATAGATTCTACGGGATGGAAAAATATAAACGAAAAATGTGGAAAATTTGTGTGAAAGGTCAGAATATTTATAGAGAATATTTTTGAAAGTATAAATAAAGATCTTGTCAGACTTTATAACTTGAAAATATTTTTTGAAAATATTTATATTTATTTAGAGCTCTCTGAATCTTAATATTAAACTCTAAATTTCTTGAAACCAGTCATAAAGTTGCCATATTTGTTTATTCCTGATATTATTATCTAAACTTTACTTGAAAAACCCACTTAGCTTTAGATGTCCATATATAGATATCACTGAAGCTCAAAACATGTTTACACATAAAACAGCCAATGGACAAAAACCCCTAAAAGCCACCAAAATAAAAACTGAAATATTGGTATTTCCCGGATATCTTTGTATCTTATGGTGATGGAAAAACTCCTGATGGGCGATTCATCCTCCCAGCGAAGCCGAGATAGCCTGCATCCTCCCTATCTGCAAATGGCGCAAGGCGCCTGGAAAAACTTTCGCCGAATCGAAGAGCTGATGAGCAGCCAACGACCATTCTCTTGACAGTCAAAATACATGCGAATAATCGGGTAAACAACTCTAAGCAGCATGTCCAACATCAGTTAAGTCGGCGAAAAAGGCGGCAGATGAGTCTGAGTCGGAGCAGTCGCCGTCGTCTTCGTCTTCGTCGGAGTTACTATTATCAAATGCTCGTCATTAACATTTGCTGCTTGCTGCCGCTGCGGCTGCAATCTCGACGTGACGATCAAATTGCAGCACATGTGAATACACGTGTGTGTCGGGCCGGGAATCGGAAAACTGAAAAGGGGGCGTGAATGCCAGCGAAGATGTTGTGAAAATGAAATTAAACTAAAGGCCGAAGACAATGCGCCGGGGAGGCGGAGGAGCAGCGGCAGAAGATACATGCTCGCATGTTTCTGTGTATCTGTGCGCTAAATTGCCGCCAGATACATTTGCAAATGAGTCTTAGACACAGCACAGCACACAATAACATTGTTGAGCCATTCCATACCGAACTCTGCCGCCCGTCCAGCTGCTGCCATGCAAATCCGGAGGCGAGGAGGCCGCCCGTCTCGTTCACTCAAATTGGCAGTGAAAGTAAAAGTTTAAGTTATTTTCCTCTCTGGGCTGTCGAACCAAAACCGCTGAAACGTACCGAGACCGATCTCCGAAGCCAAGCGATCCGAGCTGACGACTGGCCGACATCTCGCCTGACACTTACCTGCCATAAAGAGATGTGGCCCATGGTAAATGGTGTATTGGTAAGGGTACATGCCCTGGACCGCGGCACAGTCGGGCCCCTGCTGGCCCTGGCTCACCCAAAAACCATTTGCAATTAACTTTTAACCAGTAAATATCTACACATTTGTCGGTAATAAAGAATGAAGGAAAAATACTATTTTTGGGGTGATCAAAGGTGAGTTTCCACTCAATATAATAATGGAATCGGCAGCAACCATTAACTTCTTGGAATAATTAAACAATTTGTTTTATTTTGATGTTATTTCTGGAACGCACGAAGTAAAAACTACAATAATGAAAATAATAATAGGTGCGATGTGTTCAAAATCCTTCCTTCCCCCATCTCCTCATCATTTGGAAGTCACTTTGACTTATCCTCATTCTCACTTTGCTGTTCCATTAACCCACTGAACCACCCGACACTCCCCCTCTCAAGAATCCCCGTCTGGAGGCTGATCACCGGACACACCCAACATGGCTGGCACACACACTCTGCAGCACACACATCTCCATCTCTCTGGTGTATAAACACAGTCGTGACTTCGTTTAGCACTACTGCTCACGTACTGGCATCTCCTGTTCGCTGCCATTGCTGGCGGGAAAAAGAAGCTCTCCCCGTCATAAATTAGGTGCAGATGGAATCTCAAAGTGCCGACTCTAGTTGGCCTGCCTTTTTCTCTGGGAGCGTTAATGGCAATGCCTATATCGCTGAACAGGAACTGGCCGTGAAGCCTACACCCACACCCACATTATTAAATAGAGAAATTAAATGGGTTTTCTGAGAATGATTGAAACCAAAAAGAAACCTATGCTTGCGGGCCTATTAAAAAAATCAAAAAGCTGAGTCAATTCAATTAAGTTTTAAAGAACACTTGAATTTTTTTGTAATGTGTTTTAATTATATTTTATTTTGTGGATATTTATGATCAGTTTTGCCAACTCTAGATCATAATGGAGACTTGACTAGACATTCGTTGTTAGCAGACAATTACTGCAAATTGTTTCTGCAGTCAGTTTCAAAAGCTCATAAGGTAATTTCAGTTAAGATCGGACTTCAACATTTGCGTGGTTATATACTAATTTGTCAGAAAATTTAGACTTGGGAAGGGTTTTTTAAATCTATAGTAAGTTTCAAAATAAATGTTTGCTATACAGGGTCCTATCAGCACTATTTATTGAATAATTTAGTCATCGCTGTGAAAGACTTGTATGGGTTAAAATACCTTTTACTCAAACTTGCCAAATGGAAACCTATTTATTTTATGGATATCCCATTTTTGGCAAGTCAAAACTAATTAAAAGCGGAACTAAAGCCAGGCAAGTACTTGCACGTGTCTGGCTGTTGATTGATTCAGTGGCACTTGTCATGGGATATGGCGGGGTTTTGCTACAGCTTCCACTGCGGATCGGTAGCCAAAGCCGAAAACTCATTTGTCCGCCCACCGACCAATCATCGAAATAGAGACACTCGCAAAGACACACAGATACTCGAACATGCCGGGGCACCGGAGTGAAACAAATCGCCGAACGACTGACGCCTGCGTCACCTGCAAGGAATGCGACCTTGAGCTGTCGCCGGCTATATGGGGCCGTTGTTCAGATGTCGTGACTGCCCGAGCCCCAGCCCAGACCACGACCAGATCGGCCCAGGCCGGCTCACAGAGATGGAAGATCGAAGTTGGAGCGGACTGAGGGGAGCAGAACCCACTTGAGACGCAGAAAATAGCGCAAGTATCTCGTACAATAAAACACGTTTGACGAACGATTTGATGGCAAAGATGAAGATTGAATATCTGTCAGATACTCGTACGTACGTACGTACCATTGATGGCAACCGCAGCCAAAGCCTTTGAGAAGACGGCGCTCACTTTTATTTTCAGCACTGCAGCCGCACTAACCGCAAAGATACGGCGAACGGGCAAATGCCATAACGAGCCAAAATAACAAAGATCAAACTCCAACTGAGCGGAGAACGGAGCCGCGGCAGTAGCGAGAATCATATCTCAGCCAAGGAATTGTATCTGGCAGTACCAAGTTTATTTATTCCATTATAAACTCTCAGAGTTAGTGGCCATTGCCGATGCTACTCCACCCCGAGCCAAGCCCCGGACATTTGTCAGGCCAAAAACGATTCGCTCATTACTTGAATAAACACCAGCAAATGGCTGCATTTTGGGGGAATCATTCTCTGGCATATTATAATCCCAGTTAATCGCGACACAATATTTACGTAAGCAGCAAAAACATTCCATAATGAGACCCAAGCGAGACGCAAATAAATATTTTTATTTTTGTATAGCGACCTTATTATTGATTCACATATTGTCTGCCCAAAAATATTCAAGTGATTTATTAACCTAGCTAAGCAAATAAATTCTAATCACCGGATTCAAGGCTGTATATAGTACATAATATTGATGTAATTCCCAGGTGTTATTTAAGATTGGCTACGCCCTTTCACCAGAGACTTTCCCACTACGCATGTTCGATGATTCTTCTGTGAAATCTGCGCCTTTAAAGTCTGCCCCGATCGTTATATGGTGGCACAGTTATAAGCCCCAAAACCATGAAATCGTATTAGAATCCAAGTCAATGAACTTCGGTGACCGCTTGGCGTTTATTTATGCAGTCGAAGGCCCAATTAGTTGCGAGAATGTCTAAGAAACTGAGCCGAAGCTAAACCGAAACTGCTGAATTATTCGAGACAAATGCCCAACTGATTAAAACAAATATTTTATGTCGCAATTCAAAATATCTGTGCAATTCGCCGGCGCATTCTTGATGGTTTGACACAGTTTTGATTGGGGAAAAACCTGTTTCCAATTTGTGCTAGAATGTTTCACTATATTCGCGGGCTTGTCGTGAGACTACAATTTGTTTTTGTTCGGCCTGGCATTCCCAACCAGTTACAGAATCCATAATTTCTGCTAATCTTACAATATGCAAATCGAAATTTGCATTTGGTATTCATTGAATTTCTCCCTGCCTTTGCGTCTGCCAATCTGTCAATTTCATTATCTGAAAACTTACCACTGAATAGATTTTGAAGGGGATTTTGATTTCTATTCAGCGTATTCATCATAGCTCAGAGTTCACTGGTTGAAAACAGAGTTCAAACAATTTGCATAATTAATTTGGAAATGAGGGCGAGTCTTTGTCTGATTCTGGACATTGCATAAAACCCCCTTTCGAATATTATGAAGTTGGCATTCCGTAAGAATTAATAGAGATTACCTTTCAAATGTGGGTCTGTGTTACAAATGAAGGAGGCCATTAAATCAAACTCATCTATTCAAGAGACTAACCCCAATTATGGCAGAGAGCAGCTGGCTGTTAAATCTTTCTGGCTTGGATTAGTCGTAAAACAAAAGACTCTGGCAGCAAACTCGAGGCGTAATTACGGCTACGTGCTGAGCGTTAGTAAACAAAACGCTGTGCACAAATGGCGCTTTCAAGTTCGGGGATCGGTGCCGGCACTCGTAAAAATCACTCAATAAACCGACGGAAATGACTTGCTCTCCAGTACGGGTTTCTTAGACCAACAGAAATTTCATAATTAGCCGCAGTGAAACCCCGCGACGTGAGCCAAGCCGAGCACATTATCCAAAGAAGTTGGCCCGGAGAAGCGGAGATGTTCGTGCATTTAATTAGCCATTTTCACACATTTCACTTTCAACAAGCTGCCAAATTGTGAAAAGGAAAAGATGCTGGACGAAGCCGCGCCAATGAAACGCAAAAAAGCCATTAGCCGGTCAAGTGCACAAAGCGTAGGTTGGTTGACAAGACCGTTGGCCGGTGGCCGGTGGCGTATCTTTGTATCTGAGCATACATACATCTCTATATGTATCTACGTATCTTTGCAGCCAGTCGTTGATCTGTCGCTTCCTCTGTTTGGTCTGCCCACAGCGTCGGTGAATTGCTTTCAAGTGGCCAATTTCTATTTTTCCCTCCGCTTTTTCGTACGGCTCTTTTCGTTAATTGAAATTTCCCATCGCATTGAACTTGAAGGCTCTCGCCAGACATCGGTATAAATCTCAATCCCCATTGCATTGGCCGAAAATTTCAGTTTCCATTAGGCAAATAGTCGCATTGATTGGCAGTCGATGGCTCGACGCGACGACTTAGCCAATTTTTGGCTTTCCTTTTTCGTCTTTTTCTCGTGGCCGTCCGAACTTTGATTTCTACCTGCGTAATTAGCATTTTTGAATAAGTCTGCCTGTCGGTTGGGGCTGATGATTTGCATTTGAGTCCCTGCCCACATACTTGAGCTTCTCGATTAAAAATAGAAATTGCGCAGAGATACCTCATTTATATAGTACATGGGCTTACGAGGGCTTAGCTCATCCGCTTCGCAAAAAATACAGGGAGTGGGAGTGCTGTACAAACCTGTAAAAGAGCAGAAAACAAATAAGTTATTAATGATGAAAAATATAGGTAGGAAAAATAACAAAAACACAACTTATCCGGGTTAATTTAGCAGCATTAATTAATGAGGCTACCTAAAATAGTCATTTCTACTTTCTTAAACTGAATAGTTTAACAATTTAAATATTTCGAGTGTCCCATGATTTTATTTTCCCATGAGGCTTCCGTGAAAGTTCCCCACGTCTAATGGCCACTGTTAACTCACTGATTAAACCTCCTTGAAAGCATAAACCATTCTCAAGCAAAAGTTTTTATATTTGCAAACGCATAAACCCAAATAGAAGAGTACATGGCCAGCCCCACTTTTACTTTAAGATGATGGCCCAAACGATGCGATTTATTTGGCCAGAGATACGCGGCGAATGCTGGTAGTATGCAAAACAAAAACTTGGCAACAAACGGAACTACTCGTGGTCCAAACTTCAGCTGCAATTGCAGCTTAGCGAAGCAAATTGAGCGTAATAAGCATTAGCAGCTTCACGGCGCTATCCATGCGGCCAACATGTGTAGACTCTCTTATTAGCCACTTAATAAAACCGAAAGGCAATTAAGTCCGACTGACTGATGCATGGTATTGATGTAAAAACGGGGAAAATTAAATAAGTGCCACACTAAACAGATAATAACCGAGCAGTGGAGCAACTATTTACCTAATGACTGCTTACAATAACACAAGATATTTTTACAAATTGTGCAATTTAAATTGATATTGTATTTTGTTGGATTCGTTAGCTGGAAATAAAAAACTATTTGCAAACGGCCGAAATAATCATTAAACCGAACATTTGAAAGTTCTGAAAACAACAATCTAAAAAACTGCAGTCCACAGATCTAGAGTTGTTTCCTTGCACAACTATTTTCCCTGAATTGTGTAATCTGCTGGAAAATAACTTGGGAAAGTTATAAATTAAAATTGATCCAAGAGAAGAAAGAGGAGTCTCTTTTTAAAAAAGGGTTTCTCCGAAAAAACATTGATTCACCCATAAATTACTACAATCTTGTTGGTTACATTACATATTAAATATATACGTTTGAAAATAGTATTTATAAATTGATTTTTTACAAGCAATCAAGGAACAAGAAATAAAAATACATTTTAATTTTATTTCTTTTCTTTATTTCTTTCTTTATTTAAATATTTTTGCTCCTATCCAAAGTTGGCAGGCTTTACCATCATTTATATTGGCTATTGAATACATTTAAGTTGATTTCATTTCACCGGTTTCGACTCTCCTCGTTCGCCCGCCTTGCTGTGCGCTGCCTTGGTCATTAAGAAATTGTTACAAATTACCTGTGGCGTGTGTGCAAAAGGTGGCTGCCGTTTGCAACATTTGCCTTAATGCGATTTGCATTGAAAATTGGCACAAAAGTCGATTTGCTGGGCTCGGCAAGGCAAGGCTGGACAGGCACAGCCACTGCCACAGAAACAGAAACTGAAACAGAAACTGGAACTGAAACTGAAATTGTAACTGAAGTGAACTGTACCGAAGCCGAAATGAACTGAGCTCTGGCTAATTCGCGGGCTCATTCACCTGCATATCGGGCGGAATGTTTGCGTTTTGCTGCCTGGCCCAAATAAATGGTGGTGTTGCCAGCAAAGCCTTTTAGGTGTGAACTTTTTTACTTAGTCCGCTCGGTTTGAGTTCGGTTTGAGGTCATTGGATCAAACCAAAACTTGTTCCACTTGCCGATCAGATACTATTGAATTTGGGAACGAGATGCGTGTTATTATTTCGCGTGTTGGATAAAGAGTAAAATAGCATATGATATTCGGTCGAGGTATTCGCAATTTCCAATTGTCCCAGATGCTTTGGCATTTTTTAATGAACGTCCCGACCTGTTCGCGCATTGAATTGATTTTCTATGAAATAAATCGCAGCAAAGGAAATCCAGGGAAATACCGAGACACGCCCACGAGCTGATTGGCGAAACAGTCGGGCAATTATGTTTATTGGCTGCTGGCGATTATTGCCGCATTCTTTGCTCTCCGCAGCGAATATGGCAAATGCTTTCGATTTCACAATCGAAACGAAAAAACTTGTTCAGCAGACGCCAAGAGAGAACCGAAATGGGGTAATAAATAAATGTAGAAAATTAAAATCAAATTATACAGATCATAAACGGACTTACGAGAGACTTTACAATAAGTTGGACTGAAACTTTGATTCCATTAAGATTTTGTAAGCTGGGTAAATTTCATTTTTTTCCTTGATATTTTGTATATCTTTGCTTATCTATTTTTTTATTTAAATTATTTATTTATAATTCCAAACGATTCCTTGGCAGGACATCAATCAATCAATAAACACGTCAAATTATTAAGATCTTGCATTAATATTGGTCCTTCGAGCCGGTTAGTCAAATATTTGTAATCGTAATGCCTGAAATTCCTGGGGTAGGAAAAATCTCAACACAACTTTAGTGTTCGGACTCCCTAGCCTGATTCCCTAGCTCGAATTTCCACATCCAAATGCAGCCAAAACCAAAACAACTTTCAATGCAAATGCAGCACCGGAGGCAAGCACTGCGAGCAGCGACATATCGCTTGCCTTACCTGACTGACTGATGGAAAAATGCGGTTAATGTGGTTAATGCCAAGTGCCGTTGCAGCCTTAAGGTTCAGCTCATGCACTTGTACAATTTCCTAATTAAGTCAAATGCGCATTGACATGTTTAGCTATTGTTTTTATGGTCTTGCCAGCTCCCAGGTGGAAGATACTTATACCCATGTAGTTGCAGCCTGCAGCCTTGTTATGAAGGCATACTTGAAGATCTAACCGAGTGCAAGTGAAAGGATCGACCTTGAAGGGTAAACAACTGGAAATAAAGTGTCTAAGCCAAGTTGTTGGGCACGGAAAAGAACAAGAGTCTTGGCATTAAGCGAGAACTAAGTTTTTGTTTTAGAGTCCATACAAAAAGCCAAACTTAGTCTTATAAGCTTTCCTCACTTTCTTCGCTGCCAATTCACCTGGCTTTAAGTGACCAGCTGATTAGTTGACAGCAAGTGCCAAAACATCGAAATTAAACAACTAATTTTATTGTAGCCCAATGGAAAGCCCCTCAGTGTTTAGCCAGTTTTTCTTTGTTCAACTTTCCCTGAACTCAAACCGCATTAGAAATTAGTTATTCCACCGATTGGTGGAACAAAGAGACACTTATTTCACGGGTTTTGAAATGCCTAAGAGTACTTTCAACCAAGGAATCAGATTACTTTTATATGAATAAGTTCAAACTAAAACTCAATATTATAAGGAATTAAAGAATCATTTCATCATAGACACCTTTACAATAATTGAAACTATTTAGAAGAAAAATAACGGTTCAGTCAGTAGTACTTGAGTACCATTCTACTTGCGTTTCTATATGTATAAATCGAGAATCTCCCATAATAGCTATTGCCAGAAAATAAGTGCAGCAGGTTGTTTACAAAGTCCGTCTCAATTCGTCCCTTTAATTTCTTTAGTAACCTCACCAACCAGCCTTTAATATACTCCCTAAGTACCCATTAAAATCAGTCCGATAAGTGTTTTATTGTCTAAATAAACAGAGATATATAATATTTAATCTTAAGAGAAATATTTAGTTTATTTATTTTGACTCTTCAAATTTAACAGTTTTTTTGAACTTGTAAATCAAATACAATACAAAAATATAGTTTCGTTGCATAAAAGCAAATTGTTTTCTTGCATTTCCCCAGTGCGTTTTGGTTCAAAGGAAGTGATCGCTTAATAGATTTTTCGTTTTGACAGCTTATGCAAAATGAAAATTAATTTGCACTGAATGCTTCAAGTGGTGGTGTTCGAGGAAAATGCTCGCCACTTCAAAGAAAACGGACCCCCTGGCCCCTGGCCATTACAACTACCTCCGAATCCCAGTCCAAGGCAACTCCGGCCAATGTGGCAGTTTGTTTTGGTCCGAACTGCGAGCTGCGAGCCTGGCCAGAGTTGATGGACTCGTTTGGAGCGCCCACAGCAGCTGCCGTTGCTGCTGCGGCTGCGGCACTAAAAGTGAATGGCGAGGGGGGCAAATCGACGCTTTAACAATTTGGTTAAAGTTTAATAAACTTTATGAAATGTTGTCTTGAGTGGGAAATGCAGTCGTGGCCGCGTAGAGTCGTCGACTCCAATGACAATGACGCGGAGGGCAGGACGGTGGGAAAGGGGGGACACCGCCTGGCTCCGGCTGTCAAGTGAGTTTTTCGGGCGATAATGTGCATGACAAAATAAAAAGCAACAAAAAGTAAACAAAAAAAAACCAAACTAAAAATAAAAAGGAAATCCTAGGAAAGCCATGGGACATCAGGAAACAGCCTGGCCATGTTAGAAAGTGGCCATTATTTGGGTGTTTCATTCGTACTCTTTGCACCAAGTCTAAAATTCACATTTTCGACATTTCGCATCCATCTTAATTTTATGCGCTTGTGTTTCTTTGGCTTCTTGGAGATGTTACGCAAGCGGAAAATGTGCATTCAGTTTCCCTTTTCGGGTGACATTTCTATTGATTTTTGTGGCCATGCTGATGCAATTGATGTGCTTATACAGAGGAAGGTTGAACTCTTGGCCAAAATCATATGTTTTTATATATTTCTTATTGAAAGCCTAGTGCTGGGAGGATACAAATAATAATAATAATAAGATAATAGGTATACAATTCCCTTGACAGTTGTTACACAGAATGTAATCAGCTTTTTAATGACTTAAATATTATCAATTAAAACTGTCTAACGATCGAATATTTAATTGTTATTTTTAGAATTTTTCATTATCTAATCTCACATATATTCTGAAAGAGAACACCATTTAACAGCATCTTAAAATTACTTTCAAATATAATGGAAATATTTGGAATGCCAAAACCAATCGTTAAACAAAATCTAGTAATAAAGCTTCTTATTATTGAATTACCACTACCAAATGATTGAAAAATTGCTATGTTACCAGAGATACAAAATTAATTATCTTTCAGTAACGATGAACCATGTACAAAAGTCTAATTGAAAACTCTTACTGATTGGTTGACCGTTATTATTAATGAACAGAGTTTTCAACTGGTTCTTCGAATAGGAAAAGCTACATTTCTTGGCTGGAAATATGAAAAGCAATCTGGTATTTTGCTTAATTGCTAACCAACTCTCAGCCTAACCGAATGTTATCATCAATATTTTGTATATAGATTGTCAAATCGAATCGTGAGAGCTGTAGCCACTCCCGGAGGAGAAGGAGAAAGTGAGCCACGCCGAGGGTTATCATTATGTACTCATATGCAGAGGCTGCTGGCGATCTGGCGAGTGGAGTGCCAAAGCCACAGCCAGAATCCAGTAATTACAGTTCGCTGATGTATTGTGGATGCCTGGCATCCGATAGATACTCGTGCAAATTTGATTAATAGCGGCGAAGGAGAGCAAAGAAATTAGAACGCCATCGGAATCCAACTGGATCTTGTGGGGAGTGTGTCCAGGTAATTGCCGGTTGTACTGGGGAGAAACTCTGGCCTTGTAATGAACTGATAAGCGCGTAGTTAACATGGCCAGTGGTGGATATTGGTGGCCAGGGACTACGCGCCGCTTCTATGGAATGGCATCCACCTGGCCAGCTGGGAAACTCCCATGTGCACAGCTGAGGTATGTGCCCCCGTCGCTCCGACACCAAAGTATTTTTTAAGGCGTGTTGTTTGCCGTTTTCAATAGATTTTTGTCTTTAATGACTTTTTGGCTCGGCTCCGACTCTTGGAGCTATAGGAGCCATCGGAGCCGTTGGAGTCCGGCTTAATGGCTTCGATCGTTTGGCTTTTGTTCTGCAAAGAATTGACTGTGTGGCTTTCGCAAGTAAGTTTGGGTTTGGTTTTCTATCTGTTTTTTAGTTTTTTGTTTGCTGGAGTAGGTTCGCCATGTTATCTTCAGGTGGCGGCATCGCTTTTGAGGGCAGTACCGCTAGCCGGGCCGCATAATGAGCCCGGCGAACTGTGCGGCAGATCGAACACCTGTCCGTGAGGGCAATCGAGTTCGGATTTGGGTTCGGGTAAGAGTAGGGTTTCGGTTCCGGCGGTTCTTTAGGGGGAAATGGGTCGCACATGCTGGCCACATAATCTTGACATCGATCGGCGATTCGCCAGAGTTTAACAGGTTATTAATTTGCCGAAAATAGCGAATGATGATGTTCATAGATCGGAAGAAATCTATTCATCAATTGGAGAAAATCTTTCTATTTAAGAACTTTATATACATACATATATGAAAATATATACGAATACGTTTATCGTAAATTAAGTATTCATTGGGGATTCAATTATAGCAAAAAGAACGAGATAGAAATTGCAAAATATGTGTAGACTCGAGATCTTCGAACTGGAGGTCAGCATTTTAATCCCGAGACCTAAGGTTTTCGTTTTTTTTTCTTTACTCCAAAAAACTAAAAATGTTTTAATTTGTTAAGTATTTATATCGTTAAAATGGAACGATTTCTTATGAGGATAAATTTAATACTTAATATTTATTTTAGCTCTAAGTAAAAAATATATTAGCACAAATCGAAAATGTATCTTAATATCCTATTTATAATGCCATATACTACATAATTTATGTAATAACCTTTTACCTACAACTAGGGAGGTTTTATTAAAAATGACTCCTAATTTCAATGCTAATTCAAATCGTTGTAGACATTTGCAATACCTTTCCAATCAAATATACTTTAGTAAAATTTAATAACAAAATAGGCCAAATCAAACTACAAATATAAGAAGTTAAATAAATAACATGACAATCTTAAATAGTTTAAAATGTATCAACCAGATACAGGGCATTCTAGTTGCTACATTTTAGATGATTTAAAATTAGCATGTTCTTTATTTATTTTCTCGCCTATCAATTTCACTCATTTAAAGCAAATGCCAAACTGAGTGACGGAAATAGCCATAAAAGCCAAATCCACTTGCTAATAATTTTGTTTTCGCTCGAACTGGCTAAAACGCTTTAAGCCTATGGAACAAACAGGGCTTCGAAGTTGAAACAATGCAAAACAAAGGCAGAAATACCGGAGAACTCATTAAATAAAATGAGAACAGGCGACGGAGAGCGAGGAGGCCGCTGAAGAAACAAAATAAAAACAATCAACAGACGCAGCAGCAACAGAGGCACAATAAACCACAAGAAGTTGGTGCAAAACTAAAGACCAACACAAACACCAGAAACCACAACAACAAAAACCACGGCACAAAATACCCAAAGATGGAAGGTTCAATGCTCGCAAATCGGATTAAGCAAAGAAATTAAGTAATACTTGTACTTGTGGAACTCCCTTCCCCTGGAAGTGGGGGCCCAGAAAGTGCGGAAATAGAGAGGCTGAGCGGAAGTAATATGCCCCGATTTTGCTATACTCTAAATTATACATCTTCGATCGCAGCTCAGCGATCTGCTCACCTTTAATCTGTCGGTGTAGTAAGTGGGCCAAAAATCCAAATGCGTAAATCCAAAAGTTGAGCGACTCACGAGGAAGTTTTTAATTTCTCACAATTACGAATATGTTTTTGTCAAAAAACCCGAACGGTTAGCACTTTGAGTGTCGGATTGTGGGTACGGAGAAGGCGCAGGCGTTACGAGTTAAAATTGCACCAAACCGGGTATCAGAATCACGCGGAGTCGTCGGAAAAGCGGGTCCAACCGAACGCAGCGAAGCTCAAAACTCAACTAACCCCGAGTGGCACCGCGTACGCGCCACGCCGCCTATGGGTTCCTCGCTCAAAGCTCGGCCCGCTGCCAGCTTTAAGCAGCTTTTAACTTTCATTGGCCACTCGGTTTCAGCCAAGAAGTAGGCCATTGGCTGCACACAAACTCTGCCAAGATCTTGTCAGAGCTCCTAAAAAAAGTTAGCGAATCTAACGTAACATACCAATGGTTTAATTTTTAGTCCATCGAATTTGTGACTCAGGGAACAGTTTAATAATTTATATAAAATAAAAAAACATCAAAATCGATATAATCGATGTAACTGAAAGCGGATTCAAACAATTTTGAATTTTGAAATGTATAAGAATTGATCACTTAATAATTATGATTATCATATGGCAAATATACTTAAAGACTGAAATCGTCAAAAAACGCTATCTCGGTGAATAAAAAATATACAAAATACAAAATATGTATAAATAATCTCTTTGGCATAATGAATCCATCACAATGTAACTAAAATTTGAATATCCTCCGAGGACATAAGAAGGGACTCTAATAAAGACACCTAAGCAAGTCTTTTTTAGACTTAATATGTGAGAGCGGAATATCATTCCCATTGGAAAAAGTCGAGAATTTCATAAGTGGTCTTGGAATTTAGTACATTCAGGCAGCAGTGCGCACGCCTTGAGATAATGTCAGCTGAATAAGACTTTACTTAGTACTTTGAACGATCACAACCAAGGAAATATGTATATCGGGACCAGCTACTTTTCACGATTCAATAGGGAAAACCGATAAATTCTTCTTTCTCTCAAAGACGCTGTTCTAGACGAGGACTTCAGAAAATACGATATAAAGATATAAAAGGCAATTCGTATGAATCTACAGCCTCATATTTTAGGTATTTCCATTTTAGGTTCAGCTTGCTCTAGTTTAATCAAATATTTGTACATCAAATATCGGCAAAGTTGGCATTAAAGATTTGATCTAATTGTTCTAATTCGAAAATATGTTGATATCTGTTTTAAGAACCCATTTTTCATTTTTTAAGGCACATCTTCGACAAATACAAACTATACTGTTTGCAACGGACAAACAAGTGCGAAACATCTTCCAACGCGTACGATTTCGGGTATAAATACGCCGGCTTCACCCAGAAAATACATGTTGTAGTCCCAACAGTGTCAGAGACACTTCATACACTCCAGGATGCGATCCCGTCTAGCTCTCTTCCTCGGCCTCGTGGCCCTCGTTGCGACTGCCTCGGCAGTTGACACTCCGACTGACCCCGCCACACCAACTGACCCAGCCACGCCAACTGACCCAGCCACGCCAACTGATCCAGCCACGCCCACCACTCCGACGGATTCCGCAGCCACCACCGCAGCCCCTGCAACTGGCGCGGCAACTACTGCCGCCACTGCCACTGGTGACACCACTACCGCCCCCACCACTTCTGCCCCTACTAAGAAGACACCACAGAAACAAAAACATAAACACAGAGCAGTTATAAGAAGGAGGAAGCCGAAAGTTGTTATCCGGAAACGCCGTGGTGGCAAAAGCACCCAAGACAGGCGCCGCAGGAGATCCAACCGAAACTAAGGCCAGGACTAAGCCAACAAAATTTGAACCCCAACGGACCCATTTGCTATTCTCCTACGCTTCGATACTTTAGTTTTAGTTACAAATAAATTTACATTTAGTCGCATTCTTAAATGAAGCCATTTTGTTGTTCCCGAGTTGGCAAACTTCTCATGGGTTTTAAGCTAAAACCTACCTACTACTACCTTCCGAAAAAATATGAATTGAAATCCAAGTATCTTACCACCTCCAGGAATGACCCCGCACTTGACCTCAACAACATCAACTTATTTCTAGTTAAAAAACAAATTGATTTTACCTGTATCGGCGAAATTGAAGAACGCAAGACGCTTCCCACCATTTTAAATAAAACAAAGTCAAACTTACAAGCTCTTAAACTATTGCAACTAAAAGCTTTTGCACCCAACATCAACATTTCTGTAACTTTACACAAATCTCTAAACATGAATAAAGGAGTAGTTTACTCTTATGACTTGAGACATTGAAGAAAAGGATATAGCGTAAGATTAGCATCTCAACGTGTTTCTGAAGTACGTAAAATTCTCTTAAGGAGAACGGCCTCATTATCCTAACCTTCAATACCCATAACCTTTCTGATTGTATAATGATTGGCTACCAACGCAGTCAGAGTCTACATTCCATTACCAATTAGAAACAACAACTGCTTAAAATTCGGATACCTCATCAACTGCAACATTGAACAACTAGCAAGCCCACATAACTCTACCAGCAAGAAATGCCCTGTCTTCATGAGACAACAAAAACTTTTGGCTATTAAAACATTACACAACATTACAGACAACAAAACAGCTCATTCATTTCTAATGAAACTCCTCTCCTATTCTCATATATCGCCAAGAAGTCAAATCATGATCTACCAACTTAACAGGACCTCAACATCTCAAAGGACCCGGACTATCCAATCACGAGAAATCTAATACTCAACAAATTACAACAGAACCTCAACATTTCAAACGCCCCGGACTCTTCAATCTTGACTTATCAAATTCTAAACCATCCAACAATTCAACTGGACCTCATCAAGTCAAAGGACCCGGTCTCACCAACCACGTAAAATCCACCTCCAGACCACCACCTATATCCTACGCTGACCTCTATTTGAACACCACCACGAAGTCCACCAACAACAACACACCTCAAACAACCAAGAAGTCCCCAACTGAATCTAAAAAATCTGTATCACCAAACACTCCAAAACGTTTGGCATCATTCAAAAAAACCCAAAACAAACACAAAGAAAATCAACTCAGACACTTCATCAGATTCTGAGGAGATGGACATCATGTAATCTATATCCGACCCATGTTAATTTAATTATGTTAAAATGTATACAGTGGAATATCAAAGGTTACAGAAACACTTATCCAGAACACAATATCCTAATTAATCAGTACCATCCCCAAATCATAGCTCTCCAAGAAAACCACCTTAAAAATATAACTTCCCTACCTATCCCCATACATTTTCCCTTTTATTTCAGTGATAGTTCCAATGCTTTCGGAGTAGCACCCCTTTTAGTTCATAACTCTATCTCCCACTCTAAAAAAATACTCTCAATACAGACTTTGATGCTGTTGGGATTTCAATTAAAACAAATATCTCATATCCACATACACATCTCCCTCCAAACAATTTAATCTAAAAAGCCTAGAAATTGTTTAAACCCTTTCATATTGGGGCTCTCCGAGAGCCAATTCCAAAAGGTAACACAATAGCTCATTTCATTGATAGAACAGATTACACAACTTGCAACACACTAGCTCATATTGACCTCTCTCTTGCCACTTTAAAAATATCCAATCCTTAAACCCCAAACTAACCCCAACTCCTACCGCACCGTTTCTCTTAACCCATGCATAGCAAAAGTCCTTGACAAAATGTTACCTAATAGGTTATGGTGGTTTCTTTTAACAAACTAACTAATTCACAACCACCAATTCGGTTTCAGAAGGGTCAAATCAGTTCAAGATAGTCTTTTATACGGTAGACCATATTGCAACCAGATCCTCGACCCTAAAAAACCCATTTTAATCATCTCTCTTGATTTCACAAAAGGTTTTTGACAAAATAGGCATTCACACTCATTAACCAACTGGAAGAATGGCAACTCGGTCCTCGTATAATTAATTATGTATGGAGCTTTGTCAAAAAGCAAAATTATTAGGTATTAAAAACGGCTCAACTCTCTCTTTAAGCTTCCCCCTTGACAACGGTATCCCTCAGGGGACTCCCGACTTGCAGGCTGAATTTAAAAGCTTTTAATTTCCAAAATGTTTAATTTTCCAAAATATTTTCTCATGTCAGACCATTCATGCAATACAAACTTATGTGAAGTATTAAAATTTTAAATAATGAACTAAAAAATAAACTGGAGAAACAAAAGAAGAAAAAGTAAATGCAAATAAAATAAAAACAACGAAGTCGACAGGAGAAAATGTCAGTTTTTAGTGTGTTCAACACCTTGAGCTGTCTTTCCGTCTTACCCGTACTACGTCCATATGTCGCTCAGGTGTATGGCAAAGTGACAAAACCCCTTTCCTGGCACCAATGTAACGAAATAAAAATAAAAAAACAAAGAAAAACAAAAAAAACTAATTAAATTAATAAACTTAATAAAAAGAAACTGAAAAAAAAATAAAAATACAAATGAATGAATGGGTCAACACCTTGGGCAGTCTTGACCTGCTTGAGTAACTCCAGGACCTGGTCCATGCAAGCCGCACTATGAAAATAAAATAAAAAGTCGACGGGAGTATAACCAAATTTTTGGTGTGTCAACTAGAGGTGGAGAAAAATCGATGGCCCAATTGTCACTATCGATAGTTTGGCACTATCGAGCCACAATCGATGGGAAGCAAAAAACCATATAATTTTTTCGATGGTACCATCGATAGAGATCTAGTGTTATTTTCGTTTTGCAAGTCGTTTGAGAAGTAAGATTCAATATAAAGATATGGAGCGGTTCTTACAAAAGGGTATATTAAACATTAGTAATAATGCAGACAGGCAAGACTGCAGCAGTACAGACTCGGAAAAGGAACCTGCTAGGCAGTGAAGTAAAAAGACTAAAATTTTCAAAGTATGGGAATATTTCAAAAGATCGGACGACAAAAAACCTGTCAAGACATTTTGACTGCGGCAAGGAGTATAAAACAAGCGAAAATACAAACGAACTTGCATAACCATCTTAAGCGATTTCATCCTGGCTTCGAGCACCAAACCAGACACAACCGCACACCAATTCTACTTTCAGACACTGACAATACTGCATCTCCAAGCAGCAGCTTTAAATCCAGTATGCACTCATGGGCTTCTGACTTCATGAAAACCGCCTGACGACATTAACGGAAATGATTGCGAAGGATATATAACCATTTAACATGAAAATGAGGGATTTGCTAAATACACTCAGATATTAAATCCCAGATATAAACTAACAAGGGATGTGCCGATGGTCAACAATTTCAAATAAACTTCTGCCAAGTTATCAATATTACTTGAAGATGTGCGACTTATGGACAACACTTGCCAATGCTAGTTTTTTGACTGTGACGGGTCAAAAAAAAAAGAGATAAAAAAAAGAGAAGAAAATAAAAATGTTAAATAAAAATAAAATAAATACCATGGCAGATGAGAAGTCGCAGGAAGCCCTCGATAGAACGTCTCTTACAGGCGCCCTCCGCTGCGCTCCGGGACGATTGCATGAAGATATTGCACTGTGAGATATTCTGGGGTGACAGAAAGGGTCAGATGGTAGACATATGTACATACCACGCATCAGAATTGACACTCGCGGCGATTTTGACATGCCGCGGCATGCCGTTTGCTGTAGCGCATTAGATATTTTAGGGTTACAAAAATCATAACTCTTGAACCAGTTGAGACATTTTCATAATTTTTTTTTAAATGAAAGGTAATTTTAGTACCTTTCGATTAAGTGGTCATACTATATGGTGTGATAAATAGTTGATTTTATAATCGAAAATTAACCATTTTTGAGGCAGTTTTCTCCATTTTTATCCAATTTCGAACCATACTTTTCATTTGTTTTCTCTGAAATTGCTAATATTGTGCATATTTATTATTTTAAAAACAAAAAAAGAATACATTTTAAAGAAAAAAAAAATTATTTTTTTTGTTGACCAAATTGTTGACCAATTTTCAATCATTTATGCACTTTTTGTTCAAAATAATCATTCAATTTTAAATTATTTAATATTGTTGAAGAATAATTAATCACTATACATTTATTTCAAATCATTAAGTGTCCTTACAAAGTCAGGAATTGAAAAACAAGCCGCCAATACAGGAAAAAATGTATGCCCGCCATACAATTTCGTACTGCGCAGCGACTGTGCTTGTACCAGAATTTGCACTAAGCCGCGCGTTTTTTACGCTGAGTTGAAAGTATCTTTTGCCTTGGAATTTCTTAGGGGCAGATTGGGGCAGCCGATCTTTTTTGAATATGATAAAGAACATATTCAAGAACAACACCTCATACGCCAAACCCATCATCTCGTGTAGTCTCATTTTTGACATTCCATCAAAGTTGAAAAATAGGTTAAAAAATAGTACTTTGGTAAAACAGGTATGCCAGCACGTGCAATAAACATTATAATCTTATTCTACCTTTGTTTTACCGAGATTTGATGACCCTTTCGATAGAGACCATAACCATGCCGGTCGGTTACATATTTTACGTAAAAATCGACCTCAAAGTCAACATTTTTCTAAAAAACGACAAGCTTGTTTTGCAACCCAAAAAAGGTTCAACTTTGAACACGTGTAACTTCTAAAATACTGAACCGATTTGAATAATTTTTTGGATTCAACCCTTTTGAACTATTACCTGTCGAATGCAATAACAAATTTTACGATCCGTTGTCATCAAAAAGTTGATTTTCGCAACCTATCTGTATCTTTTGCGCCATTGTGCGACGTCCCACCCCGGATTTCCCAAGCAAAAGATACTTTCAACTCAGCGTAAAAAACGCGCGGCTTCATACAAATTCTGGTACAAGCGCAGTCGCTGCGCAGTACGAAATTGTATGGCGGGCATACATTTTTTCCTGTATTGGCGGCTTGTTTTTCAATTCCTGACTTTGTAAGGACACTTAATGATTTGAAATTAATGTATAATGTTTAATTATTCTTCAAAAATATTAAATGATGTAAAATTGAATGATTATTTTGAACAAAAAGTGCATAAATGATTGAAAATTGGTCAAAAATTTGGTCAACAAAAGAAATATTTTTTTTCTTTAAAATGTATTCTTTTTTGTTTTTAAAATATTAAATATACACCATATTAGCATTTCCAAGGAAAACAAACGAAAAGTATTGTTCGAAATTGGATAAAAATTGAAAAACTGCCTCAAAATGATTAATTTTCGATTATAAAATCTACTATTTATCACACCTATAGTATGACCACTCAATCAAAGGTACTAAAACTACCTTTCATTTAAAAAAAAAATTATGAAAATATCTCAACTGGTTCAAGAGTTATGATTTTCGCAACCCAAAACTATCTCATACGCCAAACACTTTTTTAAAATGCACCAAAATGCAATTTTTGACATTCCATCAAAGTTGAAAAATAGGTGAAAATTAGTACTTCGGTAAAACAGGTATGCCTGCACGTGCAAAAAACATTATAATCTTATTCTACCTTGGTTTTACCGAGATTTGATGACCCTTTCGATAGAGACCATAACGATGCCGGTCGGTTACATATTTTTCCTAAAAATCGACTGCAAAGTCAGATTTTTTCTAAAAAACGACATGTTTTTTTTTGCAACCCAAAAGAGGTTCAACTTTGAATAATTTTTTGATTTTGATTTGAATAATTTTTTGGATTCAACCCTTTTGAACTATTACCTGTCGAATGCAATAATAAATTTTACGATCCGTTGTCATCAAAAAGTTGATTATTGCAACGTATCTCTATCTTTTGCGCCATTGTGGTCCGTTTGTACTGCATAGGACACAATTTCCAGTGAGATTATAATTCGCCATGACCATCAACAAGTCCCAGGGTCAGAGTTTTGACAAGATTGGACTGTACGTGACATCAAAGGATACAATATTTACACACTGTTAATTGTATGCTGCTTTTTTAAGGTGTCGCAGTATATCTGGCATTCAATTTGAATGTGAATTGAAGGAGGAAGTAATCAGAAATATTGTATAATATAATATATTGTACAATAAAAACATCAAATTACAGTGTTACACGAGTTTTGAATTTATTTTTTTCCCATTGTAACAGTTTAGGTGAGTATGTAAACTAATAAATAAACTGGAGAAAAAATAAAATAAAATAAAAAAAAAAATAAAACGAAGAAGTCGAGCGGATCTTTTTATTAGGTGAAACTGCCATCTACTGCCTATTTAATATATTATATTAGTTCGATTTAGATATAAATAAAAACCGAATTTCTAAAATAATACAAAATGGCCATGTCTCAAATTGTATGAAAATATGATAAAAATTCGCGAAACTAAATACATATATTACATATATACATATAGTGGCATATCCATATACATATATGTATATGTATATAGTCTCTTAGACTTACGCAAATGCCTACTTAATACAACACAATAGTACACACACAAGATGCATACTCAACATTAAACTACACTTCACAATTGTAATCAACATACCCCATACTACCTTTTATTAACTCAGCCAATAGTTAAGAATAAAACTGTCACCCAAATCCCAAAGACAAGGTCAAGTGGAAAAAACCTAAAATCGAATATAGGATGTAATTGAAAACTTTCGATAAGACAAGTCACCCGCTGCACAATGGCGCAAAAGATACAGATAGGTTGCAAAAATCAACTTTTTGATGACAACGGATCGTAAAATTTGTTATTGCATTCGACAGGTAATAGTTCAAAAGGGTTGAATCCAAAAAATTATTCAAATCGGTTTATTATTTTAGAAGTTACACGTGTTCAAAGTTGAACCTCTTTTGGGTTGCAAAAAAAGCATGTCGTTTTTTAGAAAAATTCTGACTTTGCGGTCGATTTTTAGGTAAAATATGTAACCGACCGGCATGGTTATGGTCTCAATCGAAAGGGTCATCAAATCTCGGTTAAACCAAGGTAGAATAAGATTATAATGTTTTTTGCACGTGCTGGAATACCTGTTTTACCGAAGTACTAATTTTCACCTATTTTTCAACTTTGATGGAATGTCAAAAATGTTATTTTGGTGTATTTTGTGTTTGGCATATAAGGTGTTGTTCTTGAATATGTTCTTTATCATATTCAAAAAAGATCGGCTGCCCCGAACTGCCACCCCGAATTTCCAAGGCAAAAGATACTTTCAACTCAGCGTAAAAAACGCGCGGTTTCATACAAATTCTGCTACAAGCAAAGTCGCTGCGCAGTACGAAATTGTATGGCGGGCATACATTTTTTCCTGTATTGGCGGCTTGTTTTTCAATTCCTGACTTTGTAAGGACACTTAATGGTTTTAAATGAATCTATAATGATTAATTATTCTTCAAAAATATTAAATTATGTAAAATTAAATGATTATTTTGAACAAAAAGTGCATAAATTATTGAAAATTGGTCAAAAATATAGTCACAAAAAAAAAATTTTTTTTTTTCTTTAAAATGTATCCTTTTTTTTGTTTTTAAAAAATTAAATATGCACCATATTAGCATTTTCAGATAAAATAAACGAAAAGTCTTTTTTGGAATTGGATAAAAGTTGAGAAAACTGCCTCAAAAAACATTAATTTTCGAGTATAAAATCTACTATTTATCACTCCATATAGTATGACCACTCAATCGAAAGCTACTAAAACTACCTTTCATTTAAAAAAAAAATTATGAAAATATCTCAACTGGTTCAAGAGTTATGATTTTTGCAACCCGAATCTATCTAATGCGCCACTGTGCGCTGGTAGACTAAACATTCATTGTTTAATATAAACTATTCCCTAAGCCCTCGCCCCATTGTCACATTCCCACGTTCAGAGCTCGGACTCGTTAATCCAAAAACAAAAGATTTCGATTCAAGTAAACATAATTAAAATAATCTCAAGGGTACCAGAACCTAAGCGAAAAGCGAAGATAACCAAAGTCGGCAACTCCAAAGCCCTCTCTTTATCTCTCCAGAACCACTAAGTCCAAAGTCCATATTGGGAAAGCTTGAAACCGAGGCTTGAACGTCAATCAAAGCAAAACAATAATTTGAGTTCAGTTTGAGACCTAATACAAATCGGTCGGTGTTCTTCACAAATAATTGTAATATTTCGGTTAAATAAAAATATATTTTTTTAACATACGAATACTATGAACGTGTAATTGGCGCAGCCGGTAGGATCTGCAAAATAAAAGAGTCCTTTAATACGGTACTGAAAGGATACTCTATACAACTAGCTATCCTAGCCCGGCGAATTGAACAGTGACTCTAAACTATTTGTAATCCGCAGAAGAATCTACGTGCAAGTAGCATTCAAAAACAAAATCCCGTGTGGTCAGATACAATCTGCATAAAATAAAAACCCGTGCGGTCAGAAACAAAATTTAATTTAAAAATTTTTAATTGCGTAGGTTTATTAAAACCTAAAAGCCAATAACATTAAAAAACTAATAACATCAAGAACTCATACAAGCATAATAATGGCAAACCCTCCGCAACTCTCCGAGATTCATTTCAACCAATTATTGAATCAAATAAAAGAATTGCATTACTATGACGGTACACCTGGAAAGCTGTCCGGATTTGTGAACCAGATGGAGCAGCTGCTTAATCTCTACCCCACCCAAGATGCCAGGCAAGCACAGGTTATCTATCTACTTGTGGATGGAGCCTTAGAAGTCGTGAAGCAAGCAAGATCAAACTCATGGACGGACATCAAATCAACATTAACAACAGCCTTTAAGGACCATAGGCCGTACATAACACTGGTGAGGCAGCTGGAAGATACAAAATACCCTGGAAGCGTCAGCAAGTTCATCGAAAAGTTAGAAATACAATATTGGAATAAGTTCGATAAGCTAGAATTAGAAACTGACCTAATCAATAAATTAAATTCCACTGAGATGTTAAAAAGAACCGTTAAATCTGTAATAGGTCAAAAATTGCCGGATAGAATAGATATGTCACTGGCACGCAAAGATATTGACACCATTTATAAATTAAAACAAGCTACAATGGAGCTAGGCCTTTATGACGCCACTCCAGAAAGTCAACGTTCTCATAAAACTGAAGGGAACAGACGCAGGAACAGGAAGAATGATAAAGCCCACTTCAGTATGTCCATCTGTTCTGAAATTCTATGTTCACAAATTTTCCGACAATTATGATTTCCTGTTGGGTCGAAAGTATTTAGAGTTTTCAACTACATCCATTGTTCGATTTTGGGGTTTTCCACTTGACCTTGTTTTTGGGATTTGGGTGACAGTTTTATTCTTATCTATTGGCTGAGTACATAAAGGGTAGTATGGGGTATGTTGATTTACAATTGTGAAGTGTAGGGTATTTTCGTAAGTCTAAGGGACTTATGGATATGTCACTCCGCCAATCTTTGTTTTTGGCCTGTCCTCAGGTCACTAAATTTGGATATAACATAATATTATTATCTGATTGAATTACAGTGTTTTCGGATTGAATATTCTCATTATTTACAGGGTGCGGATGTTCTTCTTTTTGTTTACAATATTTTACAATTATTTTCTTAGGTATACTTTTAAACTTATATGTTAAGTACAAAATCAGGCTTACAATTGTAATTACAAAAGTTATGACACATATGATTTGGAATATGTTGTAGTATTTTACATTTGAATTTATTACTTCCTTGGTTTGCAAATATTCTATGGGTCCTATTTTTGTATCATTATTTGTGATATAAATTGATTGTGTAAAATCTGCTAAATTATTTGAAATTATAATTTCGTCAATTTGCATAGTACAATTTTTAATTTTTACAACGCTTTTTTTCCTAATATTCCAATTTTTTTTAACACAATCTTGGTTAATTGTTGTTTCAGGAATATTCCATGTTAAAAGTATGTTTGGTTCTATGTAATTTGCGTGGAAATTTTTATGTGTTTTGGTATATTTATATTCTGTTTTTTCCTGTTTAATAATTCCACTAAATCCTTTGTCTTTATAATAAACCTGATTATTGAATACATAAAACTTATCAAAAATATGCTCGATTAGAATATTATTAAGTTCGCCTGGATACGGGACTATCCGGAGTAATGGAACTTTGTTAATTTTAATAGGAACGTGGGAAATAATCAAGATTTCCTTTGTAGCTGTTTTGAGCCATGTTGAGGTTTTAAATTTCAAAATCTGTTCTGAATTTACCTGTCTTAGGTAGTCATGCTTCAGTCATTTTGGATTGAAGATCTCCAATCTAGTTAGTTGCATTCCAAACTCGATGTCCTCCATATACTCAGTGAACTGTTGTAAGTTAAAAATTATTATAGAAATCTGTTCGTCTCTCTCCTTTTTTGCTTCAAGCTTATCGATGACGCTGATTCCGTTGTTGATTACGTCTATTATCATGTCTAAATCATGTTTTTGTACTGAGTTGTCTGACAAGTCGCTAATCTTTCCCTCTAACTCGTCTTTGTCGTCTTGGTCTAGGGTGCCAAACAATTATTTGTATACTGTTCCTACTACGTTTACAAGATTTTTTTTCTTCCTTTTAATAATTCTTAACCCGTTGATTTCTCGTCTTAACTTTTCTGCTAAGTATCGTACTTGAGGTGCGCCAGAGAAATTCTTTGCTTCATTTAAAAGATTATCAAACATAAGCATGGTCTTTGTTGTGTTTATAATTAGAGAATTGTATTCGTAATTTGTTGGAATTTACACCGTTCCTGTTTAAAAATATTAAGTATCCATTTTTCGCATTAAGGGGACTTACTTCGATGTTATTGCCTTTGACCGTGGTGATAAGGGAAATCATAAAAATAAACGCTATTAAAAGCATGCTACATCCTTCATGTTTCTTCGGTTTGTCTGGAATTATCGTATTTCTTCTTATTAATTTTCTTTTGTTTTTTGAATTTCGATTTATAATGCACGATTTTCATGCCGCGGTTAATTTCCTCAAAATGCTTATCATCCACCTGTTCAATCCTTCCTGTTTTCTTAAATGGATTGGTAATTTTGCTTTTTACAAGTGGGGCCTGTCTATATTTTGTATCAATTTCGAAATCGTGCCTCCTTTTATTAAGTTGGTCAATCTTATCGATTTTGTTTTGTTGAACATTCGTGTCGGGACTGCCTGCATATAGAAATATATCTGCTGGATATCTTTTGGTAGTATTATGCTTAGTTTTGTGGTTATAGACGTATAGTATTGTTTCGAATTTTGTACATCTATCCTCTATATTCTGTTCACTACCAAAAATTCTCAATTTTTCATTTACAGTCCTATGAAATCTTTCTATATCGGATACACCATTTTTGCTAGTGGTAACGGAAATTTTGACGCCTTCGGAAGTTAGCCAGTTGTGCAAAGCTATGCACATAAAAGCTGAATCTTTATCGGCTTTTATTTCTTGGGGTTTTCCCATGTCGTTAAATATCTTTATTATGGCTCTTTTTGCTTCAAGCCAATCTCTACTCTTTACTTCAACTAGTGATGCAAATTTCGAATAGATATCAATACATGATAAAAAGATTTGGTTCCCTGTGAGATAAAAATCGATCACATATTTTTCCCTAGCGTTCATTATTTCTGGTGTTGTTTCGTATGTCAATTTGGTGTCTCTATGTTCTGTCTTTGCTAAACTACACACTTCACATTCGTTGATGATATTTTGGATTAATTTCTGGCTATCCGGGTAATAACATTCTTCTTTAAACCAATTAATGGTTTTCTCTATACCAGGATGCAACACTTCTTTATGCCGCTTTAGGATTAAATCCTTAAATTCAGCATATGTCTGTATATCAATTAATTTCCTAGTGCATCTTAATAATTTTGTGAAGTTGTTAGGGCTTATGATTTCAGTAAATGCCCTCTGAAAGATCAGAAAATCTTTGTCATTAGGGAAATATATTGCGCTTTTCTTAGTGCACACGTATTCCTTAATGAGATTTTTGGCGAACTCATGTGTCATTTCTTTGTAGATTATTTTAATTTTTATTTTCGTAAAGAAATGACTTACCCTTGTTGTGTTGCTATCACCCCTTTCTATCTCTATTTGTCTCGAGAAGTAATTGATCGGTCTTTCTGTTATAGAGATATAATTTAAATTATCTTCGTTAGCACTGTGTATGGTTGCGTCTGCATTGCTTTCGACTTCACCAACCATAACTTCTTCTATTTTTGTGCGGGAAAGAGCATCCGCGATATGCCTGGAAGATATTTTATTTTATAATCGAATTCATTCAACTTTATTTTCCAACGTTGTAGTTTCATATTTGGTTCTTTGATGTTGTTTAACCTTACCAATGGTTTGTGATCACTCATTATTTCAAATGGTCTGCCGAATAAATATGACCTGAAATATTTTGTTGCCCAAACTATAGCTAGCAATTCTTTTTCTATAGTAGCATAGTTTATTTCGTGTTCATTCAGCGTTCTGCTGGCATAACAAACGGGCCAATGGTTTTGAGATAGCACAGCACACCAATAGCAATATTACTGGCATCAGTTGTCAAAGAAAAGGGCTTTGAGAATTCCGGATAGATTAAAATCGGATCCGAAGTTATCAAAACTTTTAGTCTCTCGAACGACTCGACGTAGTTTTTCATTTGGTGTCAATTACAGCGCCTTTCTTCAACTTGAGGGTCATAGGTTTAACTACCTTGGCGAAGTTCGGAATGAACTTGCGATAGAACCCACATAATCCCAAAAATTATTTAATTTGCTTAGGCGTCTTGGGTAATGGAAAATTTGTGATTGCGTTTGTTTTGTTAGGATTTGGTTTGATGCCTTCTGTTGTAACAATATGACCTAGGAATTCAGTTTCCTTTTTCATGAATTCGCATTTGTCTAACTGCAGTTTTAAATTGGCATCAGCTTCTCAAAGACTTTCCTTAGAGATATAATGTGTTCCTCCAACGAAGTGGAGTAAATAATTATATCATCCAAGTAAACTAAACAATCCTTGTAGATCAGATCTTCCAAGAGATTATTCATACATCTCTGAAAAGTTGCCGGAGCATTTTTCAAACCAAAGGGCATACGCGTGTATTCATAAGGCCCATGCTTAGTAGAAAAATCTGTTTTCGCAATTGAATTCTCTTCCATTTGAATTTGGTGGAATCCTTTAGCTAGGTCGATAGTCGTGAAGTACTGACATCTTCCTAATTTATCTAATATTTCATTCATTCGGGGGATGGGAAATTTGTCGTTAATAGTTATCTCGTTGAGATTTCTGTAATCAACCACTAATCTGAATTTTTTCTTCTCAGAGGCGTCTGCCTTCTTGGGGACCACCCATATAGGAGAACAATAAGGGGACTTTGATTTTCGTACAATCCCTTGCTCTATCATTTCTTTAATTTGTGTGTTGTTAATTTGTGTGTTTAATTTGTTGCGTTACATCATTATCCACTGCGTCACTAACAACTTTTGAAGTGAGGCATTTTTCAAATGTGGTCTCCTTCTTTTGTTGTTTAACTTGAAGCTTTGGTTTAAGGCACTTATGTGCGGTCTTAACGTTTTGCTTTTTCGAATTAATTTCCTTCACTGGACCAAAATCAATTTTTGGTTTGGGTCAATGCATCTCTCAAATGCGGTCTCGCCCTATTTGTTTCTTTGTATCAATTTTCTCCACTGGAGCAGAATTGTCCTTTTGTTTTGTCTTCATAGAAAAACCTAAAGGTTCTTGAACCTAAAGTTACCGTCTCGTTTTCGTAATCTATTTTTGCTTTAGTATCTTCTAGATACTTTCGACCTAACAGGAAATCGTAATTGTTGGAAAATTTATGAACATCGAATTTTTGAACGGACGGACATACTGAGGTAGGCTTTTTCTTTATACTTTTCTTTAGTTTTATTGCCCTTTTAATGGTATATACTGTTGGATCTTCTTCTTCTAAATTCTCAAAATGTTCCCATTGACTACCCGGTATGGGACGAGTGGAGTATTGACTTTGATTTGTAGTAGGTTGGTTCGAATTAGTAGGTTGCGGGTTATTCTGATGTGTTCCAGGATAATATGTGCCGTAATTGTGATATCTGTCGTTGTAATATCTTCGGTTATTGCTTTGACTATGATTTCCCCTGTTCCTGTGTCTGTTCCCTTCTGTTTTATGAGAACGTTGACTTTCTGGAGTGGTGTCATAGAGGCCTACCTTTACAAGTACTATTAAACATGTCGTAAAGACTCAGCATGAAGATCCAGTATACCATAAACCCTATAAATACCCCTGAAGTGTTGACCAAGAAATCTATAAACAAATTAAAGAAATGAAAGAGCAAGGGATTGTACGAAAATTAAAGTCTCCCTATTGTTCTCCTATCTGGGTGGTCACCAAGAAGGCAGACGCCTCTGGGATGAAAAAGTTTAGGTTGGTAGTTGATTACAGAAATCTCAACGAAATTACTGTCAATGATAAATTTCCCATTCCTCTAATGGATGAAATATTGGATAAATTGTGAAGATGCCAATGCTTTACGACCATTGATTTAGCTAAAGGATTCCATCAAATTCAAATGGATGAGAACTCTATTGCGAAAACTGCTTTTTCTACTACACACGTATGCCCTTTGGCTTGAAAAATGCTCCAGCAACTTTTCAGAGATGTATGAATAATCTCTTGGAAGATCTACAAGGATTGTTTAGTTTATTAAGATGATATAATTATTTACCTCACTTTATTGGAGGAACATATTTTATCTCTGAAGAAAGTCATTGAGAAGTTAAGAGACGCTAATTTGAAACTTCAGCTGGACAAATACGAATTCATGAAGAAAGAAACTGAATTCCTAGGTAACATTGTCGCAACAGATGGCATCAAACCAAACCCAAACAAAACGAGTGCAATCACAAATTTTCCATTACCTAAGACGCTTAAACGAATAAAATCATTTTTGGGATTATGTGGGTTCTATCGCAAGTTTATTCCTAACTTTGCCAAGGTAGTTAAACCTATATTAAAGAAAGGCGCTGTAATTGACACCAAATGCAAAGACTACGTCGAGTCATTTGAAAGATTAAAGGTTTTGATAACTTCGGATCCGATTTTAATCTATCCGGATTTCTCAAAGCCTTTTTCCCTGACAACTGATGCGAGTAATATTGCTATCGGTGCAGTGTTATCTCAGAACCATAAGCCCGTTTGTTATGCCAGCAGAACGCTGAACGAACACGAAATAAACTATGCTACTATTGAGAACGAATTGTTAGCAATAGTTTGGGCAACAAAATATTTCAGGTCATACCTATTTGGCAGGCCATTTGAAGTAATGAGTGACCACAAACCATTGGTATTGGTCAATAATATCAAAGAGCCGAATATGAAACTACAACGATGGAAAATTAAATTAATCGAATTCGACTATAAAATAAAATATCTTCCTGGCAAAGAAAACTATGTCGCGGATGCTCTTTCCTGCACGAAGATAGAAGAAGTTATGGTTGGCGAAGTCGCAGACGCGCAGACGCAACCATACACAGTGCCAATGAAGATAATTTAAATTATATCTCTATAAGACCGATCAATTACTTCTCGAGACAAATAGAGATAGAAAAGGGTGATAGCAACACAACAAGTGTAAGCCATTTCTTTACGAAAATAAAAATTAAAATAATCTACAAAGAAATGACACATGAGTTCGCCAAAAATCTCATTAAGGAATACGTGTGCACTAAGAAAAGCGCAATTTATTTCCCTAATGACGAAGATTTTCTGATCTTTCAGAGGGCATTTACTGAAATCATAAGCCCTAACAACTTCACAAAATTATTAAGATGCACTAGGAAATTAATTGATATACTGACATATGCTGAATTTAAGGATTTAATCCTAAAGCGGCATAAAGAAGTGTTGCATCCTGGTATAGAGAAAACCATTAATTGGTTTAAAGAAGAATGTTATTACCCGGATAACCAGAAATTAATCCAAAATATCATCAACGAATGTGAAGTGTGTAGTTTAGCAATGACAGAACATAGAGACACCAAATTGACATACGAAACAACACCAGAAATAATGAACGCTAGGGAAAAATATGTGATCGATTTTTATCTCACAGGGAACCAAATCTTCTTATCATGTATTGATATCTATTCGAAATTTGCATCACTAGTTGAAGTAAAGAGTAGAGATTGGCTTGAAGCAAAAAGAGCCATAATAAAGATATTTAACGACATGGGAAAACCCCAAGAAATAAAAGCCGATAAATACTCAGCTTTTATGTGCATAGCTTTGCACAACTGGCTAACTTCCGAAGGCGTCAAAATTTCCGTTACCACTAGCAAAAATGGTGTATCCGATATAGAAAGATTTCATAGGACTGTAAATGAAAAATTGAGAATTATTGGTAGTGAACAGAATATAGAGGATAGATGTACTAAATTCGAAACAATACTATACGTCTATAACCACAAAACTAAGCATAATACTACCAAAAGATATCCAGCAGATATATTTCTATATGCAGGCAGTCAAGACACGAATGTTCAACAAAACAAAATCGATAAGATTGACCAACTTAATAAAAGAAGGCACGATTTCGAAATTGATATAAAATATAGACAGGCCCAACTTGTAAAAAGCAAAATTACCAATCCATTTAAGAAAACAGGAAGGATTGAACAGGTGGATGATAAGCATTTTGAGGAAATTAACCGCGGCATGAAAATCGTGCATTATAAATCAAAATTCAAGAAACAAAAGAAAATTAATAAGAAGAAATACGATAATTCCAGACAAACCGAAGAAACATGAAGGATGTAGCATGCTTTTAAAAGCGTTTATTTGTATGTTCTCCCTTATCACCACGGTCAAAGGCAATAACATCAAAGTAAACCCCCTCAACACGAAAAACGGATACTTAATATTTAAAACAGGAACGGTGGAAATTCCAACAAATTACGAATACAATTCTCTAATTATAAACACAACAAAGACCATGCTAATGTTTGATAATCTTTTAAATAAAGCAAAGAATTTCTCTGGCGCACCTTAAGTACGATACTTAGCAGAAAAGTTAAGACGAGAAATCAACGGGTTAAGAATTATTAAAAGGAAGAAAAGAGATCTTGTAAACGTAGTAGGAACAGTATACAAATATTTGTTTGGCACCCTAGACCAAGACGATAGAGACGAGCTAGAAGGAAAGATTAGCAACTTGTCAGACAACTCAGTACAAAAGCATGATTAAGACATGATAATAGACGTAATCAACAGCGGAATCATCGTCATCAATAAGCTTGAAGCAAAAAAGGAGAGAGACGAACAGATTTCTATATTAATTTTTAACTTACAACAGTTCACTGAGTATATAGAGGACATCGAGTTAGGAATGCAACTAACTAGATTGAGGATCTTTAACCCAAAATTACTGAAACACGACTACTTAGGGCAGATAAATTCATAAAAGATTTTGAAAATGAAAACCTCAACATGGTTCAAAACAAATACAAAGGAAATCTTGATTATTTCCCACGTTCCTATCAAAATTACCAAAGTTCCATTACTCCAGATAGTCCCGTACTTAGATGAACCGTATTCTAACCGATCATATTTTTGATGTTTTATGTATTTAATAATTAGGTTTATTCTAAAGACACAGGAAAAATAATTCTCGACAAATGTATTAGTTGAATTATTAAACAGGAAACAACTGAATGTAAATATACCAAAACACATAAAAATTTCCAAACAAATTACATAGAACCAAACATACTTTTAACATGGAATATTCCTGAAACAACAATTAACCAAGATTGTGTTGAAAACAAAATTGCAATATCAGGAAATAACATTGTCAAAATTAAAAATTGTACTATGCAAATTGACGAAATTATAATTTCCAATAATTTAGCAGATTTTACACAATCAATTTCTATCACAAATACAAATACATGATACAAATATAGAACCCATAGAATATTTGCTAACCAAGGAAATAATAAATTCACATGTAAAATACTACAATATATTCCAAATCATTTGTGTCATAACTTTTGTAATTACAATTGTAAGCCTGATTTTGTACTTAACATATAAGTTTAAAAGTATACCTAAGAAAATAATTGTAAAATATTGTAAACAAAAAGAAGAACATCCGCACCCTGTAAATAATGAGAATATTCAATCCGAAAACACTGTAATTCAATTAGATAATAATATTATGTTATATCAAAATTTAGTGACCTGAGGACACGCCAAAAACAAAGATTGGCGGAGTGACATATCCATAAGTCCACTAGACTTACGCAAATGCCTACTTAATACAACACAATAGTACACACACAACATGTAACATTACCCTTACCCTACACTTCACAATTGTAATCAACATACCCCATACTACCCTTTATGTACTCAGGCAATAGATAAGAATAAAACTGTCACCCAAATCCCAAAAACAAGGTCAAGTGGAAAAAACCCAAAAACGAATAAAGGATGTAATTGAAAACTCTAGATAAGACAAGTCACCAGCGCACTGGTAGACTAAACATTCATTGTGTAATATAAGAAATGCAAAGACAACCAAGGTCGGCAACTCCAAAGCTCTCTCTTCATCTCTCCAGAACCACTAAGTCCAAAGTCCATATTGGGAAAGCTCGAAACCGAAGCTTGAACGTCAATCAAAGAAAATAAATAATTCGAGTTCAGTTTGAGACCTAATTAAAATCGGTCGGTGTTCTTCACTAAAACAAGTATTGTAATTATTCAGTTAAATAAAATATATATATATACTTTAAAGGAAATGTCTCCTTTACTGCGTTGCGAACTTCTGACTAAAATTATAATAACCTGCAAGGGTATAATACCAACATTTTTAATTTTTGCGTACCTTAAAAATATAAATATTCTCTTTAGGGAAAGACTATCAAAGTGTAAGTAAATAGACGGGGACTCTAAAATAGAACATGAAGATATGAAAGCCAATTCGTATGAATCTACAGCCTCGTATTTTAGGTATTTCCATTTTAGGTTCAGCTTGCTCTAGTTTAATTAAATATTTGTACATCAAATATCGGCAAAGTTGGCATTAAAGATTTGATCTAATTGTTCTAATTCGAAAATATGGTTGATATCTGTATTAAGAACCCATTTCTCAATTTTTAAGGCACATCTTCGACAAATACAAACTATACTGTTTGCAACGGACAAACAAGTGCGAAACATCTTCCAACGCGTACGATTTCGGGTATAAATACGCCGGCTTCACCCAGAAAATACATGTTGTAGTCCCAACAGTGTCAGAGACACTCCATACACTCCAGGATGCGATCCCATCTAGCTCTCTTCCTCGGCCTCCTGGCCCTCGTTGCGACTGCCTCGGCAGTTGACACTCCGACTGACCCGGCCACACCAACTGACCCGGCCACGCCAACTGACCCAGCCACGCCAACTGATCCAGCCACGCCCACCACTCCGACGGATTCCGCAGCCACCACCGCAGCCCCTGCAACTGGCGCGGCAACCACTGCCGCCACTGCCACCGGTGACACCACCACCGCCCCCACCACTTCTGCCCCTACTAAGAAGACACCACAGAAACAAAAACATAAACACAGAGCAGTTATAAGAAGGAGGAAGCCGAAAGTTGTTATCCGGAAACGCCGTGGTGGCAAAAGCACCCAAGACAGGCGCCGCAGGAGATCCAACCGAAACTAAGGCCAGGACTAAGCCAACGAAATTGTAACCTCAACGGACGCATTTGCTATTCTCTTACGATTTGATACTTTAGTTTTAGTTACAAATACATTTACATATAGTCGCATTCTTAAATGAAGCCATTTTATTGTTCCTGAGCTGGCGGGTCTATGATAAGACTAAGGACTCTTTGAGCAAAGTTTTCATGGGTTTTAAGGAATTGGAACAAGAACCAGAAGATTGTAAAAATGATCAGGGTGACAAAACTCATTAAATTCGAGTGATAATGATCATATCTGGCAATTACTAAACAAGAAATGGTAAGAAAAATTCATCATTGGTGATACAAAATACAAAATTGCCAACTGTGTCCCTGATGCCATTCCCCAAAATCTTTAAATAGTTACTCTGGATTAAGACAATGTGGCCGATTAATTGCCAAAGCTAGAGCACTTATAGCCAAAATCTTTTGAGTTAGTTAGTTAGTTAGTTAGTTTTGCACACTTGTTTGTTCGGAACCAAAAACCCAGCTTTTGGTTCGCCTTTTCGCTGTTTGCCATGTGCCATCTGAGTTGATTCAGGTTGTGAGAACAAAGATCGACGTCGAACTAAAATTAAAATTGAATAGATTTAGTTAAGCAAAATTTATGAAATTGAATTGTCAACTGTCGGTTTTCTTCAAGATGTGGTGTAAATATTAATTTACTCCTGCAGCCTTTTCTATTTATGTATATTTGTCTTTGGAAACTACTAATAAGCTAACTAACATTCCATTCTTAGCCAATCAAGATTGATTGAAAAGCTTAGTATTTCCTTGGGTGTACGTTAAATTTTAACTCGGACAGAACCAAAAACCTTTAAACCAATATATTTGAGTTTCCATGTGCCAACAATTTTCCTTCCACTTCTTTATATTGTATGGGATTTATTTTTGGTTTAACAGGACAAAAAATTGTTGGTGGTGTGGCATTCGAATAGGAACTAAATGACGTAGAATTTAGGTTGAAAGGAGTGGGAGAGATGGCCAGGTTTGAACTTTAAAGACTCCATTTAAACTTTTATACTGCGGGTCGAAATATCAATAAAAGACGTAATTTATAATTAATTCAGTATGAAATTTAAACCTCGTCTTACCGGAAAAGAATATAGATACCAAAACCTATCTTCGCAGATTCAATTACAATACAACATTCTGCAAATTCAACGAGTACCACAGAAATATTAAATATATTTGGGCCTCCCTACTCTGAAAATAAAGAGATGGTTGAGTGTCATAACTTTGTATTTATTTTTCGTATATCTTAATAGTGAAATATTTTACGAACTGGCTCTCAATGGAATGTAAATTTAAGACGGACTGGAGAGCCTCGTTTGCTGGGTTTTGGAATAATTTGTAACCGAACCAAACAAGGACAAGGACGAACGAGTCGCATTCTTTAGTGCTTTATATAAACAATCTTGTTGGTTGTACATAGTTTGTATTTTATTCAAGTGTTTCGCTCTGCTCTATTAATGGATATAATTGCAATTATAAAATATATATTGAGTGGGTTCGGACCAGGTCTACAAAAACTTCAGTGGAGATGGGACACGAAAAAAATTCGACAGGTAAACTATAAAATCAAATCACGGCATTACATATTAAATAAAAATAATATCAGTTAGGTTCAGAGACGTTGTTCTATGACCTAAATACACAATGTTTTAGTTAGGCGAGTTTAGTAATTTCCTTAAGACTTTTCACTTTTCCTTGTGTGTTTCTCTTGCGTGTTTAATCTTAAGCTTTGTGTTTTCCAACTTGTACAATTACGAAAGGTTACTTTAGTTTTGCAACTACAATTAATAATTGAATGGCACTCCTCCCGTCCCTAGGCCTGCCCCTTATCGTCCACAGCGATGGCACAGAGCACATACATCATTCCGGCGCTAAGCAGTGCCGTCACCGGCACAGTCACAATCCAGGCGTAGGCAATATTCCGGAACAGATGCCAGTCGACGCTGCCATCTTCCATGGGCGCGGCAGTTGGATGGATTTGCGCCGCCTCCTTCTCCTGATCCTGCTGATCGTTCGACTGCCTCTTCTTGCGACCCGCTGCACTCACGTGACCCACGAAAACCACCGAACCGACCTTGCAGTGAGTGGTCGAAATGGGCAAGCCAATTTTGCTGGCCAGCAGTACGGTGATGGCGGCTCCAATTTCAATAGTGAAGCCACTGTAATAAATAAAATAAAAGATTTCAAAATAAATATAGTATTTTACTTTCTACTTTACTTAATTTTCTAATAAATATATAAATAAAATAAATTCATTTCAAATTCATTTATTCCTTTTGCCTCCCTTTCTTCTGTCCCTCTTCCTTAAGTCTCTTCTTCCTTTGGTCTCTTTTTTAGTTCTCCCTCTTCCTTTTGTCTCTCTCTCTTTCTTTGGCTTTCTTTCTTTTGTCTTTCTTCCTTTTGCCTCTCTTTCTTCTGTCCCTCTTCCTTAAGTCTCTTCTTCCTTTTGTCTCTCTCTTTCTTTGGCTTTCTTTCTTTTGTCTTTCTTCCTTTTGCCTCACTTTCTTCTGTCCCTCTTCCTTAAGTCTTTTCTTCCTTTTGTCTCTCTTTCAGTTCTCCCTCTTTCTTTTGTCTCTCTCTTTCTTTGGCTTTCTTTCTTTTGTCTTTCTTCCTTTTGCCTCTCTTCTGTCCCTCTTCCTTAAGTCTCTTCTTCCTTTTGTCTCTCTCTTTTTTGGCTTTCTTTCTTTTGTCTTTCTTCCTTTTGCCTCACTTTCTTCTGTCCCTCTTCCTTAAGTCTTTTCTTCCTTTTGTCTCTCTTTCAGTTCTCCCTCTTCCTTTTGTCTCTCTCTTTCTTTGGCTTTCTTTCTTTTGTCTTTCTTCCTTTTGCCTCTCTTCTGTCCCTCTTCCTTAAGTCTCTTCTTCCTTTTGTCTCTTTGGCTTTCTTTCTTTTGTCTTTCTTCCTTTTGCCTCCTTTTTCTGTCCTCTTTTTAGTCTTTCTTCCTTTTGTCTCTCTTTCAGTTCTCCCTCTTCCTTTTGTCTCTCTCTCTTTCTTTGGCTTTCTTCCTTTTGCCTCTCTTCCTTAAGTCTCATCTTCCTTTTGTCTCTCTCTTTCTTTAGCTTTCTTTCTTTTGTCTTTATTTCTTTTGTCTTTCTTCCTTTTGTCTCTCTTTCTTCTGTCCCTCTTCCTTAAGTCTCTTCTTCCTTTTGTCTCTCTTTTAGTTCTCCCTCTTCCTTTTGTCTCTCTCTTTCTTTGGCTTTCTTTCTTTTCTCTTTCTTCCTTTTGCCTTTCTCTCTCTTTCTTTTGTCTTTATTCCTTTGGTCCCTCTTTCTTCTGTCCCTCGTCCTTTTAGAGATAACATCAAAGCAAACTCACGTCGATGAGGTAATTTTGGTGAGGTCATTGCCAATGGTCTCGATGACACGCCGTCCCCAGAGCCAGAGACCCACGGAGATGCCGATGCCGCCGTAAATCAGAATGTAGATGGGACTCTCCGCCCGCTGCATAACCGAGCCCTCGCGATAGATCATGTAGAGGGCGATAAGAGGGCCAATAGCGTTGCTCACATCATTGCCGCCGTGCGCAAAGCTACCAAAGGTGGCCGTAAGGATCTGGAGGAACGAGAAAAGCATTGAGATCTCCTGGGTCTCCTCGCCGCCACTGGTCCTCCGCCCGTCCGCAGCTGCCGCCCGCTTAAATTCGTCCTCTTGCTCATTCAGGGCCTCTTTGCTCTCGATGAGCGGCACCTTGCTTGAATTTGGCGATAGTGTGGAACTGATCATCAAGTCCAGGCTGCCGCCGCTCTCTACCACCTGCAGATTGTTGTTGGTGGCCTTGGCGCCAGCTCCAACTCCCACATCCATTCCGGCTACGTTTCCCTTGTGCTGCAATTGGAAATATGAAAATGAGCTGCATGTAGGAATATTTTTACGGAATTTATGGAATATTTTTCTAGTTGGAACTGTACCTTTGGCTCCTCTTTGGGCGACTGCACCCGCTTGAAGCACTCCTGCAACTTGCGGCCGTTCTGCTGCTGCTGCTGCTGCTGCTCGTCGATGAAGTTTAGGCTTGTGATGGTCAGGTCGGTGTTGTCCAGGCTGGCCTTGCCCAGCAGATCCTCAGCCTTCTTGATCAACTGCGGGTCGATCTTGTACTCCTCGCCGGGGGCATTGTTGTTCTTGCCCGCCAGACCGAAGGGGGCCAGCTTAAAGGTCTTGGGCGAGTTATCGCTTAGCGAGACCAGCTCGGTGATCTCCGCAATGGCTGGCAGGGGCTTACCCTCGCTGACCAGTGAGAGGGGGCGTCGCTGCTTCTTGGGACTGCCCGAAGGTGATGATTCTGAAAGGAATAAATATTAAAACGATTTAGCCATGAATTTAACCAGAATAAATCAATAAATATCGATAGTTTATCGATAATTTCGATTTTTTATATGTATATGTATTGATATTTTCGATGTTTTATATATCGATATCGATATTTTATTTAGGATATTTTCGGTATACTTTTGTCAATTTATTCCTAGTAAAAGAGCTTGGAAAAGATCGATTTGATTGTCCTCTGCCAATAATCAATGCAGTTTTAAGAGTTTATAAATAGTAAACCATTTCCAAGACAAGTTTCCTTATTTTTCAAGTTCAAGACTACATCTTCTAGTGATCTACAACATATAAAATCCCGAGTACTCTATGGATGCGGGTGTACAATCCACAGAATGTTAGTGGTATCAATCAATTAATATTTGCAGATCAGAATTCAAACAACAAATTATGTTACATTATGTTCGGTTAATCAAATCTGTTGTGTCGTTAGAAGACTGATTTCGATGGCCCAGCTAAATTCGGTTGGATCTCCTGCGACTGTTGCGACTGGAGCTTCTACGAGAAGTGCTTCTGCCGGAGGTGTTACTTCGACCATTGCGACTGCGCTTATGAGTTTTCCTAACCGCCGGTCTCCTGATCCTTCTGACTGTGTGAAAGTGCTTCTTGTGCTTCTTCTTGCTGGATGCCTTCGTTGTAGTGGTGGTAGCTACGGTGGTGGTAGTAGTTGCCGAGGTGGCGGCCGATGCGGCAGTGGTGGCAGTGGCGGTACTCGGGGCGGCTGTGGTGGCAGTCGATGCTGGAGAGGTGGATGGGCTGGTGGGGGAAGTTGGTGAGGTCGGCGAGGTCGGCGAGGTGGGAGCTGTGGCTGCCGAGACAGTCCCAACAAGGGCCACGAAGCCGAGGAGGAGGAAAGCTAGCCTGAATCGCATCTTGGACTGTGTCTTGGGCACAACATATCTTTTCTTAGAGCGGTCGAAGTATTTATAGTCGAAATATCGTACTGGTTAAGAGATGTTTAGCACTTGTTTGTTCTAAGCAAACGCGTTGTGCTCGTTTGCTTATCCGCTATTTACCATCGGATGGCTAAATTTATACAGACTGTGAAAACAAAAAGCGACATCATCTTACCATTGTCTTGCAGAACAGCTTTTAGCAACAATACAAATTGGAGAGATTTGAATGGAAAGGCATCAAATTAGTAGCTCTTCTTGTCTCTGCATACCCAAGGAATTTTTCTGCTGTGGTTCATAGGAACCTTGTCTTTCCTTGTACGGTATTAGCTCTAAGTCTGCCTGTTACTACGTTTAACGCGACTCACATTTTAGATACTTTCGTGTAAACTACGTATGTTAATTGAAATCTCCATAAACTTACCCACAGAGTCCTCGAAGTTAAACTTGACCGGATTCTCGGCGCGCAATCGTTTGGCGATCTTTCGCCGCTGCAGCGGTACGACCACCAGCTGCGTGAGGAGAGCCACCAGCAACGACAGGCCGAGGCTGACACCCACCGCTATCCATGTGGGGATGTTGTCCATGTAGAGGAGCTTAGGTCCGTCTAGCACCACGCTGATCACATTGATGAAGAACGTCACGCCGTAGAAGATGGGCAACGAACGGAATCCCGCCTTCAGCGGCTCTTGGGCGCGCAGAATAAAGCGTCTTATGGCCAGGAACAGAAGGATGCTCACAATGCCGCTCATCACTGGCGAAATGAACCACGAGCCGACGATAGTGCCCAGCGTGGACCATTTTAGGCCCTGCACGCCACGAGCCACCAGCGAGAAGCCGATGGTGGAGCCCACGATGCTGTGCGTACCCGAGATGGGCAGCTTCAGGAAGGTGGCAACCAGCAGCCAAACGGCGCTGCTGGCTAAAGCAGCGACGCAGCCCAGCATTAGCACCTCCTCGGCGCCCTCGTACAAGCCCACTTCCAGGATGCCCTTGCGCATGGTGTCCGACACCTTGTAGCCTGCCAGGGATGCCAGGGATATTAGTAAACTAGCAGGGTAAAATAATAGTAATTTGCTTAAGTTACCAATTAGAACTGCGCCCGATATCTCGCATATGGTGGCCAGGACGCAGGCCTGACGGATGGTAAGGACCCCGGAGCCGACACTGGTGCCAAATGAGTTGGCCACGTCGTTGGCCCCGATGCCAAAGGCCAGGATAAACGCGATCATAAAGCCGATGACCACCATCCATAATAAATCCGGCGAAAAGCTCTCCATGTTGCCGTTTGTGGGTGTTGTTACGTGGTTTGTTGGTGTTAAATGTAATTCAAAGCCCCTTCTCTCTTCGTCTCCTGTCCAAGCCTCTCTAAACTCTCTCTCTAAACTCCAACTAAATACTGATTACCTTCCCTGCCTCTTCCTCTCCTTTAAAACCAAAACTCAAGAACTTTATGTATTGTGTGTGTGTGTGTGTAAGGGAGTATTTGCGAATTGAACTGTGTGTGTGATTTGGTTGTAAATGACTTAAATTGTGCAAAACAATCGTTCAGAACTTATAAAATACAAGACTACGAGTAACAAATGAGGGTCGAAACAAAAAATTCAAATTGGTTAATAAGTGAGAAATTCCTTTCAAATATTCTCTAAACAGCCATATTTGCGCTTAAACTTCATTGTTGTTATTTTCATAATGAAAATGGGGCAACAACTCGCCGCTTGGAACGAAGCCTGGGTGACTTAATTAATTATTTCCCTGAATAATGCGATCTCCTCTCCTCTCTCACACTCTCACAAAAGCTGAGGACCAACTCTGAATAAATAAATTGATATAATTAACGGCTGACTAAACAAACACACACAAAAAAATAGTAGTAGACTTGTAAACTAAAAACCTCCTCGCCCTGACGAATCCCTGCTGTTATTGTTGCTGCTCTCGTTTACAGGCTCGACATCAACTCCACTTGCATTCATTTAATCCTCGGATGACTCTCCGCCAGCAATTGTTGGAATTAAACGACAGTTGTTGATGTTGTTGAGTAAGTGGATAATAGTGTTGTTGTGTGTTGTTATTACTAATAAGTTTCTTGTTATGTTGAGTAGGACTTAAAAATTGTCGAGTTGGCAAACTGAAAGAATATATGATACATAAAACATTATCCTTTCCTGTGTAACCTCTTTAAAAGCGAAGACTGACTTACCTGGCGTTTGGGGTAGCAATGTTGTTTCCACCATAGAAAATTATTCACCATGTCTGCAAAAAATAAAAGGACATTTAGCAAACATTTTGAACAAAGTTTCACTAACAAAAAACTGATCATTCGATCAACCGATGCGTCTGACCACGAAAACCATTTGAGCCGAAATTGGTTTTAGAACCGTTTTCATTAACAATCAAATCAAACCGGTGAAAACGGCCGGAATTCAGATTTTCCAAGGAACAGTGCGTATCGAAAATGTTAAAATCCTTTGTCTCCACTGAAAGGGTTTATATCAAGGAGGGAAAGTACGACATGGTATTTGAAATATCGGATTGTTTAAATATAAATTTATCAAGAAAAATGCAGATTTACGTACAGCATACACTCAATTTAAACAAAACACAAGTGTGATGATGATGAAATTGTAATAATTTTAAATAATTATTTTTTAGCGTTCAATTCCTTACTCAGACAAATGCAGTTCTAACATGAATTCTTTTCAATTAATATAAATCTTGTAAAATGTATAACTTCATATACACATTTGTCATATAAATTTTAACTATTATTCGAATGAAACGCACTGTACGCTTATGCACCCACTAAATTTCAATTCCACTTGATTTGCGTGTGCGCTCATCGTTTTTGAGCTACTTTAAACTGGTAACAGGCGGAACACAAGCGATCAATGAATGGGTTTTCCAATTGAAATTGAATTGTTTGCCATGTGGACTGACACTGGTGTGCGTTCTCCAGTTTTTCCTTAATTTGTTGAATTTATTTCCAGCACAGCGGGACAGAAACACGTGGCCGAACCCTAAGGTACGCGTGCTGTGCGACAATTTAAATGAAAATGAAAAATCGCAATTTAAAATTCGTGATTGTAGCCAGCCTTTGTTATTGTAATTGTTGTCCAGTTTGTATTTGCCATCAGAGTGTGTGTAAAACAGACATGTAATTTGTATTGTTTAAAATAATCATCATTGATTAAACACTGCTTTTTATTATTTACCCCTTTTTCTATTCAACGAATCTAGAATATCAAGACCAAAATATGTCCACATTTCCCTTAAAATATTATAAAACCTACCGTATTTATTAGGGAATTTTATATTAGGCACTTAAATTATTAACTGTGTACAATACACGTCTAAATAAACCCATCAACATTGCCATTATTTTACACACTCACCACAAGCAAACAAACCAGGAGCAAATACATTGACATTGACGCGAATGGAAGAGAACCCCGAGAAGCCCGGACATCCTCGCAGAAAACAAGTGGAAGACAAATGACGCCAAAAGGGTGCTGCGTGGAGGTCAGAGAATAGCGGGTGGTGGTGGCCTGGAGCTGGGGCTGGGGCAAGTGTAACCAGGACAATGGCTGACACCGCGGCTTGGCAAGGTCGCAACGCTTTATGCCGTTTATGCCATGACGTATGGTCGCGAAAGTTCTATATTTGCGTGCTTCATTCACCGGCATTCACCCTCCCCTCTAAAGGAGCACATTTCCCATTCTCACACAGGAAAGGGAAGGAAACAATCATAGTTTTATGGTAATAGCCTACAATTTTGTTGCGTATTTTGAACTTTTGAACTAAAAATAGGCAAAGCACGCAAAGTGGCAGTTTTTTAAGTCTTTGAAAAGTTAAAAACATTGAAAAATGAATGATGAAATTTATTATACTTGTTCATCAACTGATTTATTTCAATTAAATTGAAATATTAATAATACAAAGCTTTATCCATATTTTAAACATTTTATAGTATTTATTTATAGAGGGACTTCTGTGGCACCGACTAAATATCTATTAAGTTTATGTCAGAATATACTTCAGTTTTATTTGGTTTTAAGCCTTTGCTTTAACTCAATTGAAATTATTTACTGAAATTTAACAAATAAAGTCATCGTCTGTTATATTCCTGTGTAAATTCCTAGGACAGTAAATCAATTCACGCACATTGTCCGATGAGAAATATTAGTTATTGACTGGTAGATGGGCAGTTGATAATTGAATTGAACCCTTAAGGCCGACCAGGTCGAGGGTGAGCTGGACAATCAATGGGCAGGAGGTGGCTTCAGGTGGTGCTATTGCCGTTGCATGTCATGGAAATGGAATTAAACTGGATTGAGTGGCATGTGCAAAATAACAACAGATGGCCCAAGAAAAGGTACACTTAGTAGAGGCGAGGAGCTTATGCTTGACGATAACTATCGCTATACTAAGTTATAAATTTTATATTATAAGTTTAATTATTTATTCGAAAAGTTAACAGTAAAATTAAAAAATATTTTGTTGAAATAAAATTCTTTTAAACTCATTATTGTATTTTTCTTTTAATTAAACAAATGTATTACGAATTCTGGTCTATTCAATTCTAGTTTATAGACCTAAAATTCCGTTTCTACAATGCACCTGCCGCGTCACCGACGGCCTTGACATTGCCCGCCTCCTACCAACTGCAATTTCCACGGCCGCTGCAAATAGTAAACTGCATTTAATATTGATTTAATTTGCCGCACTGTCCCAAGGACGGATCAGACCGAAACAGCCTGGATAAAGACCTGTTACGGACGTTTCCAGGGCGGACCAAGCACCCCTAAAGCGATTTCCACTTGTTGTTGGTGGTGAATGTAGCTCCCTGTTGGCTTTGCGGTGGTGGGCTCACTTTTGCACAATATTGGGGTGGTTGCCTGCCACAAGTTCAAGGTCATGCCGCCGCTGAATCCGGGGTAACTTGTTTGAAATTAACACTGCCCCATCCAATTGCTGCCAAACTAAGCGAGACCAGGCTCTAGCCCTTAGCCCTGTTGGGCCATAAGGGGTCGTACTTGAGGGAACAAGCTCAGTTGTTGCTTTTTTTAGTTAAAAATCTAAACCACTCACTTCTTATATGAGTGAGAAACTCTCTCTGACTAATTGTTGCTCACAAAGTTCTTCAATTATCAAGTGTTTCCTTGCTGAATTATTCAGTTTGCTTGGAAAATAAAAATAAAAATAAATTTAGAGCAAGCGAGATGGTCAGTAAACAACTAAAAAATTTAATAATATTACAATGAACACTCGCTCTAGTGAGTACAAGCCGATCCTACCCCATTTCGATGCCAAGTAACCCTAAGCCGGCCCAATCCAATTGAAAGTGCTCTTTCAAGTGTGAAAGACGTACAAACAAATAATTAACAAACACGTGCAACAAACCGTCGGCAAAAACAATAAGCTGGCGAAGCTTTGCGAACAGCCAAGAGAAAATCTTTAAAATATATTAAAGAGTAGATATAATATATGTAACTATTGATCCAGTTTGTAAATTACTTGTAAACCAGATACTAAATTGCAAAGATTATATTTTAGTTTGAGCGTTTTGAAATTTGTTATGTTATCAACTCAGGCAATCTTTGAAATGGGACTATTATCTTATTTCTGAATCAACCATATCCTTTACAGGATTAACCTATTATCATTTTCACAATATACAAAATGCCACTGATCAAAGACAATACAAATGCAATTAATTTTCATTATCAGTTAAATAAAAAATTGAAACTCTGATTAAATGTATTATTTTTAACTCAGATAATCTTTGAATTTTGACTTTTATCTTTTTTCTGGATCTAAAATATCATTTACTGTATCAACCTATTAGCCCATTTTACTTTACAAACATGGTACAAATGTAATTCATTTAAAGAATCATTTTAAAAGTAATGAGTAAAAAAATAAGATATAAACAATATTAAAACAAGGTGTGTACAATTTCAAGATCTTTTACCTTCTACAATTTGTATAATAACTGAGTAGTAATATTGTTTTCTTAATTTTTTTTAGTTTGCTTTTAATGCAAACATTTCCATCACGTGTGACTGTACAAACTTGAAGAGTGAAATAATTTGAGCATCGTTTTGGGAGTGGCGGCTGGCTTTTTTACCTATTGCTTATTATGCCGATTCCCCAATTCTTTTCTGTTCTACCTTCTTAACATTCATCTCAAGAGTTTGAACTTTGAAGTGGTTGTGGTTTTTTTCCAAAAATAAAATCACGAGTTTGTCGGCTGATATTTAAAACGTGTGCACAAAACAAAAAACAAAAACAAAACGATTTTGCTGGGATTTCGAACAAAAACAACAAAAGGCACTATTTGCTGCCTCATTGAATTTCACATACATATGGCTGTATTTTTGTACGTACAAATGTGTATATGAATGAAAGTGTTGTTTACTGTACTATACATATTTATATTGTACTTATACAGAAACCATTCCCATTAAATAAATTATTAGGCCCCTGGCGACAGACAAATGCTCATAAAACTTCTTAATATTTACATAAGTGCATTTACCCTCCAGTATTATAATTGGAGTCAGTAGTCATTAACGAAGTTTTTATAAGTATATAAAATGTAAGTCTTTTTGATCATCAACCTTTCAGTTATAGAGCTTTTTGTGTAATACAACTGTCCAAATAATATTCCTTACATTGCAGAAAGTTTAAATATTAGATCAAACTACTACATATTGTGGCTGCCATAAGAACCATCGGAAAATTATTTAAACAAATATACCTACATATTTTGTTAAAAATACAACAACAAAAATTGAATCGTGACTACAAAACTACCGTTTAAACTTTATTAACATCGAACATTGACGTTGGATTTTAAAAGCAAGGATACAAAAAGAATTTTTCTATATTTGGAAGTATTAAAAACTTAATTCGGACATTTTTAATTTTGGGAGTTATTTGTTGTACTATTCTAATTTTAATTTATATTGCTATTGTGTCCTTACTAAGCTAATCAAAGGGAAATATTCAAATACCGGCTATTGGTAATATCCCCGGTAATACCTGGAGAGAATTCTGAGAGTTTAAGAGCCAGCCGCTTGTGCATCCTGAATTAAGGAGACCAGCGAGTCGGGCATACACATTGTACATACATACATACACAGCTTTCAACCGGCAGCGGGTGTGTACACGCTATGACCTTGCAGGGTGGCTGCCACCCCAACGCCCGCCCACAACTCATCCGTGGCCCGGAGCAATCTGTTTAGTCATGATATCATTCGCGCAGAAAAAACCGATTTCTTGCAATATGAAAATTGTTTGCTTGACGTAAGCAAACCGAATTAAGGTTTGGATTTGGTTCGCAAATATTATTTATATTTTTTTGGGATTATTGTGCATCGCGAGTGTAGTTTTTGAGGCTCTGCGGCCAATGTACTCGACGCTTCGCTATTTCAAACTTAAATACTTTGCGGGACGTTGGTCTAATTTGTTTTTTTTACTTTTGCTTGTTAAATTTAGTTCTCAGACGGAAAAATTGAACGGTCCCCTCTCTTGTGATATAAGACTGGACAGTGGAACACATCTGCCTATTTTGTAAACTGTATTTATTACTTAAATAATAAAAAACAAAAACAAACAAACAGAATTGCAAAATAAAATATATTTATTTGTTATATATTTTTGTAAAAAGTATCTTCTTAATTTTATGAAAAGAGTACCATTTTAGGTTTCCCGTGAGTCACTGGAGATTTCAAAAGTATCCCAAAAGTATGCAATTACATTGCAAAGTTAGGTGAAAATTTTAAAGAATGGATGTTCTTAAGGTGCAGTATTTTTATAAAGTATTCCAATCGTTCTTTGACTTTTAGACAATTCCGACTATCTAAAGGGAAAATTAATATATCAAGGAAAGAAATTTCACAAATAATTTCACCAGAACTGAGGTTAAACATCGTATTCATGATTGTCTTGTGGTGAAATTAAAAACTTATTGGAACCGTTTATTAGAACACCGAAATTCCAGTAAGCAAATGACACAAGAAGAATGAACACTTAAAAGGAAGATATAGGGACGAAAGAGAGAAGGGGAAGTTCGATAATGAATCATGTAGTTTGTGTTGTTCTTGTTGTTGGGCGAAAATAGAAAGAGAGAACGGGAGCGGGACTGTCTGGAAGCTGTCAGAAGACATGAGACATTGCGAGAGTGCGCAGGGAAGTTGGCTCGTTTTTTTCGCCCTTTGTCGCATCCTCTCTCTGCTCCTCGCCTGTTGTTGTTGGCGAGTTGGTGTTGTGTTTGGTGCTACTGCAGCTGCGAAGCAACAATAACGAACCACAACAGAGACTCGAAAACAGCTGCACATGGCGGCAGCGGCTCTCAAACGTATGCAAAATATTGAAAGTAACTGTAACTGTACTCTCGCCGCAGCCCAAGGCCTACATTTTGGGAAAATGTTTTTTAAACGGGGGAACTTGGCGTTCCAGCACTTCATCACCGCCACCTCCCCCTAGCTCCGCCCGTTTTCTTTCACACACAATCAGTTTCACAGCTTATTGATTTTTCTAAACAAAATTTTCTCCTTTTGTTGTGTTTAAGACTCAAGTTCAGCCGATCTGTTTCATATTCGGCGTGCAGAAAATATTGGCGAAAATCTATTCACTCACACATACACACCCACGCGAAAACACGCGGCGCCAGCCAGACTACAAGGATACACAAGGATATACCCACACACGCGCGTCCTGAAAAGATGGCAAGGAGCGATTCCTGCGTGGAATTATGCACTGACATCTAAGTCCCAGATAAAAGAGTTTTCCCATTCGATTTGGTATCCGGTACTCACTTGAATAGCAGCTTTTTCGAATCAATAACCCGTTGACTGAAATTATTTAAGCGGGACCTATGTCGCGCGCAACCACCGGCTTTATAGTGTGACCGTTATCTGGGCGATGAAATAAACCACTCGGCCAGTCACACTAAAATACACCGTTTCTATAATCGAAAATTACTACTACTGAGCTTTCAAGCTCATTGCGAAAACGTCTATCTCTACTATTATTCCTTTGAAAAATCAAGCTATTTACCTTAATTTTACGACTTAAAAGTCAAATCTGTATCTTTAATTTTAATTTTAATTATCAGAAAGTCTGTTGCAAAAAAATAGAGAAAGGCGCCACAAAACTTTTTGGAAACAGGCTTCAGACAGGTTTCGGTTGGCAGCCCTATAAATTTTGGGATTAATTTCAAGAATTGTTGTCTATTTTATACATTTGGGGTCAACGTTTATAAATAAGAAAAGCGAAAAGAATGAAAAGAAAAGAGAAAAACGGTAGAAGGACTCCCTGCCGTTAAAAGATTTCCTCCCAAATTTTTTATTTTTCTCAGCACTTCAGTTAGACTGCAGAACACTTATAAAGTCGTTAAAGATTAATTACTAATACTCAATAACGGTTAAATTATGAACGTTAAACAAAATGTTAGTGTAAGCAGACTGACTGTTAAGTTAACAGAGAAATTTTGGGTGACCAGCTTGTAGAATTGAAATTCACAGGATTTTGGTTTATTGCGACTACGGTCTCACTGGCCGTGACATTAAGAAAAAAACATAAACAGTCGGGGAAAAATAGAAACACTGGGGAATCCAGTAGAAAATTGAGCCAGTTCGAGCGAGTCAGAAAAGGGCCAATCACACACATTATGTTCCATTTCAGCGGCTTCAACATGATGTTCCCAGAGGGACGCAGTTTTCACGCTACGTACAAGTGTTTCTCCGTATCAATGTTGCCCGGAAACGAACGATCTGATGTGGAAAAGGGTGGAAAGAGTGAGTGTCACACGGATATTAGGCCAATCTGCACCAAAAAAACAATTTGTTTCCTCTTATTTTGCAGTTATCATGCCCTCCTCGGCGCTAGACACTCTTACCCGCCTGAATGTGGAGTACCCAATGCTGTTCAAGCTCACCAATGGAAAGAAGTCGCGTTCCTCGCACGCCGGCGTCCTCGAGTTCGTCGCAGACGAGGGTAAGTGCTATCTGCCCTACTGGATGATGGACAATCTGCTGCTAGAGGAGAGCGATATCCTCAATATCGAGAGCGTCTCCCTGCCGGTGGCCACGTTTTCCAAGTTTCAGCCGCACAGCACAGACTTTCTGGACATCACCAATCCAAAGGCTGTGCTGGAGAACGCGCTCCGCAACTTCGCATGCCTGACCAAGGGCGATGTAATCGCCATAAAATACAACAAAAAGGTTTATGAGCTGTGCGTCCTGGAGACGAAACCTGGAAATGCGGTCAGCATCATCGAGTGCGACATGAACGTAGAGTTTGAGGCTCCTGTAGGTTACAAGGATCACTCTGAAACGCAGGCCTCGGGCTCTGGACAGAAGGGCTCCGCTGGATCTGCGGCTGGCGAAGTCTCTGGCGCCGCTAATACCGTACTTGAGGAGGTGGTTGAAACCTTCAAGGGCTCTGGAGTACGCTTAGATGGCAAGAAGAAGAAGGAGAGCCAGCTGGAGACGCCGGTCCTCAAAAAGGTTCTGCCTCGCGGTGTTCCCGATTACGATTTTGAGTTCGGCCTGATCCGCTTCGACCGTAACATTCGGCCCATCAGCGACAGGGGAGCCGAGGACGCCGCCGGGGCTGGCAACGTTGACGGATCCGATGCCGAGAGCTTCCACGGCACTGGATTTTCGATGAAGAAAACGCGCAAATAGCTCTAGGTTCTAGTTGTATAATGTGTGAAACATAGAAATTAAATAAAAGCCTCACAGGGGCAGGGTCAGCTTGATAGCTTCTTCTTTGGGTGGTGCCGGGGGTGATATCGTGGTCATGGGCGGCAGGCGGCGTATCTTCCTTCCGTGCTTACCCTCCTTCCGCTTCCACAGACCGGATCGCGGACGATTGCCCAGCTCCCGCATACGCTGCGCACTACCCACATGCTCCTTGTTATGCTCGGTGTTAGACAGACGGCCCACAGTGGCCATGCAGATGCGCTGGAAGGCAAACTCTCGTTTGGAGGGCAGCTGTACCACCACCTTGTCATCGAACTTGCGCAGAATTGTGCCAAAGGTTCCGGCGGCGTGAATCAAATGGCACGCTTGGCCGGGATTCTTCTCCAGGCAGTGAATACGGGTGCCAACAGGCAAGGCGCCCAGCGGATACGCATCGCCCTCGTTTGGACGCACTACGGGGATAAAATAAAACAAATAAAAACCATTTGTCTATCAGCATCATGATTTTTGTGTCATTATCTGTCAATGAATTGTGTTAGGTAATTATATTTTTACGGAAATTATCTTTATAATTACACTCATCTTAGACTTAATAATAATAATCTCTTAGACTTACCCGGAATCCTTGGAATCACTCGCGAGGTCTTCAGAATGTCGCCCGCCTTCATGTTTTCCGTGGCCAGAATATACTTAAGCTCGTCGCCAACGGCCACCAGAGCCACCTTGGCCGTACGACAGCCGTCGCGGAGCACCTCCAGCACCAGCTCCTCTCGCGGTGCACCCTCCGCCGGACCGTCACGCACCCACTTGACCCAGCGGTACTGCTGTTTGACGCCGCCGCCGATACCCTTGGCCACCAAGCGACCGGAGACTGGATCCCGGCCCGCGAGGTGGGTGATTTTTAGCGGTTCCACCGTGTACTCCTCCGGAAAGTGGACGGTGCGCCGAAACTGCTGACCGGCGCCTGGCTTCGGCTTCTCCACTACTTTGGTTTTGCTGCGCCTCTGCTGCAATGCCATGGCAGTTGCATTGCCTAGCCGCTGCGGGGTCTGCAGGGTGAGGGCGGTGTTCAGCAGACGGGTTAGACTCTGCATTTTCGCTGAAATTTCCAAACTGTTACAAAATCAAAAGGCGGCAGAACAGCTGACGCGCAGTGTTGCCACACGGCGCCATGCGCTCTTTCCTTTCGCTGGTTCGAGGCCAGCGTTGCCATACGATAGAGTCAACGGGTGTCTTCTTCTTCTCCTTCACCGCGCTGCGCTGCAAGCAATAAGAATCGGAAAAACCGCATTAAAATCGCTGAAAAAGTGCACAAATCGGCTTAAAATAATTGCCAAATTACTAGTGTTACACCCATTTCGTGAGCTTTATCGAATTCCGAGGTCCGAGGGTTTTTTCAAGAAGGTACGAAAAAATAAAAATAAACAAGGCGAACAAAAAATAATATACACACACAAACACGCAGCGAAAAACGTGTTGTGTGCAAAAAAAGGAAGACAAATGAAAAAACAACAAAAACAGTTCGAGTTTGATAACCAACGGCGAAAATATAAACAGCGAAAGAGAGCGAATTAGTAATAATAGAATCAATAGCAGAGCGAGTGGAAAAGCAACCAGCACAATCGCATATAAATAAAAATTAAGTTTTTATTTTGGAACACGCTCAAGTGATGCACACACACACATGCCGAACACTCGCACACGTACATATTATGTATGGGTGGCCTCAAGTGTGTGTACATATTTTGATGTTAGGTGGGAAAAAAGCGGGCGGCAGTTTACGCAATCGCCGAGCAAAAACCAGAGAGCAGCTACGTTGTGAAAAGTGTGCTTTTTGTGTGTTTACAAAGAGACAAACAAGACATCGGTCGTCTGTATGTATGCGCAGGTGGAGTCGGTTGCTAGCTGAAAAATCAACGAGCGGCATTTTTACGCATTTCCAATACGCCAACTGTATGTGTGTACTTGTGTGTGTGTATTTTGGTGTTTTTATTTATTTATTGTGTTTCTCTTTCGGTGCCTCCGTCGTTGCCGTTACGAGTGACCTAACACATGCACACATTTATATGTACTCGCCAATATATATATGTGATTTGTGTATGCGTGTGTTTATTTATATGGCTGTATGTATGGGCGTTTGTTTGCCTTTTGTTGTTCTCGTTAATTTTATTTTGGTTTCGTTTTGCATGTTTATGCATGCAAGCTCGATCGATTGATGGGGAGCCATGTGGGGCCTGCCAGTGCGAGAGTTCTCAATCTGTTTCTTTGTATGTGTGTTAAGCCAAACAAGCCGAAGAGTGAACAGTAAACAGTGTTGCCAACGTCCGTTTATCAACTCCTAAAAACAGCTTTATTTGATTCCCCCAAGACCCACTAGATGCAGATCGTTCTTGAAAAGGTTTCGGTCGCCATAGAAATAACACCGCGTGCATTTCCATGCATATATGTACATACATATGTATATGCTTTTACGTATGTACATACATGCATGCATATTTATGTACATATGTAAATATTAATTAATATAAAACCCATGCAAATAAGTTAGTTGTTACGAGCGCCAAACAACGAGGTGTTGTTTAAACGAATGGAGCATACAAAATAATATTTAGTCGCCAATTTGTTTACAGTAAAATATCAATATCGCCATCATTACCGACTGGAAGCGACCTATAAGTCATCCAAATGAAACATATTTTTATCTATACGCGGTTTTTCTTACACTTCGATGTTTTAAAAATATGAAATTCATAAACAAAGCTTTGGGTAACCGGTAGCATAGATCATTAATACATACATACATATGTACATAGATATCTATATGATAAGTTTCTTGTTGTGGTTGTGGTCCCTTTCTAAATCTTTCCTGGGGAATCGTTCCACCTGTCTAGAATTCCATTTATTCAGAGATGGGGTGACTATTTTAGTTTGAACGTTAAGTTTAAGAATGTTTTTCTCGGAAAATTCTACTGCTAGTTTTGAAGACGCAGGAATCCGACCCAACCCCCAACGCAGGATAACCCAGTTTAATGAAGTCTTCCAGCGCTTTTAAATCATTTATTCGGCTATTTCTGGCATGTAATCGCCTGTTGGCAACACTGGCTGCAAGCTCAGTTTTGGAGAGAATGGGGGCGCGTATGTGTGAATGTGGAGTTGGAGATTTTTCCATCGGCGCTGCTGTTGCTTTGCGCCGGCAATATGCCAACTTCTCTGCTCCGCTCCATTCCACATTGCCCGGGAAAGCGAAAGAGAGTAGAGCGCAAGCGTGCTCTCTGTCCTGGCCGTGTGCGTGTTTACTCACGTAGTACCAGTCGCGTAGTAGTAGTAGTTGTGTTATTATTATTATTATTGTTGTTGCTGCTTCAATAGGCGCTTGTTTTTGTTGCCGACCGAGGTATGTACGTACAGATGTATATGCGTTTCTGTGTGCGCGGCTGCGGTAGCAAAACAGAGTAAAGCAAAAACCGAAACAGCGAAAAGATTGTGGGCGGGGGAGGGGTTGGAGCGATGGTGCGGTGAGGTGTGAGGGAGACAAACTGCCAGTCAGCAGGGCAACCAGAATCAGGCATCGACGTCGCTGTATCAGTGTGCTTCTTTCTCTGTGTGTGTATGTTCGTATATATTTGGAAAATAATTTGTGGCTGACGAAAAGAAGAAACCTTGGGGCCAAAACGAAAAGAGAGCGAAAAGCGCGTGAAAAGCTGTAAAAAAACCAAAAGAAAAAAAAAACTAATGCACTCGATTACAAATGTTAAGAAATAAAACTAAACGGTAACAACTATTGGTTTTCAAAAAAAAAAAAAAAAAAAAAGGTTCAAATAAACAAACTCGCCAAGTAAAAGCATAAAAACGGTTCTGAGCTCTGAAAAAAAAATGTTACTGTAGATACGGTACATGTGTACATATAAAAATAACAACATCAGGGAAATTACTTAAGCAAAATAATTACAGTGCTCGACAAAAGTGATCAAGTTAAAATGAAAACTAAAACAAATGCTCTTTATAATTAGCCGAAGATAAGTTTAAGAATTAATTCAGTGAGAAAGACAGTGGTTATTAAAATTTGTATATAAAGATATGTAAATAATAATTAAAACAAATTGTTTCTAAATCATATTCCAACAACAAATTTCATCCATTCTTACAGGCCAACAACAAGAACAACTAAAGGAACATAAGACAGAGTGGGTTTTTACCTTTTAAATGGCCGCCACTACAACATCAACAACCACAACACTAGCAACAACCACCGGCAATAGCAGCACCAACAACAACGGCAGCATCAACAGTGCCAGCAACAGCAACAACAATAATAATAACATTCTAACGGTACATACCGTTCTGAACACTCCCACCAGCATTGCAGCCGCTGCCTCAGCCGGCGCCGCTGCCTCTGCCGCAGCCGACGCAGCCACTGTTGCCATTGCCAAGGACATGTTGCAGCTGCACCACGGCGCAGCAGCAGCAGCCGCCGCGGCGCTGAACAATAATAACAACAACAACAACAATAGCAGCAACAGCAGCAGCAGCGCCGAGCTGATCAACAACAACAACTCAGCAAACCACCCACCTGCCAGCACCACCACCCCCTCCGCCTCAGCCACCGCAAGCGCCTCACCCCCGCCATATGGAGAGCTACGGTTCAACCAGGAGGTGCTGCCCATCACGGACGCGGTGACAGTGATCGGTCGCAACTCCTCCACATCGCTGGTCCACTTTAACGTGGCCGAGAACAATCTGGTGTCGCGGAAGCACTTCCAGGTTCTTTTCGACGTGGAGCTGCGCGCCTTCTTTGTCCAGTGCCTCAGCAAGAATGGTATATTCGTGGACGACTTCCTGCAGCGCCGTAATGTAGATCCATTGCGTTTGCCGCAACGGTAAGTGGAACTGCCAGACTGGGAAACGAGATGCCTTTTTTTGGTTTTGCTGCAAAATAAAATGCTGATATTGAATCTTCTCTTTGCAGATGCTACTTTCGTTTTCCTAGCACGGAGATTCGGATTGAGTTTGAGAGTTATATGCCCGCCCCTCCATCGGATCCTGCCGGCACTCACTCGCCATCCTTGGTGGTGAGCAGCGTAGGTGCCGGGGGCGCCCATGTCATTATAACCCCGCCGCCGAGGGACGATTTGCAGCAGCAGCAGCAGATACACCAACACCATCACCAGCAGCAGCAACTCCAGCAGCAGCAGCAGCATCACCACCAGTCAGCGCAGCACCTGCCGCTGCAACAGCACTCAGCTCACCATCCACTCCCGCATACACAACACCACCCGCTCCACCACACAGCTCTGCAACAGCAGCAGCAGCAGCAGCAGCAACAACAACAGCAACGCACCGGTAACATAGTTGTGGGGCCTCCGGGGGCAGCTGCCCACTTGATAGCCGCCGGAGATGGACCCGGTATCTACTCACCGCTCAAGATATCAATACCCAAGAAGGAGCAAAAGAGCCCCTACCTGTCACCAACTGGCAAGTGGAATTTCCTTGTATTTACATCAACAGAAGCAACCCAAAAGACACTTCATCGTATTATCAATATGATGAAACTAATCTCAAACACTAGTAACATCAATTAACTCCGTTTATGTTGGCTTTACTCACAGGTACAATAAGCGCTGCCAACAGTTGTCCGGCTAGTCCACGTCAGGGTTTCATTCAAAATCAGCCCAACAATTACAACAATTACAGCAACAACAACACGGTAAGTAAATGGAATCTGAAATTAAGAATATCCAACAATAATAAATAAATATTTACAGCAGGATCTGTTCCAGACTCCCTCCACAGCCAGTTACAATCACAACGAGAAGCCGCCGTATAGCTACGCCCAGCTGATCGTTCAGGCAATATCGGCCGCTCCAGACAAGCAGCTGACGCTCTCGGGCATTTATTCGTTTATTGTCAAGCACTATCCGTACTACCGCAAGGAGACAAACAAGGGCTGGCAGAATTCCATACGTCACAATCTCAGTTTGAATAGGTCAGCAGCGCATTATCCCACATATAGATTTAATATTAGATTATAATATTTGTATCTTAATGTGCTCAATCCGCTTATTCTTCTTGCAGGTATTTCATCAAAGTGGCACGCTCCCAGGACGAGCCGGGCAAGGGTTCATTCTGGCGGATCGATCCGGACAGCGGCGCCAAGCTAATCGATCATAGTTACAAGAAGCGTCGCCAGCGGAGTAGCCAGGGCTTCCGCCCGCCTTACGGAATGCCCCGGTCGGCGCCGGTCTCGCCCAGTCACATGGGTATGGAGTCGTCTGGCTAACTACTCTTCCCAGGCAGTATTTTCTATTCAAAATATTCGTTTCTCATTGTAGATAATTCTCGCGAGAGTTCGCCGTTGCAAGATATCGTGCTGCAGTCTGCTCCTGGATCGCCGGGAATGTCGCTGGAACAGCGGGCAGCTGATACCGGTAAGAATACTCTCGCAGACAGCCAAGTGAAGCATTTGAATCATTGAACATTTTTTTTTTAGAAATCTACAACTCTCAAAATGCACACCAGCAGCAGCAACCACAGCAGCAGCAGCAGCAGCAACAGACGCTGTCAAACAATTCCAATCAGTACAGGTTAGGAGTGAAGCCAACAATTATTACAACTTAATTGCCATGTCCTGACTTTCAGCAGCCCGTACTATGTAACCAATCAAAACTCTGGCGTTGAGGGCAGCAACGCCAGCAGCGGAGGCAGCGGGGTGGGAGCTTTAATAGCGCTAAAGCGTAACCATGTAATGGCCGGCGGGGCATCGCAGCATTCTTTGCACCAGCAGCAGCAGGCGGTCGCGCAACAGCAGCAGCAACAGCAGCAGCAGCATTCAGAGATTATCTACGAGGAGTTGCCGACCGACTACAGTGGCCATATCGAGGCCAGCGAGGAGGAGTGCGTCACCACTACCACTGCCACAGCCACCGAAGCCACCGTGGCCAAGCGACCCAAGTACGTGTCCGAGGTGCTCTGATGCGTGCGAATCCAGAAGCACCGGCAGAACAAGGGCAAATAGTGGGCCCCACGGCGGGGTGGAAACGATAAGAAAGCAAAACAAAAAGTATCTCCATCTTGTATATTGAATTTGCCAATCCTAAACCCAGAATCCACAATCCAGAATCGAACCATTACAAAAGCGAAGAACCTAAAAGAAAGCAAGCGAAGCAAGGCGGCAAGGCAGACGAAGGGAAAATTGTATAAAAATAATGATGGAACTGTGAGATTGTGCTTAAATTATACCGTTCAACGGCGGCAACTCTGCATGGCAAGTGCACGCATTTCGAAATTCGATATTCGAAATCCGATTCGAAGATACGACCCCTTTTACCCTTTACCTTTAACCCCTTTTAGATCTGACGAATTCAATATGCTCGATGACGCTACTCTCTAAGTAATAATAATACATTTTAAGTTTAAAGTGAGGTAAAGCAGCAGAAAACAAAGCAAACAAAATTATATACATAGATATATGCGATTGATTATATTGTAATGATTGATGATTATGATTGTTTAAGATGTTATAGCTATGTGACCGAAAGCATGAGATAGTTGGGGGGAAATCAAGCAACAAGCAACCACAAACCACAAACCACACAAGTAACAAACAAAACAAACAGGCGAATGAATATTATTACCTATCTACATACCTTTACCTATATCGATTTAAATATAATATATATATATATATATATATAAATATATATACAAAACATTAAAATACAACATAAAAACAAAAGGATGAAAATTAATAAGTAATATCTACAAATTTACGGATACAACAATAATAACAACATATAAGGAATGAAATGATTGCACACATTATTATTCTTATTAATGAAGAAAATCCCATTTAAGTGTTTGGACAAATTGTGTATTAAAAAAAAAAAAAAAATGAGAGAACAAAAATCAAATGTAACTTTTCTTGTTTCAATTAAGAAAGAAAAAGTGAAGAGAAAATCATGTCTCAACCAGACGTTTTATTAGAATCTTAGAAAAGACGAGAATTGAAGAAAATTAATTCCATTACTCTTTTTTTGCATTGCATTTTGTTGAGCAACAGCACTTAGAAGTTGATTTTTTTGGGTCTGGGATCTCCGCCTCAGAAGATAAATTTAATTTCTCATTGCACCGAATAGATGGCTTGTCGTCACTCTTGTTGGAGCGGAACTGCACTTGGAATTATCACATGTTATCGAATAGAGCAAGTTGAACTTTTCCTCATAGGTCATCATTTTTGATTTGCCGGGCCCATCGTAGAATTCCTTTGCAGTCATTTTTTGATAGTTTATGAGACTTAGCAAGCTCTTCACATACTCAATGTTGATTTTTTTGGGCCTGGGATCTAGAGACAGGCCATCCGCCTCGGAAGATAAATTTAATTTCTCGATCTTGAACGGATTGGGATTCGCATAGCCATCCGTTTCCCGTTTGTCACTCTTGTTGGAGAGGCCGTTGAACTCCCATTTTTGTAGATCGTTTGCATTAAGTACGAATCCATGCATGGCCACATACTTCTCCACCAAGTCATAGCGAGTTATTTCCCTCATGCCCTTCATTGCAACTAGGAACTCTCTAAACACATCCGAGCCCAATTGATAGACCTCATCCGGGAGAATACAGTACAGTGGCAAAAATCGGTTCATATGTGAGGCAGTGGTCTGTATGAGATCCGTGTCATTGACGTGGTGGGCGAACTCAAAATAGAGAATCAGATCGGAGAAGGTCATTTGGGGCAGTCTCTTCTTGAAGATCTTATCGCAGGCGTCCTTCAACGGCTCCACCATCCACATTTTGGCGCACTCCATTAGGCTGATAACATCCTCGTTACTGTAGGTGTCCAAGTCCTCCTTGTTGTAGGTATACACGTACATCCGGAACTTCTCAAAGGTATCCGCCTTGACGTTGGTAAGGACCATTTGCCCAGTGGAAGACTCTTTAAAGCCTGACAGGAAGCTGCGTTTGAAGAAGTCGGAGGCAACGCCCAATATCACTTTGTGGCATCGGAATATTTTAGATTCAACGCTTATACAGCAGTCGGTAAATTCATCCTCCTCGGTGAGGCTCTTAAAGGAACTGGCCAGCCTAGGAAAATAGGTATGAAACTTGTATTAAGTCTAGGATTATGCTATAAATACTTGCCAACTTTCCATTGCTACTTGACAAAGTTCAGCTAAAAAATGTACAGCTTTATTAATTTAAAGTGATCCTTACTTCAGAGCTGGGTTGAGCACTCACGACAGTGTCGATATATCGAGTTATTTGACTTTGCGAACCATTATCGAGTTTCAAGTTTCGATAGAAAATGATAGTGCATTATTTTTGCACAGGAATATGTGGATATCAAAGGAATTCCACTACCTGAGTTTTCGCGTTCCCCGTTTCGTTTCCTTCCTTTTTTATGATAACGTAATACTCGGATTTGGTTTTTATTTAACCATATAATTAACATTAAGAATAAAATAAGTTATATGTTTCGTTAAAATAATGGAGTATTTATTATTACTTTATAGTTGTATAGTTTATATAATTCTTTGTCGATAAACCTTATTGGTAATATAAGGGAGTATTTTTATTTATATTGTGTTTTATTTTTGTTTTTGTAGAAAACATCGAAAATATCGAGAGTGTTGACTAATTTACCACTAGTGTAATTTCGGAAAATTAAAAATGAACGAAACCCTGGTTTTTAAATTGTATTATATCAGCAATAATTGTTTTTTAAATCATTACTAGCTATTATTAAAATACAACAAATTGTTTAAGTGCTAGAAATGAATTGTAATACCAAAAGCATATATAGTGTGATCAGCTCAGGTCTTGCCGAGGCTTTGAAAAAAAATCCAGTTTCGATATTTGGGGGAAAAAATTACGATATGAATATCGATATGTTGATGTTTTGATATGACAACCCTAGAAAAAGCTTGCAAGTTTTTTCATTCTAGTTTGCAAGTTGCACATTTTTTCATTCTAAAATAATCAATCGTCGAAATGGTGGTCAAAGCTGTCTGCGTAATTAATGGCGATGCCAAGGGCACGGTTTTCTTTGAACAGGATGTGAGTATACACAATCAAAGCACCTAAGTTCCCTGCTAAAATGGCTGTCGCGCAAGCAAGAACAACAACAGGCAGAGTAGTTCTAAAGGTCAAACCGCCGGCTTCCTCTTTTCCCCGCATTCATTTACATTAAGCTGCTTTAAATTCAGCGTTCATCAATTCAATTAAATGCGATTGCGATTCTGCCGAGTCAGCAAACAAATGCAGAATTATACATATGTATACATAAGCCGGACAAGCTCCAGAGGACTCAAGTACATATATAAGTACATAATAATAGTACATAATATAATAGAATACCCTTTATACATTTTTCTCATAATTTAAATTAATTTATTAATGTTGCCACTAAAGAAAACATTAAATTAACCACAACTCTTGTGGTATCTACACTTTTTGACCGCAAAACAAAAAAAGTGGCCAGAAGATTCGACAAATTCGAGTGCTTTTGCTGCGAGCACTGTAATATTTACTTGTCATGATTAAAAAGCCTTATCAGCGAGAAGCATTATCTTTTGCGCCAGTTTAATTCTACCCGATCTCTTGTTTTTCGCCCACAGAGCAGCGATACTCCCGTGAAGGTTACCGGAGAGGTGTGCGGCCTGGCCAAGGGCCTGCACGGATTCCATGTGCATGAATTCGGGGACAACACCAATGGCTGCATGTCGTCCGGGCCCCACTTCAACCCGAACGGCAAGGAGCATGGAGCTCCTACCGACGAGAACCGTCATTTGGGCGATCTTGGCAACATCGACGCCACTGGCAACTGCCCCACCAAGGTCAACATTACCGACTCGAAGATAACGCTCTTTGGCGCCGACAGCATCATCGGGCGCACCGTGGTAGTTCATGCCGATGCCGACGACTTGGGCAAGGGTGGGCATGAGCTAAGCAAGTCCACGGGCAACGCTGGAGCTAGGATCGGGTGCGGCGTCATTGGCATCGCCAAGATCTAATCGGCAGAAGGACGGACAGTTTATTCAAAAGAAGAAGATACGCCTGTGGAGTTTCCAATTCCGAACTACTCTATATAGCACTACTTACCTATTGGAGAAAAGCAAATTATATACATACTTCTACATATACATAGCCTGTGGTCTGTTAGGTTAAAGCGCAACCTTTGAGGTTCTATAAAATGGTGTTTTCGAATTAACCCTTGATCAAATGGACGTGTTTTTATTATACTTAACCAAACAGAATATACGTAGCATATTTTGCCGGTCAGCTTGCGGTCTTGTTTTCGTAGATTTGCTAGCTGCTGAAACATTTTTTTTATTAAAATAATATTTAATATATTTTAAGTTGGTTCTAACTTTTATTTGTTAAACTGATTTGAACTCTGTTGTCGATACTGACCAATAGTAAATACAGTTACATTATGCGGAAGGAAATTATTCCCACCCGTTTTAGATACCTTCTAAAAATACAAATCAATTGAAAAAATTATTGTTTTTTTTTCAACTCTTTGTAAAATACTTTTTTACACCATTTTAACGATATATTTTGATGTACCGTGTGACCATATTCTAATACTATCGCTCACTTTCTTTTGGTATTTTTGCCAGCCAGCCCTGGGTATGTCGTGGCGTTCGCCACTCGGTCACACCACCAAAAAGCGCTGTGTAATTCTGCTGTGAAACAACGAAAAAAAGGAACAAAAGTGAACGCTGCATGACTTTTCTGTTGAGAGTAGGAATAAAATAGATTTTGTACTCAGAAAAATAGGCGCAGAGCAACATAGATAAAAAATGACGGGTGAGACCAAGCAGGAAAAGAAGCCGCAGCCGGCGGTGCCCGGTGGCGATGCCAAGGATCTGAAGGCAAAGCAGGCGGCGGCCGAGGGCAAGAAGGAGGATAAGGACAAGGAGCAGCAGCAGGAGCTGTCCGACGAGGACCAGCAGCTGCAGGAGGAGCTAGAGCTGCTGGTGTTGCGCCTCCAGGAGTCGGACAAGAAGCTATACCAGCCGGCGCTGGAGATGATGGCCAAGCTGATCAGAGCCTCCACCACGTCGATGACCTCGGTGCCCAAGCCGCTCAAATTCATGCGGCCGCACTATGACACCATGAAGAAGGTGTACAAACACATGCCCGACGAGCAGACGCGTCAGCTGTGCGCGGACATCATCTCGGTGCTGTCCATGACCATGGGCAGTGGCAAAGACTGCCTGGCCTACCGCTTCCTGTGCGACCGCAAGCAGCGCATCGGCGACTGGGGCCATGAGTATGTGCGTCATCTGTCGGGCGAGATCTCGGCCCACTACCACGACACCACGGGCGACTTCCGCACCCAACTGATCGAGCTGGTCAAGCAGATCATTCCCTACAACATGGAGCACAACGCCGAGGCGGATGCCTGCGATCTGCTGATCGAAATCGATCACCTTCACCTGCTCGGCGACTATGTCGACGAGTCGGCCTATCCCCGCGTCTGCCTCTATCTGCAGTCGTGCTACCCGTACGTCCCCGAGCCGGACAACACCATCATCCTGGAGACGGCCCTGCAGCTGGCGCGCAAGTTCACCCAGCACACGCAGGCCATGCGGCTGGCCCTGATGCTGAACGACATGGACAAGATCGGCGAGATTTTCCGCGAGCCCAAGGAGCCGGCCATGCAGAAACAGCTGGCCTTCATGCTGGCCCGCCAGCAGATCTGTCTGGAGCTGGACGAGTCGGTGGCGGACTACGACGACCTAATGGAGATCATGTCCAATGCGAACCTCAACAAGCACTTCCTCAATTTGGCCCGCGAGCTGGACATCATGGAGCCAAAGACGCCGGAGGACATCTACAAGTCGCATCTGGACAACTCGCGGTCCCGCTTCGCGTCCATTCAGGTGGACTCGGCCAAGCAGAACCTGGCCGCCAGCTTTGTCAATGGGTTCGTCAACGCCGGCTTCGGCGTGGACAAGCTGCTGTCCGAGGATGGCAACAAGTGGCTGTATAAGAACAAGGAGCACGGCATGCTCTCGGCCACCGCCTCGCTGGGCCTGATCCTGCTGTGGGACGTGGACGGCGGCCTGACGATGATCGACAAGTACTTGTACTCCACCGACGACAACATCAAGTCCGGCGCTCTGCTGGCCTGCGGCATCGTCAACTGCGGCATCCGCAACGAGGTCGATCCGGCCCACGCCCTGCTCTCCGACTACATCGACAACCAGAACTCGTGCATGCGTGTTGGCGCCATCCTTGGCCTGGGCATCGCCTACGCCGGCTCCAATCGCTCCATTGTGATCGATACCCTGAAGACGGTGTTCTCCCTGGGGAGCAACAACAAGAGCTCGGCCAGCGTTGAGATCCTGGGCATCACGGCCCTCTCGCTGGGCCTGATCAGTGTCGGTTCGTGCAACGCCGAGATCACGGAGATCCTCCTGCAGACCATAATGGGGCTAACCAAGACGGATCTGAAGGACACCTACACGAGGTTCCTGTTCCTGGGCTTGGGCCTCCTCTACTTGGGCCGTCAGAAGTCCACCGAAGCCGTCATGATGACCCTGGAGGTGCTGGAGGAGCCGTACCGCAGCATGGCCGTCTCCATGGTGGATATTTGTGCCTACGCGGGCACAGGGAATGTGCTGAAGATCCAGCACCTGCTGCACATCTGCTCGGATCACTACGAGACTGCAAGTGCCGACGATGAGAAGGAGAAGAGCAAGAAGGACAAGGGCAAGGACAAGGTAAAATATGGGCTTTAATCCGACCGTCACACCATCAAGTATTCACCTCTTGTTACTGCTTTCAGGACAAGGAGAAGGAGAAGGAGAAGGAAAAGGAGCGCGAGAAGGATCTTTCGGCCACCCAGGCTATCGCCGTGCTGGGCATTGCTTTGATCGCCATGGGTGAGGACATCGGCGCCGAGATGGCCTACCGTTCCTTTGGCAACCTGCTGCGCTACTGCGAGCCGGCCATCAGGCGGTCCGTGCCCCTGGCCCTCGGCCTCCTATCCGCCTCCAATCCCAAGCTCAACATCCTCGACACGCTGAGCAAGTTCTCGCACGACAGCGACGCCGAGGTGGCCCACAACGCGATCTTCGCCATGGGCCTGGTGGGCGCCGGCACCAACAACGCCCGCTTGGCCTCGATGCTGCGCCAGCTTGCCCAGTACCACTCGAAGGATCCCAGCAATCTGTTTATGGTGCGCATAGCCCAGAGCCTGACGCATCTGGGAAAGGGCACCCTTTCGCTGAGTCCCTATCACAGCGATCGCCAGCTGATGAACCCCATGGCCGTTGCCGGTCTGATGGCCACTTTGGTCTCGCTGCTGGACGTGAAAAACCTGATCCTGAACCGCTCCCATTATCTGCTCTACACCCTGGTGCCGGCCATGCAGGCCCGCATGCTGATCACCTTCGACGAGGAGCTCAACCAGCTGCAAGTGCCCGTGCGGGTGGGCATTGCCATCGATGTGGTGGGACAGGCTGGCAAGCCGAAGACCATCACCGGCTTCCAGACCCACACCACGCCCGTTCTGCTGGCCATCGGCGAGCGCGCCGAGCTGGCCACCGACGAGTATCTGGCGCTGACGCCCGTCATGGAGGGATTCGTCATCCTGAAAAAGAATCCCAACTTTGTGAAGTAGGAGAGTGCATTGCATTCAAGCATCTAACGTTTAAGTTCACCCGAGAAATTGAAGTTCAGTAAACTAACTCCGAATAATTGATTGTTTTCCCTTATTCGGCAATTGATTCAAAGGTCATTAATAAAAAATATATATCTACTTTAAAGAAATAAAAGAATGAATGCATTGCATTGGTTAATTTCGAATACTTTTGTGACAACTTCCATAAACCTAGCTGGAGCGACAGCTTCAGGGAAGGCAAACATTTCATTGGCAAAAGTATTTCTATGCAAAATGTTTCATTAGGTAAACATTTTAATTTTTCTCTCTCAACCCTGAGTTTAAAATATTTTTTGGGGGGTCTTCTGCTTACAAGGCCGAAAAACTGTATATGGGTAACTCTCTGATGTTGCACGCGACATTCGTACACATTCAAACTTGCAAAAAACATGTACCGAGATACTATTTAATTTTTACAAAATATGAAACTTAAAGCTCTTGAGCAGAACTATATATGGTGCCAATATCGATTTTGGGCACAGGTTCGTTTTCGAGATGTTCACAAAAATGTGAGGTATTCGCACGCGACACAGATAAAAGTCACTTTTTTGAAAACCAGTTCAAGCCCCTATTTCAGCGAAACGTGATGGACGATTTTAATGCAAATAATTTTCAAGTGTAATGCATTGATTTCTATCAATAAAAATGTTAGTTTCAATTTAATATATTCAGTAGTTTTTTTTTTTTAATTGAATTTTAATGACTGGTGCACGGGTCATTTTTTTCATCGTACTTTTCGTGATGTTTTTTACTATTTAGGTAAATCAGAGAAGTATAAATTTGGTCTCTTTTGACTCCTTGCAATCTCCCAGTAATGATAGAAAGCAAAAGTCCAAGCATAGTTCCTCTTCTTTTGAGATTTTTATCAAAAGACAGCATGATCTTTTTTATGGTGTTTTTTCATCAAAATTATGAAAAATCGTGAGTTGCGCGAGTTTGCATTCGAATATTTCGAAATTTGTTTTAGAATATGATAAAGGCTTTCAAATTGTATCCATTGGAACATTTCTTAATGTTACTATGTTAAAATTATACATTTTAGAGCATTTTTTGTGGTTTTTGCGAGGGTGGACATTTCCAGAGAGTTACCCATATTCACATACTATTTAATTTCGGTCACATTACTGGGTTCCGGCTGTCTCAGAGTCGGTTGCACTCGACTGAACCTTTTCTTATTGTTTCTAATATTGTGTCCTTGATTCGGATTAAGACTTTTGAGATACTTTAGCCGGGAAGGGGAAGTATTTATTTTCAGTTTTATGTTTCAGTCGTTTATCTACGCAAGATTGCATAATTACAGAGCTAACAAGAAAGGAAGCTAACTTCGGCATGGCGAAATTTAATGTTACTATGTTAAAAATATTAATTTTAGAGCATTTTTTGTGGTTTTTGCCGCGGTTGACCTTTCTGGAGAGTTACCCATATTACTTTTGTAATTCTTTAAGGGAGAGTTTTTTGTGGGAAAATGAAAAGACCTACAAAGTCGTGCTTTGGAACATAAATGTATTGTTTATTAGTGAATAAATTTTTTTTCAATATTCAAAATGGCGGATTCAAAATGGCGGATTTTTATCGCAAAACCATGTTTTAAGAACTCTTGTCAATCGTAACTCTAGTTCTATTAATGCGATTCGCCCAAAAAAAATATTAAGGGGGATACTTTTTTTATGACATGAACCTATCTTAGACATTAAAAATTGTTTATTTATAATTCTTAATGAAGATCGAAAAAAATAAGCAAAACAATTTGACTTTTTATTTCCATGAAATTATGTATTTTTTTCATAAAATTTCATTGAAATTAGGTCATGTCATACTAAATTTCCTGTACTTTAATAATTTAAAACAATTTCTCACTTTATTTAACCGTGAAAAGTCCTAGCCTTGACAAAAGGTGACGTTCTTTTGCCCGCAGAGGCTCGACTTTGTAGGTCTTTTCATTTTCCCACAAAAAATGCTCAAAGTTTTCTCTTATTTCGGCCAATTATAAAAGAACCTCCCCTTAAGATATTTTGGGGGGTCTTCAGCTTAAGGGGGGTTTCTACCTTGTGTGGTCGAAAAAATGTGCTTTTTCAAAAATTTTTTTCTTGGAATGTATTGAAGATAGACACTTCTAATTTTTTCAGGTGTATATACAAGTTTATTGTTTAAGTAAAAAAAGTTTCAAATGGAAATATGCACAGGGGAGGGGGAGGGGCATTGCGCAATGGAACGCCTTTTTACGCTTACGGAAGTCCTGCTGCTGCCCCAAAGGATCTGAAACACAAACATTAAATATATTCTTACTTTGTATACTTTTGCGCATGGCTGGTACCAGAATTGCGAAAAAAGAATGAAAATTGAAAAACTTATGCGATTTTAAATGAAAAACTCGATTTTTACGCACTTTTTTCGACATTAATTGTTATATAAAATGAAAAATATTCAATATTTTTTAAAGATTTTGGTACCAGCCATGGAGAAGCCTCTAATACACGATACTTTAAAATTTCGTGGCGATTGCTCAACTCTTCTGGCTTGAATCACTTCCGCAAGGTCAAAAAATGTCGTTTCGAGTAAAACGCGTTTGAAGTTTTGCTTCAGTACCTGTTTTAAGGTGTAGGTGCTCCCTGTTTTAAGGTGTAGGTTCCGTAATTCTTAAGATAACCAATTGAAATTTTGGGAGCGGACTCTAGAAACATATATCAATCCAAAAATGCAAAAAAAAAAAAATTCGATTTTTTCGACCACACAAGGTAGAAACCCCCCTTAAAAGGTCGAAATTTTGCCCTATTTTCAGAAATTAATTTTGAGAAAACTGTAAATTACTTTTGTAATTCTTTGAACTTAATACTGGGAAACTTAATGGGAAAATGTATGTGTTTATAGCGAATTCTTCGTTTTTTATATGGGGTCAAAGTGGGGGTCATCAAAATTTTAGGGGTAATTTTTCTGGTATCATAACTACCCTTCAACTTGCATGAAATGGGAAAAATTAATTTTGTTTATTTGCAGTTTTACGTTGGCTATGCTTCCTCCGAGTACGATTTTTCTTTAATTGAAAATTGTTTTTAATATAAATTTTTTTGTAAAAAGTTCAATTTTTAACCATGTTGTTTCACCTGTTGGGGAAAAAATTGGTTCGATTCGATGAAAATTACTGGTAGAAGTGATACCAGAAAGTTTAAAAAAGGTGATTTTCGGGAAAACACGTTTAAAGATGGGGGAAATGGTCGAAACGTATGGAGGTTGCTATATTTCGGGCTTCGTTTACCCATGAAGGAATGCGAATTTAACAAAACCCTTTATATACTTTTTATATTTTTAAAATAAACGAAAACAAACGCTTTTTAAAAATGTTGTAAATTTTGTAATTTCTGTTTTCAAAATGCATTTAAAGCCAATGCCGATCCACTTCCAAGAGACCCAATAAATAATATATTTCAACGATTATAGGAATGCACTGTAAAAATATATATGCATACTTTATTCAGCGATCTTGTTGTGTTTCGAGTGAATTTTTATTTATGCATGTTTAAAATTAGGTGTACGCTCTAGTGATAGCTTGTTTTTTATTATTTGTGAATTTGGAATTATGTTTTGCTTGTCAAGAACGCCTTTCACATTAAAAATAGTCCTGCTTATGGCTGTTAATATATATATTTGTATACAATCTGCACTAATTACACTTGATGCCTTCCGCTCTTCGCATTTGCAAGATAATTCAAATTAGTTTTGAATCGATTATCCCGGTTTAGCCCGGTTTAGCCTTGAGCCCTGTATTCTGTGTACTCTTAAGTATCTGGCGTAGAAATGTGATTAAAGAGTGTTCGGAATTGATTGGAAACAATTTCGAATCGGAGACGAGACTTTATAAAATGTCCAACATAATAAAGAACCATTAAAATATAACACAACATAATATAATATAGCAATAATGATAAGAAGGGGGGTAAGGTAAAGGCGTTGCCTGGCGCGGCATGTCTCTGGGCTTCCTCCCAATCGATTGAACAAATTAAACAAATAAAGTCAATGGGAGGCGGTGAATGAGGATGCGGATGAGGAGCAGCAGCAGTAGCAACGGCGACGTCGACGGCGCCTGCGTCAGCGCCTCTCGTACTTGGCCGGCACCGAGAGCCTGGTGCGGACTCCTCCGCTGGCTCCCGACGACGCGTTTGCCTTGCTCCGCTCCGAAGTGGAGCGGCGTCTGGCGATCAGGCGCTTCCTGCTGCTGCTGTTGTTCATGTCGCTGGTTGCTGGCAGTGCGTGGTTATTGCTCTTGTTGTTGCGGTTCGCTCCAGTCCCATTTCCGGTTCCTGCTCCTGCTCCTGCTCCGGCGCTACTATCGCTGTAGCGCTGCCTCTTGGTGAGCGTTGCTGTGTTATCTGTGTCAAGTTTCCAAAGGGATTTCGATTAATAGGGGTCGAGTCAAGTTACTATTCTTCTTCAATTCAAACTGCCCACACAATTGTCGTCCACTGGGATTGCGAGGCCACTAATGCCCAGCGGACTAACGACATCACCACCATAACGCTCATCATCAACACCAACATCAACAGCATTATCGCTGTGGGCCACCACTTCGGGCACATCCGCCGCCTGCTCCACATCATCTGCCAAGGACCGCGCGTTCACATTGAGCGTTCACAAGAAAGAGAATTCAGGGGAAATCCAAAACAAAGAGAAATAGAAACAACATCCGAGGTTGGACGTCGCGTCACATAAATTTTGATCAAAATTTTGAAGATTTTTGTGTTTGGTGGCTTTCTTTGTGAACTCATGACGATGGATAGATGCTTAGTGGAGGTAGTGGGCATATTATGTACATATGTGAGATGCATGTACCGGCTTAGTCACTTTTTGTGATTAGTAAAGTCGCATAAAATATTTCAAAATATAAAAAGCATTTGAATAATTGACAATTATTTTCTTTTTGTAGTTGAGACTAAAAGCTTATTAGGTTCTTACATTGATATTTAAAGTGTTCTCCAGAATAGATAATTTACGGATTTTTAATTAATAACAAACTTTCCTTTTACTTCCACGTATAAAATACGGTTAAGAAACTTAAATTTGGTCTGTGTACCTCTAGCTTTCAAAGTCTCTCGAATCTAAGAACCAGGTCGATAGCAAATTGGTTATAAATTCCCCTTAAGGGGTCTATTTTTGTCTAGCTTTGCATGCAATGTAGAAGCAACACAACAAAACAGCAACAAAAACGAAATATTTTCTATATAGCTGACTAGAGAGAGAGATTATAATTATCTGATCGATTATCCGTAGATGGCTAAATCGAAATGTCTGCTGATGTTTTACATATGATCATGATTTACAGATATTGGGTAAAAATACAAAAAACGTTTGATCAAATTTTTCGATAATATCAATATTTAAAGTTCTGAAATATCACAATTTACGATATTTTGGATATGATATTTTAGTGTCAAGGGATATTATCAAAGCAATGACCGGTTACCCGGATTTAATAGTTTTTTGTTCTCTCCTGAACTTTATAAAAATTGGTTTAAAAACTAAAATTCAATTGAAATGTAATTGCTTTACGAAGCTTTCCTGCAGTACCTGTCATCAACGTTTCATCAACATTTGATCGAAACGTTGATGACAAGCCCATACAAAGGTTGATGCATTTTTGTATGGGATGTCCGCTCTTGTCATTAACACAAATTCATCAACGTTTCATCACTTTTTCATCAACACTTTATACCAAAAATTCATCAACATTTATACCAAAAATTCATCAACATTTATACCAAAAATTCATCAACGAGTGCATTGGCTTGTCATTAACGTTTCATCAACAACTTGTAATCAATCTGTCATCAACCTTTATGTGTGAAGAGAGAAAAATGAGAGTGCGAGAGAGTCAGGTTTGACACGAAATTCGAAAGAGAGCGTCGGCTGGGTACAAGTCGCCGTTGACTGTTGATGAATCGTTGATTACAGAGGCCTATTGATGACAAGTGGTACTGCAGGGTTATTATTCATTCAATACATTTAACGTGTCTAAAAGTAAACTGCAATGTGTGTTCTGTCTCACAGATGAAAACTCATTACTCTGTAATGAGTGTCTCCAATATTCCTTTGCATATCTTGACACATGTTTGAAGGATTGCAGATAACCTTAACTTTGGAACCTCCTAATACCTCATTGAATTACCTCCTTGTTCCAGCTTTGCCTTAAAATTATCCTTAATTAACACAAGTGGGACTATCAGGGTTAATGGAAGCAAATAAACTAAACTTAAACCCGCTTTACGTTTGCTACAACTGCGGTGAAGGTATTAAGAGGGCGTGAGACCGCTGCAAGCCGTGTGAGTGACGAAGCAAAATGACTGCGATGGAGGAGATGAAGCTGGGATGCTCGACTAGTAGCGCCTGCCAGATGATGGAACACTTACCTTTGGCGCTAAGCTTGCGCTTCGAGACGGGAGCGGAGGCAGTACGCGACTCTGGAGCTCCTCCCAGCCGGGTTCCGCTGACACTGCGCTTTACGCCCGGATCGGATCGCCGCTCTCTTGTGTTGGCCAGGGTGGGCAGCGGCTGGTCGGCGCTCTTCTTGGCCACGTTCTTGCTGTTGTTTCCATTTTCGGTTGCTTTGCCTTGAGCTGCAGCTGCTGCTGCTGCGGCGGCGGCAGCGGCGGCTGCTGCACTGGCCCGCTTCAGATGAGCCGGCATCCGCTTGGGCGGCTGCATGGCACTCGAACTTGCCGAACTGTTCGAGGAGGTGGAGGCGCTGGCAGTGGGGGAGGAGGAGGAGGTAGCTAAGGTGTCTGTCGACGGGGGGGCAGACTTCTGGGGTGATGATTTGAGGGCCTTGGGATCCTCCTGCTTCTTGTGCATGCCAACGTCCAGCCAGAACTTAAGCTGCGCCTCGCGCTGACGCTGCATCAGCTCCTGGCCGGCGCCATACTTGCTCAGCAGCCCCTGCAGCTTCTGGACCGTTTTGTAGACCGTCTCGGCCGCAATCAGGCCGTAATCGAACAGCGAGCACATGTGCAGGATGAAGTTGCGATAGAGATTCTTGCGCACAATCTCATGGCCCTTGGCGTCGAGGAACATCTCGCAGGCCAACGGCAGCTGGCAGTCGCCAACGAATCCGTGGCGCATCACGTGCAGGTTCCACAGCTTCATCAGCTCCTTCTCGCCCTCGTTGACGTCGGAGAACTCGTCGATCATCTGGATGGTCTTCTGGCGCAGCCACAACGGATCGCTCTCGCCCTCCGAGTCGATGTCCAGCTCCTTGGGATGCACTGGCAGGCAGGTCTCTGTGTGGTGGTAGAGTCTGTAAGCGAGAATTAGGATTAGGATTAATTAGGATTGTGCCTTCTTCTTCGCTCCTCACCTGTTGTGACCCGTGATGTAAGAACGCTGATTGCTGATCTCGTCCTCGTCCAGCTCCAGGAACTCGTCCAGGCAGGTCTTTTGGCGCCGGGGCCGACACACCATCAGGCTGGTGACCGAAGTGCGTCGCACAGGGCCGCAGGTGCGGGCAAACGATGATCCCGACGGCCCGGCCAGGTCGTACGGCGAACCGGCATACGAGCCATCGTAGCCATCATTGATGGTGACGTCGATGCGCGCCCCGCTCCCTGCCGGCTGATATGTGAAGTTGAAGCGGGCGTGGCAGAGCTTCAGGTGCTTCAGCAGTGCGTACAGGCGAAGGCAGTCCAGGCCGCACCACGGGCAGTTCAGCTCCTGGGTGTACTCGGTCTGCTGGCGCGTGTTGTTGCTGTACCTGAAATTGTACACAATCTGGATGTGCTCCGGCATGGATTTGATCAGGCTGCTGCCTGCTCCACTTCCGCTTCCACCTCCGCCGTTCTTCATTGCGCTGCAGTTATTGTTGTTGCTATAGTTGTTGTTGTTGTGATTCATCTCGGCCACCACCGCATCCAAGGGCTGGACATAGCGCTGCAGTTCCGGCGCCGAAATAATCTCCGGCAGCTGCTCATTCGAGAGCGTCAAATGGAACTTGAGCATGGGACTCTGCTGGTAGACATCGTAGGTCAGCGAGAGCGGAATGTAGCTGTCGGGCATTGTCTCCCAGGTGCATTTCTTTGGTGAGAAAGACTTGATGCTGGACGAGTTCAGGGGCTGCAGCATCGCCTCGTACTCGCCCTCGGTAATGAAGCCGCTGGATTTTTCGTATAGAATCAGCTCCGAGCCAAACATCTTCTCGTTCCGCCGCGACCTCTTGTTCGGGGGTGTTTCTGCGCACAGGATATGGAAAGACATAAGCCATCTAAGCGCTTCCTCCAGTGATTTAAACTCACCTGAATTCTCGTCATTGCCCGAGCTCGGCGCCAGCACCTTGATCCGGAAGAGCAGCTTGTAAAGCGTGTGCTGCTCCCCCATCGGACGCATCGTCTGCAACGGTATGCTGATCGTAGCGTGCTCCCCAATGCTATCCTTCGGATTGTACACGATCTGCGAGCTCTTGCTGAGCAGCTCCTGGAAGTCCAGGGTGCTGTCCTTGCGCTTGCTGCGCGTTATCTTGTACAACGTCGTCTCCACGCACACCGACTCCCCCGCCTCACAGAGCAGCTGCTCCTGCAGCATATCGTCACCGCCGCCGCCATCGGCAGTGGCGGCCTTCAGTTTCTCGTGGAGCGAATCGTAGATGACGTGCAGATAGTTTTGGGTTACAGCCTCCGACTTCTGAATGATGCTGTCCAGCATGGAGTCGACCTGGAAGCCGGCCCGCTTCTTGTTGTTCCGCGACATGCGCTCCTTCATGTAGCTTAGCGTGCGATTCAAAAAGATGGGCTGAGGGGACACAGAATATTAATGATTTTGAGGATGGTAAGTCGCTGTCTACTACTCACATTTGTCTCGTGCCGATTGCGGAGGTAGCGATAGATTTGAGTGGGCTCTGAAAACGGAACAAAAGCACAAAAGGGAGCGGAGGGTTAATCCCGGCCGACCCACACCCAGGTAACTTTCTTAACTCACTTTCGAACGCCTGCAAAAAGAGTTCCTGCTCCTGCTGGTGTCCATTGAGTTTGACCTGGCCCTCGGGCGGCGTCGGCGGTACAGTAGTACCTGCAGTTGCAGTTGCAGTTGCAGTTGCAGTGGCAGTGGCCGTTGTCGTTGACGATGCCGTCGCGACATCCGCCGCTCCGTTGGACAGGCCATTCTGGCCATTAATTGCAGCGCCATCTGCATTATTGTCTTTCTCGCGTTTTTTCGCTGGAGCCATTGTGTGTGTGTTGGCGAGAGGAGGGTGGGGGCGGCGGCGGCAGTTGACGGTCGACGGATCACAATTACAACCGCTTTCACAAGCGCGCACGCACTGTACCCACTTTTGCAATCAATTCAAACACATTTTCCCCGTCTCAGAGTCCATTTAGAATCGGTATTTGGTATTTTTCCGCACCGCTTTGTGAATTTTTGCCGTCTTCCTTTTCGGCGCGAAACCTTTTGCTTTTGTCTCAGCGTTATTATAGGCGGGTGAAACGCTACGACGGCATGATGGCCTCTGGCCGAATGAATATTTTGACACAACACAGACTAGATTATAAAAAGTGCATACCCCGATTTAGTTGCATTACTTTAACACGGACCGCATGTTTTTAGATGCCCGTAAATTGATGATTAACAGAGCGAAGCGTTTGTGTTTTGTGATTGTTGATTATCATGCAGAATGCATTTATCATGCCGTCTTCAAGCCACTATACACGTTTACCAACACTACTTGAATGAAGTACGAGAAAAATGTTGGTAAATATGTAATTAACTCTGAGCACAGCTTGAGGTGATGCCATGATAGCATTTACTTGAACCATATTAAAACTTAAAGTCCAATACAACATATAATGCTTTTGAATTTGTTTTTGTGTTGCTAAAACTTCAGTGAATGTCAACAGCTGTTTGATTTCAGTGCTGTAAAACAATTCAATCGTAGAACAAGATCTGGAAGCGATATATGAGAAAACTAGCAACGACAGATACGGTCACACTTCACTTGTCTCACATGCATTTTTCCGAAATTTGTTAAAATTGTTAACAACCGGTAAAACAACTGCTCGAAACTGTTTAAAATTCACCGCGATCGCCTGCAGCAAATCAATCGAAATGGACAAGAACAGCGCAGCATTGTACAAAAAGATGCAGACCGAGGTTGAGTCATACCAGAACCTGCAAAAATGTGAGTAAACTGGAGGACACCATCTGCTCTTTGGATCAAATATATATTTGCTGTCTGCGTTTTGTTCGTCCTCGGCAGCCTGCGTCAAGATGGTCAAGCAGCGGGCTCTGCTGGAGAGCCAGCTGAACGAGAACAAGTGCGTGCTGGACGAACTTAACCTGCTGGGACCGGACAACAAAGTGTACAAGCTGTTCGGCCCGGTTTTGGTGAAGCAGGAGCTGGAGGACTCTCGCCAGAACGTCGGCAAGCGCATCGAATACATCTCCAAAGAACTGAAGAGCTCTAGCGACACGCTGGAAAACATGTAAGTGTCTCCCGTCTGGAAAACTTGTAACCAAGATGACTGTCTCGGCTTTGCTCTATTGCAGGGAGAAGGACATGCTGAAACACCGGGAGGCGGTGGCCAAGTACCAGCAACAGTGGCAGGTGGCAGCAGCAATGAAGTAAACCTCTGGACTCGCACAAAATTAACTTATTACCTATTCATGGAGATGGCTGCTCGGCATTTAATAACTCACTTGGCGCGACCTTTTCATATTAAAATCAATAAAATGGTACATTCTTTCAATTTGAGAAAACTACCTGGCATGGTTTCATTTAATATCCCGTTTTATAAGTTTATTAAAGCTTTAATATTCCTAAATAACTTGACGTTTGCTCTGAGAACCCGAATAAAGAAAAACCCCTTCGAAATCAGTAAATTTTGTCGCACGGCTAGGTCTAGCTTTAAAAAGGCTAGAGTGACAGCACTGTTGACATTTTAACACTTGGTATATGCTGCCACACTGCGAATATACCACCTACGAGATTGCCACGAAGAACAGAATTTATTTGCTGGCAAACTAAGAACGGACTCCAGCGCAGCAAAAGTCACATATAGGAATAGACGTTGTTGACGCAAGCGAACGATGGGCTCGAGCCACAGCATCCATGTTCCCGGTGGTGGCACCGAAGGTAAAAAAAACCCCGTAGCCGATTTCTCGGCAGGGACCACGTAAACCTTGTTTTCGAGTCCAATCAGAATACACGAAAACACCCACACCTGTTCTCTTAATGTAAATAGAAAACATGGCCATAGTAAAGTGAGATCTTCCACAGGCTACCACGTACTCAAGGTGCAGGACAACTCGCCCGGACAGAAGGCCGGCTTGGAGGCCTTCTTTGACTTTATAGTGGCGATCGCTGGCACCCGTCTCGACCAAGACAATGACATGCTAAAGGAGTTGCTGCGCCAGAACGTCGACAAGCCGGTGCGCCTGACCGTTTACTCCAGCAAGACGCAGACGGTGCGCGAACTGACTCTCACGCCCAGCAACAGTTGGGGCGGCCAGGGCCTGCTGGGCGTCAGCATCCGGTTCTGTTCCTTCGAGGGCGCCAACGAAAGCGTGTGGCACATTCTCGAGGTGCATCCGAATTCTCCGGCCGAGCTGGCCGGCCTGCGCGCCTACAGCGACTATGTGATCGGCGCGGATGCCATTCGCCACGAGAACGACGATCTGTTCACGCTGATCGAAACGCACGAGCAGCAGCCGCTAAAGATGTACGTCTACAATTTGGACGATGACGCTTGCCGTGAAGTGACGATCAAGCCCAACACAGCTTGGGGCGGCGAGGGAGCTCTTGGCTGCGGCATTGGCTTTGGTTACCTGCACCGAATTCCTGTTCAGGCGGCTCCTGTTGCTAGCGGCGGCGGTCCTGCTCCCATTGCCTCAGAGGCTTCAGCTCCCCTACTGACCGCGGGCGGAGTGCCTTCAGCTGGTGCTCCGGTGTCTGCGGCTGGGTCTGCTGTTGTCTCACCAACGCTGCCTTATATACCTCCGCTGGCCAATACTTTTGGGTCGACAAACGCGGAGATCAGACCACCAACCATAGAACCACCGGCCCAGAGCCTGTTTAAGACCTACTTCAATCCGGATGAAGCCACCGATGCTCTCACTGTGGCGCTGGAGACCCAGGCCAATATTGCTGAGCCCATTCCCGCTGCCACACCCGTCGTTCCGTCAGCAGCTGTGGGCACTGACGTGGCTGCAAATCCGGTTCAGGCACCAGCACCAGCTCCGGCTCCGGCTCAGCCCTTGCCGCCGCCAGCAAACATCTTTATACCCGGTGTCTTTGATCCCAATACACAACACAATGCAACTGTAGGTGGCATACCGGCGGCCCAGCTGCCCTTTCCACAGGCCACGGCAGCGCCAGCGGCTGTGCCCATGTTCTCTGCACCGCAGCAGGCTTATATGTCGGCTCCCTCGGTTCTCTCCTATCCAGCCGGCGCACAGACAGTACCCTCGTATCCGCAGGTGCAGCCCTCGATGGGCGGACTGTTCCCCACGCAGCCGACGCCGTTGCCCCCGCAGATGGTCCACGTGTTCACGCCATCGATGCCACCGCCCGCGACTGCAACAGCAGCGGTGGACAACGAACCGTCGATGCCGGCAACCAGCCAGCCAGCCGGAAACTAAGACTTTAATTTGGCTGCTAAACTGGACAAATTGTCGTTAGGCTTTTATCTGTGTCTGTATTTGTGTCTGCGAGTATCATTCGATTCTTTTGTATGATTGCGGTAGCGAAAATCAAATGTTGGCAAGAGCTGCATGCAAAATTGTGTACATTGCATTCATAACAGCAATCTAAATTAAATATTATAATAAACTAATAAAAATATAAATGTATTTATGGCTTTTTTAATGGGTGTATGTAAGTGCTTAACTTTATTATTGATTTACTCAGTTGTACCTTTTGTATATTTACTCTTCATATGTAACTGCATTCACATTCACAAAAATACGTTTATTAACATCTAATTATGACTATATAGGCTCATTTCATAAACCTCTCGAAAGGTAGCATACATATTAGAAAGATCCTTCGCCATCGATCCCATTACATGGAGTGTTTGTTTTTGAATGGCCAGTTTTTCCTCCTCTACGCCTTCACGATCTTCAACGTTTGTATCCAGATCACATCTAAAGAGCTTGGAGGATGGTTCGGGAAACTCGAATTCTGTTGGTGATGATTCGTCACCTGAAACAACGACGGTTTTGTCTGTAAACAACAGGGTTTTTTTTTTATTATTTAACTTAAATGAGTTTGTGGACAGTTTGGTCTCTTAACCAAACAAGTTTGTTTGTTTCTAGCCATATATATTCTAGACATATATATAGTCAAAAGTTATAGGTCATAGCATAAATAGGTAATAATTACCAGCATTTTCCGTTTCCTCGCAAACTTCTTCAATGGCGCCGTCATCGCGTTCAAAAATGTTCCGCAATCTGGAAAAATACTCCCATTTCGGGTAAACTCCGGTTTTGGAAAACTTCAAGACTTCATCGCTGCAAGCAAGCAATATAAATTAATAAAATCCCTTTACGGGTACCAAGGTAAGTAAATTGATTTATACCGATATCTATTGCTCATAGCCTGCAGTTTATGTCTTATTTCCACACGAGAAGCGCCGATATCACTCAAGGCTTTTGCCATGTCTTTTAGGATCAAGTTTTTCCTTCGCTTCCCACGAAAACTCTTCAGATTGGTATCCCAGACATCCAAGAAACGCTTTGTGGCTTCAGGAGTCCACTGGAAGTACTTCCGTTTCATTGAATCAATAAAATTGTGCTATATTTTAAGAAGTTCCTTTCCGCGGCAACAACAGCTGACTTTGCGTCTGTTTACATTTGCTCCAGTGTGACCTTTCCCCAAGTATTAAAATCTTTTTTTTTTTAATACTAGCCAGTTGGACTGATTTGCTCTACAAATTGAATCCTGCGTGAAAATCTGCTCGGAAGTCAAAACAATAATAAAATAACAGTCCAAACATTTATTTAAATTCTCGATAAATTATTTATTTATTTGCTGAAAGTAGAATGTTTAAAATCATTGTTAGATTTTTTTAAAATATGTTAGCAACATTTTTCTACAACAGAGAACCGCGCAAACTTATTTAAAATTAGTTTTTGGGAAATTCGAAATATTAAGCGAAGCGAAAGCACCAAAAAGAATAAATCGACGGCACGCTTATAAACAGTGAAACTTGTACAACTTACAAAACACAGCTGCCAAATATATAAATATTAATGTGTGTTTTTACGGTCGAAATGGGAGGTTTTGCCCTTTAGGAAACGTTTATATTAAACCTTAAAACTATTTTACAATTAGCCAAGCTTTAATTGAATCAAATTGCAAATAAAAACAAATAACATCAATAGAAATTATAATATGATTTGATCTGTAATTTTTTTGTTTTGTCGAAATAAGAACATTAAAACTAATCTTGCAGGCACCTGGTCTGAAAGTATTTCTCATCGACGAACCGGCAGAACTCGACCAGATGCTTGAACTTCTGCACAGTCTGGGCCAGCGCAATGTTGGGCAGATTGGTGGTCAGGATGCTGAAAAGGTGCCCGAATGCGATGGCGTCCAGCTCGCAGGGTTGATCGCCGTAGAAGAAGGGAGTATCGGGGAACTCCTTGAGCTTATACTCCAGCGTCTCACAGCATTTCGCCACCTTCTCGATGACGTTCTCGATGTCCAGGTCATCCCACTGGTAGACCTTCAGCAGCTTCAGGGCGTTCCGCCGCTTACCATAGTTCTGCATGTGGTTGAGGGGCCAGGGAAAAACGACTCCATTTCTTGGCGCGGTCACCTCCTTGTATACGCGATCGATCTTAAAGCTGACGTACAGCTCGGCCATAGTAAAGATGTTCTCCACCAATGACACGTAGGTGCGCATGTCAGCCTTCTCGTCCTCGTCCTGCCAGCTCCCAATGGCCATATCCTTTTGTTCCACAAAGTTAACGATCGGCTCGAACTCGGCGAATATGAACGCCCCAGCCCTGATAAATGGCAACTTGGTCATCCTTCCACCCGGAGACATGTGCTCGGCGTTCGCGCAGGATCGGATACCGAAGGGGAGGTTGCACATCTTCAGGTAGGCCTTCACCGCCAGGCAACTGGCGTTCTCCGGTAGCAAAATCTGTTCCGCCTCATATGGCTTTTATACAGATGTTTAGGGAGACATATTATTTAGCAAGCTGGGTTCCTTTTGGCGGACGCTCACCTGGTAGATAGTGGCGTCTTCGGGCCATGGTTCGGCGGCCAGCTTATCGGCGGTGTTAAGTTGACTCAAGTACTGTGTCATTTTCCAAAATTTCCATAAAAACTGATTGATGAAGTAATAAACAGCTGTTGATGAGTGTGACCAGCGCTGTCCAAATAAAATAGTACGAATCTCTGCAAGATCTGTAAATTTGCTTTTTTCTTTTATTTTTATAGTTATTTCTATGCAATTTTGTAAAATTTATTATATACGATTAGCGACATACAAATATAACTTATAATAATAATAAACGTGCACGGTTGTGGCGCACCCAAAGAATTAGTATTTATTTTTATGTCTTCCGCTATCACTTGGTTTGCTCTGACCTGCAGCAGCTGGTAACACTTAGATTTCTTTCTTGTTTCGCCGAGTGTTTTTCGTTGTATTTTGCTTTGTTTCAAAATTAGTCAGCCACAAACCCATAAAAAATAAAATAGAAAAGAGTAATCTGTGTAATCACCAGGCCACGTGACTTCCCCAGAAAACTCACTGAAACTGTTGAATTTGAATCGAACTTTGCACATTAAAAAGGTGAGTGCGCGTCGTTTCTGGATCGTGAGAGTGTGTGCGAGTGCTGCGTTCCCATGCATGCCGCGTAATTAATACTTGAACCTGAGCATAGTATTGGTACTAAGTATTATTAACAAATATTTGGTTATCTGTACGGGCCAAGGCACCACTCCCAAAAAATCGTACTTCCAAACAATGACGATTCATGTGCCGGCCTTAGTGTGTGGGCGCGTGTGTGTTTGCGAGTTGGTGTGCGTGATTCATACATACAATACAAACATACATACTTATGTACGTCTGGGGTCTTAACATTCTTCTTGCACATTTCTTTATCAAGACAAAAAAAAAAAACTGGCATGGTTCGTTCATTTCCTTAAATTATCCCCACACTCTGACGGGGGGTCGACTCTCTTCGCCTCCTCCTTTTCTCGCTCACTATCGCTTCCCCGAATTTTTGTTTGGAATTCGAAATTTCAGCTCTTGGTCAGATTGTTCTTGAAATTACCTTTTCTCACTCAACCTTAATTATTCGGATTGTATTTATTGGCCAAACGTTCGTTCGTTGTTAGTCTGAAGAATGTTTATTATTTTTTTTTTCTTTCATTTATTTACTTTTTTTCTTTGCTAATGCCGCATCTACACGGAAATATAAGTTGGATGTATTTCAATATCTGGTCTTTATTTTTTTTTAGTAAATTAAGTTGCAATTTAACTTTGCTGCTTAGAGGATAAAAACAGTTTTTTTTAAAGTTATTATTAATTAATTAATAAGGTTTTAATTAATAGGACTGGATTGAAGACATAAGCAGCTTAAATTTCAAAAATATATGACTTTTGACTTACGCTTAATAACCAATTCCCCTGCAACCAAAGACAATATAAGTAGATATCTTATGGCGTTTTCCTTATATGTATATTTTTATTGTATATAATACCGGAGTAATAATTTTGATTTATCCTGATTACGCAACTTCTGTGGAAACTACAAAAACTGTATTTTGTATTTTTATATTAGCTATTTTTCCGAATAGATATTGTTTTTCCTGTGTATGGTTTTTCCTGCCTGAAATTCGTCTATATAGATACATTTTAATTATCTCGCAACAACCTGATGTCAAGTAATAACATTTCAATTTCATGTGTTTAGCTTGTGCTGGCCTGGCCGTGTATATAAAGCCAAATGTGGAGGATTGAGAATTATTATTGGGCCAACACTCGTTGAAAATGGACATAAGGCAACCGGCCGACCGACGTGTATTTAGATAGTGGAAAACAAAGCAAGATAATAATAAAGGCTGCGGTGGGTGGGGCGATAGCAGCGGGGGTTTGGGCGTTTGTCGCCCGTTCTGTTCAATATTATTCAATGCCGACATCCGCCCTCTCTCTCTGTCTATCGTATGCTCTTGCCTTATCTGCCACTGTGGCTCCGTATTTGGTTGGACCTTTTTTTTTTTATTTTTTTTTTCCCCCTACTCTGGCCAGCTGCAAGTCGCCTTTCCCCACCGCCGCCTTTCGCCCCGTCTGCCAATCAACCCGTCAGTTCATCAATGCGTTAATAATTTGAATTTAATCAATATTATTGAACGTGCATATGAAGTGGCCAACGCTTAGTCGCAGCACGAACGTTACCGTTGTCGAAAAAGAAATCGATGTTAATGGAATGATAAGCTAATCAACCCAACCATGGGATGTACCTTATTGAAATCGCGTAGTAACATTTAATTTGGGGGTATTATTTGAAATGCAATCTATCTGAAAATAATTAGGGTTTTCCAATTCCTACATCTTAACTATGCAAGCCTAATGTATGGCTTATGAGGTTCACTAATCATCATCATATCTTTGCTGTAAATCTAAAAACGTTTTTAGCCTTTAACCTCTTGCCTATTCAGATTATTTCTTAAATTATAGCAAGTGTGAGCGCTCTTTTTTTATTTTTCAAAGTGGATCGTAACTTTATATTTGGTCAAGTTCCATTGAATGACGTGGAGGTCCTCGAGCAAAACTGGGTACCAACTGTGTTGACACACCCTTGTGAATTTTTTGCCTAAAAAAAATGTTAATTGCTTCTTTAATATACGCCTAATACCGTGGCAAAGTTTCGTTAATTTATTCATATTCCTTCTATAAAAAATGTCGCTTCTACAGTGGGGTAACCCCTTAAAAACTCACAGAAAAGGAATTAAAATTTTAGGGCAAATCAAGCCTTATTAATTTACAGAACAGGCTTAGCGTGTTTCAGTTTTTCAGAAATATTTTAAAATGTTTATCGAATGTAGCGCATGGAAACGCACATACTTTTATGTATATTGGAGGCTGTTGTGTGTACATACATGCATGCATATAGAAAACAATATCATTATCGTCAACGTGTTACTCACACTCCTAAAAATATGCCTATGACCCATGCTTCTCAAAGAAAGCCTGAAAGCGAGTGAGAAATACTAAACAAAATCTCGAGCAACATATAAAACAATAGCATCGACCGCAATTAAGACGGTGCCCCTCACATTTAAATGTAATTGATTGATAAATAAACAATACCATTTGGACAGTTCTAGGTTAGAAGCCATGGCCGATACAGAGACGAAGCCTCACCCCGACCATCACGATGAGGATGTGCACGATGCCAACTACCAGGCGCCGCCGGAGAAGACCATCGAGGAGATAATGGCCGCCGATCAGGAGGACGAGAGCCTGCGGCGCTACAAAGAGGCCCTTTTGGGTGCAGCTCAGACCGAAAAGATTGTCGTTGGTAAGAGTTGATTTTTTGTTTACTTAAAAATACATTTCTAACCAATTATGTGTGCTTACTTTGCAAGAACCCAATGATCCGCGAAAGGTGATTGTGAAGAAACTGGCACTCGTTGTAGAGGGCCGAGATGATATGGAATTGGATCTTACCGGTGACCTAAGTCAGCTGAAAAAGCAGGTATTTAAAAACAAATAATCTGTTGACACAGCCATTGAAATACTTTGCAATTCTTGGCAGCTTTTTGTGATCAAAGAAGGTGTTCAGTACAAGGTGCGCATTGATTTTATTGTGCAGCGTGAAATCGTCCATGGCCTTAAGTATGTGCAAAAGACTTCTCGCTTGGGTGTGAACGGTAAGTGTGTCCAGTATTTTGGTATTGGAAGTATTCTCTTTAGTTTTAATTTATATTTGGATATTAATATAAATATAATTAAGGGGGTTGTCTACTGTGGCGGGTTAAAATTAATTTTAAAACATGTTTAGAAGACGTGGACAAAAGGATTTTTGACACCAACTTTAAAATGCTTTTTTCATAAAACACGTTTTTTCAAAACTGTTGCCATGATATCTTGAAAACTATTTCACTGATAATGCTTTTTATAGCATCTTCAGTCTTCATGTCCATTTACAAACTGAATCAGAATTATTAAGATTGCTTCGTTACTTTTTTTTTAAATTAAAACACACGTGGAAAAGAGTCGAAAACAATTTTTTTTGTTGAATCAAAAAAGTACTTATATTTGGAATACAATTTTTTTTTTTGTTTTTAAACACAAATGCGTCATTCATCTTAATTTAATTACATTTTGAGAACAAGAAATAGGATTTTTTGTTTAATCTTTGACCAGTTTTGTAGCTTAATAGGTTTTAATTTTTTCAAGAGTCTAAGATTTTGACAAGAAATGACAAAAAAATCGATATTTTATCGATATTTGACGCCAAAGTCGATATACAATTCGATAACCATAAATCTGTATTCTGTGAGCTAAATTAACCCAAAAGGGAGCAAATAAATTGATTTCTTTTATTTATTTTTGTTCGAAAATTAACGTAATAAAGATAATAAACTTAATAAATATATTAAATAAAATTATATTTTATTTACAATATTTCAAATTTTGAAAGATCAAAATTTAATATATTTTCGAGCTATTTATTTGTTGAACTTTTACTCCCAATCTCTAATTAAGACCTCCATAAATCAGGTTATTTTGTACAGGTCGGTGCCAGCACTTTTGAGACTTCCCTTCTCCAGTAGCGGCGACATGCATATGTGCAGCTTTTGCCTTTAGTTCTTGATTGTCGTTTGAAGGGGGTAGTCGCATTCTAGGCTGAGATCGAAATGGGGAGCGCTAGTTTCAATGGCACTACCCTTTTGTACGGATTTTGTAGTATTGTTTATGTTGTGTTTTTAACATTTGCGATATTAACGATAGTCATGTGTTGAGAATAACGTAATGTGTTAATGTCCTATTATTATCTCCAATGCCAAACATTTATTTCGGAATATTTATTTTACGTGGGTTTAAGTTGTGGGTAAGATTGCGGCAGAAAGCCCCAAATGTAATATATTTACTCCGAGTAACCAGATAATTTTCGTCTCTTTATTTAGTCGATAAAATGAAGCATATGGTTGGCTCCTATCCACCGAAGAAGGAGATTCAATTCTATCTGACGCCCGCCGAGGAGGCGCCCTCCGGCACATTCTCCCGCGGCACCTACTCGGTCAGTTCGGTCTTTACGGATGACGACAAGCATATACACCTGGAGTGGGACTGGACCTTTGAGATTAAAAAGGATTGGGCCTAAGGACGATGCCGGCAGCACACACACACACACACACCCCATACATACGCTTTTTGTTTTCCCCAACATGTCTTGTAAATGAGTTTATTTTTGTTCCAAAAGGGTGTAAGCAAGAGTTTCCAAAATATGCAATTGATCGATCGTCAAGTATTTTTGTTAATGGTATTAAATTGTAACTATTTTTGTATCTAAAGTGTAATGAAAAGCCATGATAAGTATTTTTGATACCCAACGCCTATTGAATGTGTGTACATGAAGAGCAATTCTCGCCAATCTACGTGGTTTAATCGAGTCAAACCCAAGTCAGGCCACTGGGGCCAGTCAGTCATACGTTTGCTTGGCTCTAAATGCCATTGCCTATGTTTAACATACATTTTCAAACAGATCAATTTCGAAGTAATGAACTTTAAGTTGTATGCATTTCGCTATGTATTTTTAAAATTAATGAGAGTCACGGTGTTTATGTTAAATGTAAGCTCAAGTCCTCGAACTAAAGGAAACAATACCCAAAGATGATTCCCTTCACCGTAATCCAGCATCCCTCTAATCAAGCAATTCGAAGAACTGTTAAACGTAATTAAAGCTGATACTTTATAATGCATTTGATATCTGTAAAGCGTGAAAACACTGAAGTCTACATTATTCTAACTATAAAATATCTCTGTGTAAAAGTAATGCGAATGCTGATTGAATGCAACTGAAAAGCAATAAATAATAAAATATACATATTTTAAAATGAAAACTGTTATACTCTTACGATTTTTATTTTTCAGATGAACTAAAATTCAAATGTTTTTATTCTGAGTATTTGTTGTTCGGATTTGAATTCACACTTGGGAATTTTTACGCTGAATGTAAACGGTCACATCTCGTATGCGTGCTGTTTCTGCAATTTTCTTGGTTTAAAAATGTTTTCAAAATTCATAATGATAACTATTAATGTTTAAAAAATTGAGATACAATTATATATAAAGTAGAAAATAGATTTTCTTTCACAGATATCGTAATGAAAATAATGTAACTTTGATTTTCTTAGATTATAAATTTTGTCTTAATTATTATTTCTAATCAAATTTTGTTTTGTAGGTATATAAATAAAAGTTTGATAGTTTTCCTAGGGAATGCAGATGATAACAAATATATTCCTCTTTTTCTGTTTTGTTATTGATATAAAATAGTTTTAATATTGTTTCGTGAATCAATACTAACAATTTGTGCAAGGTGTTCAAGGTGGAGAAGAGAAGTCTCAAAGTCCCCGAGAGAGGGGTTAGGTTCTCTGTTTACATTCGGGTCAATCAACATGTTGCTGGGCCTCTTGCACTGAACTCTCTCAACTTGTTGCCCAACACGGCGGAGCTTGACTCAATGCAGAAAATAATAACCACATTAAATATTCCAACGCACATTTGTCTTGAAAAACGCGAATAACAACTGCATGAATAAGTAAATTGCTTGTTTGGAAATTGCGTCGGTTGCCAGAAGCAAAATCGCGAAATGTAAGAAAAACAACACGATTATTTTTTGGGGGATGGCCCGCAGCATCCAGGCGGCTGGGTCTCCTTTGAGCCTGTCATATCCGAAGATATATTACGCCGAAAAGTAAGAACAAAGTATCCTTCAGAAAACAAAATGCTTATTTGTTGTTTTTTTTTTTGTTTGTTTTTGAGGAAGAAAACAATTAGAGGCTTTGCTTCCCTTTCAAAACAATAAGAAATCCGTAGTGCCGTTGTCCGGATTTTTGGTTCAATAAAGTAATTAAAAACGGCCTGAAAAAAGAATATAATGAGAAATATGTTTAGGTATAATTGCTTAGTCTTAAAGCATATATTGTATGTGTTTTTTGGAATTTATAATTTATCAAGTGATTTAAAGAAATGCTGACTTTATAGGGATTTATTTTTTTGTTTTTCATTTTACTTACTTAAAAGATTCGGGGAAAAGCACTTAGAAAGGTTATAATTGGGTGTACAATTTTCCCAACGCCACTTTAATCATTATTCTTTCGGTGTGAGCATAGGCCGGGCAGAGAAATTTAGTGAGCACTTCCAAGACAACAAAAAGGAGCAAATCAGTTTGAGAATTTGTACAATAAATGGGATTGCACCACAGTAGCTTGTATCAGGAACCAAATCCAGTTGAGAATTGTATGTAGCTAGAAAAGAATTCTCTGTCAAAGATACTTGTAACAGAAACTCTAACCTCAAATCCCCAAAATAAAACAAAAAAATTTAGTTTTCATATATTCTTAATTGCTTAACATAACAGACTACAACATAACCACACAGCGCCACGGAAACTGGGTAGGTAAATTTATTAGCGTAAAACCCTTGATTAGTTGAAGCTTACATTAGATTACCTGCGGAAGCTAGCACTATGGCATCATAAACACAAGTCTTTTCCAAGTATACCATTCGCTGGATGGATACTACAACGCCCCAAAGAATGGCGGGAATATTAAGCCAGACCCATGCCCAGACGTAGGAGCGGATTTCCTGGGAAAAAATGTCGTCAGGCCCACTATTATCACAGGAAAGTGAAAATGAAATGCTTACTTACCCTATATGCTCCATACATAAGGCAAAGCGCAGCTATGAAGGCAATGGACACATACCCCAGCTGGACGTATACTTTTAAAATCAAGGCTGTGATATGGTGAAACGTATATATTACATACAATATGTTGATAAGAATTTTTATTCATTATACTTACTGAAGAAGAAGATAAAAGAGAATATAATTAAAGAGCTTATGCTGATTGAAATGCAGATGATTCTACGATCGCTCATCGTCCACATTTATGTATATATGCATCTGACTCTTGTATTTGTGTATTAAGAATGCTTGTCTGAAATTTTATTTTGTTACTTCAAAGTTTAACAGAAAACTCAAGCCTCACAATTTGCACTACAAAATTAAAAGCAACTAAGAGAAAGCGCCTAGTGTGCTGAATTGGTGACCAAACTGACGGACAACTCTACTGAGCCTTCCGCCGATTAAATACTTTTGTTCATCGTTCCTTATGGGTACTAGGTATTTAAGTTAAAACCCGGAAAACAGGTTACTGTGTAAGCTCGAATCGTGTTCATAATTATAAAACTTTGCTTTCCGTATTCTAGACATTTATTTTCTCATATCTTAATTTAAGCGAAACCAAAAAATCTGTTGCTAAATTTCAATAATTACTTGGTTGTAACATAAAATAAATACCAATAAAAGCGAATCCGCCAATTGATGGTAACCGTTGAATCAACCAAAGTTGATTCAGGAGCTCCAATAAAATTGCTGCTACTCGTAACTTAAACTCTGTGAACTGCCAATGGTTTTGCATAAAGCATTCACGTCCATCTCTGTCCGTCGAGGATGTTTTGATTGACAGGCGGTCCGTCGGATTATAGCCATTCAGCCAACGCACCCGCACTTCCATTCCGACAGCGGATTGGTTGTCACTGTGGCCTTTTTGCCGGCTGCTGCCAATCGTCCGCCTCCTCCTTTCTGGACCATTGCATCCGGCTGTAAGGTTCAATGAAATTTAAAAAAAAATCCAACGAATGGAAAAACAATAGCTGCGAAAAATGGGTATAATAAAGTAGAAATGAAATCAAAAAGGAAACGAGGAGCAACAGGCTAAGGGCACATAGACATGCCTCCGTGCACTTATGCACACGACGGAAATGCTGCTGGCGGCCATTTTGTCCACATGTGGGAAGAGTGTGTCAGTTGCTTATATAAATCAAAGGCAAGAAAGCCAAAAGAAATAACAATACAAAAATGAAATATGTATGTAATTAAATAGGAAATAATCGGCAGCTCTGCTAAGAACGACCTCAAATGCAGTCTGTGTCAAGCTGAATAATTGAAATTGAAATGTTTAGAAAATTACTTTATCTTGTAGCTTTGCAACGGGTTGTGCAACTTTTTCTAACGGGCTTTGCACCTCAGCATTTATCCTAAAAACTTTTACCTGTCAGCAGAATATCTTTGTTAGAATTTTAATTTAATTTTCGTTATATGTTTTCCAAATTGCCACAAAAGAAAGCAGTCATATTTATTTAATAAAGGGTTTTGTCACACAACACAATATGTTGCCTTTTCGTAAATTTCAATTTGTTTCATTTTAGATCTGATAAATGACCACCTTTATTGGGCTTTCTACACCCCCATGGATAAGTTTCGTTAAGCCTATTTAAACATAATTAAATCTACCAAAGATTTGAGGAACTTTTCGGTCTCTGACAGACTCTAATTTCGTATGCGGGTCAGAACACGAAACCATGTTGCAAAAGTTTTTTCTCGTTTGCAGCCAAAGGCGGCTACGTGGCGTATGATGAATTTTATTTAACGCTGGCTGGTGGCGAGGGTGGAAAATAGATAGAGGTAGTAAATGAGGGTGACTTATTGTTTTCATTATTACATTTTCTTTAATAAATGGTAGTATTTCTAAGGGCGAAATTATTTTGCCTAAGATATAGCATAGAAGCTCATGCGGTAGACTTAAAGCAACGATTTTGTGAGTTGAAAATACTTATTTTTTAAGGAAATTAAATGCTATAGGAAAAAACAAAATTCCCTCTATCTGTCGGTACTCAGTTTTTAGCGGACACAACACACGCAGGTAAGGCGGCTTTAAAGGGGAGTGTCGAACACGTCAGGAAACTGTGGGGTGGCCGTCAGATTTATGCGTGGCCGGCAGGACATAAAAACCAAACGCAAACAGCCACAAATGGCATACACTTTTTCCAAAGCTCTGCCTCTTTTTTTATGATTTTTCCCCCACTGGACAGCAGCAAAATAATTTGCGTTTATATTGAATTTATTTTTTTCCCTTTGCTTTTTTTCTTGCTGGAGATTCAGTCAAAGTTGGCAGGAAATTGCATGATTTGTGAATATATTTATTCAAACGGCCTTGCGGTGGCCTCTTAATTTGCATTTCGACATTGATTTTCCCTATTGGCAATCCAAGTTTTTGTTCGTCGTCGTTTTTTCCCAAAAGATGATAATGGGTAATCAGGACTGTGGGTTCAAATCGAGTGAGCATTAGAGCAGGCAATTGCTGCATTATAAAAACAAAATACATATATGGCTATAAGTTTTAATTATGTATAAGCAGAAATTAAATAAACTTTTGAGTAATATTTGATAAAAATTTAGGTCTTTAAACAAGTCTTTAAATGCCCTTTCAAAAACATATGACTTAAATCTATAAATACTTTTCTACAGTGTATTTTTCATTTGCATTTAAAGCTTGCTTTAAATGTATTAAATAATTTATGAAGCCTATGTTTAATATGGTTAACGAGGGTTCTCAACAAAAACGTAACATTCATTCAGGCAATTTAACCCTTATTTAAACCATGTTGGTCTGGCTCCGCTTTATGTCCCGGCGAACTTGCGAATGTGTCGAATACCCAGGGACCAAGCGTACTTTCGGGCGTTTTAAAGGACGATGTCAACAAGCTGTTGCCGCAAACATACAAAAAACACATACACATTTCAGAGCCAGTTAATTGTCTACCAAGGGGCATGGATCCTGGGGCAGCCCGAGCTCGTTATTGTTGCAGATTTTGCTGTCGCCTTTGTTGAGTTTGCAGTTTTGTAATTAAGTCGAGCGCACTAATTAAAGAACGTTTCGTAATTAGGCTTTATGCCCCGACCAACTGTCGACACCCTAGCAATATATTCTATCCCTCAAGTATGTGCAAAATTTAAAGAATCTCCGGCCTTGCCTGCGCTGGAATTGATTTTCTGCCACAGGAAAACGCTCAAGGGGATTGAAGTTCATTAAAAATGCAAAAAACGTTAGTGGCTATATTGGCTATGACCCCCAGCAAATGGCATTGACTGACATTTAATAGCCGTTCATTAAATAATCATTTACTTGCTTCACTTTCACGGTGCCGAAGGAGGAGTCACCTTGAAAAGAAAAAGTGGTTGAAACGGAACTAACATTTTCCCAAGTTATTTATAGCTAAAATAGTTAACTGGCAATTATAACCGTAAAAATAAATATTCCCATAGAACAGTTAAGCTAAAATGTGCGCCATACAAGATGCTAAACAAATAGCAAATTACTTTTTAGATTCATAAAATTAATAAATAATTACTTAAGTTGACTTATAGCACCTTAAATCAATAGAACAAATTCTGCTTCTCGAGCTATATTTTAAATGTTGGAGTAATAATTTATATACATTAATGTTAACCCTTGGGATATATTTTAAATCCAACTTTAAAAGCCACCGCCATCGGCTTGGCTAGCTGTCGCCTTCCTGTCTCAAGAGGCCATCCTTGGAACTCCAGGACTAACTTTGCAGGGCGGCGTGAGAAGGTAAACATGTTTTGATTTCGATCTCGGAATGTATTATGCATGCCACCCTCTGAATTGGCCATCCTCTGGATTGGCCACCCTCTGGATTGGCATCGACGGCCACCGTGACCTTGGGGGCTGGCCGTTACCTTTAGCATCTTTAATTTATTGGCAGGCGAGACACCTTTATCGGTCGACAAATGTATGCAAAGTCCATTTGAGCCTTCAATTAGTTAATTTGCCTTGATCCCGGGCACTCCGGTCGGCGGCTTTACACATTCCGAATTGCCTGTTAATGGCTGCGGATGCCTAAAGCTGCTTTCACTTTGTTTATTCACTGGCTGAAATTTCATTATTATTTATGCAAATTCGGAATCCGGCAGGAGCTCCACGAAAGGCTGCCTGAGATGTGTGCCACATACTTATGGTGTATTTCCTGTAATAATGACTGTATTGAAAGGTAAATGATTTTGAATAGAGGAAACGTAAGCTTCAGTTACAATGAAGTTGATTTAATTAATACATAAATATATACATTAATTATAAATATATCAATTCATTATCAAAAAATATTTAAAATCTTAAAATCTTGAATAAATTTCTAACCAATTTTTGATGGGATATATTTGGGATTACTGCTTGAAAGAGATTATAAAATTAAATACATAAAATCCCATTTAATATTTAGGTTGAAATAAACAATTTTATAATAAATATGTAGAAATGTGTGAGACTCATAAAATATATTTATAGGATTTTTTTTTATTAATATTTGTATAGTTTTAACTCTAGGTTTAGACCCTAGGTTTTTCGGCATGCCAGCTTTGTATATGTGTAATAGGATTGCAAATAATTAAAATAGCGCATATCAATTTACATATAAATGCCCGATATTTTATATAAGCTTTGAAATCGAAAAAGTATCCTGGCTTCCCAAAACATGCACCTATAATGTCTAAATTTGTGGTCAACTGTTGCCCAAGCTCTGTCGAAGTCCATTACGTATACGCAACGTGTTGTCCGACGGAAATTGCACACGTCAGCAAACACACTGCAACCAAAGAACCCACTTTGAGCAGGTGTTTGTGTGTCAACAGAGCAGTTCAAACAGTTTCCCACACTCGTGTCAGGCGATGGACGAGGGCCAGTTGGGAACGAGTGCTGACAATATCCTGCTAAGCTGAAATTAACAGGAACAGGAACAAACTGAGCTGAGCAGCTCGTAAGTAATTTGATTTCAGGAAATTGAGGTTGAAGTGGAGCTGGTGTCAATGGCAGGAGCTGCAAATCGAAGTTCTACAAACGAAATCGAACTGAACGAATTTGTTAATTGCTAAAACAATAATCAACCCAACAGTAACACTAACACCCACAAATCTTACAGAATAAACACATATGCACTCAGCTGGGCAATAATACATCCATGATGGCACATGTAATCCATTCAATTATCTTCAAATCATTAGGTAACTATCATAAGTAGTTAAGGTCTCAGATTAGAACTTAGATAGGCTCGATAACGGCGTTAGCTACTAAGGCAGGGGAATGTTAAGAAAATAATTGGATTGCACTTTCAATAACATACTCGAAACGATTAGATTGAATGAATTAAAAAAAAAAATTTGCTTTTATTTTCTTAATGAGTGCTTTTCTTCAGATTTTATAATGATTGATTCATTGATTAGTTCACTAAACCAAAGCACTTCAACCCAAACTCTTCAGACCGAAAGTAATAAAAATAATTAGCCCAAAGAATAAGTAACAATTTAAAAGAAATTTCTTCGACCCCAATTAATACAATAATATAAATATGATCTTTATTATAGCAAAAACTCATTTGTTATATAAGTATAAAATATTTAAAAATAAATTATTCCTTGAATTTGGATTTGAAAATGGTTCAGAATTGTATATATTTCTAAATTGGGAATATAAAAAAAAAAAAAAAAATTTAACATCAAACGGAAATTAAAATATTTAGAGAACAATTTATTTTAAATTAATCAATTAAAGCATACATTTGTATTACATTTTGAAAGGTGTGAAGTGTGAAATACTTTGGGTTGTTTCAATAACTTTCTCTTTGCCTGTAAGTACATATATACTACATAATTAGGTATGTAAAGATATAAATTTAAAAATTATCAATAAATCTCTAAGGTTCCACAGGGGCAAGGATAGTGTGATTTCCTTACTTATACGTTACTTTAACAACTGAACAATGATTTTTTTTTTCAGTTTTTATTTTTAAATGCTATCTGTTTACGGTCTTGATCTAGATGTATGTATATATTATTACACATAATTGTTTTCGGTATAAATTAAGAATATTATTTTGTTCTTTTATTTCTTTGCTTTTAGACAAGTATATTTTTATATAATAAAGTAAACAAAAAAGGCATTACCAATTAAACAACAATAAAAGTATGAATATAAAAATGTAATTATATTTATATATTAATTAAATCTGGTTTTAAATTAAAAATGTCTTTAATGTGGTTAGCTTTAATGAAAATAAATTTTAGAAGCATTCACATTTCTTCTAGATTCGTTTAAAACTGCTCACTCGGCATTTACTGGATTTCATCCGGTCGAACTTTGGTAGAAAATGAAAATAAACACTCTTCTTGTACTTTTTGTTAAACAAAATTCATGCAGATATTAAAAATATGGAACATTATATTGCCATCGATTAGTTCATTGATCAGTGCCGGCACTTCTTATTGTTGTTGTTTTTTCTCGAAATGAAAACATGAAACACAAACAGAGCAACGAGAGGGAGAACCCCTCTCTTTTGACTTGCTCTCTCGAGAATGATTTGTTGCCGCTCACTCAGCAAGGTCGGCAACATGTTGCTGTGGTGGACAGTGGTTTGTTTTCCTCAAACACGTTGCCAAAATATAACTAATTTTGTAAAAGATATTGTGTATCGTTTTATTATTTTTTTCAAGGCTTCTATGGAAATAATAGTTTCAAATTAAACTTCAATTCACATAAAATATATTTTATTACGTAATTATATTATTACATAACTTATGTACATTTCTGAATACGTCAAGTGTGACTGATAATTATATCAGTCAGGGCATATAGGCAATTGGTGTATACTTATATCGAATTTATATATTTGGAAGTGTTAATACATTTAATATATGGGTATTTCCAGAAAAAGGTCTACCGCAGCCAAAACAGAAAATATGCTCTAAAATTTATATTTTTAACATAGTAACATTAAGAAATGTTCCATTTGATCAAATTTGAAATCCTTTATCATATTCTAAAACAAATTTCGAAATTTAATATAATCGCGCAAATGCGATTTTTCATCATTTTGATGAAAAACACCATAAAAAAATTATGTTGTGTTTTGATAAAAATCTCAAAAATATAGGAATTATGCTTGGACTTTTGCATTCTATCATCACTGGGAGATTGCAAAGAGTCAAAAGCCATTTATACTTTTTGCTTAATAGTAAAAGCATCACGAAAAGTACGATGGAAAACTTTGAGGCGTTCGCGATGAGGCGTTACAAATCTCTTAGACACATTATTTAATAAATAAAATTGTTAAAATAACTCAAATAACTTCTATCAATGCAAAACTACATTATTTTTTTATAATTTAAAAGACAATATGTCATGCAATTTAATTGCGACATTTCGCTGAATATCTCTTTTTTCATGGTGAAGTCAAAAACGACTTCCATTTTTTAGGCGTTCGCAATGCACTGTTTTCTATAAATAATTTGAAAACAAAAGATCTCAAAGCTTGCTTTTTATTAGAAATAAAGCTGATAAAATGCTTCAAATACGTAAAAAAATAATTATAAAAAATTATTTTTACATATTGTTTTAGATTTAAAGACGTACGAATGAGGCGTTCGCCATCCTGGAAATACCCATATGTAATTTTACAAATATATAAAAAAGGGCCATCCCATCCGAATAATATTCTTAAATTTTATTAAAATACATATTTCAAAATAATAGTTTTAAAATAAAGTTTAAATCACTAAAAACCTAAATAAATCAATAATTTATGTTTATTTATGTATGTATACATTAAATACAACCTTTTGGGTGTTTTAATTTCTGATTTTAGGCTCACACTTCTGAGTCTGTTAATTATGACTGATAATTCGCCCAGAAAGTGTAGGTATATAATATAAATGAAAACATAATTGCTTGCCTGCTTTAAATATACTGAAAGCAACATATCGAAACAGAATTTTTGGCGTCGTGTTTTCTGAAATGAAGCCACTGTGCAGTGCGTGCGTCTGTGCGGGTTTGTGGGCTTCAGCCTGTTGGACTTTCCGTTGCTCAGTCTCAGTTCTGATTGGAACGTGGACGGTGCGGTTCACTGGCGGTTTTCCGGCGGTTCACAGGCGATTGTTTGACGCGATTTTCGCGCGTTTCCTTGCTTTTCGAAGCGCCAGTGCGAGTGTGTGTGTGTGGCAGTGTTTATGTGCATTTTTTAAATAACATGTGCCATTAGGCAATGTGTCTTTTATGAGTGTAGTCATTGATATAAATGATTTAGAAGTAAACACTGGCGAGGGAGTCACATCTAACCACTAGGTATTGGAGCGAAGTTTCACTTCCAACGAACCGTATAATTACTGCTGACCGAATTAACTATTCGATTCGTAACAAGCTCGATATATTGTTTTCTATAAAAATAAAATATTATATTTTAGAATTAATAACTTGATAACGATAAGTGTTTAAGTTTGAACATCACTCAACTTCTTTATGGCACCCAAAGGTTATTTCCCTCTTTTGCAAAACCTAAAACAATTTCAAGAACAAAGTGAAACATAAACATTGAACTTGTGGGACCGACCGGCACGATCTGCTTTCCTATAATCAAGTGTAACTAATTGCCAAGCTCAATAGCGACTGAAATTAGCTAAAAATACAAAAAACAAAATAAATAGAAAATACGAAAATACGGTGCGAGAACGCGATCTAACGAATTTGAATAAGTAGCGACGGATCGAAAAGTATATTCAGCGACCTCTCTCGCGCTCTCTTTAATAACGCTAATCGTATCTGATTTCTGTTTTTATTAAATATTTATATATTTATTTCCATTTAAATTTCGGCTAGCAGTTTGTTAATCAAATAAGCCAGTTTGCCGCTAGGGCAGCACCAGCAAGTGTCTCCAGCTTGAATGTATATTGTATATTGTATGAAATGACAAATATAATTTAATGCTGCTTTCAACTTGGCAGCTGGTGGCAAATTTCTGCGTCAGTTCTGGTTGTTATTGTTGCTGTTTCGTTGTATTTTTTATTTGCAATTTTTTTTAACGGCCGAACGAGTTGATCATAGCCTCTGTGTGAATGTATGATGAAAGAAGTGATACAAAAAAACAAAAACATATACAAAAGTGTATATATTTTCCCATACATTTATTTATTATCTGAAGTGTGCGAGTGTGTCTGTTGACTTTGGCATTATTAGTATTTTTAGTTGAATTTTGGGCCCAATTATTTGAGATCTGGGTCGATCCATTGATTCAAAGAATCCGTAATTAAAAGTGAATGCCAGAGTGAATGCATTATTTTGTGAATTCCCAAAACTGTTGTTTTTTAATATTCTTTTCAATAAAATATAGATCGGTACTTAATTAACTTAATGAGCTTTAATTTATGCTGCCGCATATTAGTATCAACAATGACCTTAGCCAATGTCCTTCTGTTTATGTTTCATAATTTCGATTTATTTTTAAATCTTAACCACACACTTAACAACACCAACTCAACCCATTTCGTTTGGTTTTAAATAAATCAAGTTATAAAAGTGTTCTCGCAGATTTTGTTTTGGCTCACGGCTCTGCATTAATAAATTAACGCCCCCACTCAGCGTTGCTTATTTTTTCCAGTTTTTATTTTATCTTTATGGCCGAGAACCGAGTTAAGATTCTATAAAAAATGCCATGCTTCGTATATAAATATGAAAAAAAAGGTAAAAATAAAACAAAATCAAAGCCACTTGGCATATGCTGCTACCTTCGATAACGAGTTGAAGAAGCGACCGGGTCGGCGATATTTTCGGGGTTCTCGACATTATCAAATGGCGATAGCGCCGATAAAATACTTTATTGGAGCCGGCACTAAGTCCAATGAGACAAATTGTATTTTAAATTTCTGCCAAATTTGTTTTATCTTTCCGAATCGAATAACGGTATGAAATTATGGCCAGAGCTAGCCAGCCTTAAATGCAATAAAGTATTTGAGGGGTCATGCTACAGGCTAACATCTATTACAAATTAAATATAAAATTAAAATTAAAAATCCATATATTCAGTGAGTCAGCAATGGATTGCAGGAAAATTTATAAAATATCTTATATCTTTCGCCTCATTGCCTTGCAATTTTTGAATCACTTCAAGACTGAGAATATCCTATTTTCTTTTCGAGGGTTTGGCTAATTTAAATCATTTAAAAATTCAACATTTTCACCGGATGTTAACACTAGTTAACAAAACTGAACAAACTTGCCAAGAATAAAATTAATAATTGCCAAAATAAGTTAAGGAAATAGTTATTCGTGCGGAATTTTTAACATAAGAAAAATGTACAGCTTTGAACCCTGGGGTTTTTCACATTGGCTGTCTAGTGTTTATGTACATATGTATGTACGTATTTTTGTATTTCGCACCATTTCCTCTGTGACTTTGTCAAGTTTAAAAAAATTTGTGAAAATTGCGTTTTTATTTACCCACACGAGTGCAGCGGTCGGTGCAAGTGTGCGCGTTGCGCGCCTGTGTGTACGGGCATTGTTGCCTTTCCTTAGGTCACATCACATAGTTTCTCATTTTCACAAGATCTCCGCCACTATATAGTATTATCCGTATATACACATACATTTGTATGTATGCTAACGGAGCGTATTTATATTTATTTCTCGTTTGAATTTAATTAAATTTGCACATTTGTGTTAAATTTCCAACACATGTGCCGGTGCGGCGTCCATCTCTCGTGCTCGGCGTGAGTATGGGTGTCTTTCCGTCAGTCGGCCGATCTATCTGTCTTTGTGGCTATGTGTCCGTGTGTGTGTGCCCCCTATGTGTCAACCTAGACGCCTAATCAAACAGCAACAACAATCAAAGCAATAGCAGCCAAATTCCCAAACCTACACACAGAAAAAGAGAAGGAAAGAAAATGTTGAATCCGAATTTTATGTATGAAAACGTTGTCTTTTCCACACTTAACCCTGTTCTCTCTATGAAGTATACTATTTTTTAGCGGTTAACAAAGTAATGAACACTTTTTCATTACTACAATTAAATTATAATACAAATAATAATTTAATTATATTTATAATTACTAGTACCACATCACAAGTGATTGTATTATAAAATTTTTTAAATTCTGATAGCAAGTTGTTTAGAAAAATGCTAAGATCCATTTCAATGCTGACTTTTCTTTCTGTGTAACAAAAAACAGGCACAACAAAATGTATAATAAAAATGTGTAATGACGGAGAACTAGAGTAAAGCGCATCAAAATAAAAACAAAGCAAACAAAAATACGTAAAGTCAAACTGTAACAGATAAAAGACACTAGAGGGATTTATTAAATATAAATACATTCTCAGCGGATTTATTTTTACCCCAACAACATGAAATCATAAATGTGTATTACAAAAACAATTCGTGTTGCGTTTTAATAAAGCGTAATTATATTTAATCGAGAAAGTGTCTTTAATGTGAGAAAGCGTTTTTAAATTGCTACAGGAAAGCATTTAATTGAATGGAGAAGATAACATCAGAATCTGTCAAACCTTTTCTTAATGACACCGAGAGACTTTATTTATAAGACTGCAGTTTTCTCAATGGAAAAGTTCTCAGTAAAGGCTTCTTTTATTTATGAGAAATGCTCAACAATGTGTTTACTTTTTTATGTAATAGACCGCATTTATTTATTGAATGGTTAGCATCAATGGAAAATTGAACAAATAAATTTTCCATTGTGCTGGAAACTCCAGGGAAATGGGTTAATTTATTTGGTTTTATACAGGAAATGTGTTATATGTATGTATTTTTAAGAAGCTTTATGGGTTTAACCGTGCATTATTAGGGTCTGCAAACGCATTAAGATTTAAATGATTTATATTAAAAAAATATAATAAAATGTAGTGTTTGTTTACCAAGGGCATTTATATATTTGTCATGTTATATCGTTTTAACTTTTATATTTTCATGATGCAAATTAACATAAATATCCTAAACTTATAATTAGATAGTTAGGCTGCGTTGAAATCAATGCTCTTAACTGTTTTCAGTTCAAGTTCGCTGGCGTGGGGCGTGACTTGTTGACGTAAATAATTTGCAGCTCGGGGCTGATGTATTTCTGTTGAAATATATTGCCTACACACTTGTCAGTTATTGCAATCAATAATTTAAGTGCTGCGAATTTGTCGAAAGTTCTTACACACAGATTTGTAGGCATTTCCTTTCACACTTGTCCGACTTGAGAATGTCAAATGATCGTGCAACGTGTCTCAGCAGATCTCGCAGAAATTGATTTATTTGGCCATAACGCAGTGGCCGTAGAAGCCAAAAATTGATTTCGTTCGTACTAGATACACGGTCGAAAGCATTTGCACAAATCTTTGGGCTGGGCCGCTCCACTGGTCGCCGCCAAATGGGCGCGAAATTTTATTTTATGGCAAATCAGGTTTGTCTTGCACATTGCACAAATATTTCATTTTGACACACAAGTATTTCAGCGAAATAAAGAATCCAAATTGCATAGCACTCAAATCTGAATCCGAATATCGCCCTCCATTCTCCCAGGGCTTTGCGAATTCCTCATCTTCTGCCATTGTTTATTTTTGCTCTTAATTACCTGTTGTTTCGGCTTTGGCAGCCGCTGGCCCGTCGTTTCCTTGATAATTCGTATTTTTTGGCCACGCTTATTTTTAGACTTTTGATGTCTGATGGCTTTTATAGCCGGCCGCGGCGGTAGCTAATAAAATCGCTTAGCACATATTTCAAACATTTCTCTCGTACCCATAAATGAGCAATTAAAGCTTATCTTAATGCGATCATCCCGGCCAATGGAATGCAGCTTCCAATGGATTAGCGGGTGCTGGAGAGACATTTGATTAAATTGTCCTCTCAAGGTCTTTTTGCTTATGGCGAGCGATGACGTTGAGATGAGACTATCTGCCACTGAAAACGGTATAAACTGGACAAGCCGGTTCAAATTGGTTCCCAAATGCCAACTACTTGGCGCCTAATGAGTGGAATGAGCCTCGATTCATTACTATTGAAGCATTAATTAATAGGAAAATAAATAGGTACCACTTAATAAAGTCATAAACTAAATAAGCAACAAATTTAAGAACTAAATTATTGATAGTCTCGCATTTTGATCATGAAATGAATACATTTTCGCATTTTATTGATTGTTTTCTTTGTTTAGATTTTGTACTTAACATTATTTAAATGTAATAAACAGTTTATTTTAAATAACTCGCAGCGTTTTAGCCACTTTCACAGCATATTTACTTTTGCATAATTTAGTACCGCCTTTTAATTAGCTCAACTCCATGCCAGGCCTTAATTGATGTTTTCCCTATAAGTAGTTTATGCATTCTGTGCCAAATCAAATTAAACACCATCAGGCAAAACGGCAAGAGTCACGCATCCACCCACCAATTGCAATCCAAGGCAAGCTGGGACGTGCCAAGGCGAGACCACAGAACTAGAGGTTCGAACCCGCAAGAACCACCCAAACCACAACAGCCACACCCCACACACACCCCTTACACACACAAACAACGAACACAAACACACACATCCACCAAAAGGGCGGTTTCCCTAATTCGCATTTAAATGGCTCTCTGGCAGCGGTCGGGAAGGTTTGGCTAATGAATCAGCATTCATGGGCCAAGAGCAACATACTTTTGTACATATAAGCCATCGGTTTTTTCTTTTTTGGCAGCAATTTGAGCTTAGAAAACAAAAATTAGCTTGCTATTGAGGAGCACTGCCCTGCTGTGGTCCAACACTGCGTATACTCGATGCCGCTGCGGCTGGGCACTTTGGCCCCGATTGCGGATGTAGGATGCAAGGCCCTGCACTCCGTCTAATTGCATAGAAACCGAAATCTCTCTGCCGACTTTTTGGGCATTCAATTAAAAAAGTTTCCCAGAGTACTTCAAGTTTTAAATTCACTGTTTTTTCCCCCTCTCGGTGGCTTTTCTAAAACGTTAATTTAATTTTTAGCTGGTTTTTGGGCTGCCCGAGGTCCTGGCCTGACCTGACATAAGCCAGGGCGAGCTATCCAGAAAAATATAGTAAATAGCTTTAACTTTCCTTCCAAAGGGTATAACTAAAAGGATTCGATTCCAATAGGAGAATAATTTCCGCATAGAAGAAAATAAAATGCCAGCCAAGTTCTTTGTACATGTTTAAAGGCACAAGTTAACTGGTTAGAGAAAATGTATTATTTTGTTGTTTGTTTGTCTGTATAAATGTAGAGTATTTTAAGTTTCGGGGTCTTAAGTTGCCATTTTCTTTTTAGTGTCAGCTTTAGTCATAAGCAGATGTTCGCCTTTACGACCGTTCCAATAAAAGTTTTACCAGGGGAAAATTGGAGATGACCCGAGGTTGAAAACAAACATAAAACAGATGAGCAAGTGTGAAAGATATTCAAGGATGTGGGAGAACAAAAGTATATCAGTGAATAAAATAAGAGTTCATACTGAAATTGAATGTAATTTTAATTGAAACAAATTAGGAGTCGTGTCTTTAAATCGTACCTAGTTTATTATTAAGGAAGACAATTTCTTTTCTGTTTCCACAAACCCATAATATTTTCATCTTCAGTTTGGAGTTTATTTCTATCGAAGTTTGTCCCATTATATATATATAAATGATGACAAACACCCAGCATCCCGCCAGGCTGAGGTGCTCAAGTTGAAATATGAGAGACACGCTGGGCATCGCCATCCCCGAAAGCAGTGAAAAGAAAACTTTGGCCGCCCCTCACACAACCCCTTGGAGTGGCGAAGGCAATAAACACAGGCGTAATCATTAATCATGCGCGATCAAAGTCAAAGATACAAAAAACAGACACACATACGTGCGAGCAGATACACAGACACACTCAGGGAAACCCACTTGTTAACGAATACTTCAATCAAATTTTTCACCAAGAAAAAATATAGCTGTCAAATTTTAAAATAAATAAATGCAAGTTAAAAACTGTATGTTTTTTTTAATGTATATTCATAAATAACTAGTTCTTTGTAAGATAGTTTAGAATACATTTCATTTCATTTTGCATTTTTTTAAAATAGTTTATCTATTTATAAAACCTATTGAAGAATTTTGTATAAAATTCAAAAAGTTTATAGATTTATACAGCAAATTACAGATGCCTGGCAGATAAATTTGCCAACTGCAAGTGATTTAAATAAAATAGAAAACTCGCAGCATTTTCTCACCGTGCACAATTGTTTGGGGAACAAGCGTCGTTATTCTGGATTGATGCTTCGGGGCTACTTTAATCAATTTCGAACAACAAACACAGAACACTTGGAGCCTCATCGCTGCATAAACGCAAGGTTCCTTGGGCAAATATTATTGTATATAAATGTTTATTAAAAGAAAGAAAGATGTATTGCTGCGGGCCGCAAGCGGGAATATGGGTTGTTTTTCGGGCGATAAATGCTCGCGGCTAGCAAACAGACGACGTCACATTTGCCAAATTGAAAATATTCACACACGTTCCTATATGTACTGTGGATAAAGCCGCGAGACGTTTTATGAGTGCACACCTTTAAAATTGCAATAAACGCGGCAATCGAAATGCTCAAATAAAAGCAAAATAGACCGGAAAATTTATGAGGCTTTGCTCCTCCTCCTCCCTCGTTTAAGCATGCTGTTGCCCCGCTAGCTCAAAAGACGATAAATATGATAATAAGTTAAATGCAAAAATTATGATAATTGGTCGACGAGATAGCTGCGCCCTCGCTTTCAGTGCATTCTCCAGAAATTTTAGCAAGCGCGAATGAGATTGCTCATCCGCCACGTTGGCCGGGTAGCTATAAAAGTATGGCAGTGCCGGATATTCAAGGAAATGCACATTACACCGCCATACTTATGGCTTATAGAAAACTGCACAAATAACTTATGCTTTTCTCAAGGAAATTGGAGGCATGGTGCCAAAGACTTGTGGATGGAGTTTGTTTACCCATTTGAAAATGGGAAATATTTCGGTAATTCAACTCCGATTAAGGAAGTGCATTTTTGGGCAGAGGTTTCTATTGAAAGATAATTACTCTGCTTATACAATCCAATTCCCAAATGAAAGTAATCAGATTCCTCGTATTTGTAGTCAAAATAGATATATAAGTAATTAAGTTAGCGCAAAAATTGGTAAACAAACGGAACCTTTTTGTTTATTTTAGTTCGAGCAACGTGTGAAAGTTTTCAATGCTTCTTTCATTTCCTTTTACCGAAGAGAATAAAAAGAAGGATAAGCGAATTAGATAAACCGACTACCAACCTTTAAATTATTTTTTGATAATACCAAAATCCATTTCAAATAATTTCTACTTAAATAAGTAAATATTTTAAAATATTTAAGCCTCAATGGTATTTTCAAGTTGATAGTATCTAGTTTGTATGTATAAAATAATGCAATCGAATATTTGCGAAAATCATAAACAAACTTGAACCTAATCTTTATACGAATTTAAGCAACCTGCAAAACGCTTTGTTTATTTATTTCCATTTCGCTTTATTTTTCCACCGCCACGCCGCTGCATTAAGCTGAAGCACCCCTCTCGGCAATGGCGGAGCGTAAACAAACCCCCTTAAAGAAAGGAAAACAAAATGCGAAAACACGGACCGGCGAGCAAAGCCAAACAAAACAATTCTGAAAAGAGAGCTGAACCCATCCGAGTCCAACTAAATGCGGCCGAACAAAAGATCCCCGTATATTTATTTATGAGTAGTTTTGAGCGAGTGCTCTTGTTCCTCGTGTGTTTTGCGGGTCAAACGCGTGGTCGCCTTTCGCTGGCTGCTTGTTTAAAAATGCGAAAAATCTACAAGTGGCCACAATAAAAGCGACACTGCGACACTGTGGTCGAAATGACAATGAATTTGAGTTGGACTTGGAGCTTATCAGTAGCACCCATTATGTGTCCCATCTAAGGTCTTTGAGCAAGGCCAAATTAAATGAAAATAAACAATTGACTGAGAGGATGGCGGGAGGACTATTCAAATTGTATTGATGCCTTTATACTTACTTATTTTTAAAGTGCAAGGTAGAAAATTATTCTTTTTACTTATATTAATTTATATTTATAATTACTAGAGGTATATATTTTTTACTGAACGAACTATTTAAAAAGGGAAATAAATACTTATTTGTACTCTTCCTGTTTAACTACATTTCTAAATAGTCTCCAAATACACTATATCTATAATATAAAGTTCTGCTTATATAATTTATTTATAGTTTTTAAATATGTTATCTATTATTTTGTATCCCTTGTTATATTTCTTATAAATTAAAATGTAATATTCCTTTCAAGGGTAAATCTTGTAACAAGTAAACGAATTTCATTATTTTTTTGGCCGACTTCTGTGGAGGATTGCTTTCATCCCGAGTTTGGACACTCCACTCCAAATTAAACTGACACAATTTAACTTGGCCAAAAGATGCAGCCGTGAACAGCGAAGCGAAAACGTTGAGCAATTGTGGGTAGCAGAAACTTTTACCAACTTGAATGAACAACGGTGGCGCCAAAGTGTAGTTACTTCGGTGGCTTGACAAAGGCAGAAAAAACTTTGTCTCTGCCCCAGTCATTCGGTGGGAGAGGGGAAAGGACGGTGGAGTGTCGCATCTCGCATGTCGCATGCCTTAAGGATATGCGAGAACTTTAGCCGAGTTCGTTTGACATACTGACATTTGGACACTGGAGCAGAGCTCCAAGACTCGTAAACACACTTCTTTGGATAATTAAAAGCGGTGAGGGAAGTCGACGATATTTCTCTGGGCTATACGTTTTAAATATTAATAAATAATAAATAAATGAATAAAACATAAAAAGTAATTTTTATTATTTTGTAAAAGCGAGTACATACTATATCTTAAAAATAAAACATTTGCGTAACATAATTAACATTATAGCGTACAGCTAGGGTCTGCATCTTGGTCAAAAGTTACTTCTGTTGTGCTCTGAAATATGTTGGCCTAGAAACTTTTCTAATTGCTGCATAGACAGTTTCAAGTCACAGAAGGCCAGTGTATTTACATACAAAAACACATAAGTTTTCTGGGTACAGAAAACAGCCAAGCAAAGCGACGTGGAAGTGCGTTAGGAATATGCTGTGCCCAGAAACAACATCAAACAAGATGAACAACAAGTTCGAAGCTGTCACTTGTAGCTGCTGTTGCATCTTGAATTTCCTTTTTGAAATCTAAGAAGCGGAGTTATAGCAAATGGAGGCTAGGAAACACTTGACAGTAAAACCTTTATTTGTATTATTCTAAAATTGTTATAAACTTAATACACGCTTATTTAATAGAGAATTGAATTAAAAAACGTGTTAAATAGTAAATTTTAATTTATCCTTCTTGACCTTGCTTACCCATGTGAAAAATAACCTTTAAAAAATATTGAATCCGATAATGATAAATTTGATACTCTTTCCTTTTGCTAGCGAAATAAACTGACTGACGAAAACCTCATGAACTAATCCTTTACTCCTTTCACTTTTCTTTCCATTTCGCTCCAGAACTCTTCCACTCTCTTTGCCAATTTCCGCACGGAAGGAGGAGCAACAAGTGTACCAGGCTCAAGGCCGAGGAGGAGCATCCCGGAGAGGTGCCCGGGGCAGGGCGAGGCAATCGAAACGCGCAGCTGGCGGCTGTGAGGACTGCCCGCTTCCGGCTTCTCGCCGCCGTCGTTCGCCATGGTAGAGCACAATGCGGAAACTGCGAGAACGGAAAACGGAAACGCCGCAAATGCAATGAATCTGATTGTTAAAGTCGGCGGAAATGCAGCGCAGCCCAGGACGATGACATCATCAGCGGCTAAGATGGCGGAGGCGCTGTCTGCCTCCTTGGCGGATTTGAGCGAACACGAGAATGGAACCACGGGTGAGTGTGAAAATCCGCCGAATTTCTTCTTGAATGGGAAAAGCTCTTTGGAAGCAACTTAGTTTCATAAAAAGAACTCTCAGAACATTTTAACAGTCAAGGTTCCTTAACTCAAGCTTTGTGTGGAAGGAATTAAAAGCGGATACACTATCATTTATTACATTTGTATATATGTAATATATTTAAGGTAAAACTCATTCCAACGATCACCAGTTGACAGTTGTTAGCTTAAAGAATCAATGTTGAATCAAATGATGTTGCAATGTATAAATGTATAAATACTGAAGTAGTACTGTATTTTAATTTTCTTCAACATGGTGCTGATCTATTAAATAAGCTTCGAGTTTGGTTGGCAATTATCCTTCAGCTAGCTCAGGGGCAGACTAGCTGGTTGCCTTGGTTTGGTCTTTAAATTGAATTGCCAGTCTGCCCAGCCCACCGACCAGGGCCAGTCTCACTCCCAGACCCATCCCTATCCGGCCCAGCTCACTCCATCCCTCTGGCCGGCTGATGTAACCCCTAGCGCTACTTAATTTGGGCTTGTCACGATAACATCAGGCTCTCCCCGTTTCCAGCGTGGCGCGTTTGTTGTTTTAATTAAATTTACCCCACTCGCGCGCCTTTCATAATCATAATCGTAATAATGACGAGAGAACAGTTCTTTTACTATACATTTTTGATTAATTTGTGTCCGCGCAACGCGGGCTACGTCCAAAGGGCAATGAGCCAAAGTTAGCGAGAATTTTTGCTTGCATGGTGTGGGCTAGTTAGAATGATGTAGTTTCAACTTTATACTCAAGCTGAAAGCAATCTACGCCTTAAACTTCAGCATGAAGTCCACACTCATCATACTACCCTAGCTGATTGAGAGGAATTAACATTTGCAAGAGTGCCAGAAACGGCATAGCCAAAGGTATAGTGGGTCGGTTTCCGTAATTATTCGCGAGTGGACAGTGATGGAGGCAGGGAGCACAAGACCGTCCATATTTATCGAAGTACTTTTCACCGATAAGTATCCCACATCCCAGTTGCGGAGACCAGAAGCAGCAAAACTGTCTTATAGGATCTGTTATTGGAACGTTAAAGTGGGGGCAAAGCAACAATTTGGCACGGCTGACTTACAGAGTACGTCGTATATAGTTGGCACGCATTTCGTGTGCTTACTCTTTGTCTGGGTAAAGTTCTTATTCATCGCGTTTCTATCATCGGGATGACAAAAGTGGCCAGTATGTGAATATATATATTTCTGCATATCCCCGCACTCTCCACATCGGTTAGCATATGGCGACTCTTTCACATGCAAAACCAAGGAACGTTAATCGCTAAGTAGTGGAGAATAGTAAATGTACTTACGAAGTTCAGGATCTATCGTCTGGGCCTGTGTAATTTTGGGCGCCAAAGTAAAAAGTACAAGTAGAATAAGCTTCCACATATTAGAAATTTCTTAAAAGCATTACAATTCGAATGGATTCTCAGATCCGACTGAGATGAACCAAAAATACGATTTTTGAGAACTGGCATAAGCCAAGGTTCTGATTTCTTGAAGAGATCGTGTAAAGGTATTTAAACAACAATGCATACATAAAGAGTAATAATAATAATAATAAAGTCATTGCCGGCCAAATTTGATTAATTCCTTATGATCCAATTGTAAGCTGCAATGGTATACAAACTTCGGCGTGGCGGAACATTAAAGACTATAAACGTAACATCACCTCGGAACTCACTTTGGATATCCCAACATTTCCCTCTAACCAACCAATTTTTATTCTTGAAATTGCCATCAATTTGATTAGTTTTGATAACTATAAAGTAAATTCTGATTGGAAACAATTCGTCAAACATTATACGGAGTTGCGGCTTTGAGGAAACTAAAATAGTTAGAAAACAAGTAAGAAAGCTACAGTCGTTCGTGAACGACTGTTATATACCATGTAAGTACCAAAATATATCGCCGCTCGAATTAGCTCTTTGACAACGATAAACAAAAGTCAGCTGATCGCGACTTTTCCCTATTAGAGAAATGTAAACAAACTCGCTCTTTGCAAAACCACCACCATCCCATGCACTTGCGTGTGCAAGACAGAGAAAGAGATAACCCCTCTCTCTTTTTTGCACACGGGAGTTAGTTTCCTGCGCTCATCAGTTTTGTTGTTGTTTTTTGGGATGCACCTGTTGCTAGCTGCCAAATAGATAGCACACTGATAAGTAAATAACTTTTGTGTTTTTCACCCGATCTTTACCAGATTTTCGGTATTGATACATGTTCTACATATGCATGCCTATGCAAAAAAAGATCTATGGTAATATTTGTGGCTGCAAAACGTTTTTATTGATTTGCGGGGGAGTGGGGGGAAATTTTTAAATCTGAAACAAACTTGATCTGCGTGCAAAACATTCCGACCTACATACCGAATTTGGTGGCTCTAGCTCTTATAGTTGCTGAGATCTAGGCGTTCATACAGACGGACAGACGGACAGACAGACATGGCTATATCGACTTGGCTGTTGATGCTGATCAAGAATATATATACTTTATGGGGTCGGAAATGCTTCCTTCTGCCTGTTACATTCATTTGCACAAAATTAATATACCTTTGTACCTACGGTACAAGTTGTTTTTTTTTTTTTGTTTATTATACATATTTTAAGAACCATGCCTGAAGGTAGGACCAAAATAAGCTACATTGGCTCCTTTTTTGCTTATTTTTAAAGGATGAGGGTATGTTGAAAGCAACCTTTTGTCCATTCGACTACTTTTTGTACATGTTAGCAGTTGAACATCGTAGAGGAAAACAATAAGATGTTGGAAAAGCAACGATGCCCTAAGGGTTTTTTTTTTGCTGCGTTTAGCTCACTTCATATTCATATGAAGTACTTAAATTCGGGTTAAATCAAACTTGATATTCCTTTTAAATAAAAGCTCATAATTTTATTTTCATTATAATTGTCGATTATTACGCTGGTGCCTCTTTAGAAAATAAAATGAAGTGGCCGTGAGAAGGAAATAGACTGTCAATACTATTAAAAAGAATTCCATCATCGAAATCGCTGGACTTTGTAGAATTTATTTGTCTTACCGCAAACGGAGACTTCAAAAATCCAGAATAATATGACATATGCTAGACCCAGGTTAGCATAAACATTTGTCTTCAAGGCACAGGATACAGCGACATAGATGAGTGCGTATATCAGGTAGCATGACTCTATAAGTGAGTAAGCCAGAATGGGAATGATCGCTGCCTGTTGATTGCAAAATGTAGGTATAAAAATGAAATATATAAAATATATTCATATTTGGAAACTATATCTTACTGCAAGTACTGAAAAAGACAAGCACAGAGAGGCAAGCAAATGTAGTACACCCCATAAAAGGTTTGGCCAGACTGAAAGTTACACAGTAAATCGAGGAATGTAGGAAATCATACACAGCATATTTTGTTACCCGATGCCTGCGCAGGATCATGATACTCCTTCAATCCTGAAATGAATAAGAGTGAAGTGTGCTAAATATCAGTCCTTTATTGAGTAAAACTTACGAAAGAATTCCGCCATGTGTAAGAAGCCAAGTAAAAGTGTCCAAAAGGATATGATGATACAGCCGATGCGTAAGCTTAGACACCAGCAAAACCGTTTCATGAATTCCTTTTCCTTATTTTTATTTTCCCTATTTATTGACGACAAATCCAATGCTATTCAGAAAACTGCTAAACTTTTCAAATTTATTTTAAACTACCTTCAAGCCAAATTATTAAGCAATATTTTCAGTTTCTTTTTTCCTCAGTTGTCGGTAATACGAATAGGTTATGTATATAAAATACAAGGTCTTGGCTGAAATCAAAAGTATTATTAAACGTATTATAATATAACCTTACTTATAATATAACCTTACCCAGACAAACAACTATGTACGTCCAATATATAATATTATGCCAAAGGCTTACATTCATTATTACATTTTTGCCTAATACCGATGAAATAATACTGTATGAGATTAGGTACACAGGCTGAAGGACTTGAAAGATAATTGTTGCCCAAAACAGACAGCAATATCGCTAAAGAGAGCTTCTTTTTTAAATTGGGCCTTATATTGTGAGTTACTTACCGACAAAACTGCAAAGATCAGCAGACAGGACGCACAGGAAGACAATATTTCCGCGAAAATTTGTAAACATGCATGGAATACATGAGCTAAAATTAAGAAAATCTATGTATCGTCTATATTTAATATCAATACAGGTATGACACCGTTTTAAGAATTTAATTATATGGCATGGCAAATAATACTTAATTAATTTAGGTTTCTACTAAGACTAGACAAAACAATTTAAAAATACTATCTTAAAGCAAAATTAATGATTTCTGTTTAAAAAGGTAAATAAATAGAAAACATGTATAAATATAATAATATACAAGTATAAATAAATAAAACGACTTGAGAACCTGTAGAATTAGTTAAGGAATTTTTGTGCAAAACTTCAAAGATATATCAAATATATATCAAATATATATCAAATATATATCAAATATATATCAAATATATATCAAATATATATCAAATATATATCAAATATATATGATTTGACAAAATGCCGCTCCGAAGTTTGTATACCCTTGCAGCTTGCAATTGGACGGACAGTCGGACATGGCTAGATCTACTCGGATGTTGATGCTGATCAAGAATATATCGTCTTTAGAGGGTCGAAAATGTTCACTGCGTTACAGAGTTCAGACTTAAGCGTAGAAAAATAATTAAATACCATACTCTTCCATAAATAATATTTGGACGAGCATTCCGAAAATGTGTGTATAATACAATCTGAATAAAATTTCCACAAATTCTCATACTCACCTGGAAATCTATGTTTGGTTTCCCTATCGTAAGTCCTTGTTAAAATAACACTATTCATAATGTAGTCAATGTTTGTGACGGACAAACATAGCCCAATTATCCCAATTATGATACATCCAATTTGCAGCGATGCACAGAAGCAACATTTTTTGGCCAGAATCATAATATATGGCAATTAATATTTAAATAGGGATTGACAGTAAATGCAAAATGAACTATCGCGTAACTTTCAAATTAGATATCAAATTCAAAATGAAAATTATTTGCTTACAAACAGTAAATATGTCGGTACCCAAAGTTAAATGAAACGATGTAATTGTTGTTTCTGTCTTTATATTATGTTAAGTGTAACACATGGCGTATACGTAATTTATTTACATAGCGGAAGTCGTCGGGAAATCCTGTTATATTGCCCGGCCAACTGTTGTTGCCAAAGCCAAGCAAAATTATACCTCCTCCTTAGCAGCCATGTCCTCGTGAGTGTGATGTGAGGAGTATTAACTTTTTTGCATAATTTCAATTTAAGCAATTTATATTATGGCCTCATTAGCATCGGCATTAGCCTAGAGTTTCCCGCTCGATGTGTGTGTCTGGCACGCGTGGAATCGTTTTCAGTTCTCATCAAGATGCTAATGAAATTATAAAGAAAATTGAGTCTGCCATATTAACACGGTCCACAGCTGTTATCATCACGCTGGCAGCCTTCTCACTTGATGAACAGGTGGTGTAGGGCATACATACCTATATATATACATATATGAAAGGACTATTAAAATTAAGATATATTCGGGGTCTACATCCCTTACCTTCGCCTTGCCAAGTACTTTATTTGTCCACACATGCTGGTCGGAATTCATCTGGATGGGTCGTGACATAATAATGAAAGCAGACAATGAGGATACAATACAAGTCCAGGGCTGCAAGGACAGACAATTACCTATGTCTGGGGCTAAGGATTATTGATCTACCTTACCCAGGGTAATCAGCATCACCAGGACATAGATGGAAATGAAGAGAGCGCTGCTGAATAATGGGTTCCGGCCGTATGGTAGTGCATGGAAGACGATGTAGTAGCCTATTATGTGGATGATGAATATTATTATCCAAAGGATAACTAATTTCATAAATTTCTGTTGCGAAGTTAAAGTTCAATAGGGATCGAAACGAAGTGATTTCGTGCTCACCGATAGAACAGCTATCAGCAGGACTACCGCGCCCAAGATCATCATACCGATATGAATAACATTGAACCATTTGATGGTTTTTTCAGTCCTACCGGCTTCGGAAATAATTAAAGGGTTACTTTTAAATGGTCTGTTTAAAGCCTTTCCAACTTACTCCTTTTGTAAATGACATCATCGACGATGGTGCCCGCATTAATAAATCCGAAAAACAAGGTGTAGAACGAAATTACAATGCATCCAGTCCTCAATTTCATACAAAAGCAACATTTGCATCTGATCAGCTTCCTGAATAATGGCATCAAAAAAATTAAAACACTTTAGTGTGTATAAATGCCAATGAAAGTGTCATATTTGACGTTTAAATCTCACAACCTTGATATGGAGAACCCTTTAGAATTCCAGACTGGAATTGGGCAACCCAACCGCTGAATCTTTTTTTTGGCTTTAGGTCAGTGACAAAGTTTCCAAAGACCTCGTCCCTCCCTGGGAAACTTTGCCTTTTTGCACTTCGCTTTTTTCATTTTTCTTTTTGCACTTCGCTAAACTAATCTACCAAGGCTACCAATCGGATGGCAAAACGGAAATTCGCTTTAATAAAATAAGCTCTAAAATATCTAGTATAGTTAGTTAAATAAATAATACGAATTTCGAAATTATATCCTCTTCAATTAATAATAATTTCTATTTATTAGTTTGTGACGTGTAAAATTATATTTTTCATTTAACAAAGACTTCGCAATTAAATAAATATCAATAAATATCAACAAAATGTTAAATAGAAAACTGAATTGACTTTGTCCTAGATGGTACCATTTCTAGTAAATGAGGCCAGCTGTTAATAATGCTAATCTGATTAGTGTATTGTGTGCTCCCAGACTTCATTATCCTCAACCAACATATGGCAGCTTCATTTTTGATTGATTGCAGCATCAATTTATTTGTCATTAATACCCCGACATCGAATCGAAGAAGCAACGTATTGATGGCCCATTAAATGTCAGCCAAAAGAACAGAAAGAAGAGTCGGTTAAATAAAAAGGCTCGCTCACATATCCAGTGGTTCTCGACGTCCGCACCCCTTCATGGATCGATCGATGCCAGGCCCCCTTCCGAATCTCTCTCAACCACTCCCGGCACCCAGGGCAGCTCATCTATCATCATTGGTATAGGTATCGGCACCCGGGTGTCCGGGTGAGAGCTCCTTTCTATCCGGGAATGCTTTCACTGTATCCTCCTCTCTTCTCCATAGCTCGCCCACTTGTTCACACCCTCACACCCCGGCTCTGGCGTATTTATAGCATCTTAATTGAATTTCAATTTTCAATTTCGCTTTTAATTGAATTCAATGAAAAAGTGTCGATGAAACGGTATTCAGCCATCCCTCATCCCCAGTAGCTCCCCTCGTGACAGCACCCTGCACCCTGCAGTTGTTGTTGATGCTGTTTATTCAGCTGCCAGTTGAGCGCCGCCTGGCTGGCTCCCGATGGCGCCGTCCAGGCCACAAAGCGCCCGGGTGAGCCTGTGAAGGAGCACTGAGCGCAAATCGTGGATAAATATAATCAGAGTTCCGTTGGTATAGAAATCAAATAGGCTTCAATGAGAACGATATATTTTTTGAACTTTTTAGATTGTAAATTGTTTGTTGGTTTCGAATATCGAGTAGCTAGAATTACCAATTTGGGATGGTAGAATGTTGTAGCATGATGTTACTGCATCGCTATTTGATAGCCGATATAGAAAAGTTGCGATGAAAAATATTATTGATCAGCATTTACAGTATCATTAACCAACAATAAATTTTAAACAATCCAACTAGTTTCCAGGGCATATGTTATCTAACTAATAAGGAAGATATTTTTCCTTAAACAAATAGTTATATAGCAAAATAACAAATAACAAATTCATTTCGTAGGTAACTTCATCAAATCCTCAAATGTTGTATTTATATTCGAGGCAATAAAGCACAATTTCGTTTCCCTCAGTGGATATCTAAAGTGTAGTAAAACGACCCACAATTGGCTTGATGTGATTGCGCTCATATTTTGCACTCTGATTGGTTTGTGATTGACTGAAAAGTTGTAAATTGATTCGACTGAGTGTAAGTGCGGGCCATTGCGAGATAAACAAACTCATTTCTGTGGTAACTGAGTTAAGCAATAGAAGAGCACCAAAAAGTTGAACCCTATCACTCTCAGCGAACATTAATTGTGGTCGGTCTTGTTTCAAGTTGTATGAAAATTTCTTTCTACTCTCTCGCACCCTCATACGCCGGCTCCCTTTCCCTTTCTATGCAAAAATATCTGTACCTGGCCATGTCTTTTCACTGCAAAAGAAAAAAATCCGGAATTAATGTAGAAATGTGCCATAAGCATCGCAAGCGGGTGAAAAAATCTGTCACCAGCGAAGCGAATCCGACAAATAGAAATTCAAATAAATGCAACTTGCATGCGAAATGAGGAATGCCGAGCGCACACCTCTCAGATGCGGAATGGCAGCATCTGTAGCTGTTGCTGTATCTGTATCTGTGAATGTATCTGGCGCTATATATGCATTTTGTTGGCAGTCTGGCTTATTATGCGGGCCCCATACACATAACTCGGTCCTCGACCATTCCGCCCGCTCATGAGTTTGCATTCATCATGCGGCCACACGTGTGTATTTGCGGCTCAGCCGATATGAGATTTATGCCACTCAACACAAGACGAAATATCCCCGACAATAGACCCTCTTACATTTGCATGCTGGGGCTAAAGGTCGGAGGTGCCAGCGATCTGTGTTGCCATTTCCCCAGGCTTCCATATGGGGAAAAGCGAGTATTCCGCGAAATTGGCCCCCAAAGATAAAGCCGGCAACCAACAAAAGATGTATGCAAATTGCTTTGACAGTGAGTATGCGCCCGGGGCAGTGTCAGCGTTTTATTGCTAAAATATGTACATTACGATGCCAGATTTGTGGAATCTGGCCGTTGATTGCCCTGCTCCGGGGAAAGGTTTGAGTTAACTCGGAATAGCTGAAGAAATCATCTCTAAAGGGCAAATTGATAGGGAGTCATTGGAATTCAATATTCATGTGAAGCCTACAAGTGTCTTAAGGTCTTGGGTATGCAATATAATATTAATTTAACTTGAAGCCTTGGCATTTTCTATTTTGAATGCTTGAAAAAGCATGGGAAAAGGAACTCCTAACGTTGCGAAAGATTGTAAGATGAATGTAGGATAAGTATTAAAAAATATAATTTTAAAACGAACCCCACTTTCATATTAATATATTGTAATATTTTTATTTTGTGGCAAATCTTAAATTTTCTTCTTAAATTATTTAAACCCTGTTGTGTTTATGATTTATTTTTCCCAAAAGGATACCTTTCCAAGCTTAGGTCCTCACACCTTACCTCTAAAAATAGCTTAATCTTATGATTCTACTCCCCTATTGCTATAAAGGCATCCTATGGACACCTATTGGGATTTCGCACACTATGGAACCATTAAGAAAATTGAAAGCTTAAGCGTTTTGGGTCTAATAGCTGATTGACTTGCGTGCCACAAAGCCGAAATGAAGGTAGCACAGGAAGAAAACGTATGCAGAGACAGGCAAAAATAAATAGAAAGTAGTTGAATGTTTAGACTATAAGATACCTATGTATTCTTAATACTCTTAGTACTCTTATTAATACCTTTTTACAAAAAATTCCTTTGACTAGGATTTTTGCAATTACTTAGATTAGAATAAAAAAGCTTAGAAATTTCTATTGTCTAAATTGAAAAACTGATGATCCAGATTACAAACCTAATTTCAAAGGTAGCAAACGCCGTACACATTGGGTATTTGGTTGGAAAAAGTGTCTACCCCAGCAAATGGGCAAGGGATAGCTTCTCTGAAAATAAGTTCTCGATGCGCCTGCGAGTGTCAGCGGCAGACTGTTGACTGGCCCTGGCTTTTGTCTTAGCCATGACATTATTTACGAGCTTCGTGCCAGCGACACGCACAGAAAGGCAAACGGGCAGCTGCGTTCTCAGCCGCAGAAACTAGCAGGAAACGTGCCTCACAGGGTCGACTTCGTTGGCACGTCTATTACCTTAAGCGTCTGTTGCCAATTTGGCTTCCTTGTGCCACCACATGGCCAGAGGCTCCGGAGGTGCGCATTGACTGCACCTTGATTAATGCGCTGCCAGGACTCTCTTTTTCCCATTCCACCGCTCCGTTCTGCCATTAGCAAATGCTGTGGCTACGAGCATTTCCATTGTTTCCGTTTCCGTTGTCCTATTGTCACCAATTTGTTCGGATGTCATTTCCTTTCGTCAGCGCAAAGGACTACTTCACATTATTCATGCGAGCTAGGTGTTGACTTCTTTTTTTTTCTTGGAGAAGTTGATGTATCTGAAGATTGGGGTGGGGCAGACAGGAAAAACGTATATTCATAATGAATACATTAATAATGAGTAGAATAAAAGGCATTTGCATTATAAAAATAAATAAATAGGAAATGTTTTCTGGTACATATTTCCGGAGGAAACAAGTGCTAACTATTTAATATTTACACTACATTATTTTATTTTATTTACTCAAAAACATCCAAGAATATTTAATGCTATTAAATTACAATACTTTATACCTTTCCCTTTATGGATATAATAAAGCTTTATTAATTTGTCGAAAGATAAAATCAGAACAGCTCGTTGTAAATGTGTTTATTTAGCAAACTGTCCTTTTAACAAACCAGCAAAATTTGGTGTTAAGGACTTCGTTTCCAAACGCCTGAGGGGTCTCTTTGGGCCTTTGACCCACATCACACATAATGGCGAATGGTGCCATGGAATAAATATAAATGTGAAAATCCCTTGAATATATCTCCGCATTGAAAGGGCTATAAAAAATCAAAGTGAATGCAGACAAAACGCCTTTTGAGTAGATCGTCCGACTAAGCCCCTCAGAATGTGGTCGATGCGGGTGGCTACATCGGGAATCCGCTCCAAGGCTCCGCACTAAAATCGCACCACCACTCGAATCCTTGGCATGGATGGTGTCTGCCATTTGTGCCATCTGCTTGCCATGCGGCACACGATTCAGCGCAAAAAGCTTGTAATTCGCGTCTCAGCCCGAAGGATGTAATTTACAATGTTGCAGCAGGTGGCAGTTGCAGCGCGGAGTGGCTGCCATGCAAGTGCCGCATTTGCCACCTCCATTTTGTTGCGCTTTATGTTGTCGGCTTGGGCCGACAGGTCGTATGTGCAATATTTCTCGCATCTCCATTGCCATGGGGCAAACGCTGTTGCATATTTTCAGGCTGCCTTAAACCCGGAGAGAGAAGGGGAGGGAGAAAAGCCAGTATTTTGAACATTTTCGCATACCTGTGCGAAATATGTTGGCTAAATAAATGAAAACCGGCAGGGGCTAAGTGGCGAGAGCTGAAATGAATTTACCATCGCACAGGTATTTAAACTTTAAGCGAATATTCACAAGGATTTATCATCACATTAATTAGTTATGGATAAACTGTCAAAACCACATGAATAATTTAGGCGTGTGCATCTGAGAGCCTTGTATTATTTTATTTATTGAACTATCACCGGTTGATAACTACCTGTCCGCTTAAATAATAATAGAAAATATTGAACACCTAAATATAAGCTGTCAAAACATATCTAGTCACATTTCAATGTGGAAATGTTTTTGACACTTGATCAAAATTTGCCTTTTTATTATTTATATATTTTCCTAACGCTACACGTACATATAATTTAATAGTCACAGGGAGTTACAAAAAATGTATATTTATTTATTTGTCTATCCTATTTCCAATGATACATTTTAATAAATTTAAACTACGGTTTTACTTTAATGTTTTTATTTAAAAAATATATTTAAATATATATTTGGTCATTCGTTTAATGCATTTTGATTTTGACTTTTATGCCGTTTTAGTAGAAAATAAACTAACTTAAAATTTTGTAAGCTCTACTTACATTTACCTGGGTCGAATTTTCACATTGACCCGGTTTGGTTCACCATCTCCTAGATTCTGTTATGGGATGCGCTTGCTTGGGCGGCAGAATAAAAGCAGCTTCGCCACTAAGCCGGTTACCCAATAGCTTAACCCGAGGCATGGGTTTAAGCCAGAGCCTCCTGCTCCTGTTCAGGGCTGCTCTGCATCTTTAATGCCGCGGCGGCCCACATGAAATTTCGTTGGCAACGAACTCAATCTCCCTAATCGCTTGCCTCTCGTCTCAACTGCTAGCCAGGATGCCAGGAGGCTGCCTTGACAATGTGTCCTCACATACTTAATCATATGGGAAAGAGCTGAGGGAAGCCGTTGCGGATTTCAGCGCTTCAGCTCTGAGATAAAATAAAATCTATGCCAAAAGCTTCGGCAAATGTCGCTGTCGTTGTCGTGTCTTCGTCTAGGTTTTCTTCAACTGTTTCACTTTAGCCGCTTTATTTTTTATGAGCCAGCGTGCAGATACCAGCCTTAAGGTGGCTCTGATTAGATTCATAGGAAAATATTTAAGTAAATCCCACCTATTACTATAATAGAAAGCTGATTCTATGATTCAGCTAGTTGAATTTTAATTCATTCATTTAATTTTTACAAAAATCAATTCATATTTTAAGAGAATAAAATCATAAGCATATTCTCTTCATCTTCTCTGTGCCGTTAAAAAGCTTGCAACAACTCGAAAGACCCTCTTTTCATAATTTTCTTTAGTAAATCCCTGGCAGGTCCTTTTCCGTAGCAATATTCCCTAGAATATGTCATAGATTATCCTGCTTTCAGCCATAAATCGGTAACTCGGCCCACCCTAACACACACACACACTCACCCGGGGCAGCATCTGTCACTCTGCGCTGCTGTTTGTACTGGCGCTTATAAGGACACGCACACACTCACTCCTGAATACCCTTAGTTCGTGTCAAAAGAATTTCTGTTTGATTGCTGAGAATAAACAAGTGAAGGCAGCTCCACCGTTTCCTATGTGCGAGCTGTGTGTGTGAATGCTGATGTGTGTGTGCTGTCGGTGTTTCCCCCTCGATTTATTTTTCTTTTCCGCCTGCGGCTTTCGCTGAATTTTTCACTTAGACTGAGAGAATCCCTTACTTAATGCGATGTCGACAAGGCGGTTAACTGCGGTTTCCATTTTTATGCCCCGCCCAGCAATTGTAATATATATTTCATACTTTAACCCCAGCTTATGAATAATAATGCATTTCGAGCGCATTTATGGCTTCTGAGGTTTTTATGCCCCTTTTAGGCTTGTGATTTCCAGTTTAAAAAGTTTACTGCCAAAAAATAAAATACAAATAAAATTTCCCCTTTCAGTTAATGTATTCTGATAATTAATTATGATTTATTGCGGCTTATGCTCGTAATGCCAGACCTGAACAGCTTCATATTTTAAATACTTGAGTTATCAACACACATTTCTTAAAAACAAACACTAATTAAAAATGAGATGATATTATTTCCAAAAAAAGTTTAAAAGGTGTCATAATTAATCAAGAATGTAAGCAGATTAAACGGATAATAAGCTCAGCTAAAGCCATAAAGCATATGCAAGAATGCCCCCACCATGAAAATGTTTGCACATGTGCTCCTAATTTGCGGTATTTTCCTTCATTAATTAACCAGACATCCGACCACTAGACGGAACCTCTTGACCTTACCACTCAGACCGCTCTCGAGTCCTGCTGATTAAGGGGACTCAGACTGGCCATCTATTGATTTATCGGGTGAGCTTGTTAGGTCTGAAAAATAGGGCGCGTGTGAGGAGAAAAATCAATTCAGCAGGCAGACAAAAAATCAAGTTACCAGAACGCATCTATAAATAGGGGCGTCCACCACGGAACAAGACTAAACTTGCCACCAAATATCCGATGGCCGACAACGAGCGCGGCTTATCGGCCATGTCTACCGCCATAAATAAATCAAACACTTTAAATGCCGCAGTCAATTAGCGGGCTATAAATCTGTGCGTATCGATTTACGAATTGTGTGTGAAGAGGGAAAAATATCAACAGGGCAATCGCAGTCTGCTAGTCTGTATGTTCGGCGTAATTCGGGTGCTGGCACCACACTTTTGTAGGCAACTGTGCGCGTGTGTTGTTTGCCTGATAATTTATGAAAGAGCCGAGTGCCTGTGTGCCTTGATGCTATTTACACTTAATTGCAGCTATGCAAATGTTGATACGGGTATAAATGTTTGACTGCCTTGATTTCAATTTGCTGGCAGCAATTAAAGTGAGAAATAGTCCGGCATTGAATCCGTGCAATTTGGACTTTACTTTGCTTTCCACGAAATTATTTATTTATTGTCCCTTTATATCGATCGCCTTCAGGCGTATTCACAATTACCCAAAGGTGATATTTGATTCCACTTGTGTGCGTACATATATCCAGTTTCGACAACACCCTGCGGCTGCCTGACAGCTCAATTAAGTTGCTTTCCAAAGACAATTGTCTGTGAAATTGTACGGAGGAGGAACAAATTCGAATGAAGAGTCTTGGCGGAGTATACAATTTCTTTGCGTGAGCTCCGGCGAAATGTGCGCCATTGTTAAATGTCAAATTTAAATGCCAGACGGGCGAGCTTCCTTAGATTCCGTGGGTGGTCAATTATTCCGCTTCCAGATGATGCCCATCACGTACGAGTCCCGGAATCGCCAGGAGGCTGCTGAACTTTATCTCAGAATGATCAAATTAAGCCTACGGATTTATGCAAATTTAAATAACGTTATGAAATAGCTGTGGCACATTAGTGTCATGGAAATAAGGACAGTAAAATTGGTCGCTAAGGGACCTATTTAATAGCGAAATGTGAGCCTATTATTTTGATTGCTATTTAACATTTTGCAATAAGAAGAATCTATTCAGAGCATCCTTATTTTAAGAGCTATAGATTTACATGCAGTAAATCAGTTCTTCCTTAAATGCATACTAAGAGACCCCACTTATTTTCACTTTTGCAGCTGAGGACATCCACCTAAACGATTTATACACCCGCTACCGCCAGAGGCTGCGTAAGTCGCTGTTCAGATCGGGCCTGCTGACTTCACTGCTGGCGTGTGTCGTGTCCATAATCATTGGCATCGTTTACGAACAGGTGAGCACTTGGTCCAGGTAGATTACCGCGAAGGGCTATGCAGGGAAAACAAATATGGATGCTTATTAACTTAAATTTAGTTCGAGTATAATAAATTATGTTGTATTAAACTTGCTTTCATGTCTCTTTTTATTTGCAATAAATAAATATCAGTTTATATTCAACAAATTATTTTCTCTGTGTTTCTGTGACTCCACAGCACTTGGTGCAGACGTTGCTGCTCGTCCTGGCGGCCCTAATCTCGGGCTCCATCCTAACGGCCCTGCAGTTCCCGGCGGTGCTGAGCTCCCCGGCCGCCGCCTTGGCCTTCGCCATCGTCACCACCTTCTCGCTGGGCACCATTGCGGCCATCACCGGCGACGAACTGGCCCCGCTGCCCATGTACGCCCTGTTTCTGGTAAGCCCGCATCCCATCGCTGCTCCTCTTGTGGATTATAATCTCGAGCGTTATTTACAGTGCATCCACTCCATGCTGCCCATTTCGTGGCCCGTGTCCGTGGTGCTGGCCTTATTCATGACCGCCATCCACATCATTTACCGCATCGGCGCCAGTCCGGACTACTCGCCCGATTTGCCAATGGTGAGTCCGTCTTTCATTTGCATTCCACGTGGAATGGAATTCCACAATGGCTGTCCGCACACAGGCGATTGGATTAGTTTCCATATGATTGGGGCTTACGAATGTGCTGGGGCACGGCCAAATAGGGCTTACCATGGATCAGAGAGCGCAATTAGTTTGAGAGCGTGTGCTGTCATAATCCCGTGCATTTGCTGGAATCCGAAATTATATCACTTTTGCTATGGTATTGTCGTAGGTCCACTGACACTTATATTTTTTATTGTTAACTTTAATTGTTGTCACAAATTGAATGGGATTAAAGAGGGAAATGGTTATGAGAGATAATGTTACATTTTTTAAAGAACATACAATTTATAAATTTAAATATATTTTAGCAATTTTAATGTTGTTTATTTATTCCTTATTGTTATATAGAAGTATTTTTATTTTAAATATATTTAACGAATAAAAAGTTATAACTTTTTAAGTCGAATTTGTGACCTAAAAAGTATTACAGATTTCCCATTGTACCATCATAAAAATATGACTAAATATTTTCTTTAAATATCTCAACTAAATATTTATAACAGCTGACAAACATATTTGTTTAAAATGGGAAAAACTATCTATATAAAGTAAAAATAATTAAAAAACAATTTTTTTGTATGTACATATGGTCAAGGGTACAGTCGGTAACGTTACATTCTTACGCACATTTTTGGCTATATCTCAGAAAAAATAATTAAAATGCATAATGTCTTATATGCATCTGAAAGTACTCTTAGAGACTTACATTTCGTGGGTTCAAAGTTTATCTTTATCTCTCTCTCTTGCCTTCGGAGGTAATCAGCTTTCAAAGTGGTCGGTAACGTTATTTTTTTGGAAGTGACTTCTGAGGTTAGTGCACAAATGCTTTATTATTAGTGAATGTAGCTGCACATATTTTTGATTATAAGCATTTTTTGAAAGATAAGGAATGAAAGAAAAGATATAACTATCTGATTAGCCGAAAAATTAATTTTTTCGTGCCTTTACGAGCCTAAAACCAAATTCGGTAACGTTACACAAAAAGTTGGTAACGTTACACGTACGAAATTCTGGAAATGTTGACGAAAATAAAGCAAAAAAAACACTCAAATATTGTTAATAAGTTTAAATAAGCAAAAATATAGTAAACTTTATTGAGTTTTTGGTTTTCAGCTGCTTAAATAGTCACTTTGAGTGGCTTATTAGTCATATTTCTTAAATATGTTTTGAGGTTTCAGAAGTCACTAATTTTCCGTTCAATACTTGAATTTGATAAGCAGATGAAATACCAGAAATGTCCTTCGCACCGGCAAACACAGCAACAGAGTTCAACTCATTGTTGATTTGGTGAAATTCTACATCTGTGACTTCTTCGTGTGCTTCAATTCGTTTGAGACAAATACTTTCGATTAAAACAATTCGTTATGGTACAAAGCGCTCGTAAAGATTGATAACTGACGTTGATTCTAGTGGGCACTTTGTACTTCATCCTGGGCCTCACAAACAAAGTTTTCGGCGAAATCCACTTGTATCAATGCCTCATCGACAAATTCGATATTGGAGGCCCGTGGAAGATCGTGAAGGATGAATATTTCAGCTTGTGCACGTTTGACAAAACAGTGTTTGAGAAAATGGGACGATATGGCAGCAAGATGTGCGATGAGCTCTGATAAAACACAGCCCTCTGTAAATATACAATGAATTCATACAAAATGGTCGGTAACGTAACACATGTTTTCAGTCATTTATTCCACCATGGTACTATTTTTGATTAATTTCAATTTGGTTTCTTGAAATACACTCTAAACACACACAAAAAAATGTATATCATCAAATTGGTTGAGTTGCTTAAATATGTGTAAAAAACTTTTCTAAATTTTTGTCGGTAACGTTACTCCCAAAAAGCGGTACATTGAAAGGTTGTTAAATAAGACCACGGATAATATTTTTGTTTGAAATTTTGATATAGTTCGTTGCTTTGGAGTATATTACACTGAATATAATCAAAATTGCATCATAAAAAGTTTAATAAAGTATAAATTCTTACCTTTTTCTGAGGCTCTGTTGATTTATCAATTTTCGACACACAGTAAGAACAAGTTAATGAGTGCGAAATGTCGTACCAAAGAAACATTTCTTTGTGTGAAATTAGTGTTTCCCGATGCTATGGAATATATTCTAACAGAATATCATAGCAATAGCGGTAAATTCAAAGAAAAAAATTTGTTTGCTTGGTTTCGTTTAACGTACCCTTGACCATATGTTTATTTAATGATATTTACTCTGTAATTAATGGTTTGAAGTTACATCAACTTACCGTCTAGCATTCGGTTGGATTTAATTTAAATTTATTTTATTAGATTTCATCCCGTAAATGCAGATTATCCTTTTGCTAATTTTATGCGCAAGAGCTTTAGCTCGGTGGGAAATAATTTGTATCCGGCTCGTGCTCGTTTCGATTCCCCTAAACCCCCTGTTGTGGTGCGGTTGGATCCCCCAATCCCAGTGCATCCCTCCCTCCCCGTGATTCGTTAATTAGGTTGCATCGTGTTTTTGCCGCGCGGCGAGGACAACGATGCGCTCTGTGCCGGCTGGTAATTGCCATTCCGGGTTAGACATTCATTATTTATGGAACGTGTCCTCTTTCCTTTCTCCTCTCTCCTTCTGGCGCACTTAGCTCTTCGGGGAGATTGTGATGCTGGCCAGTGCCTCCATTTCCGGTCTCTACTATCGCATCATGTCGGATGCGGCGCACAATCGCACCGTCGACGGCACCCGGACGGGCATCGAGCAGCGCGTGAAGCTGGAATGCGAGCGGGAGCAGCAGGAGCAGCTGCTGCTCAGCGTGATACCCGCCTACATTGCAGCAGAGGTAAGGACACTCGGAGAAGTATTTTTTTAATATTTTTCGGAATTTAATTTGGTCAGTGTAAAGTCCTGTTAGTTTGCTATTCTTAACAATAATAATAAAATTAAATTTGTTCGAGTGTAATCCCATGTCAGAGCGACAGATAAGCTGTGTTTTACTGGGAATAATCACATTGTTGCTTGTAATTCCCAGGTGAAGCGCAGCATCATGTTGAAGATGGCCGATGCCTGCCAGAGAGCTGGAGGACAGGCCTCCACCTCGGCCACCCGTTTCCACGAACTGCATGTCCAGCGCCACACAAATGTCACCATTCTCTTCGCTGACATCGTCAACTTCACGCCTCTGTCGAGTTCCCTGACGGCCAGTGATCTGGTCAAGACCCTGAACGATTTGTTTGGTCGTTTCGATCAGATAGCACAGGTAAAGTAAGCGGAAAAGTGAAGTATTAAGAAGTAAGAAAAGGATATTTCCAAAAAAACCCTTTTATCCTCCTTCTTTTTGCGTTGTCACAATGAAAAGGCTACAATACGTAAATTCCAAATAGTAATTAATTATTTGTTTCCGGCAGGAGAACCAATGCCTTCGTATCAAGATCCTGGGCGATTGCTATTACTGCGTATCTGGCCTGCCCATTTCCCGGCCCCAACATGCAACCAATTGTGTCAACATGGGCCTGCAGATGATCGATGCCATCAGGTGAGTGTGCCCCACGTTTTGGCCGGGCCCGAGACGGGGACAGGGCTTTGCTTGGCCGAGGTCTGTTGGTTCTAGGTCAACATTTGCATTGGCCCCGTCACCGGGTGGGTGTGCGTCTTGTTTGTCTTTCGCTCCCGGCCAGCCTTTGACTTCCACTCGGAGCTCCTTTGGCCAGGGCTGTGATTGTCGTGCTAGCTAAGAATGGTTCTTGCATTCACAGTTAACTGAGCCATAAAGCGTCCTTTTGCTTGGCTAGTTTCGGTCTTGTTCAAGGTTTGTGGCCCAATAGAGGATTAAAACTAAAATTAAAATATACATTTAAGCTAGAACTTTTCGGTGCTATTGATTTGTTTCTTTAGGTTTTCGTAAGCTCCTACAACAAATGCTAAGCAAAATAAAATTTATTTAAAACTCACATTTTTATTGCACATTATACCAATTTTAAATTAGAGGCGTGTCAACTCATTTGATCTGCCATTTTCATCTGTGACCGGGTTCGAGGTTTTAATTGCAGCCAGAAATCCTCGCATTTCCGGTGAAGTCACTCCCTCAGACCCCCGGCTTTATGGGGCACCATTAAAAACGTATTATGCTATAAAGGCCCACGAACGAGATGGGAAATAAAAGAATGCCAAACAGAAACATCATAAAATACAATAAACAATATCGACACAAAGGCCGTTTTATTACACGCGAGAATTTATGCACAAGTGGCCTCAGGACCAAGGAGTCTCTCATTTCAGCTTTTGCTTGCGTTTTTCCCGGCTTTTTATTGGACTCTGTGCTTATTCCTATTGTTTATTTTTGCGTGCCGGCCTTTCCTTATTTCGGTGCCTTCCGAACTCTGGCCTTTTAATCTTTGCGCCGACCAATGGCCCCCCAAGTTGGCCCAAAATCTGGCTTTGTTCCTGCCACAAACTCGCTTGAAAAGATACTCGCACTCGTGAGCTGTTGACTTTCGGGCAGCTTAACAGGCAGCCGGGGAAAAGCCAAAAGTTTTCAGCAGCAGGCAAACAAGATTTAATTATGAATTGCATTTCCCTTGTCATATAATCTCGAGAATGGGACAACTTTAATAGGGCTCGCGATTGCCCCAAAAATGTAGGCAATGGATTTGGTCGCAAAGCCATCTTGATTTTATGGCTTTTAGTTTGGGAAATATGTACATGAATTATGCAGTTCAATCAGAAATTTGCAACTTTTTGTTTTGAAAACTTTTGGCACTCAGAAATTCACAATCCCAAAATCCGGACACAAAAATCCAATACCTTTTTCGCCGTTGTGGCCATATCCATATCCTCTCTGCTAACCAAATGACCAGAAAGGGCCAAAGCAAATAAAACCCCGAAGGGTTCCCCAGTGATTTGGCCTTCGATGCGGCTCATTTGACCCCGACGGCATTCAAGCCAACAGAAAATGCTGCTTAACGTTAATAACTCAAGAACTCTTGTTGGCCAGCCTTCAATGTCTATCCAGGAACAAAAGTTCCTGCAAAGGCACCACTAGGTTCAACACTCAACACAATTTCCGGCAACCTTTTCTGTGTAATGAAAAACTAAATGTGATTAATATCCTAAGTAAATTGGAGAATACAAAATTGATTTAACTTTTTAACCATCAACGTGTCAAGGTGTAATTAATTATTGTTCGTTTTTAGTGGATAGTAAAACGGATAGTAAACGGACATATTGACATATTTACGAGATAACATAATTTTAAATAACAATTTTAAACATGATAGCTAAACATCCTTGTGATGAATCCAACTTTATAATAATTTATTTCAAAAACAAATTAGGATATTTTTTAATAAAATGATTTTTTTTTTTCGGTAAATCCTATTTTTTCGGTAAAAAAAATGTAAATAAATTTCAATAATAATTCATAATTTTTAATGTAATAAACAATTTTGATACGGTATGACTTTTTCTCTCTCGAGTCACAACTAAAACTTGAATCCTAGTTTTCTAAGTGCACCTTTTGGGTAGTGTTTTGTGGCCCCCACCTCGCTTGGCGATTCCCGCCCGTATCATAGTCGTCCATCGGTCCGGAGTCGACCTGGTCCGCTTGTGCTTTATGGCCCATAAAATTGTTAATACGGCGACGGCACAACTAGCCTGCAGTTGTGTACCCACTCGTATATCCTTAATAATACATACATATGTACATAAGCGCGAGGCGCTGCTTTGTGCTTTGTGCTCCGCTCATTGTTTGCCCTTCGCTTACTCCAACAGACACGTGCGTGAGGCGACCGGCATAAACGTCGACATGCGAATTGGCATCCACACGGGCAACGTTCTCTGCGGCGTCCTTGGCCTACGCAAGTGGCAATTTGATGTTTGGAGCGACGACGTTACATTGGCCAACCACATGGAGAGCGGCGGTGTAGCCGGGTAAGTGTTTGTGTGCACTCGGACAAAAATCTAATCGCAATCGGTGATCCATTCACATATTACTTCGTGATTTATTTGGAGATTTTTTATAGGAACAATCGACATATCACACTAGCATTTTTCTTTTATTTTTTTATATTTATATATTTAATAGAAAAAGTAAGGATTATACTTGCAGAGTCATTACAACCAAAGTTTGAATACGGATTAACATAAAATATATTTATCAGGGTGTTCCAGAAATCACTAGGGTTTTGAAAATCCCATAAAAAGGTGTCTATATAATATAATTTTTTTGGACGATATTTTTATACCTTTTAATGGTTTTAAAAACTCCTGCAAGCTCTTAAGCAACCCCTCATATATTTCATTTATACATCTATAAGTATTACAATTTTTATAAAAGATGAAATTATTAATCACATCTTTAATCTCTGTTAAAGAAGGTCTTAATTCAAAAGAATTTAACACCTAAAGATAACTGTCTTACAAATTTTAATACCATTTATATACATATAGCTGTATTCAAGTGACCTTTACAATTTTCTCTGTGCAGGCGAGGGCTTTCCCTCATCTCGCCATTACGCTTGTACCACTGACAACGACAACGACAACGATGACGAGCGAGGCGAACAAAAATAAATAAACAAAACGCGGAACCCGCGGGTGGGAATCGGGAAAGGGGGTCAGGAAGGGCGTGGTGGCACAAAGCGAGTCAAGCAGTCGTAATGGTAATTTAAATTAGCCTCGGTGTGGTCGCAATTAAACGGGCTTCAGTACAAGTCAGCATAACACTGAAAGGCAAAGGTTAAGGTTACGAAGAGATGCACAAAAAAATAAAGAACCGAAGTTGACAAAGAATTCCAAATTAAAGAATTCCTACATATGTGCCATATGCACACAGGTATTAATTAATTATAATATAAGAATGCGAATTCTAAAGGGGAATTTTATTCATAATGAGCGAAAGAAAACCGTTATAAATTCTATATTAAAATAAGGCTTGAGAGGCGGAAGTTGAAATCCAAAAATAATAACATTACGCTTGAAAGATTATTTATACTCCAACATTTAACAAGCGAAATTTATGTGTTTCCTTCTCTAGATCACCTTTTTGTATAATTAAATTTAAAATATGTTTCCGCTCAGCTTTATTCCGGGAAATTCCTAAGGTTGGCTTTGCAAATGCCAAAGTCTAAAACTCTCTGCCTCCCACCTTTCCATTCCCAGAACAGTTTAACTTTTATGCACAAACAAACAATTTCCGTTTGGTTTATTCATTTCGCGTACTTAAGTCGCGCTCAAGTCCCTCAGATGAATGCTAGCTGAGAATGTTCAAATGTTTTCTTTTATCTTACCTGCGGTCACATACGAAGACTTCAATTATTTTGAATTGAATGGAAATGCTTTACTCAATGAGCCGGAAAACGCTCAGACGCCTCGACTCGGGCTTCACGCACGAATTACGCTTCCCTTGAGCCGAAATATCAACAAAATTACGTAGGAAATAGATAAATACGAGTAGACATAGAGACAGGAGCCGCCTAAATTATTTTGCATACAAATGTGTGTGTTTACACCAGGAGAAAGTAAGGGGAAGTAGGATAAGCTATCTTAATGTTAATAAACTTATTGCAATGAATTTTTCAGCCTCTCTAAAATAGAATGTCTTTAAAATGTATAAAATATATGAAGCCGTTTATTGCTACAACTTTAAGTATTTTTTTAAATAGGCACATAAAGATTGTATTATTTGATTTTCTTTTTAAAAACGATTTTAATTTCGGTGTAATTGTGCTAAAAACCGATGACATACAAATAAAAGTAGGTTACTCATACGCCCCGTGTGTCACCCGCACAAGCCTTCTTCATCATTCCTCAACTTTCTCATCGTCATCTGTGCTTGCGTTCCTTCCGCAGGCGCGTCCACATCACCAAACAGACTCTGGACTTCCTGGGAGACAAATTCGAGGTGGAGCAGGGCGAGGGCGGCAACCGGGATACCTATTTGGCGGACCACAAGGTAGAAACCTATCTCATCGTTCCCCCGAAACCGGCCTACACCTACAGCGTTCCACGCGTGGTGGAGTGCATCGAGCACAACGATCCCAGTCCCACGGACGAAGTCAAGGATGTGGAACACCCCAACGATGCCGGCGACGCCACCGAGAAGCTACTCCCGGTAACGGTGGATCCACCTCCACCGCATGTTACCGACGAGAAAATGTCCCCCACTTCGACAAACAGCCAGGAGGCTCCTGGGCACGCCCCTCTTGCCTCGGCCGCCTCCATGTCCATCAAGGAGTTGTCCGAGGAGGAGGATGAGGTCGATGAGGCAACGGCGGTCACAGAGCCATTGATGGTCAAAGATCAGGATAACAAGGACAATAGCCAGGAGATGAAGCCCAATGGCGCACACCGCGGCAGTGGCGATTCCGCCGCTTCCGAATCGGCGGCCAAGTCGGCCGCCCTCTCCCTGCCCGCGGAGGATCTGCTCAGCATGAGTGGATCGGAGAGTGGAATCTCCAACAGCGGCACGCCGGCTCCGTCCTCGAACCCGGCAAGTGTCACGCCCACGGCAGCAGCTCCCGCCGGGGCATCTTCGGCCAGCAACAGCCTGACAGTGGCCGAGGCCCCGGAGAGATCCCGCCGGAAGTTGTCGGTGCAAGGTGAGAAAACCACTGGGAATATTTATAAATTTCGGGAACAACTTTTTTATAAATATTTAAAGAGGTGCTACAGAAATGTTTAGGGTTTTTAAAACTTTTAAAAAGGTGTCCAAAATTAGACTAAAAAATTGTAAATCTTAAAGAAAAAATATTATATTTTTTGGCTACTTAATAATATCTTTGCATTTTTTTGGGCAAACTTAAACTTTTCCTATGATTCCAATAAGTCCTGAAACCCCGTATATATTTTAAATTAATATAGGATGCATTTTGGGTTTCAGTTGTTATGTCATTTAAAACATTTTAATTTAACACTTAAGAGTTCTGAATTCTATACAAGGGAAAGATTCTTCATAAAATGTTACGCAAAATACAGTTTAAATAATATAAAATTGTGCGAGAAATTGTTTATATTTTGGAAATACACTTCTGCAGAATTATGTATAATAATTAACTTAATTCGTTGCAAAACCGTAGTTTTTCCTTTCAAAAAATGGTTAAAAATAAAACTTAAAAGTTGTGTGTTCTAATTAAAATCAAACAAAAATCCAAGAAAATCGAAAGAAATATTAACCAAAACAAAGTTTCAAAAGCTCCTATAATTAGCTCTTGTAGCTATTATAATTAAATTGCAAATTGAAATGTCAGGGAAACGAACTTCGACAGAATAATTAACACCACAAGCCATCAATCAGGACCTGTAAAGGGCATTAACACTTCAGCGTTGCCGGCGATGATTGCTTTTTATTTATGTGACCGCCTCTCCACCTCCTTTTTTACACCCGCCAGGTCTGATGTCCTTCGCCGACAGACGCCGCTCCTCCGGAGCCTTCATCGAGGGACGCAAGCTGTCCATCCACAGCGGAGAAAGTTTCCGCAGCCATGCGGGTAAGTTCCCCCTGCAAAGCGCAACAGTTGAAAATCACTTTCACAAATGAGCTCAGGTTATGCATAATTTTATCGCTCGCCGGGCAACTTTTGCATCGTAAATTTATCGCAGGCTTGCATTTGTTTGCGGATTGGCCTTTGTGATAACTTTAGCCATGGCCATGGACCGAGCACAGCACGGAGCACCGAGGACTGGGGTCCGTGGACCAGAACCAGGGCAATTAAGCTCCTTTGACAGCCAGCTGGGCTTCGGTGGCCCTTTTAGTGGAATATTTTTGGATGATGGTGGAAGAATTGAGGTACCGGGGGTACGGCGAGTTCTGTACGTGAAGCCGTGAGGTTTTGTCCTGGTTTATGAGTTTTAATTTGCCAAGGACATCGAGTGTTGTGTGTGGCATGTGGCACAGTCACTTTGATGGCATTTTTAATGCGAATGGGTGACTTTTAATGAGCTTGTCGTCTGGCCGGACAGCCCCCCAACTAGCTGAACTGTAAAAACTCCGCAGCTTTTGGGGTGTAATAAGCCAAGCGATTTGCGACAGATTTTTCATTATTAATGAGATTGTACTGGACCGCAAGAATGTCGTAAAGAGATACAGCCATTTGGAATTACGCAGCTCGTATAAAAACATCACAATGTTGTGTAGCAATCTGCAGTGTGCCACAAGGTGTTTTATTAAACAAATCTCGATTCATTATAAGCTTCTCAGAAGTCCTTTTGCCTTCTTTTAACATGAATAGTTTAATTGAACACTCTAAAAATATGAAACTATTTGGGAGAATATATTCGGACTCTTAAAGGATATTTTAATATCGTTGGGATTAAGATATAAACAAAATTATAGTCATCCATAACCGATTCTTAATAAAAAGATCACATTTTTATTATACAATTATTATTATTAGGAACCGAAATCAACGCGAATGTGTTGTATTTTACAATATAACGATTTTAACACTTTTAGGGACCTTTATACCATATAAGAGCGAATTTAGTTTAAGGAATAAACACAAAATTTAATAAAATAACTTTTGAACCCTTCCAGGTCATGTCACCCGCAATCGTCCCTCGTCGAAGATGACCAAATATGTGGAGTGTTGGGGCGCAGATCGACCCTTTGCCAATATAGCCGAGTCGAAGCTGGTGAAAAATATTGGGTTGGCGGTAAGTTGGAGGTCAAATGGGATGGGTTCAGGGCAGGAGTATGGGAAATTAAATTTAAAAGGCTGGGGAAATATCAGCAAATTGGCTAGGGCAAAAAGAATTTTCTTATTTTGCTTTGGTTATATATAGTGTTCTTTCTTAACATACACATGAGTACCTTTAATCAAAGGATGAGTAATAGTTAAATATATTTAAATGTTACGTCTTTTCTAAGCCATATCTTGTTTTAGGAGTTCTGCAGCATATTTTACATTAAATTTTCCGATAGCAGCGTCATACTTAATGCCAAAATCCAATTCCATTTGCATATCTTTAAGCAGTGTCTACTGTTAATAAATATTTGCGCCTGGGGCAAACTCATCTATAATCTGTCTTTTTCCTTTCTCCCCCCTTTGCCGGCTGCAGAGCATCGCCATGATTGAATCAAATTTACTGCCACCCGAGCGAAAATGTTTCAATTTTAATTTCTTCGGACCGCCCACGGAGCTGAAGCCGTTCACCATGTGGTACCGGAATACGCCTCGGGAGGCCATGTACCGCGCCCAGCCGGATACGCACTTCCGCTTCGACCTGATATGCGCCTTCGTCCTGTTCCTCTCCCTGGCCATCGTCCAGCTGATTGTAATCGAATTGTAGGTGAGATCAACTTGCATTAACGAACCCGTAGACTCACCCTTTGCCCTTTTTCGTCCTCTGTCTGCCGTGGAAACAGGAACCTGGCCCTGCTCGGCTCCCTCTTGGCCAGCTTCGTGTCGCTGGCCCTGTTCCTGTATCTGAGCAACATGTCCGTGCCTGATGTGCACGCCTCGTCGACGGAGCGCAACGGACCCGGACAGGTGGTGGCCAGCAGTCGCTACCTGCGCCTGGCCATGTTCGTCATAGTCAACATCCTAATTTCGTCCTGTGCCGTGTTTAGTGTGGTAAGTGTACTTCTCTTTATATTTTATTTTTATTTATATTATATATTATATTAATACGAGCAGCTAAAAGGTCATAGAATGTGATTGTCACTAGACACTAATCTTTAAATGTATCTTCCAGATATATTTCACAACTCCCGAGCACGAACACATTGAGCCAACCAATGCCACCGAGTTGGCCAGCAATTCATCGAGTGAATTCGACAACGCCACCCTGTTCGAGGATATGCAGCCTTGGGAAATAGGTCGTGCCATTCCCATTGCCCCCGTGTTCCTTTATTGCTGCGCCATTAGCCTGGCAGCGATATCGGCCTTCCTCCGATCCGGATTTATCCTCAAGCTGATTGCTATGTTGGTGGCTCTTATCGGACAAGTCACAGTGCTCGGTTACAGCGATCTCTTTCAAAAATACAATGACAAATACAATACAAACATCGAACATGGGTGAGTGACAACTCTTCCTTCCTAAAAAGAAGTCAACGATTGTTGGAATAAAGATTATTCCTATCTGAGATATAAGAAAGCCTTGCTGATTATTTCCACTCCCCCAGTTTACCCCTCGAGATCAAGGGCTTCCTGCTGCTCCTGGTCATCATTCTGGTGCTGCATACCCTGGATCGCCAGGGCGAGTATGTGGCTCGCACAGACTTCCTGTGGAAGGCCAAGCTGAAGGTCGAGCAGGAGGAGGTGGAGACCATGCGGGGCATCAACAAGGCAAGATCCACGTAGCGGCCAGTAAAAGCCATTCGATGTTAATTAAAATCGCTCTCCTGATTTGCAGATTCTGCTGGAGAACATTCTGCCGGCCCACGTAGCCACCCATTTCCTGCACCTAGAACGCTCCACGGAGCTCTACCACGAGAGCTACTCGTGCGTGGCCGTGATGTTCGCCTCCATTCCCAACTACAAGGAGTTCTACGACGAGACGGATGTGAACAAGCAGGGCCTGGAGTGCCTGCGCCTGTTGAACGAGATTATTTGTGATTTCGATAAGGTGAGCACTTATTTTTAATAAAAATCTTTCCCTTTTCCCTGAAATCAATAACCAATCCTCTTTCCAGTTGCTGTTGAAGCCCAAGTTCAGCGGAATCGAGAAGATAAAAACCATTGCCAGCACCTACATGTGTGCCTCGGGCCTGAGACCTGGCAAGGAGGATGGCGCTACGGTAAGTGGAGCTCCTGGAAATAATATAGCGCTCTTTGCCTACTTCTATCTTGACTAATGCCTGTCTCTTCAATGCTTTCATTAAACTAATCCTGTAAATAACAACATTTACAATCCTGACTCGGTTGCCCAATCAGTCTCGTAGCTTTGCGGTAAGTCTTAAGAGATGTCTGCCCAAATGTCGGCACAATTCTAAAGAGAAATGATAAATTAGCTAACATTATATGGCCGGCTCTAACAGCTTGAAATTAAACCCAATAAAAAATGTCTGAGTTTCACTTAAATTCCAACCATTCCCTCTGTATACCCCAGCCAAATCCCAATCGACCGAATGTTATTTACTGTTCAAATGCCTTTTAATCGCTGCTTAGCACTTTAATTAAATTTTTACAACTACCAAACAAAGGGGAAATCAAATCACATTGGCCCAAAAAAGGCCAACAGAGGAGGAAGAGTGATAAAAAAAAAGGGTCGCCAAATGAGGGTCGAACGGTGGGAGGGTAATGGGAGAGGGAGTGGGACTGGGATTAGCTGGCACAATTGGTTTCTAGGAAGCGGGGAAATAAGGACTAAACGGTATCGGGACTAACGCAATTCTCGGTGTTTTTTCTGCCCACAGGACGAGAAGCGCACGGAGGAGCACAACGTGGTCATACTGGTCGAGTTTGCGATTGCTTTGATGTCCATATTGGATTCGATTAATCGGGAGTCGTTCCAACGCTTCCGCCTCCGCATTGGGCTCAATCACGGTCCGGTGATTGCCGGCGTGATTGGCGCTCAAAAGCCACAGTACGATATCTGGAGTAACACAGTCAATGTGGCCTCACGCATGGACTCCTGCGGCGTGATGGGACGGCTACAGGTGAGTGGAAGGACTAAGGGAGTTAGGGAGTGTCCCATAAAGAAAATTGTAAAAAAAAATATGTAAAATAAGTTAAAAGTCTAGTTTTTCCATCAATACTTTTTTGGGTTTAAGAAAAAAGAGAAAAGGAAAATTATTTAATATAAAGTTAACATTAAAAAATATTATTTATTTTCAAACTATTTTTTAGAATTTGTAACTTCAAATGATTTTAATTATAATAACTTAATAATTTTGATATTAAAGCTAGTACAAATTTACCAAAAAGTTGGCCAAAAAGTTAAAGTTTTTTCAAACTATTCTTTGATTTTGAAGACATATAATTCTTTAAATGAATGTAAATTAATAACCTAAAATAAAAACAAAACTCTTTCAGAAAAAAGACAAATGAAAGGTGGTTTATACAATTAGTTTCGATATTATCACGAAAGTACTCTTTACTGAGAGACATACTAACATCTTGCAGACTTGGGATTTAATTTAGGAAATGGAAAATTATGTAACGCTCTAAACAATTTATTAGCTTGCACTCACCCATTTTTTTCTGTTTTCAGACGACGGAAAATACGGCGAAAATATTAATGGCCGCCGGCTACGAATGCGAGTGCCGAGGCCTGACCTATGTCAAGGGCAAGGGCAATCTAGTCACCTACTTTGTAAAGACACCATTCGATGGGAAATTGTAAATCATCCAATTGCTGTTGATACTATTTAATGGATATTTATGATCATGTACACCAAGCGTAGGCCAAAAGTCACTTCGAAGCATCTTCTTATTTATTTTGAGCTTTTCATTTAGTTGTAATGAATTTGCAAGCATTTAAAATACGTTGCTCATCACACTCACGCACATGTTAGGTATTTGTTAGCAAAGGTTTGTTTTTTAGTTAGTTAGTAGAATATAAATGTTATTGACTATTTCGTACAACTTGTTAGCTAATCTTATGCGTAGCCATCACTTAAACAGCGAATAATTATATACGATTCGAATTAAATATATGGTAGACAAAGAAATGCAATTTAGCCCACCCTAGTCCAAAAAATAACCAACGTTTAAATATATCCAAAAACATATCCGCCTCCCTGTTTTTTTTAATTAAATCCGAGGCTGTCAATTTAATTTAAAGTAATTTGCCTACACACATGTTTCTACTACTTACCTTTCCTTTCCCTCTCCCAGTTAGGCGCAGTCTAAGTTAATTCGTTAAAAATGTACTATTTTTTCAAGCAACACTAGTTAAATTCTTTGAGAAGAATCAATTAAAACTCTATATATTTTTTTACTCAAACGTTTTTTACTGTTACTAAACTATTCACGGCATCATATTTGGATATATGTATGTATCTGTGTATATAACTATATAAGAGAGAATCCACCAAAGCGAACTACTTTTTAAGAGAAATCAAAGCTCAAAAACAGCATCCTGTGTACCTTACATATCCCCAAAAAACTACACAATACCTCCTCTGACCTGTTTCAACAATGGATTTCAACCGAACTATCAATATTTTGACACCGTTTTTGAATATAACACAATATTTAAATGAAATGTTTACAAACAGACCTGACCCCGCTGCTGGAGCTTTACAAGTAGTTTCATTGAACAATATTTGATATTATTAAACGATTTGATTGAATAGTAAATGATAAATAAAGGAAATACATAAGATATTACAGTGATTCATTAAAATGGTTTTGTGTGATTATTGTTCTTCATTTTTGTACCCTTGTTGAGGGTATTATTTCTTGTATGTATTTTAGCCATCAACAACCGAGACGATCTATCTACGGGATGGAGGTAGCAGCTATAGAGCTACCTGGAAAAACTTGTATATTTATCATAAAGAAATTAAATATACATATAAGATATTAATTAAAATGGTTTTGTTAACTATTTTTCTTTATTTTTCTACCCTTCTAGGGGGTATTATGGCTTGTATGTATTTTAGCTATCAACAACCGAGACGATCTAACTACGGGATGGAGGTAGCAGTTATAGAGCTACCTTGAAAAACTTGTATATTTATCATAATGAAATGGAATACATAAGATATTAATTAAAATGGTTTTGTGTAACTATGTTTCTTTATTTTTGTACCCTTGTAGGGGTATTATGACCTGTATGTATTTTAGCCATCATCAACAACCGAGACTATATAGACAAGGGCTATTAAGGTTAGAGCTATCTGGAGTAATTTTTCAAATAGTCTTCTGCTGTGAACTAACTAGATAAACATCTCTGGATTAATATTCAACTTTAAATTGATATTTTAATTTGAGATCAATGCATGAAAAGGGATATTTTGTCTGATCTATCGCGGAAATATATTTTTTAAAAATGAACACTTAAATTAAAAAATTAGTAATAATTATATTTTAGTTTTAATATTAATACTTTCAAGTCAAGTCGATCTAGCCATATGCACTGGTTTCATAAATGTTATATCGTTAAATTTAGAAAAATGTAATTTTAATTTTGTTTAACTAAAATTCAAAGTGCTGATTTGACAAATCTAATAAAAACTAATAGTAGAATTTAATGCATTTTTGGAATAGTTAAGAATGCCCAAAAAACTATCATATAGAAATATACCTTATTAGCCTTTTTTACTGATTAATAAATCAATCAAATTTATAATATTAAAGAAATCTTCAAAACTTTTGTCAACTTTTCAATAAAAAATAATACAAAAAAAAATAAAATAAAATATTAAATATTAAATTCAGTTTGCTAATTTATCAACCTAATAAAAACTAAATCTTTCTACTTTAAAATTAAAATAACATTGTGCTTACCTATGTACATATGTATTAATCAAAAGTGGTGATTTTTTTCAAATTCGGCCACTGATCCAATTAGAAATTGCAAGGGCATCCAGACTTTTAGTTCCCGAAGTTGGAAATTATTCTTGTTTTTGATTAGAAATTTAACTAAAAACTGAAGTAAAATGGAAATTTAACTAAATTGCAAGGTTTTATTTAAAATTTTTGTATTTTAGGATCTTCCTTCGTTTTTAATTCTTTAAATTAGTAGATTTTACACCAAACATCCAAAATAAAATTACAGTCGAATACCACAAATGTATAATAATTTCTTATTATTATCGGTTAATTGTGTTCTGAGCCTTCAAATAGTTTTTTAGACATAATTAAATACCTACAAATTCCGTAATTCCGTATATGGATGAATATATTATATCTACACATTCAATATATATTTGATATAAACGTTTCTGGTTTCACAATAAATAATGTGTGGTTTTTATGTATAAATGAAATGTATTCTCCATGTCGCAGTACTTTAAATGTTTAGAGTAAAGTGCTCCGCTGCTTCTCAGTTTACAAACAGAATTCTGTAAGCATTGCAGAACCGAAACCGTTCCCGGCTCGCGATCTTTAATGTTTGATGAGGTCAGCAATGTTCTCCAGCCGCTTCGCTTCACATTATGTACATCGCAGCCCTTGTTAGAATTTCTTCGCCCAGGAGCTTGGTCAGCATTCTCGGATCTCGGATAGCCATGTGTACATAAACACAACGCAGGCGCAAACCCCCGAGTCTCCACCGAGTTTCCAACTCTGCTATGATTTGCCTTTCAGTTGCCGTCTCGGCCTTGCAAGTGACAGTGTTCAAAGATATTCACGGCCCACTCAATGTCGTGCAGTGTTTACGGAAATCTCTTAGCTTAAAAATTTTGTTATTGTTTTCGAAATATCCAAATTATTAAAGTTCAAGTATTATATTGACTTTTACGTTTTATGCATGAATATATATTTTTTTGCGTGAAAATAATACCTTAAATAAATTTTTGGGCGTATACCAATGAACTATCGCAATCATTAATATAAAGTGTCCGCTTAAAAAGGTTTCACTAACGATTACCTATATTTTAGTGAGTGTACCCCTTTAAAAATACAATTGAATACTTATATGAACATAAAGTACAGATCTTAAAATCTAGAGACACTTTGAGTTGGATCTATCTATAGCTCCTGCTATATGTATGTAAACAAAATTGTACTTTTGGCCAGAACGAGTTCTGAGGGAGTGAAAAATTATTATAAAATCTTAAAGTTCACACAAATCGTTATCGGCTATTTCCAATCTTCCTGGTTGGTAGAATACAAGCAGCTTTAGAAGTTTGTTTTACGAACTAAGGAGATTCGGGATGAGCAGGTGTCAAGCATATATCCTTGTTTTCATCCCAGATATGAGTCGTTTCTATTGGAGCGCTACAACTAAACGAGTTCAAGGGCTAGGGGGACTTCGAGTCGGGCTCGAACTCAAGAGAATCCAAGGCGAGGGAAATCAGAGAGAAACAGAAGGTATAACAAATCACAGAGCAAACTGCAAACGATATCAGGAAGCCAGAGATGCCGTCCTCGCGCCTCTAGAAGTGCGGCAGGCAGACCTTTCCGGCGAACAGCTCTGACACCACGGTAATCCACAGCGCCAGCACGAACATGATGTAGGAGATTCCGATCTTGAAGGTATTGGGCAGCTGATAAGCTTGCCCGCCGATCTCCTCGATGTGGAAGCCCAGCGGGAAGACGACCGCCGCCATGCAGAAGAGCACCATGGCCGTGAATCCCACCCAGCGGGCGTAGGGGATGACGTTCCGATTGCAGGAGGATGAGGCCAGAAGAATGACGGTGGTGGTCACGCATATGCAGCCTATGAATATGCAAATCAGGGCAACTAGCCACTCTGGCTGCAGATCGGGGGTGTAGCACACCTGGGGCCGGTTATACAGAGTCATGCAGGTCCACATAAGACCCAGCCGGATGTCCCCTACAAGGAAATTAAAAATCTGTTAATGCCAACGGTCAGTCTTTGGGACACTTCCGTGTTTTTACCAGTTCCGGACTCCGTGATTATCCAATCTGGCAGGGCCAGGCTCACGATCGCAAACACATCGGCGGCCATGAAAAGAGTTGCACTAATTGTCGTTAGTTTATCCATTTCAATGTAAATGCAATGTCTAAAACGAAAACAAATCTCTGGATATTCTGGCAGCTGTTTTGTAGGGTTGTTGATAATATATCAATATATCGATATTTTTCTAAAGATTATATATTTATATGACGATTTCCCCAAATATCGAAATAGTGATATTTTTATTTTGTATTGTTGGTCAAGACGAATATTTCAATATTTTCAATCGAACTAACTATTATTTTTGAAGGTTTTTAGGTTTATTTTAAGCAATTTCCATTCCATTAGGCTTAATGTTGCTTATTTCCCCGTAACTTCTTATTTTAATATGATTGATGATATGATGATATGCAATACTTAAGTAAGCCCTGCACGATATATTTTTATATTTTGATAAAAAAAAAATATCGTCGATACATTTTGAAAAAAATCTCCATTGCATGTCACTATTTCTGTTGATGACAAAACTTCGATAGCTGCCGCACAATGGTGGTGGCTTATATGTTTATCGGTTCACAAGAGCAAAGGGCGCGCGGAGCATATAATTCAAAATAATAATTGTTTCGGTTGCATTTTTTTTTAATTAAATATATTTAAAAACGTCTTGCTCAATAATATTGAATTATTTTAATATTTAAGCCAATGTTTTAATCATTTTTCGCATTTTACATACTCAAAGTATGTTATTATTTTAAAATGGGAAAAATTAGGAATATTCTTTTAAGTTTAAAAGTAATATTTTTATCTAGCCATTTGACATTGCGGGCTCTTAAATATTTAAGCATTCGTTTTTAATATTTCATATACAAATGATAAAAAAATATTTATATTACAGGTACATATATTTATATTTTGTCTGCCTAAATAACTCAAAAGAAACCATATTTGATATATTCAAGAAACTATATATAATACGATATTCAATTTAAAAGTTATGCTCAAGGCCAAGTAACTATAATATATGTAATTAAAGGGGAAGGCAGTGTCGCATTCAACCGCCCTGTCCACTTATACATACATATGTACGATATGCAGGGGTATAAAAATAAAGTTACAATTCCAATTATAAGTGAAGGAATTGTACGTGGCCACGTCGCATGAGCGCCGCTGACGTGTCCTTAGTGCGTTCACCCAGGTTAGCCCAGCTTATGCGGGAGGGTGAATTTAGATTCAGGTTTAGGTTAGGTGGTTTGGTTATATCTGCACGGCGATATCTATTGGGAGAAGCGGCGGCCAGCGCTCTGTCAGCCCCTTCAATGCCCCATAATTGCGGGACAGGAGCTAGTGGGGCCGCTGCCGCTGTTATCGTCCCGCGGGCCATGTAATTCTCGTATTATTAGCAAATTTCATTTGCATTCATTCACTTTTCGGATGTGCAACTCGACACTCGGTCGGGTCTTCATCGGTATTGGATTTCGTCGCGTCGCCGGCGGACCTCCTAGACCGAAATCGAAACCGTAGGGAAACTTGGGAAATGAGATTTCCATTAAATTTGTTTGTTATTGGTTCGATTCGGGTTTATAAGTATAAGCCAGCTAATGGCCCGTCCCGGCTCCACAAGGGAAGCAAAAACAAACAAAAAATCTTTACCCCTTTTGATGGTAAGTCTGATTTAAAATTTTCTTATCTACAATTGAATTACGCGTCCTACTTGTAGTTGTAAACGTTGCCAATCTCCCTGAACAATAAGTCGCTTTCGGCGTCCGGCACCAGGTACTTTTGCCCGAGTTTGCAACGCATTAGCTTTTAGATCTATGAGAATATATGAATTTTTGTCTTTTACTAATCTCGAGTGGTTTTACTACTGCTAGAAAATTAAGCTTTATTAAGCATATTAACACGCATACGTTATTTGCTATACGAAGATGATTCTGCAATAATAATAATAATAAATGTTGGGGAGATCTCCCTAAAGAGACTTAAGGCACTGTGAGCAACCTTTAGAATGTTTAGAAGTTTTTATCCTAGGCATCTGATTGACTTGTTCAATAATTTTATTTATTGCGCTTTGGACTACTTGAGTTAAATTGTAGTAAGGGTCCCTGATCTTTTATAGAAATAAATACAACCTTTTAATTGTGAAAGAATTTTTAAAATTGGTTCAGTAGGTTTTGATTTATTTTATTGCAGACCGCCTGCCGCCCCCGCGAAGAGAAGCTTTGAGGGAATCCCGCGAAATTGAAATGTTCTATTTCTATTTCTTATGTTTAGGATAAAATGGTTTTTTATACATTTTTTAAAAGGACCAATTTAGTTATTTTCTATGGCATGTGTGCATTGTAGTAAAAGACAAAAATGAATAAGAGTATATGGCCGAAGATATAAATCAGAAAAATGAATAATACCTAATATACATTTTATATTTGTGGTAGCAAATTCATTTTTTGGTGGTTCAGATATCACTAGGGACTTTAATTCTCTTACAATTTTTTTTTACATTTTTTGCATAGTTTAAACAGCTTTTTAAGAATTTTCAACACTTGTAATTTCTTTCTCACATGCCATTTTTCTGCGGACATCAGAAAACATCATATCTGTTCATATGTGTTCTTTGATTTTTCTTATTATTACTATCCACGGTGATATTACAATAAATGTAACAAATTGAAGTCCCATAACCTCTTCCTGACCTTAATTATTAATTAAAAATAAATTAATTATTTCTTTAAAACTAAACAAAATTTATAAAGTTATTTTTTAGGCAGCGTTACGACAAAGCTTTATTACTATTCTTGACGAAGAAATCGGTTCAAGCATTGCTGGCTTGTTATATACAGTACGGGACACCATCTCATAAGATTCTATTTCTTCAAGCCACTTAGTGCGAACTTTTTTAATGTACACTTCATTTTCTTGTTAACTTTATATTTACAGAAAGAACTACACCCGAAACCTTCGAGTCGTAGGCGACATGCCACTCGATACCACAGCCAAACAGTAACTAGGCTTTTGTAAACACATTTCACCTATAATAAGGGAAGGAAAGGCCGTCCATCGGCAGTTCTTGGCACGACATGGTCGTGTCCGAATCAGAGTCCGGGGTTCTGTCCGTTTCCGAGTCTCGACCGATGAGTGCACACCAGCCGGCAATCGACGGGTATGGCTGCAACGTAAATTCATATTTTAAGCCTTTTTTTATATTGCCTACTTTTTTTGCATAAAGAGCTCTGAATCCAGCACAAGGACTGAAGATTAAAAAGGAGCTTCTGCAGAGTAACAGTGTCCAAAAGGAGTTGGAGAGAAAGGAAACGAACGACAAAGGACATAACCAACACCGTATTGAGCCCAAGAATCCTGAGAAGAATGAAGCTGCGGGGGAAGATTTAATCAGACCCCTCGTTCTGGAAGAGCGACATTCGCTATCCATGTAGGTTTACCTAATCTTCTCGAGGGAATGGATTGTCTTATCCATTCTTGAAAATATAACTACTTTTAGAGCAGAGACCAAGAAGCGCAGAGCGAGCATCTACTCCAATGAACTGCTCTTCATACCCAAGGAGCTGGCCCGCAGTGAACTTCAGCAGCGAACACGAACGCTGAGCAGATACGCCAAGAACCGGGAGTATCACCTTCGAATGCTCAAGTTTCCTGTTGGATCTGGTCGTCCTCGATTAGTAGCAGAGCAGATGAAGAAAGCTCAAGCAGTTGATCAGCCGAACTCCGTACAGGTGTTGGAGGAATCGCAACTGACCAAGGAGGATGTTGCTATCAAACAAGAAGCGGAAACCATTGATGAGGTACACGAGGAACTTCAAAATTCAAGCGATTCGCAGCAGCTTATTCCCAACTTGGAGGTGGAAGAAGGAGTTCAAAACCAACTGCCCGACGATGAAGAGATCAGCAGTATTTTGTTTGATTTGGTGAAAAAGGAAGTTGAAGAAAACGAGGCGCTTGAGGAAAGGAACCGAAAGATCCTTCAAAGCCAGCGCCAAAGTGTCATAATAGCAAACACCTCAAGACTACAGCACTATCCCTATATGCGCTGGCACAAGCCAGACCTCGAAGTATTAGACTCCAAAGCACGACTCCAGGTGACATTCAAAGCCGAAACGGAGCCTGAAGTTCCAGTGAGCTACAGTGAGTTTCCACTCTGTGGAAACCTCATGGAAGTCAGTACTGACTGCAATCAAATGACAGAGCATGTGGAGGATGTCCAGGAGCTGGAGCTGAAACCACAGTTGCCAAGTGGACAGGATGACCCACTGCAATCCCAGTTTCAGAACAATCAGACAATCAATTACTTACCTCAGTGCGAGACCGTGCTTCAAATGCAGCTCCAACAGCCACAACTTGTAATGGGTGATGTACCCGCCGATAACTCCACTGAAGTACCACCCAGGTCTCCTGGTCTGGGAGGGCATTCAACAGACTTGGGGCTGCGGCAACAACTAATGCATCACATCGTCCAGCCGGACACATTCAGCGAGGAACTTCATCCATCCAACAGTTGCAACAACAACGCCGACGATCGAATCAACCAAAACCTGGGGCAACCCCATTTTCCTGAAACATTTCCCCCCGTAACAGACCGCCAGTGGAACCCCGCCAGTGTTGAGAACTACGCTGGCCAAGTGTTCCACGATCAGCAGTTGTACCTTCAGCAGCAATACCTCTACTCGCAGCAGTACCAGCGACAGCAACAGCAACAGCAGCAACAGCAACAGCAGCAACAGCAACACCAGCAGCAACAGCTCATCCTCTACCATCAACATCAATACAACATAGAAAACAAGGTCCAGGAAATGAGGTTAATGTACCAGCGTATCAAGTGCCGCGAGGAGGAGCAACTGCGTCAGTATGGCAAATCCCTGAAGAAAATCCAAGAGGAACGGCTCGCCGCCGAACGCCGGCATGCAGAGGAGAAGCGGATGTTCCTGCTCAAAATGGACCAGAGTAGGAAGCTTGAGGAGAAGCTGAGGTCAGAAAAGGAGCAGCTGCTTCGACAGCTGAGATCCGATCTTAAGACACTGGGGCTGAGAATTGCCGACCAGCAGCGTCAGCAGAAGGAGAGGGCCTTGGCCTGGTCCTGGCAGCACCAGCAGCATCAACAGCAGCACCAACAGGTGCAACTGCAGCGACAACAATTGCTGGCACAACAGGCGCAATCCCAACATCAGCAACCCCACGTCCCGCACCAGCAGCAGTACAGCCAGGAGATCGAGGCACCTCAGGGACAATTTATTCAATCCGAGGTCCAGTTAAACCAGGAGCAATTCACTCAGCACCAACAAATCGTGAACCAGCAACAACCGTTGCTGTACGATCCGCCAGCCTTTGTATATACACCCGCCTACCAGAATGCAAATGTGTATCAAAATAACTTGCAGCCCTATGGTGACCAGTTGCCACCTAATCCTGCGGAATCCCACAGTGGGACGGTCAGGTCCTCCCTCGACGTGCCCCGCCAAGTCTTGCTGCCACCAACGCCGTACTGTCCGAGCAACAGCAGGACCCTAAGCGAGGCCTCCTTATCGGCCAGGAGAATTCGACATCGTCGCCTCACCACTGACCACCGCTCGGAGCCATACGCTGTCCCAGTCAGGGCTCCGCCACCTCCAAGTGCACCACCACAAGCCGAGTACTTGCAGTTTCCGAGGAACCCACACATAAGTCCCAGAGCGGAAGGCAGCCATGACCTGGAAACCAGGTCTCACATGGCCAATTATGTAGCAAACTTTATGAACAGACGTGCCTGAAGATAGTTAAGAATGTGAAATGCATCTCTGAATTCTCTGAACTGCTCAATTGTGATTTTAGCCTGAGGAATTTCCAAGGCGAACTAACTTAAAAGTGACGACTTAAAAATGTTAATGACAAATAAAATGGTACCCTTGCGGCCTTAATTGTTTTTTAAATCTAAGAAGAAATCTAATATAAATATTTATCATATATAAATAAATATAGAACAGAGCTTTTTTTAATTTTCTGTTTTTTAATTTGCTTAAATCTTCATTCGGTTTAAGACGGCATCGTTCCCCAATTTATCCTTTCCAATTTTTAATGTAATAGCTTCAAGTAAACCGACGCATTATTTACTATTCATGTCTTACCTCTTCACAGCAGTAGAAACTATTTAATAATTTATCTTACAGATAAAGTATTTAATAATCATCAATTTCAGGCTTTTTCGTTCAAATGTACTCCCAAATTTTGATTGTTACCGAATTTATCTACTGTCTCTTGGTGGGACACGCACCAGGCCGGGATGCCAGAAGCAGTTGGAGCAACTGCATCGCGGACAGTGCCAGCAATTGCCACATTTCATGCAAAGGTTTCCGGCGCCACTGATGTCCCACTGTTCCTTGCTGCGCTGGCAAGAACGGCTGCACTTTGGGCTCTCTGTCCGGGCTCTGGTCAATCGGGCGGGGTCAGGAGCCGGTGGCGATGGAGCCACCGATGGTGACGATGGTAATTGCGAGGCAGGGGCAACTGACATCGGATCGGATGAAGGGGTTGCAGCGGGAACGTCCCTCTTGGCCAGACTTGGACTAATCGCGGTGGCTGGCGGGTCGTAAAAAGTCACCGCTTGGGCGGGTGCATACAGCTGGAAAGACAGCGGCACCGGAGTCGGGGACTCGCAACAGGGCCTGTCCCGCTCCCGTCGGAGCTCCGCTAACAGGCGTGGAAGTGGCAGGTCGTAGCGCACCATCTGCTGCGACGGCAGCTGCGAATTCTGTGCAAGATTCGTCACTAGCTGCTGCTGCGGCAGAAGCTGCGGCTGGGGCACCGGCAGACCCACCGGCACCAGGCTGATGGCCTGTGGGCTCCAGACGGAGGACATACACTGCACCGGAACCATACTGTATAGGTAAGCTGGTAGCTGGTCTGGCGAATAGCAGCTGCTTTCTGTCTCAGGCATGGATGAGGTGGGGGCAGCCAAATAGATGATCTGCGGCCCTGCGGCCGATTCTGGAACCTTTTGGGTCACCGTCATCATCTGCTCTGGCCTGGAAGTCCTCGCCGGAAGACTGGGCAAGGGACACGCTCCTAACGCGGGAGTTGTTGTGGCCTGCATCGACCGCGTGTCAAACCCCGAGGAAGAGGCTGCCTCGACGGGACAACACTGGCACTGAAAACTGCAGGCTGGCGTCTGGATAGGATTGAGAGCAGCAGTGGCTGGTGGTGGCGGCAGGCAGTATCCATCAATGTAGCCACTGCCATTCACTGGCGGAGCGCAAGAGCAGACCATTTGCTTCCTGTATTCGTCCAAGTTGAAGGAGTTGGGCAAGGGAACATTGCAGTCAATGCTGCAAAGGTAATTCTAGAGAAAAGAGCGCAAGCCAAAAACTTCAATTTGACCAGCACTAGGAACCCTTCGTTATATCTTGGCAAAATGCATCACCAATATTCCTAGTAAAGGCCATTTTGCAATTCCTACCTAAGACCCTCGGGTCCCTCGGTGACCAGACACATTCCCACCCTGGGGGGCTCCGACTCGCACTTGCCACCCAGCTCCTGGGCCTGCACCGTGGACACTGGAGCATAGCACATGCCGAACTGCTGCTGGCCTTGCTGCTGCTGCGTCTGGGATGGCGCCACATTTCCAGAGATCAGCTTTCCGGAAGGCGTTACATTGTAGCCATGCTCACAGCTCTCCGTGCAGAACATTTTCAACAATCCGACTTCAAAATTTTGTACATTATAATCTGACTGATTGTGTTGAAATGTGTATTTGAGTGGAAAAAAATGGATTGCTACATATGTATATTAATTACGGACTAACTTGTCACAATACAGGTTTTTCGATTAAAGGATCATTTTCACATTGGGTAAATATTTACTCTTGTTAAACATTTGTCAGTCAGATACTTATGCTGAACTTAATGATCAGAGATTAAAAAATAGGACCTTGAAGGCCATACTTCATTATTCATTCATCAGTTGTTTGGTCGAGTAGAAAACGACTTAACAGGGAATTTATGAGAAATTTGCAGCAGGACTGGATTATTTTCCTCCTAATTTGCAAAATAATACATAAATATATATATATAATAATACCTTTATACTGTTACTAGAAACTCACATCGCTAAGGCATTGAAAACACTTATTTCCAAATTTATGCTACCAAAATCATCTAAAATGCTCTGAAAAAATAACATCAATTCAATGTAAATTTGCCAAACTCAAGGCAAATAGAAGTTGGACACGATGTGTGCTCAGAACAACGCAAAATATTCCAGGGAATCCGATGCCAGCGAGGACACGCACTGTTTTCTGATCACCGTGGGCAAAGATCGTCAAATTGGTTCGGAGAAGGCAGATACCAATCCAGAAACTTCACCAAACAGACTCTGCATTGGTAAATGCTCTCCGAACATTAAGAAAAAGTTGAAGAATCGCATGGCTTCGCTTAGGCAGGATTCTCAAAAAATGAATGACATTCACGTGGGGTCTAGAGAGTGTAGAGCAGCCTTGAGTATGGACAAGACAAACAAGAACATTCAACGGCTAGATGAAATTCAGAACGCCGGGGGTCCGCCACGATTCATAACGATCTGTGACAGGATACTGGCGAACAGTCCCTCGTTTCTGGTGCTGAAGGACGCTTCGACCCGAAATGAAACTAGGGAGAATCAGGATTATTCGAACTTGAGCCAAAGCGAAAGCATTCATCCCCAGCAACAGACAGTGCCTCCGGTGATTAGATCCAATGCCGGATGTCAGACGGATGAGATGTGCTGCCAAGGAGATGAGGCATCATGCAATAATAGCTGTCATGAAGGTAATGCCAGCGGTGGGGAGGTATAATTTCCATATATTATGTAATCACTTTTTTAATGACTGCCTTATTGTTAAATATCCTTAAGCCCTTCTTTATCATTATATATTTAATGTCCTTAGAGAATGATGTCCCATCATCCCGAAACCTGTCGCAGTCAACTACTGTACCAATCCCAGTGCCTAAGATACAGTATCCTGCCAATGCCGAACAAACCCAATTTGAAAAAACCGAAAAGGAAGCGGAGGGTGCTCCCGTTATCAGTCTCCAAGCCCAATTGCAGCCACTTACACAAGAAATTCAGCAGCAGCAGCAAGAACAAAACTCAGCCTGCAGCCAGGCCCCTTATATGACCATCAGCTTCAAGCCCTTGCCTCAGGCAGGTTCCAGGTGTGGCACCTCTGTGGCCCCTTGCCAGCAATTCCCGAGTGCAGCAAGGAGCAACGCATCGTCCTGTTCCTTCTGCACCAGCAATTGCTGTCTGCCAAGGCCTCCACAAGTCTGCCAAATGCCAAAGACGGCCTGCTGCTTTCCGGGGCTTGCAGCGCCTCAGAATCTGAGCTCCTGCCTGCTGACTCCCTACGGACACCCCTGTTGCTGCTGTAGCCGTTCCATATCCTGCTGGCCTGCGTCAGGTCCGCAACACCAGTCATCTCTAGGATTCCCCGGGCACTTCAACAGAGGCGGCATGGTCGTGAGCAACCAGATCAGTCATCGTTTATTTCAACCTGTCCTGTCGACCACTTGCTTTGCGCCCCGCGGCAACTTTCAGTCTGGCATACACCCCTGTCAAAGCCAACTGATGCCCACCTGCAATCCGTGCTCCCACTGCCCCATAAATGTCCGTCACTATCCACACTGCAATTGTGCAGGGTTCGTGAACAACCAACAGCAGTGCCCATTACAGATGGGGCAGCAGTGCACAATGCAGATGAGGCAGCAGTACCCATCGCAGATGGGGCAGCTCCCAGTACTGGGACATCAGGACCAATGCAACGTTTGCAGCTTAAAGCAGAAGCCCAAGAAAGCAATAGGATCGGAAGGCAGCGGTGATGAAGGACTCAACCGAGATGGCTTGCTTCATGTCTTCTCGAAGGTACCGCAGGAATCTTCGAGAGCCAGAACCCAGCCCGTATCCGAGGACCAAGAGCATCAAGAGGAAACCGCCAACAATAAATCGTGTACGGGACTACCTCGAGCTTATGGAGGTGCAGCGCAAATCAAAAACACTTTCAATAGCAATGCGTTGTATGCAGCTCGGTCCGGACGAACTTGCCTGATCCTGAGACCCACAGCAACTGCCATGGTCCCACGGCTCCTCACCAGGCGAATCAGTCGCTATACATCGGTGATAATGGCACCAAAGTAAATAATATCCGAAGCAATAAAGTGATTTCAAGTATAAAAAGAATTAACGTAGCTCTTACTATTTAATAATTGGTAGATTTTCATAAACTAATTATTATATCTGGATAGCCAATAATTATAAACTCGAAAGGAATTCAAGTCGGATTTCTTTTAACAATATTTAATTAATGTAGTTATATGATCATTTTATAGATCAATTTTTGTTCTACTACTTAAAATATATTTTGCCATCGAGAGGTCGTGGCTTGAGTCAATCTCTAGGCCATCATTGGCATCAATTTCCACAATAGAGCACCTAAAATAGCATAATAAAATTAGCTTAAATTATTAAAAATTATTTGTATAAGATAAAAGTTTACCTGTTATTTTGAAGCAGACCAATATCCACCAGCCGTCTCCTTGAGAAATAAAACATTCCGGTTTCGACTATATCTCCCTTCCAGTCCTGGCGTCTTGGCCTGGAATTTAAATTAAACTCAGCCGGTACCAAGTAACCGTCAACCATTTTCCAACGAAGGTAATGTGATCTAATTTAATTAAAATAAATTGTGTTGTGTTAAGAGAAGATACTTTAAATAAAACAAGGGTCTTACCTTTTGGCAGCAAAAACACAGTCGTGTGAGTCGAATTTTTGCACAGCCTCTTGAATGTAGTTAGTTTTTAAAAACACAGATGTACATTGAAAGAGTGCAAAGTCGTGAATGGATGGATGAGATTTTAAGAACTCCGCAATGGCATCGATTGACGGAGTATCATCTCTCGCAAATTTGTGTGGACGATGGTGAACCATTGCACCAACTGCGAGACAAATAAATCAAGGGGTCTGTACGTTTCAGATAAGTTGTAAAAACTTAAAATTTAATACCTAGCATATATTTTAAATAAATTAATTAAAAGCTTTTTAGAGATTTTGCACCGTTTTTAAAACTTGTAAATAACCACTTAATTTCCTGTTAAAAACTTACACTTTTGTGCTTCAATGGCAATGTTTTTATCGTCTGTGGAAACCCATATGTGCTTAAAACAAGCAGAGCTTTTAATTATTTTAATTGTACGGGCCAACAATGAATAGCCGCCAACTTGAGCTAGGTTTTTTAGTTGTATCCCTTTGCTTCCTCCTCTAGCTAGAATTAGTGCGTGAATATCGTTTTCTGAACTGAAAATATATACTCTTTAGGTACAAGAACTAATATTTCATTAGAGTTACTTACCATAAATCTGTACAACCTATTTTAACAACAAACAGCGTAAAAATAAAGAATGTAGCAGGTCTCATAAACACCATTGTGATCTGTTTTAGGGTTCGCATCTGAATAAAGGAACACAGCAACTGCATACACTTACAACCTTATTGCGTTTAGGGTGAACCCGTGAGACTGGAATTATTTATTTTACACGTTAAATTTATTGCACATTTAAGTGTTTTGATTTAAAGTAGTTTTAGATCACTAGCTATGTTTAATTTACATTTTTGATATTGGAATGATTTAAACCATAGTTCAGAGTTTGTCACTTGTCCACTCTGTTTGCTCTACTAATTCACAAGCATACAATAAGCTAATTTAATCTATTATGGCTTTTTAGGCTGAGCTTATTTGTATTTGTAGTCTGGACTTTGGACTGCACCAAGATCTCATAATAGAGACCAGTACTGACCTGACAGCTGACAGAGGTGGACGGCTCTTCTCCTAAAAGATTTGTCAATACTTTTAAAAGGGATACTTAACCGGTGCAGGTGAAGTGATTTCCAATATATGACGAAAAATGGGGTAAAATAAAACGATGGTATTTGTTTACTTTTATTTATTGCACAGTTTTTTATTTTAGCTTACCAATATAAATCAGTTTTTTAGTTTATTTACTTTGCTAGATATAAAGTAAATAATCTTAAAAATACCACGTATCAAGAGGTAAGTTGTGTTAATATACGTAAATATATATAAAAATATATTAACAGAAATTACGCTTGTAAGAAAATATACAAAATATAATCTTGGTTTCTTGAAAAGTTTATCCGAGCAGTATTAACCTCATTCTACACAAAGGGTCAATATTGTGTGGATATGCGCAGTTATACAAACGCCTAATAACTACTATATGCATAGATCTTTTTTATGACTACGAGTTCATCTTTTAAAACGTTTCTATTATTACATTAAAGTGTGCTCACTACAGCACACTGGCATACCTTTGGTTAATGTATGCCTTGGTGTGGTAATTATAAGTTCTAATCGAGGCCGCCAATGTTTGAATTAATTGCTTGTCCCTTTTTGCCGATGGAGCAAACGAATCAATGCCACTGCTACTGATTTAAAAGTGAGAATTAGAAAAAACATACCCCGAAATGAAGTTATTCCTCTGAATATCCGAGGATTATTTTGTAATGCAAATATTACCTGATATTTCGAGTGCGCAGGACACGTTCCGCCCACGTCTGGGGTCTAGGTATGTCACGTGCCACTCCAGTTTGTTTTTTATCAATATAGTCAATCACATCATCATAATAATTGGTTCTGTAGTTGTACATATATTTGTATTGGAGAAACTTTGGCCTGAAAATAGAGAATTGCATAAGGTTCACAAGTTTGGGAGCTGTAAGTTAAAAAGGCACCAACCTGACCCAGTGTCGGTACAATTGAACTGGTTTCCTGTATCCATCGTCTTCTGGCGGAGGTGGAGGCGCTTTGAACTCAATTTCTTCCTCTACAGCAGCCGCCTCCTCGTTTGCCGGAGTCCCTCCGACCGCCACACTGTCAGACTTATGGTCGGAAGCCACACTCGGTGCCTTGGAGGGAGGAGCAGGAGTTCCCTGATTAGATGTTGAACCTGCTGCTGCTGCTGGCTCAGCCTCTTCGACACCGTCAGAACCCCCCCATGGATCTTCTTCGTCTCCCATATTACTGGAAAAAACATAGATAATCAATTCTTTAATATTTATTTGTTCAGAATAAGAGATCCCGAATATAAGAAAATAATTCAGTAATGAAATAAATATAAGAAATAATTTTCAATTTATTAGGCACAACAACAAAATGTTTCTTTTCTTTTCAATTACAATTCTAGTTGGAAGTTGCATAACAAATTGTTCGCATCTATGGTGTTTTTGTATTGAATTACTCTATTAGATTCTAAAAATAGGTAAAAATAAAAAAGTAAACTGGTCGAATTAAGGACAAACTCTATCGATTTCATTAGTATTTTTAGCACCAATGTACATCTATTTTGGTCTCGAAGTGATAAAAGGCTTACAGCATCTGTTAAGAAAACACTTTTTAGCACACAAATCTGGCATTCAATGGAACCATTAATGTTAATCCATTGGATGAAAATAAAAAGTCATATTTAAAAACTAAAATCAAAGATTAGTCCTTGCCATTGATAAGTTTTCAACAATATTTATTCATTCTAATGCAAGGGTGTAACTTTAGTTTTCCTTTGATCACCTAAATAAGGTATCTAGGATATTTGGTTCACTTGAAAATTAAGCGGTAATACCTTTACAATAGTGTTTATACTGGTATAAAAGAAAAAAGACTAATTGATCAATCTCCTGCTCGAAACAAATGCACTTAGAAAACTTAATCTAAATATATCGAGAAGCAGAAACTATATACATCGTTGGCATACATACATATTTAGTTTAATTGAGCGAAACACTATTAACACCTATGTAGCCGTACAATCAGCTAAAAACATACATTTGAAAACACATAATCCAAGAGTATTTAATTTGTATTATTTTAATATTAATACAAGTTTATAAACAACACTGAACCTTTGTACATAATTATAATTATTGTATTCATACCATTTTAGAGAGCATTATAATTTTATTCTGATTATAGAATCGTTTCAACACCAACTAGTTTCTCAGTTTTTAAACTTTCAAGATGACATATAAACGGTAGGGAAATTATTAGGTCAAAGCTATAATATCTCGCAGTTTTTTAACATATTTTAATTTTATTACCATAATTTTTTCTCTATTTTTTGTTTTCTACTAGTATATATTCTAAAGCTATATAAACAAGAGAACTATATTATATAGCAACCATATTATAGAAAAGTAATAAGAAAATGTATATTCTTTCGCTAAAGTAATATTTTTAATTTAAAGAAACAAGGTTTCATTGTCCAAACATTTAGTCATGGAGGGACCTTTAAAATTTACAATTTTGTAAAGGCAAACAATATATAATTAAAAAAGTCTTTAAAAGCAAGCAACAAAAAAATTAAAAATAATAAAAAACAAAACAAAGTGCAACATTTTCCTAATTTTATATGTAACCAAATATTTTAAAGAAAAGGGTCACATTATCCCGTATAGCAAGCTGTGTATTGTAGACAAACATAATAAAGTAATATTCAAAATCGAATTAAAATGTCCTTTGTGAGTTGAATTATAAGAAAAAAATGTTGGTAAAAAGAAAAAAGGGCGTCACGGTTGCCACAATTCCAATCTTTGTACTGATTGAAAAAAAAAGATTATTAATGTTAAGAAGTGCAGCTATCGTACTAACTAACAAAAAGTATAACAAATTAAATTGTATGCTAAATTAATAAATTAAATTAAAAAACATTTTTTTCTAATTTTTTTTTATTTTATGAATATTTTTTAAATACCCGCGAAAACAAAAAGACAGAAAGTTCTTCTTTCTCTTTTCGCTTTTTTATATGGTGTCTTGCTGCTTTCAGAAAATATATCTTATGTACTAGGCATCATTCATTTGTACTATTTTTATTTTGCGAAACTAGTGGGATTTTCGTTCCACGAGCTGTCGTGTGTAACACCCCAAATTACCCATTTCTCAAGTTCCAATTTAGTGCTTCCGCATTAATTTTTTCCATCTCTATTAGAGTTGTCAGATATTAAAAAAAAATATCGAATCGATGATTTTTTTTATCAAAATAAAAAAATAATAATAAGTAAAGTATCACTTAAAAATATCAATATATTCGATATTTTTAATACATAATTTTTGTTTTATATTTTAGCTAGCTAAAAAAAACTATCTAAAAACTATCTATCTATTGACCCCGATCGTGGACACGGCATTTATTGATTTAATACTAAAGACACTTATTGCTTACATGGGGTACACAATGTGTACTACACATATATAAAGTTATAGAATTAAGATTTTTTAATTTAATTACAAATTTAACGATGCATAAATTTGTTTTTGCGTGATGTTTTCCGATGTTTTTTTTTTTTGTGCCGATGTTATATGTATTTTGAAAACATCGACAACCATCGACATCGATGTTTTCGGTCGAACTTGAATCACTAGAGCGCTCAAAAAAATTGACCCAAAAACCCATTTAAATAAGTTTTTCTTTAAAATAATATTTATGTAAAGATAAAAACTTTTCATACTTTTTTCGTGCGGCCTTTTACATATACAGGCTTTCATGTAATGTAATTCATGTATTTGTCTTGTAAAAAAAATCAAATAAAAATATCGCCATTTCGATATTTGGGCAAACGAAAATCGTGATATAAATATATAATCTTTAGAAAAAATATTGATATATTGATATTTTACCGATTGGGAATTTTACATTCTCATCTACATTACCCGTTTGGGAATTCGAGGTTTTACACATGGTGCCAAAAAGTCGAGGTTTTCATACATTTTACAGATGGTGCCAAAAAGTCGAGGTATTATTGTTAAAAATATCGATACTTTGATATTTTATCAACAACCCTAATGCCACCCTTAAATGTATTGATTGTGTTTTGGTCGAATTTATTGCAATTGCAAAAAGTGGTATTGTTAATTTAGCAGGTTGCAGAAATGTGCCTAAATTCAATGTGTCATTTTTCTTCAGGTAATAATCGCATACAGGCATAAAGACATGCAAAATTCGAGTGAGAGAGTGCCATATACACACTGCGCTAATTTTGCTTGCATATATTGTGTGTACATATGTATATATGCATATAAATACATATCTAAATATACAAAATAACAATTTAGAACGAATTTATTACGGAAATAAAAATGCGTGTGTAAATTGCGCTTAGCATTGTTATTTTGAGGCAAGTGCCTATGTGACAAACAAATTCATTGCAAATATACAAACACGCGTACATTGTGTGAACACACATATGTACATATGTATGGACAAACAACATTCTTAATTTAAATTGAAAGTCCCACATCTTTGGAGCCGGTTATATTAATGTAGTTAAATTCCTTGCATAAATAGTGTAAATTTATGTAAGAAGGTTTATGGAGTATCCAGTGGGAGTGAGGACGCGTGGTCAGTTGGGGGCCGATGCCATTCGAATGCTGGAAATAGGCCCAGTTTTGACCAAGTGGAATATTTAGTTTTTGTTGGCTGGAAAGTTCAGTTCTCATTCTCATAAAATAAAAGTGCAGAAGTTGTATGCAAGTAAAAGGCCATAACAGAAAATATTGCGGCAGAAAAAAATAGGCGCGGGTCGTGCTTCCCCACGTGACACGCAGGCGTGTGCGTGTGCCAAAATTCCACTTCGTTTAGCGCATTCAGCATGAAAGGGGTTTTTGAAATTCTTTTGTTTTCAAGTGTTTCCCCACGAAGAGTAGTAGTAGTAACAGAAAACAGGGATCGCAGTAATAGGTATTAATAATAATAAATCGCCTGAATCTCTTTTACATTTTGAAATAAGAATAAGTTAATTTCATAGATGGGAAAAACGTCTGATTGCGACTTTTGAGTTACTTTACTTTTACTCGCCTTTTTCCCACATTTCAGTTTTCGGATATTTTGATCATTTTATCGACTTTCTGAAATAAATCGTTTAGATGTGAATGCGATTTTCGGTACATGAGTGTATCACAGTGTATAATATGTATATATCTCATATATTTATGGATTTTATGGTTTCTCGAGAGCTTAAAAATTCTTATAAGCTTGCCAAAAGCATACATATAGTATATCTATATAGACTATGATAAAATTAACCATTTTTGTTTAGTAAATTTTTCCAATAGTCTATTTACTGTATTTTATAAATTTTCTGATCACTCAGAACGGATAATAATTCTTTGCCTTTTGTTTTCTATTTGCAGCTTATTAGCCTCGAGAGGTAAATAATGCTATTTGACTTGGTCGACGGAACACTATCTGATGTAAGTAAATCATTTCTTACGAAGATAAAATAAAACGCATCGATAATGTTCGTGCCTAGCTTAATTATAGCCTAAAATGCATGTTTAACTAAATACTTAAGCAGCCAATTAAACGAATTATTTTATTTAAACATATCCAAACAGTTTGTGTAAATCTTTAAAATAATTAAACTTATGAACTAATAATAATATTATAAAAAACAGAATTCTGTAACCTAAAACGCAATATACTCGGCTACAAATAAATTATTACAATAATAAAACCCACTTTTAAAGTATTATATACCCTTGCAGAAGATTTTGCGAATTGCCCAATAGTTAACCGTACTTTGATTGTTGTTCGGATGAAGTGCTCAAAAAATGTCTGTCTCTAGTTCAAAAATGCTTACATTTTACAGAAAGTCTTAATAATACAGTTTTACTATACTGTCACTTCGTGTTTGTGCAATAAAATACCGAAACTAAACCGATGTTCTTCGTTTGCACTATTTGAACGGCATACTGCTTTCTGACGGTATCGTACTTTACTTTGTGTGGGTTTTTGTTTAAAGGGAAGAGGAAACCATTCTACATGGGAACGAACTGATGGAAGCTTTTAATTTGCAGCTCTGCATTGCTTGTATATAAATAATTTTTAACAATAAAAAATAGTTTTTAAATGGAACATGGCTTAAATTACATCGAATTTTTAATTATAAACGTTTATTAAAAGCTGAAAGCAATTAGCAAATTTTGCTACTATAATAAAGCAGCTTTTACGCTGGGATATAATATATCTTCACTAGGAAAACTATTCAACGACAATTAACTTATTTTTCTTATTTAAACTGTTTTTTTAGCGTTCTTAAACGAAAAAAAATTAATGAAATATAATGAATTAATAACGAAAACAAATAAATAATAGTCCTTGGTCAGCGTTGGCAACCCTATTTCTCTTTCAAAAAAGTCCTAGCGTGTACAGAAAATATGGTTAACCAATAATCGTCCTGTATAGAGACAATTTCCGCGCATGCGCCTCAACCATTTGATTAGTCCTTCGGTACACATCAGGTTTGAAATATACAAGTTAATAGTCAAGTAGTACAACTTTGCTTATTATTATCAAGAAAATTTTATAAATGAGTCGCTCGTTCAACCATCATTTTGTTCGTGTAACAATTCATACATATCGTTAACGTAATGCTATACAAGCAAAATTATTGATTTCGAGGAGTTTTTCTGCCCAGAAATACAAATTAAGTCAAATGTACACACCTGGCGAAGCAATTTAAGCGAGGAAAAAATTAAATACACACAATTTAGCTCCTAAAAAGTTATAAATAGTGAAAAATATGGGGTGCTTGAGTAGTAAAGACCGTTTAACCAAAGAAGACATGGAGTTCTTAAAAACCCATACGAGATATGACGAGGCTACTATTAAAGAGTGGTATAAAGGATTTAAGGTGAGTACAAATATTACCACACCAACGGAAAAGTCTCAAAAATATGTACGTTCGTCTCTTTTTGTGTAGCAAGATTGTCCCAACGGCCGATTGACGCCAGCTAAATTTGTCGATATGTATAAAATGTTTTTTCCATCCGGAAATGCGGAAGAGTTTTGCGACCATGTCTTTCGTACATTCGATATGGACAAAAATGGATATATTGACTTTAAGGTAATTATTCCTCCATTACCCACTTTTCCCTTGGCTTCAGATACAGAATTTCATGTGAAGGGTATGCTTCGGGCCAACGAGTAGGTAAGAAAACGCAAGTAAAAGGAATTAAATGTTGCGAAATAGAACACCAATCGCTGTGAGAGTTAATTGCAAATCCCAGTCAACGCAGACTGCCAGTCGAATAGAGGTAGAAATTAAGGTCCTCAGGTGGCAATGTAGATTTCTCGAAGCTCAATTTAATTTTAACTTAACGCGTATCTTATACATAGGTTGCTAGGGATGTTGTTACGTCTGTCAACGCTTTCAATAGATTAATTTTTACATATTTGGGTATCGCTCGTTCGGACTGTGAATTGGGATGATAGTATGTACTATATATTGCATATGTGATGAGAATTCATATTGTGTCATTATTGTACAGATATGTATGCCAATATGTGGACTCCCTTGCCGCATGACACTCACTTAATAATAACAAACCAGACTAAATCAACCTAAAATATACTTAATCATATTAAAAAATAATTCTTTTTTAGGAATTTTTACTCGCAATAGATGTAACTTCAAGCGGAACACCAGAGGAAAAGTTAAAGTGGGCCTTTCGAATGTACGATGTCGATGGCAATGGTGTCATAGACATACAAGAAATGACCAAAATTGTTCAGGTATGGCTTGACTTTTTATTATTTTATATGAAATAAACAAAACAAAAGGCCTTTTCTGCATTTTTTCTAATATTTCCTTCAGAATTGGTCGAACTCTTACCGTATTAAATTATACTTGATTTTTGATGTCTTTTCAGGCAATTTATGACATGCTAGGAGCGTGCTCATCTAATCGTCCAGCTGATTCAGCAGAAGAAAGAGCAAAAAATATTTTTGCAAAAATGGACGAAAATAACGATGGTCAATTAACCCAAGATGAGTTCTTAAAAGGATGCTTGCAAGATGAGGAGTTGTCAAAAATGTTGGCACCATAAACAATTATATCCTACAATATGTGTGTATTTGATGAAATCAGTAATGAAATGTATAAATATTTAATTTATATTTCTTATACTAAAATTAAACTACTATAAAACTATGAAATCATTAAACTATTTCGAGTGTGCGTCATTAAAAATTATTCCATATTTTTAGTTGTGATCATGTCTCCCATTGATTTCCCCAGAGGATGTTGTTCCCGAAAGCTTTATTTGACATATTGACAATCATCTATGACCAGACCGGAACACTATACATCTATATTTATTGTAAGCTTTTCGTGACAAATAAAAAACGACTCAAAAGATAACGGATTCTTAGCATTAGGGATTAGAATCCAGTAAATGCCCAACTAGATGTTTTACGAAGACGTATGTAGAATATAGAAACTGACCTAGATCGACTTATTATTTACACAATTTTCATTTACCTGTGAAATAAAGAATTTTAATATATTCTTCGAATTGTGGGGCCAGGTGGTAATTGGTTACATCAAAAAAATTCATAACTAAAAGCATTTGGTTTTCCAATCTTCAGCAAACAAATAATCTGAAAAAAACAGTCATCGGCTTGTCACTGCATGCCTACAAGAGATCACCTCCGGAACAAATAATGAACATATTTTATAAGAAGTTGAAGTCAGAATGAAGTCTCATGACATTATTCATCTTGTTTTTAGAGCTTTGGTAAATGGGTATATATTGTGGGAACTATATTAACTATGCCTATATTATAAATATATTTTATATTTGTGTTTGGTAGAATTATGTATTTATATTTAACCTTATATCTCAAAGATTATGATGCTTATTCGTTAAAGTACGTACGTAGGTGGATCCTGGCTATATTATAAGTAGTTTTACTTTAAGCAAGTGTACATAACATCAAAGAGAATATAGCCTGTTGTGGCATACATTTATAAGGCTTTACACGACAACTGTTAAATGGTAAATTGATCTTTATTGGCAATTTATACACTTTGGCTGCAAGGGTATTTAAATCTTCGGTACCCGATGAAAACTTTCCTTCTATTTCTATATAAAAATAGTTTTTAATTATAAATATTACATTGCATTTTAAGATAACTGTATAATGAAATTGTTCTGCAACAATGGGAAAGCAAAATAGTAAACTAAAACCTGAAGTTTTGGAGGACCTCAAGCAAAACACTGAGTTCACAGGTAAATTACCTTTAAATTATATTCGCGGGCAATGGTCCAGTGGTCGGTGGTTAAAAAAGTAATTGGTTATATGTTTCAGATGCTGAAATCCAAGAATGGTATAAAGGCTTTCTCAAGGACTGCCCAAGCGGGCATTTATCAGTAGAGGAGTTTAAGAAGATATATGGGAACTTTTTTCCATATGGCGATGCCAGCAAGGTAAGAGGCTATATTCCATCCCACAACAGCACACCAATTCTTGGATTTTCACTTAAAGTACTCATTTCCTCATAACGTAACAATATGTGTATTTTGTTCCTCAGTTTGCAGAACATGTGTTTAGGACATTTGATGCAAACGGCGATGGCACTATAGACTTTAGAGAGTTTTTGTGTGCACTAAGTGTCACTTCTCGAGGTAAACTCGAGCAAAAACTAAAATGGGCATTCTCAATGTATGATTTAGACGGGAACGGATACATATCGCGGCAGGAAATGCTTGAAATTGTTACAGTAAGTTCTTAAAATATTTTTCTTATGCAATTATAACATTGAACTAAATAAATGAATTATTTCTAGGCAATATATAAAATGGTTGGGTCGGTAATGAAAATGCCAGAGGACGAAAGTACTCCAGAAAAGCGAACCGATAAGATTTTTCGCCAAATGGATCGAAACAAGGATGGCAAATTAAGCTTGGAAGAGTTCATAGAAGGAGCCAAAAGTGATCCATCAATAGTACGATTATTACAGTGTGATCCGCAGTCCCATTAACTAAAATACTATTGAAATGCAAGCAATAATCATTTAACAGTGTATAGAGTAATTGCGAATTGAATTGTTTTGTTTCAGTATGGCCATTATGTATATTTCTTTCTAATAATAAACAATTCTTATAATATTTAATTATAATATTAAATAATATCTATTATGACCGTTCCAAAACACCCATGTTAAGGTTTTAAATTTTTCATAATAAAATGATCATAAAGGAAACCTTATCGTGTACGATGCTTAGAAATTTAAAAAAATTAGTAAAAAGTAAGTACAACAATTTCTTTGGAGTGCATAGCTTAATAAAGCAGGAGCATGAATCCATAATCCTAGCAAAAGACCACAATCTGGAGATAAGGGCAACAGCAGCGAAAAGTCAGAGATGAGCATCACCAATTAAAGATTCAAATGAATGCACAAAGCATCACAAACTTTATTTTTGTTTACTTCGGTCTTATAAAAATTTATGGTTAAACCATAAATAAATTTGATTCCATCCACCCCGGAGCCTTGTAGGGGCTGAGTGTACTTAACGCCCACCTAATCTATTTAGTTACGATCGCTGCAGCCAGGCTCCAGTTGAATCTCCCGTTGGGACCCTTTCGTAACTGTTGTCTACATTGGAAATGGTTCTGTACATCGCGTGATGCGATGAGAGCGGCAGATAGGCCTCTGATAGCGTTCCGGTGGGTGTCTGCTCATCATCGGATGGCTCCTCGTTGCTGGGTGGTTCCTTCTCGCCGCCCATGTGCAGGCGCGTTAGGTACAGCCCCTGAAGTGATGCCAAGTCCAACTCGACCTTCACTACTACTAATGCGACCGCCTCCTCTACCTCGTCCGAGGGGCAGGAGGGTGCCATTTTGGCTGTAGCCGTTGTCGTGCCAGGCCTCCGTGGACACCCCCACCTCCGCAGGTTCCTGCTTTTTGTGCAGGCGGCATTTCAGCTGGTTTTTGTCTTCTTGAACACAGTCTTGGGGAGTTCGAGCGGCGACGTGTGATGTAGCTGCCACTTTTTCCCCGCAACGGCCTGGCCGCCAGCTCTCTCTATCGGGGACACGCTCGTCCCCGCAGCTTTCTTCGCTGGAGCCACGTTCGGTGCACGGTGGTCCAGTGCTTTTTTATGGGCCTCCTCCGGCTTCAAGCCTCACTCGAGGTACCAGAGGTACCACTTACGACCGGCTCCGCTGAGGCCTTGCCTTAGAGGATCTCTGGCTCCTCCGGGCTGACCTGCCGCTGGGACAGGTTGCTTTCTTACTGCCTCGACCCTGCGGAAGAGGGTGTTGCGGCGTCTCTCGCCTGCAGGACAGCCGCCAGGGCAGTGGCAGGCACTGCAATCCCCCTGCTATCCGTTTGTTTGATGAACTCACTGTTGTTTTCTTTTTATTTTCTCATTAAATTTAAAGCAATTAAGACCAGAAAAAAATAAATTCATTTTATTATTCATTTTTGTAAGATATATATTTGCATGCGATCGCAATTTTCAAAGCACATTCATCTTGTTAAATAGTTTGTTGTATTAGTTTTTAGATTGCTTGCAGAACCTTGCGGAAGCGGTCCAGGACAATGTTTGCGTGGTATTCCTTGAATACTAAAGCTGGGCGGAATCGAATGGAAATTTCTCCACATCCTCCAGTTTGGATGCCGTGCAACTTCAGTGATCCAATTATTTGATCTCGCACCTTAGTGTTGGTGCAGTTGACTGCCAAGAATGTGCCACGTCCGCGTGTCGAGTTCAATATGTGTGGGAATTCTTTCTCCAAGCTCAATAAACCATCCTTAAGAACCTTTCCGGCCACGTTAACGTTGGCCAAGAGGTTGTCCTCCTGGATTACCTTCACAATTTCCTCCAAGAGCAGCACTTTTCCCGGGTCTCCCATCCAGGTATTGAAAATCCTGTAGGGCTCATTGGGAATAAAGTCGTCGTTGTGGAAGTAGCCTCCCAGCTGCAGCTTCTTACTGAAGGTCACAACATCTGGAGGACTCTCCAAGTTGAAATGTTCATGGGCCCAAAATTTTCCAGTACTTCCTCCTCCAGTTTGGACTTCATCGATCAAGAGGGCGACGCCCTTCTTCTTGCAAATGGCCTGCAGGCTTCTGAAGAATTCGGGCGACGCTTCGTTGTCACCTCCCTCACTCTGAATGGGTTCTACCACAATTCCGGCGACTGGATTCTTGCTCGAGTACTGCTCAATAAGATCCTGCACCTCGCTTAGGCACTTTTCGTCCTCCTTCTTGTTGTACTCTACATTTTCTTCCAGAGGATATTTGTACTGAGGGAATGAGGCAATCGGCCAATCGAAAGAGGGAACGTCTAGTTTATGAATATATTTCGAATGTGTCGTGGAAAGTGCCCCTAGGGTGCGTCCATGGAATGCTCCTTTGAATGAGAGAATACTAAGTTTAGGAGCTCCTGGAGGAATGTTGATCATGCAAGAGTTTTTCTCTTGCTCTGTAAGAGGAGCATTTCCGCGTAGTTTGTTTTGATACCTTAGGAAAAAATGTAAAATGTTTATATTTTGATGTTTTCCTATAATAATAATTTTAATACTTAAACAAAAAATAAAAATAATAGTAACGTACCATATAAAAATACTCTTATAAGCATTTTCGTTTGAGCATGAACCGCACATCATCGTGGTAATTTTGTTAAGTCCTTTCGGTGCGATATTCAACAAAACAGAGTGCAATTTTTCCGGCCATTCTTTTCCAGGGAAGACACCAAGTGCTGGTCTGTTAATTAAAGCTAAAAATACGCAAAAGTGTACTTAATATCGAAAACACTGACTGCACAGTATAGATGAATGACTTACTTTTCAGGTTCTGCTCGTTGCTAAAGACTTTGAAGAGTCTTGGATGGTTATAACCCAAGGGCACTGAGGAAATTTGAGTGTAGACATCGAGCAAAATATTTCCATCAACGTCGTGAATATAGTTCCCAGCAGACTTTTCGTAATCAGCAAAGAATTGGATTGTTCCGGTGGCCTATAAAAGAGCAATTTGTTTTAATTAATAAGTGGCCTTTGTTGACCAAAAATATACATATCTACATATATGTATGTATAGGGGTGGTGGCCTGATGTAGGCAAATAATGCTTTAGATAGGTGCATTAAGTAATAAAAAACAAAATACAATTTATGTTATCAGCAAACTGATAACAATAATAAACCTCACCTGAACAGAATCCAGGTGCTTTTTAAGCTCAATTGATTTTGGGCCAGGTATTGATTTTGTCCTCACCACTGGTTCCTTTGGCTCATTGTTGGTGGAGTACCTTTTGGCACTCAGCCGATATAGGCCTAAAAATAATATTGTTACAATTATAGTACTGGGAAAGACAGGAAATTTAAGTACTTATGTACCTTGCCTGGTAAGCGTATTTAGCCACAAGCTCCGCATGGTTCCTCTCGAATGCTCCGGGGTTAAGTGAAGGAATTGTTCAATAGGAAGACTAACGAATCACAAATGTATATTTACAGAATACCAACATATAAATGGTTATGTATGCAGGTTCATGCATATATCCATACACTTAAGAACAATCACACATTCGCAGTTCGGAACTTATCAATTTAGCTTTGGAAATTCCTCATGATTCTGCGTCATTTACATATTCACCTGTCCTGTCAGGCAAACTAATATGTTTGTTTTTGGCAGTATAAAGCTTATTTAAACTTTATGGCATTCTATTTATTGTAGTGCAGTTTTTTGTTGGTATTTGGTTTAGTTTGACTTAATTTAGTAAAGTTTACTTATTGTTTTATAGTAAACTTTACAATTTAACAGGCTTTAACTTATCAAGTTCAATTTTAGGATGTGTTAGGTGTCAGAGATAATAAGACGAATTCCTTTTATTATATACATAGTTTTTCTATTCTATTACATATATAAATTGTATATATTTTCTGTTATGCTATATAATTTTAATCAAGAGCTTTTCATATTGCTTCGCCTTTTTTCATATTATTTAAAAAAGCAGTTCCTTTGGTTTAGATCTAATTTATGTTATCGTTTAAAATTTAAAAATAAAAATAATTTAAAAAAACAAGATAGGAAGCTAACTTCGGCAAGCCGAACTTGAAATACCCTTGAAGTTAGTAGGTACATATGTATTTAAAATTGTGTACATACATATATACAGTTGTCCGATTTTGATCAAATTAAAACAGAAATTCAAGAATAATACAAAATGACCATATCTCAAATAATATGAAAATATGTTGAAAATTTGAATATTTTAAATTTTATAAAAAATATGTTGAAAACTGGCAAGGTTATATTTTGTCATTCAGATAGCTTCAAAACTGAGGGACTAGTTTTCTTAGAAACGGACTGAAAGACAAACAGACGGACATGGCTAGATCGACTCTGCTGTTAATGCTGATCAAGAATATATGTATGTATATACTTTATAGGGTCAGAAATATCTCCTTGACTGCGTTGCAAACTTCTGACTAAAATTATAATACCCTGCAAGGGTATAAAAACAGCTGATCTAACAGTACCATTTCCACTACTGTTAGTTGCCTTTATATTTCTAAAATAAATCTCTAAAAATAATTGAATTCAAAATAGAGATACAAAATAAGAATTATTTGTACAGTAAATAACAGTTTTTTAATGAATATAATTAAATTAAAAAATAAATAAAGTGTTCCAATTCCAATGTTTCAATGCGGATGACAATGCTGTAAGAACATGAATGGTTTTTCATGCAGGGCAGACACTTATCGATTTTTATTTTATGTAAATCGATGGCACATGCGGAATGTAAAATAAGATACACTTAAAGCACATAGTTTTTGTAATATGATTGAAATGAACAAAACTGCAATTGGAATTGCAGCGGGAGTGGCCGGAACCTTATTCATAGGATACTGCATCTACTTTGACAAGAAGCGTCGCAATGACCCAGAGTACAAGAAGAAAGTCCGTGAGCGTAAGAATATTTGACATAAAAGATAATTATGAAATAAACTAAACATTTCATCACATGTTAGGTCGCCGCCGCAACAAGAAATCTGGCACTGCCAAGCCTGGAATTCCAAATCTAAACGACCATGAAGCTATTGAAAGGTAGGCATGTTCAATATAAAATCATTATATAATATAATGCGGCACGTGTAGTTCTCACTGATTCATAAGAATTCCATTCATACATACGAGCAATTGTTCTTCGTATGCCAGCGATGTATGTCTGTACATATGTATGTACATTTATACATAAATGACCAAACGCATAAACGTATGTTGTGCTTAATGTTTTATTTATCTGCTGGCAGGTAAAATAAATGTAATATAAAATAATTGTAAAAATTGTACTTCCTTCTCTAAAGAAAGTCATCATAATTATACGAATATTTAACTAGTCCAAACTCATTTTATGAGTTACCATAGTATGTGTATTTAGAAAGAGGTTTTTATAAATTATGTGTGAAGGCATCTAGTTGGAATCAGCTGGGTTCTAAATTCATGTGTCTTCCTCATTATGTATACCGGGAACGTACAATAACTATAAGGAATAACATTGTAAATGGTAAAGTTAATAACAAAAAAAGAAGTAGAAGGATTTGCTTACAATTTAAGTGCGACCACATAAAAACAATTAGTTTAAAAACGGTTTTTAACCAGTAACAATGTGTTTTAGTTAAAATATTAAAAATAGGAGTATTTAACAAGCTGTATACTAGCATTCTAACAGGAATTATATTATTTTATATCTAATCCGCATAAAAACTATCTTTTTAGATACTTCGTGCAAGAAATCCAGCTGGGCGAGACCCTGATCGCTAGCGGAGACTTCGAGAGCGGTGTTGAGCATTTGGCGAATGCCATCGTTGTGTGCGGCCAGCCGGCTCGCCTGCTGCAGGTCCTGCAGTCCTCCCTTCCAGCTCAAGTATTCGCGATGCTCATCGTCAAAATGCAAGAGTTCGGAAATCGGGCGTCGGAGGGGAACGACGGCCCCATCTCCTTAGGGCAGAGCTCGGGACAACAGCTTGAAGGCGCTAAGATAATAGAAAGCTCATCGGGTGCAATTATCGATGATCTTGAATAATACTTGGAGATGGCTACAGAAATTGAAATGCCAATTTCAGCAGTAGAAATTAAGGGCTTCATATATTAACCACATATTTCTTTTTATATATTGATTTATCTGAATGTTCCCAATACATAAAAATAAATATGCGTAAACTGTTAACACTTAACGACTGTGTTCGGTACATGTTTTGTGCGGTTAACTACCACATAATGAAGTTAAAGATCGAACTTTACCCACTTTCTCAATGACCGGTGAAAATAAACTCCATCAATCTAGTATGGTAAATGTTAATCGTTATCAATCCAACTAGTTTGAACTGCACATTGAGAAAGCGAAACCTAAAAGCTATGCTTAGCCAGGCATTTTCTCATCGCATTGGGTATGTTTATAAATGTATAAATGTATCAACAATAAAAGATCAATCAAATGTTGATAAAAAATATAAATGACTTTAACTTTGTCGCGTATACAGGCATTTTAACAATTTTTTGACGTTTATCGTCTAATTTTTTCAATACAACACTAACTTGGCCATGCACACCTGGAACACATTTTGGAGGATCTCTAAGGATATACCAATACTGCCGTCATTATCTGTAGCAGCACGAGTGGGTGAATATTATTATATATGAGTATATATAACTAGTACATATGCATATTTTCGGAGTAAAACCGGTATTTAAAATCCATCTATCGAGAAAACAAAAAATGTCGACAAATTCTCAACGCTGGCGCCACTAACTGACAATTTAATGAGCTGTATGAAACGTTTTATAGCACTTTTATAGTACTATAAAATTATTATACGACATTCGGTAATACTTTCCTTCGAGAAACAAATCCTTTTCTGCTAAATCATTGGAAAATGTTTTTTTATTGGAAGGTTTTGTAACATATTTCACATTTTAATCAATCTCTGTAGATAAGTATATATGTATAAATATTGTGCATATTTTCGGAGTGAAACCGGTATTTAAAAAGCATCTATCGAGAAAATAAAAAATGTCGAAAAATTCTCAACTTTGGCGCCACTAAATGACAATTTGATTAGATGTACGAAACTTTTTATAGCACTTTTATAGTACTATAAAATTATTATACGATATTCGGTATTTCCTTCCTTCGAGAAACAAAGCCGTTTCTGCTAAATCATTGGGAAATGTTATGTTTTGTTCACATTTTATTTATGTTTAAAGACTGAAGTACTATAAATCATGTGATATTTCGGCTTCAGGATTAAATACGCAGCCATTCTCAATCGGACTATGGAGGAGCTTGCAAAATGGCTTTCTGAGAAGCAAGTGCCGTTGACCGGTGAGGAGACCATTCACCAGCTGCGTGGAATGGTAAAGGCCATAGACCTTAGATAATGCCATAAATGAAGGCGGAGAGCGTGGAGGAGGCCGAAATTACGATGCAGATGACGCTGTAGCACGAAAGGATCTCGCGGAGTTGAAGGCCTTGGAAGGCAATTCGCTGGACTGCAAGCCCATTGTTAAGATCAGAGACCTTGAGGCTATTTTGCGGAAATCCTCGGGAGACGACAACATGTCTGTGCGCGCATGGATTCGTGACTTCGAGCTGGCTGCAGTTATGTACGGATTAGACAGCTATCAACGTTGGCTGCTGGGTAGTCGAATGCTGGAGGGATCGGCTCGCTCATACATTATGCTCGAAAAACTAGCTACTCCAGATGACTAATCACCAGGTGGCAAAGCAGTTGCAGATCCGTTCCATTCGTACGAAGTTCGTACTAAGAACGAATCGCTACTGCAATATTTTATTGCGATGCGTCATATATGTATGTATTTGAAAATTGAGAATCAGATAATAAAGACTTTGTAAAAAACGTTCAGATCGTTGCTTATATGGATGATATAATTTTAGCATCATATTCCGTAGAAGAGCATAAAAAGATATTAGCAAGATTGCTAGACCGGCTCGTTGAGTTTAACCTCGAAGTAGTTTCCTGCAGAAGCGAATAAGTTACCTAGAATAAGTTAGTGTTGAATTTTGTTAGGAATTTTGCGTAACGATACACATTTCAGTGCTATAAAGCAACAATATCCGGAATCAATTAAAAGCAAGACGTTACACTTCTGTCTAGGTTTATTATCTTATTTTAGAAAGTTCGTTTCAAATTTTTCGCTTGTAGCAAAGACTTTAACTGACCTTCTTAGAAAAGGAGGGCCATTCCCCATATTGGCTCCCCAAAAGAATGCATTCGTACAGCGTTATCGAGTCCTCTCGTCCTGTCAATCTATAATCGTCACTATGAAACCGAATTGCATACGGATGCGAATTCCCATGGATTTGGGCCTGTTTTATTGTAGCGACAGCCTGATAATAAACTACATCCTGTTTTCTTTTCTCAAGAAGGGCTACTGCATCCAAATCTCGTTATCACAGTTTTGAACTCGAGACCTTGTCAATCATTTATGCCCTGAGCCGTTTCCGAATATACCTGGAACATATGTAAGTCCTTTTTGATAGTAACTGACTACAGTTCCACGGTTCAAACCTTGAGTAAAAAGGCTATAAATCCCCGTATTGTCCGTTGGTCTCTTGAAGTGATAAGTTTTAATTATTCTATAGCCCATAGGCCGGGGTCCAACATGGCACATGCAGATGCGCTTAGTAGGCAAACAGAGTTGCTAAGAGAAGTGGATGCAATTTCTGATCCGTGCCCGATTCCGTCAAGAGATTTTGTACCTTTTAAACCTAGTGTCCTTATTGAGCCTTGTGGTCCCGTTAACTCTTGTGGTCCTGTAAAGCCCGGTGTTTCGGTTGAATCTTGAGGTCCTACTTCACCTTGTATAACTACTGAAACCTTGTAAACCGTGTGGTTCTTCTAAACCTTGTGAACGTAGTGAAACTATTGGACCTTGTAAGCCATGGGGACTTTCTAAACAATGTTTAACTACAAGACCTTCTCCATTTAGGAAATGTGATGTACCTTGTAATCCTAAGAAACGTGTTAAATTCGTTATGTTTGCCCCGGAGGTTGAGGATATTGTTGGAATTGATATTGATTTACTGTTGCATACCGAACAGATAAGCGATACCGAAATATGTACGTCGAGTGCGAGAGATGTTGGAGATTGGTGAAGTGGAAAATATTGTGTTGTTAGATGGGATAGTGGATCGGAGGATAACGAGAAACTGCGTAATTATGTTTCGAGCCGAATGCAAGAAGATTTAATTAGTAATGAGAAATTAAGACATTTTGCGACAGATAAGTGTGTCAATAAAGTGAGAGAAAAATATTGGTTTCCTGGTAAAAATTACATATAACTGTTAGGACTGGGTTTAAGGAGTACACCCTTGCTGTTAAAATAAGGGGAACATTTCCATCAAATAGCAGAAATCGTTCACTGTTATTTGGGAAGGGGAAATAGTGGTTTTATACATTACAATCAACGGTGTTTGAGTTGCATGTTGCAACAGGATGTCATACTTGAGGGTTGAGTTCCAACCCGAAAGGACCTGCGTTTGCCAGATGAGTCGCGATTGCGAAATATCGAAACAGTTGAATTTCTGTTCTCATTGGATGCGGTTTATGTTGGCTAAAGTCGCGGCATATTGTGTACGTCGGAAGATTGCAATTGAATGAAGGAAATGAATGTTTCAATCAGAAGCCGCGCTATTCTTTTAATATGACTGCGAGGATACGCGACAGTATGCGATTCAATAAATATTTCTATGCCAACATGCAGTTCCAGTGCTAGTGATGTCCCTCTGTGAAATTCAGAAATATGTACGTACGTATTGTGTGTACACCGTTCACTACAATAATATGGTTTTTAAAATAAGTGTAAATGTGCTTAAAGATTGCATAACCGTGAGTGCTGGAGTGAATTTCGAAATCCCTTTATATCTAACAAATACCAGTGGATTGTGCAACAATAAAATATACCTTTAAAAGCCAAACGTGTTAGACTTCGGAGCAACTAGGATATGGATTATACGGAATGAAGGACTCCAAGTTTGTGTCTTGACAGGACTTTAATTTTGTTCTTGATTAATTCTATATATTTTGAGACATTTTTACCGATATTCATCATATACATATTCAACATAAACATAAAGACCACACAATATTTTTAGATTTCAAAATGCTGCATCACCCTTTTTATAATCCTCGTAAAATATATTTTTTAAACGGAATATATTTTTACCAGAGGACATAAATAACTAAATTTATTTATAAATTAATGTATGTGTTTTTGAAGTTTTTGTTATTTCCTTTTTTTCATATATTTGTTAACTTTACATGTCTAGAAACAAAGGGAACTTTTTTGCACAATTTATCAGAGGTTGTAAAAGTGAAACTTTTCACAACAGAAAATGCCAGCTTAAATCTATTTGGGAAATTTATGCTTATTTTCAAATAGTTTTATTTGGTACTGTGTTTGCCTAAACGAGGGTTCTGCATGTATTTTATTTCAAAAACGCGCCCTAAGTAGATCGCAGTCGAGAATAGAGCTGTCATCGATCAATGCGATCTAGTTTATCGATGCATCGATGGTTTCATCGATGTTTTTGCACCTCTAGTGATCGTAGTTAATGGTGCATACAATACATGCAGCTGGAAAAATTAATGTGTAATCCGTGGTAGCTCTAGCATTCTGTGATGAATGAAAATATATCTAGATGCTTGTGTGCGGCTCGAAATTAACGAACAACCAACGAAAACACCGAGTATTACTTCAACCGAAGTTGTTTGCGCAGTGGGAGTAACTTTTTATTATAAAGGTATACCTTTCACACATACAAATGTATCTCCATATGTTGGCCAAACAATTTTTTTGAGATTTGACTCAACCGTGGTTTATGTATTAAACTTAGTTTTAAAAAGTGCTGCCTACACCTAGTTCAGGGGTTCGGGTTGCGGTGTGTGTGTTTATTTACCTTATCGAAAATTAGGCCCACGAAAAAAGAGACACATGTTATCTGTGTACACCGCCGTACATATGCACATGCATACATATATGTATGTATGCAGCCAGCTTACATACAAATCTATGTAAACGCTGCATTTCTATATAAATTTACGGGAAAATCGGTTGGGCAAAGTGTGATTGTGGTTGTGATTTTGTGGATTGATTTTCAAAGTGAGAAACCAGACAAGTTGAAAAAGGGTTTCAATTCAAATTGCGTAGGCGCTCTATATACACATGTGTATGTGTATGTGTATGTGTATATATATTTACATATGTAATTGACTCGAGCCCACTTGCAGAATTACCAGCCAATCGCAGTTTTGGGATAAATAACAAGTTTTACCTTTGACTGATTCACCTTCTGAAGTGCTTAACTGCCGCTCGCTTCTTTCTTATAAATTACGGGCTTTATTACTCACATCAGTATGTACATAAATACATATGCAGTGCACACCGAGCCCATTTCGCAACCTTACATTTCATGAATTCGGTTAACAGTGAAATTGTTTCGAAACTCCTTCCCTGAACAAGTGGTTTGTTCTGGTAATTAATGATGACACATGACGCAATGAGAATATCTTCGGCATCAATTAAAAATTGTTCTTGTATTGTTTCGGTCTCTGCTTCAAAAGTTTATTTGGACAAAAAAACAGCTTTAAGCAGTTTTCCATCGAAAATTACCTCCAGTATCTGTAATGTGAGACAGAGGTTTTCTTTATCTGGCAAAGGTGTCAAAAGTTAAGTTAAGTGTGAACTTTTTCCCCTGAATATGTAGAGGTGTTTTTTGTTCTTAAAGAGCCAAATAAGAGGTGTGGTAAATTACCCTAATTTCTTTATTATCACTAGTGATAGGAGTCGAAAAGAAACCAAGTTTCCAAACAGGATCCAAAGAAGTTTTTATTTTTGGTTTTACGACCGGCTTAACATGTTTAATATTCTTTTCAAATTGTATTTTTATCAAATTTTTATTTTTAAGAAAACCATTAATATTAATTAATTTAGTTAATTTTAAAAGATTACCAATACAAACTATATAACTTCTATGTATATATGTATGTACATATGAAATTGTAATTATCATTAAAATCCAGCTAGCCTGTATTTACATACATATCTTTATATTTATTTATATTTACTTTTAAATTTTTTGTAATACGGATTTTCTAAAAAAAAAAAAAACAAATTAATTTTTGTAATTAAACAAAAATCCACTTTGTGTACAATTTTAGATAACCAAGAAAACAATAACAATAGAATGGATAATAACGACAGAGCTTCATACTAAATTTAAAATAAAATATAAATCATTCTTATTTTAAACATAACCATTTCGAAGAGATACTATTGAAGACATTTTAAAATCAGCCGCATTTAAATGTTGTCTTAGGTTCCACTTCCGTTGCTTTAAGTGAGGGAAAGATACACATAATCCTTTACGTTATGGCTTTTAAGTTCAATTATATTTAAATGTACATTATATAATTTTTTTTTGAAACAATCACTTTGTGTATAATAGGTGTTGATTATAGTAAACGATTTGTAATACTAAACATCTTATTTCCTTCTATTAAAAGCCATTTAATATAAGTAAATATTTAAATAATTTATTTAATTGGAAATGTGTAAAAAATATGTATAGCCTTGTTTTAATATTTCCATCTAGTCTGAGGTATTCCAATTTCTATTAGATACTGAAAAATGTTGGTCTATATTAACTCCATGGTGATATATTAATTTTGATTGACCTCTGAGGGTTATTCTTAGATGCGTAGGTATATGAACTTTGGCTTTTAGAAGTTAGTTTCCTTTGTAGTTCTTGAAATTGGAAATTCCGAAATAAGCTTATATGCTCAAAAAGCTACATATGTGAAACTACACGTATCACTCTACAGCGATGCATAGTTTTATAATCAATAGCCCGATAGTTCTTTCATTCCAATTAATAGAATTAATAATATAATAATTTATTTCTGCTGCATTTTAGTGATGCATGCCTCAAATTGGTTTTTTTTTTCAACCATCTCGAACCAGAAGTCAAAGAATTGTTAAAATGTACATTTTTAATTTAAAGCGGATATTGTGTTTATTCATATATGTACCTTGTATGTATTTTTCGCTTTAAATATTAGATACCTTTTTCAAAAATTGATAAAAAGCTGTAGCATCCCTAGAATTGCTCCACTAAGATGTAAAAGCGTTCTTTTTGTGGGGCAAAAGAATGTAGAAAGTAAAAAAATATAAATCAATTTGAAGTAAGAACGAAAACCTTAGTAAAATTGCCTAGTCACTGATAAGGCAACGTGAGAACATGCTTTTAAAGTTGAATCTGGGTCAAATCGATTTCGGAAGATGTACTTTAAGGTCGTCTTCGCAGCTCTTTGACCTGCTGAAAAATGTGATTGTTTAAAAAATTAAAAGATTGATGATTTTCCTGTTCAAACCTAGTCATACATATACGATGCATATAACATGCAATATAAATAAATACTTACTGTATTAAAATAAATAATAATGTAGTCTGTCTTCAATCTTATGTATACTAGTTCCAAAATGTTAGTTTACTGTGTCTGAAGCGATTTAATATGCCCAAGAAATATATAAAAGATAAATGTAAATAAGTCAAATGCTTAAGATTTGCAACCAATAGTAGTATTAATTTTTATACCCTTTAAGGGTATTCTAATATTAGTCAAAAGTTTGCAACGCAGTGAAGGAGGCATTTCCGACCCTATAACGTATACATATTCTTGATCAACATCAACAGCCGAGTCTATCTAGCCATGTCCGTCTATCCGTCTGTCCGTTTCTACGCAAACTAGTTCCTCAGTTTTGAATGAAATCTGAATGAAACTTTTCAGATAGTCTTCTATATGCTCTCACTAGTATATATGTATGTCGAAACGGGTCGGATCGGACTATATCATATAGCTGCCATAGGATTGATCGCAAAATTTTTTAGAAAAAATTATAACTTAGCCAGTTTTCAATATATTTTCATATAATTTGAGAAAAGGTCATTTTGTATCCTAGAATTTCGCTTTTATTTTTATCAAAATCGGACTACTTTATCATATACATAGCTGGCATAGGAGCGATCGGAAACTTTTTAATTTTGCTGTTTTTCAACATATGTATATCATATCTATTTCAGAGATATACACATTATATCATTAATTTCATGAAAATCGGATGATTCTATCATATATGTATGTACGAACATACATACCTGCTATACATAGAAACTATTGATTCTACTGTGAATGTAAAACTGTAACTGAAAAACTGTAAATTAGGAAAATATTTAATGCGAATTTTGATGATATGTATGTATAAATGATTTAGTTTTGTTCGTTTTTCTTTGATCCAATTGGATTAAACTTTGCATAAATTTGTTGCTCGTTTTTTTACGACCGGAAATAAAAATAATATTTAGGCATTAAAAATGTGAGTTTTGGATACACAATAATTTTTCAAGATAAAACAGAATGTTTTTACATTATTTTTGCCAATGTTGTTTTTTAGTACTTAAAGTGATGTATTTCTTTCATGTTCCCTGCAACTATCTGCGCTATCCTTAATTGTATAATTTCATGGAATTGTGTATACACTTTTCATTGTTGTTCCCTACCCAATTAACATATTTATGTCACCAGGTATTAACTTTGTTGTTTATTTGTCATACTGTAAGAATAAACTTGTCCTTAACCCACAAACGTTTTACAAAATTTGAATTTAACTAATCTAAGATTCGTAAAAATTTATAAGTTTCAACTGATAAAACCTATTTATTCTTTAACATGAATATAATAATATACAAATATGGAGTTTAATTACTATCCTTCCAATAATAAGCGATTCATTGTTGAATATTCAAGGATATAACACATGGTGTGCCATTCGAAGTTCAAGCATTTGTTTCTGAAAATAATATATGTATGAAAAAATATTTTATTTATGGATTTTCATTTCCATTATTAATTTATTTTGGTATCGGTCGATACGACGCGATTTGAAACCAATTAAAACTCGTTCTCGGCCTTCCAAATAATTATGTAGGTGCACTTCATATGCTTTATTTATTTAAATTTGTACAGATTAATCTTCAATTCGACACAAATTATGTGGTGAAGAGTGCGATGCTTAACTTCTGAGAACGTCTTCGTAGTGGTTTTCACAATATATGGGGCTGGCATTACTGACATTAAGAATTCATTAAATTTGTGTACCAACGTCCTTATAGCGTTATTACAGGGAGCACTTTTATTTATTTATTAGTGTTTTTTTTTTTTTTTTGATAAATTATTTTGAATGTAAAGCTTAACACACTCAGCTTGTTCTCTTGGTGTGTACTGTTTAATGGTAAAATTGTATTCGAATTACAGTTCCAGCGTGGTATGTCTGTCCCATTCAGGGGGTTTTCTAGTGTAGAGGCATGCATTTAGGGTTTTTTTAGGATGCAATAAATAAGAAACAAACAATATTTTTGCTATCCATTTTTTTTACCAGGCGTTTGTTGATATTTTAAGAATACGTAAAAAGTGCGAAACTACTCTTGCCACAATTCAAACTTTCTACTGATTTGCAAAAATGAAGATTACTAATGTTAAGAAGTGCAGCTATCGTACTAACTAAGAAAAAATTTAACAAATAAAATGTAAATATCGGCTCAGAAAACAAACGGGTTTTTCTATTTTTTTTTTTTTACTTTTTAAATTTTTTTTTGAAAAAGTAAAAATTGTATTTTTTTGTAATAATAGTTAGTACAAAATATGTGTTGAGAAGACTCACACCAAATGTAAATCGACTCAATAGAACTTGAGATATCATGACAAACTTTTTGAAAACTGTAGTTTCGGGAAAAACGCGTTTAAAGTTTAATGTTCCAGCCGGGCCAGTATTAAACCCGTGTCACTAAAATAGCTATATCTCTGGAAATATTTAAAATTTTGACTGATCCTTTTGAAAGGTTAAGCTTTATAAATATTTTTTCAAATTTCTACACTAGAATACCCCCTTAAAAAGCTTTACCTGTAGTAATGTCGAAGGTTTTTGACCCTTAAGTAAATTACTTTTAAGATATACAATTAACTTCTTTCAACTTGAAACAAAACGAATTTTAATTTAATTTTTAATAAATGTTTTATTTGTTTGTCTTACAGGATATTATGTGAAATAAGCGCAGTATATGTTTACTATGAAGATTAAAAAATATGTAACTCCTGTAAAAAGAAAAGATTTCAATATATTCCAATGGATTTCACTGCTGTGTAGTCTATGGTTAATTCCGACTGTACAAAGCAAATCCGATGACAAGCATACATCGACCCTCGAATATAGACTAGAGAACCAATTGGAAAATCTATATCGCTTTAGCCACAATGTATATAATGTTACCATACCAGAAAATAGTCTGGGTAAGACTTACGCTAAGGGAGTATTGCATGAAAGACTGGCCGGCATGAGAGTTGGCTTGAACTCAGAAGTTAAGTATAGGATAGTGAGCGGCGATAAGGAGAAGCTATTTAAAGCTGAAGAGAAACTGGTCGGAGACTTTGCCTTCTTAGCTATTCGAACTCGAACAAATAACGTTGTGCTAAACAGAGAGAAAACTGAGGAATACGTAATAAGGGTAAAAGCACATGTACATTTGCACGACAGAAATATATCAAGCCATGAAGCGGAAACGAATGTTCACATTAAAGTATTGGATCGCAACGACTTGAGTCCGTTGTTTTACCCAACCCAATATACTGTAGTTATTCCAGAGGACACTCCCAAATATCAAAGTATTCTAAAGGTCACCGCGGACGATGCAGATCTCGGCATCAATGGCGAAATTTACTACAGTCTGCTAATGGATAGCGAACACTTCGCCATCCATCCAACTACTGGGGAAATTACCCTCTTACAGCCCCTTCAGTATGCGGAAAACTCGCACTTTGAGCTCACGGTCCTCGCCTACGATAGGGGATCTTGGGTGAACCATCAGAACCACCAGGCGAGCAAGGCCAAGGTGAGCATTTCGGTGAAACAGGTTAACTTTTATGCTCCGGAAATCTTTACAAAAACATTCTCGAGCGTGACGCCAACATCGAATCCCCTGATATATGGCATTATTCGAGTCAATGACAAGGACATTGGGGTAAATGGGAATATCGGACGACTGGAGATAGTCGATGGCAACCCCGATGGCACGTTTCTCCTGAGATCCGCCGAGACCAAAGACGAGTACTATATCGAATTAAATCAGTTTGCGCACCTAAGTCATCAGCATTTTATTTACAATTTAACTTTACGAGCTGAGGACATGGGGACTCCGCGCAGATTCGCCTACAAATCAGTTCCAATACAAATCAAGCCCGAGAACAAGAACATTCCTATTTTCACGCAAGAAATCTACGAAGTCTCCATTCCGGAAACGGCCCCCATTAACATGCCGGTGATAAGGCTGAAGGTAAGCGATCCCGATTTGGGGAAGAATGCGCTGGTCTATCTGGAGATCGTTGGCGGCAACGAGGGCGATGAGTTTCGCATTAATCCAGACTCCGGAATGCTGTACACCGCCAAGCAGCTGGATGCCGAAAAGAAGTCCAGTTACACTCTCACCGTCTCGGCCATTGATCAGGCCAACGTTGGGTCGCGTAAGCAGTCCTCGGCGAAGGTGAAAATCAGCGTGCAGGATATGAACGATAATGACCCGATCTTCGAGAATGTAAATAAAATGATTAGTATAAATGAAAATAACTTGGCTGGATCCTTCGTGGTGAAGCTCACAGCTAAGGACAAGGACTCTGGTGAAAACTCGTACATATCTTATAGCATTGCCAACCTCAATACGGTGCCCTTTGAGATCGACCACTTCAGCGGTATTGTGAAGACCACCTCGCTCATTGACTACGAAACCATGAAGAGGAGCTACGAACTGATAATACGGGCCTCGGACTGGGGATTGCCGTACAGGAGGCAGACGGAAATTAAGCTTTCCATCGCCGTCAAGGACATTAACGACAACAGGCCTCAGTTCGAGCGCGTCAACTGCTATGGAAAAGTTACTAAATCGGCCCAGATGGGTACGGAAGTCTTCGTTACCACCGCCATTGACTTCGATGCTGGCGACACTATTTCCTATCGGTTGAGCGATGGAAACGAGGATGGTTGCTTCAGCTTGGACCCTTCCACCGGGTCCTTGTCCATTGCCTGCGACTTGATGAAAACGTCTCTGACGAATCGCGTTCTTAAAGTATCTGCCACGGATGGAACTCATTTCTCCGATGATCAGATCATAAATGTACACCTAATGCCCGAAGACTTGGGCGGAGATGCTGGTGTCTTGCATGGCTTCGGATCATTCGAGTGTCGAGAGACGGGGGTGGCCAGAAGGCTGGCTGAAACGAAGGCATTGGCGGAAAAGAACAACGTGAAGAGTGTGTCGGAGTCGGTGTTCAGCGACTTGTCACTGACCCCCAGTCGCTATGGCCAAAATGTGCACAGACCTGAATTTGTGAACTTTCCGCTGGAGTTGTCCATTAACGAGAGTGTTCAGTTGGGCGAAACCGTGGCGTGGATAGAGGCTAAGGATCGAGACTTGGGCTACAATGGCAAACTGGTGTTCGCCATTTCCGACGGCGACTATGATTCCGTTTTCCGCATCGATCCCGACCGCGGGGAACTTCAGATAATTGGTTATTTGGATAGGGAGCGTCAAAATGAGTATGTCCTGAACATCACCGTCTACGATCTGGGCAACCCCATCAAATCCAACTCGAAGATGCTGCCGATATCGATCCTGGATGTGAATGACAATCGCCCGGTCATACAGAAGACCCTGGCCACCTTTCGACTGGCGGAGAGTGCCAGGATAGGCACTGTGGTGCATTGCATTCATGCCACGGACGCCGATTCGGGAGTAAATGCCCAAGTGACTTATGCCCTGTCTGTTGAGTGTAGTGATTTTACGGTCAACGCTACTACAGGCTGCATTCGTCTAGCTAAGCCCCTCGATCGCGAGAGACAGGACAACTATGCCCTACACATAACGGCGAAAGATGGCGGAAATCCAGTTCTATCCTCAGAGGCCCTTGTTTACGTGCTGGTCGATGACGTCAATGACAACGCCCCGGTTTTTGGAGTCCAAGAATATATATTCAAAGTGCGCGAAGATCTTCCCCGCGGAACCGTATTGGCCGTTATAGAAGCTGTCGACGATGACATTGGCCCGAATGCCGACATTCTCTTTTCCCTCAAGGAAGAGACGCAGGATGAGGAGCTGTTTAGGATCGACAAGCACACGGGTGCGATACGGACTCAGGGAAATCTCGACTATGAGAACAAGCAAGTGCATAATCTTATTGTTAGTGCCATCGATGGCGGCGATCCATCCCTGACATCCGACATGCCCATAGTGATAATGATCATCGATGTGAACGAAAACCGTTTCGCTCCCGAATTCGATGACTTTGTGTATGAGGGGAAAATAAAGGAGAACCGGCCAAAGGGAACATTTATAATGAATGTCACTGCCCGGGACATGGACACAATTGATCTAAACTCCAAAATCACGTATTCCATCACAGGTGGCGATGGCCTTGGCATATTCGCTGTCAATGATCAAGGTTTGTATTGTGTTGCAAAATGTATTACAAAATGTGATGTAAGCTTTACGATAAGTAACGCACAAACACTTGATTTGTCTGGATTCAATCCGTAATAAAGTGGTGTACTTATCTTGAAGGTTATTATTATTATTATTTCTTTAACATTTCAAAACCTGTATATATATGCACCTATTTCAGGTTCAATAACTTCCTTATCTCAACTCGATACTGAGACGAAATCCTTTTACTGGCTGACACTATGCGCTCAGGACTGTGCCATTGTTCCCCTTAGCAATTGTGTTGAAGTAAGTGTATACACAATCCATTCGAGTTCATTTTTAATAATGCATCGTACTCAGGTTTACATCGAAGTCGAGAACGAAAACGATAACATACCGCTGACAGGCAGGCCAGTGTATTATGTAAATGTTACGGAAGCGAGTGAGGAGAATATCGAGATCATTACCCTGAATGCCGTCGATCCCAGATATAGATCCTGCTCAGTCCATTACCTACAGTATTGTATCTGGAAACCTTGTGGGCTACTTTGAAATTGATTCAAAAACAGGTACAAAATGCATGACAACACGTAATCGTAAAAAATTAAAATTTCTATTTGCTTAATTTGTAGGAGTAATCAAGACCACTGAGCGTAAATTGGACAGAGAAAACCAGGCCGAACACATTCTGGAGGTAATCAAGTGCTTTCTCAAATGTTTAGTGCCATATTAACAGTAACTCAATTCTTGTCAGGTGGGTATATCGGATAATGGATCGCCAGTGCTGTCATCTACTTCGAGGATCGTTGTATCCGTCCTGGATATTAACGATAATAGTCCGGAGTTTGACCAGCGGGTTTACAAAGTCCAAGTTCCCTCTTCAGCCACTGTGAACCAGTCCATATTTCAGGTAAGAGATCATTTATGATTACCATTGCAACAATATTTAATTAAAAACGAATTTATTTGTTCTCGTTTTTGTTTATTTTTGAATAGGTTCACGCTATTGACAATGATGATGGTGATAATGGACGTATTACATATTCCATCAAGTCCGGAAAGGGTAAAAATAAATTTCGGATCGATAGCCAAAGGGGACACATATTTATAGCGAAACCCCTGGAGTCCGATAATGAGTTTGAAATTCACATAAAAGCTGAAGACAACGGGACACCGAAAAAGAGTCAAACCGCCCGAGTGAATATAGTTGTTGTTCCTGTTAATCCCAACTCGAAGGCGGCACCCTTGATAGTAAAGAAGACGACCGAAAACGCTGTCGTTGATCTCACGGAGAACGATAAGCCAGGTTTCTTGGTGACTCAAGTGCTGGCTGTCGATGACGACAACGACCAACTGTGGTACAACATTTCCAGTAAGTCCAAAAATCGTTCATTTCTTCCTTTTGTCTCTCTTCTGTCCCTCTTCCTTAAGTCTCTTCTTCCTTTTGTCTCTCTTTTAGTTCTGCCTCTTCCTTTTGTCTCTCTCTCTTTCTTTAGCTCTCTTTCTTTTGTCTTTCTTCCTATTGTCTCTTTTTCTTCTGTCCCTCTTCCTTAAGTCTCTTCTTCCTTTTTTCTCTCTTTAAGTTCTCCATTTTCTTTTGTCTCTCTCTTTGGCTATACAGTAGAATCCGGTTATAACGACTCCGGTTATAACGTTTTTCCGGTTATTGCGACGAAAATTTGATGGCCTATTGGTTCCCATGCAATGGTATTGTATGCAAAGTACTACCGGTTTGTGCGACTACCGGCTATTACGACGTAAAATCGTCGGTCCCTTGAACGTCGCTATAACCGGATTCTACTGTATTTCTTTTGTCCTTCCTTTTGTCTCTCTTTCTTATGTCCCTCTTCCTTAAGGCTCTTCTTCTTTTTGTCTCTCTCTTAGTTCTCCATCTTCCTTTTGCCTCTCTCTTTCTTTGTCTCTCTTTCTTCTGTCCCTCTTCCTCAAGTCTCTTCTTCTTTTTGTCTCTCTTTTAGCTCTCCCTCTTCCTTTTGTCTCTCTCTTTCTTTGGCTCTCTTTCTTTTGTCTCTCTTCCTATTGTTTCTCTTTCTTCTGTCCCTCTTCCTTAAGTCGCTTCTTCCTTTTGTCTCTCTTTTAGTTTTATTTTTCTTAATATTTAAGAATTTATTTATTTCACTTTAAAATGAAAAACGTTCTTTTTATAGGCGGCAATGAAGACAACACTTTCTATATCGGCCAAGACAACGGAAACATTTTGCTCTCCAAGTATCTGGACTATGAAACGAAGAAGTCCTACAATCTGACTATAAGTGTGACTGATGGGACGTTCACATCGTTTACCAATCTCCTGGTTCAGGTTATCGATATCAATGACAACACGCCGCAGTTCGCCAAGGATGTGTACCATGTGAACATATCGGAGAACATTGAAGAAGAGTCCATTATTATGCAGCTGCACGCAACTGATAGGGACGAGGATAAGAAACTGTTCTATCACCTACATGCCACGCAGGATCCGTCGTCCCTGGCCTTGTTTCGAATCGATTCCATCAGTGGAAATGTAATAGTCACACAGAGACTGGACTTTGAAAAGACTGCCCAGCACATCCTGATTGTCTTTGTCAAGGATCAAGGAGCGCCGGGGAAAAGAAACTACGCCAAGATCATTGTGAATGTCCATGACCACAACGACCATCATCCGGAATTCACGTCGAAAATTATCCAAAGCAAGGTCCCAGAGAGCGCAGCGGTGGGCTCCAAGCTCGCCGAAGTGCGGGCCATCGACCGGGACAGCGGCCACAATGCCGAGATCCAGTACTCGATCATAACGGGCAACGTGGGAAGTGTGTTTGAGATCGACCCCATCTTTGGAGTGATAACGCTGGCCGGCAGCTTGAACATTAACAAGATCCAAGAGTATATTCTTCAAGTGAAGGCTGTGGACCTCGGCAGCCCACCCTTGTCGTCGCAGATACCGGTTCACATCATCGTCACCATGTCGGAGAACGACCCGCCAAAGTTCTCGACCAGCAACATTGCAATTGAAATATTCGAAAACCTGGCCATCGGGACCTTTGTAACCCAAGTTGCCGCTCGTTCGTCCTCCTCCATTTTCTTTAATATTATTTCAGGCAATGTGAACGACAGCTTCCGCATTAACCCATCCACGGGAGTTATTGTTATCAACGGCAATATCGACTATGAAGTAATCAAGTGAGTAAATGCGGGTCAGCACTCTATTAAACTCTATTCTAAGTGTTTCATTTTCAGGGTATTTAACCTCACTGTTAAAGGCACCAACATGGCTGCTGAGTCCGCCAGCCAAAACGTAATAATACATATCCTAGACGACAACGATAACATTCCGTATTTCGTTCAAAATGAATATGTGGGAGCCTTATCTGAGTCCGCCGAAGTAGGATCATTCGTGCTTAAAGTACATGATTCAACAAAAGAGTGAGTGTTCTTTAGTTTACACAAAAAGGAAAGCAACAAAATATTGTGTAGTACTCCAGGTTTTTATTTTAAATAATATAACGTCGGATTGCTTTTATTTTAATCGATTTTCTATATTTTACAAATGTGTTGATCGTTTTTTTTTTCCTAAAATCCAAGTGACCGTCTTCCATTAGTCTTATAATCTAGCTTAATCCTATACAATAGATCGATAACATTCTATATCGATATCCTACATTGGTAACATTGTACAAGTCGGTTACACTAAGGCGCGCAGCACGAAATGGGATGTTTACAAAGACAAAAAATATTCTTTTTCTTTTAGTCATTTAACACTACAAGTGAAGGATGCAGATGTCGGTGTGAATGGAATGGTCGAGTACCACATAAACAACGATCTGGCTAAAAAGGTTTTTAAAATAGACTCCACCACGGGCGCCATAGAATTGTTAAGACTTTTGGATTATGAAACGAAGTCCAGCTATACATTCGTTGTTACGGTAAGGACTTATCCTTCTTAAGCTTCTTAAAAAGATTTAAATAAATTTAAAATATTTTCCATTTCAGGTTAGTGACATGGGCAAACCCAAATTACATTCCACGACAACAGCTCACGTGACCATTCGCGTTATTAATGTCAACGATTGTCCGCCAGTATTTAACGAGAGGGAGCTCAATGTAACGCTGTTCCTGCCAACTTTTGAGAACGTGTTCGTTGCACAGATTAACGCAAAGGATGCTGATAATGACACCTTACGCTTTGACATCGTGGATGGGAATTCGGATGAATGCTTTCAAATAGACAAATACACTGGGATTTTGACAACACGGTAAATATATTGCGAGATGGGACACAAAATCCCTTAGATTAACACTCTTTTTTTGCAGGAATTTCGAAATTTTAAATAATCAAAACGATCACAATGATTACAACTTGCATATTCGTGCTTCCGACGGAATATACTCGGCCATTTTAATCGTAAAGATTCTGATTGTTGCGGCCGAGGATTCAAAGTTTGCATTTCAAAGGGAATCGTATAGATTTTCGGCGTTTGAAAATAACACCAAGGTGGCGACAGTCGGACTGGTTAATGTGATTGGAAACTCGCTGAACGAGAATGTTGAGTACAGAATATTGAATCCAACGCAACTGTTCAACATCGGAATAAGTTCGGGAGCTCTAAAGACCACTGGAGTTATTTTCGATCGTGAAGCTCAGGATTTGTACAGGCTTTTTGTGGAAGCCAAGTCGGTGGTGTTGTTTGACGGACTGAATGCGAGCGTGCGCCGAGCAGTGACTTCCGTATACATATCCGTCTTGGATATAAACGACAACTGCCCCCTGTTCGTCAACATGCCCTATTATGCCACCGTTTCCATAGACGACCCGAAGGGTACGATTATCATGCAGGTCAAGGCCGTCGACTTGGATAGTGCCGAGAACGGCGAAGTTCGGTACGAGTTGAAGAAGGGAAATGGGGAATTGTTTAAACTGGATCGAAAGACGGGAGAGTTGTCCATAAAACAACATGTCGAAGGTCATAATCGACACTATGAATTGACGGTTGCTGCTTACGATGGTGCGATAACTCCGTGCTCTTCAGAAGCTCCGCTGCAGGTTAAGGTGAGGGTTCCCAGGCCCAGAATTGGTTCAGTTCAGTTGATTGTAATTGTAATTTTGCAGGTTATCGACCGTTCCATGCCAGTCTTTGAGAAGCAGTTCTACACTGTGAGCGTCAAGGAGGATGTGGAAATGTATTCGGCCCTGTCCGTGTCCATCGAAGCCGAAAGTCCTCTGGGAAGGAGTCTGATTTACACGATTTCATCGGAAAACCAATCATTCGAAATCGATTACAACACAGGTAACTTTTATAACAAAATGTATTTGCCTCGTTGCTTTAATCGCTTGCTTCCAGGATCAATTTTCGTTGTAAACGAACTGGATTACGAAGAGAAAAGTAGCCACGACGTCTCAATCCGAGCGACCGATAGCCTCTCTGGAGTTTTTGCCGAAGTCGTTCTCTCTGTTTCCATTATCGATGTTAATGACTGCTATCCGGAGATTGAGAGTGATATATACAATATTACCATTCCGGAGAACTCTTCATTTGGAACACAAATCCTAAAGATTAATGCCACCGATAAAGACTCTGGCGCCAATGCGAAACTCTCCTATTATATTGAATCAATCAATGGACAAAACAACTCCGACCTGTTCTATATAGATGTCACAGATGGAAATCTGTACTTGAAGACTCCCCTGGACTACGAACAAATCAAATACCACCACATTGTTGTTAATGTAAAAGACCATGGATCGCCATCACTGAGCTCCAGATCGAACATATTCATAACAGGTATTTTATATTTGTATTCTATTATAGTACTCCAGGTTTTTATTTTAAATATTATAGCGTCGGATTGCTTTTATTTTAATCGATTTTCTATATCTTTATTTTACAAATGTGTTGATCGTTTTTTTTTCTAAAATCCAAGTGACCGTCTTCGATTATTTTTATAGTTTAGCTTAATTCTATGCAATAGATCGATAATATTTTATATCGATATCCTAATATCAGTGACATTGTAACGGTCATTCGGTTACACTAAGGCGCTCAGATCAAAATGGGATGTTTACACATAGACAATTTTATATTAATTATTTGAATTTTCTTTTATGTATTTACCTTTTGCAGTCAAAGACTTGAACGATAACCCTCCATGCTTTGTCGAGCCATCGTACTTCACCAAACTATCTGTCTCAGCCGTTCGTGGGCAATTCGTTGCCTTGCCCAAGGCATACGACAAAGATATCTCCGATACTGATTTACTCGAGTACAAAATCGTCTACGGAAATGAACTGCAAACGTATAAAATTGACAATCTAAGTGGCGTAATATCTCTGCAAAACATGCTAAATTTCACCGATAAAAGCAGCACAGTTTTGAATATTTCGGTTTCGGATGGAGTGCATACCGCCTACGCACGTTTGAAAATATCGCTACTGCCGGAAAACATGTACAGTCCGCAGTTTGATCAGCTGACATATGAGGCGAAAATCCCCGAAAATCTGTTGCACGGTCACAACATAATAACGGTGTGTATTAATGAATATAATTTATGGTTGTCTCTTACAACAATATATCATATATACGTATCTTTGCAGGTGAAAGCATCCGATGCCGACTTTGGCTTGTATTCAAATCTCTATTATGAGATAGTTTCTGAGGAAATGAAAAAGTTCTTCCTTCTGGACCAAACAACGGGTGTGATTACCTCAAGAGTTACGTTTGATCGCGAGAAACGGGATGAGTATGTGGTCCTGGTGAAGGTATCTGATGGCGGCGGTAAATTTGGATTCACATCCGTCAAGGTCACAGTTGTTGATGTCAATGATAACGTTCCGTATTTCCTATTAAAGGAATACAAAATTGTTATAAGCACAGCGACCGAAGCAAACAAAACTATTTTAACGGTAAGTTGGTCGAAATTTATGTATACAAAAATATGCTTATTAAATCGCGGCTGGGAATACATAGATCGGCAAAGGATCGTTTGGTAAATCGCTATCGAACCAGAATTTTAGCCCAGCGTCTGGTATGGCGAAGCAATTAGTTTCTGTAGCAATTGGAAGATTGATATTACTCCCACCTTCCTCCCCATTGTCTTTACTACTAAGTTTTTTAGCAAAGAATATATATGAAACTTATTATTATTTTATTATTATTATTTTTCTTAGTTTCGAAATGTACATCACTATATTTTCTTATTTTAGGTAAAGGCAAAAGACGATGATATTGACGACAATGGCTCTGTCAGCTACCAAATCGTTGAAAAGTCTATCGATAAAGCATCTCAAGATTTAATTGAAGTTCACGCAAATACTGGAGATATTACACTCAAACAGGATGCAGCAATTCTTGGCGCTGGGTCTTTTCAATTCTTTCTTCGTGCGTCCGACCATGGGGACCCAAAGTTTCATTCCGAAGTACCGGTTTCAATCGAAATAATTGACACTGATGCAGGCAGCATTCCACTGTTCGAAAAGCCAACAATTCTGCTCAAGATAATCGAATCTACGCCACCTGGAACCGTTCTAACCAAGCTACACACAATCGGGAACTTTACGTTTAAATATGCAATAGCAGCCGAGCAGGACAACTTTATGATATCGGATAGCGGAGAGCTAATCCTTCAGCAAACGCTGGACAGGGAGCAAAGGGATTCACACCATCTGATTGTTGTGGCGGAAACGGCTACCGTCCCGGTGCTTTATGCCTATGCCGATGTCTTGATCGATGTGAGGGACGAGAACGACAATTACCCCAAGTTTGACAATACGTTTTACAGTGCCAGTGTGGCGGAGAATAGTGAAAAGGTGATTTCGTTGGTAAAAGTGTCGGCCACAGATGCTGACAGTGGGCCGAACGGCGATATTCGATACTACCTTGAGGGGGATACTGAGAACATCCAGAATATATTCGACATTGACATATACACCGGGTGGATAACCCTGCTGACCTCCTTGGACCGAGAGGTTCAGTCCGAATATAATTTTAAGGTAATTGCCGCGGACAATGGACACCCGAAACACGATGCCAGAGTACCTGTAACAATCAAGATTGTCGACTACAACGACAATGCACCCGCATTTAAGCTGCCTATCGAAAGACTGTCTGTGTTCGAGAACGCCCTTCCCGGAACTGTTCTGGTCAACCTAATCCTAATTGATCCGGACATCGAGAAGCAGGAGATGGACTTTTTCATCGTGTCCGGTGACAAGCAGGCACAGTTTCAGATCGGTAAGAGCGGGGAGTTATTTATTGCCAAACCACTAGATCGCGAGCAATTAGTGTTCTACAACTTGACCATAATTGCCACTGACGGAAAGTTCACTGCCAAAGCAAACGTAGAGATAGACGTAAAAGACATCAACGACAATACGCCGTACTGCCTGAAACCGCGCTACCATATCGCAGTTAACGAATCAATCGCCATTGGCACTGTCCTCGTTGAAATTCAAGCCGTTGACTTTGATCTGCAAAGCAAACTTCGCTTTTATCTCTCCGGCAAAGGCGCTGACGACTTCAGCATTGGAAAGGACAGTGGAGTCTTAAGAGTGGCCAACGCACTCGATCGAGAAAGTACGCCCAGGTACAAGTTGGTGGCTCACGTCCAGGATGGCAAAGACTTTACGCAAGAGTGCTTCTCCGAAATAATCGTCACGGTCACCGACATCAACGACAATATTCCCGTTTTCTCGATGGCTCAGTACAGGGTTAGCGTCCCGGAGGATGCTCAACTGAATACACTGATCACCAAGGTGCATGCAATGGATAAGGATTTCGGGGTCAATCGACAAATCAAATACTTCTTAATGGGCGAAAATCACGACTACTTCCAAATTTCCAAATCAACCGGAATTATTAAGCTGGACAAGAACCTCGATCGCGAAACAATTTCACTATTTAACTTGACTGTCAAAGCAGAAGATTGCGGCGTACCGAAACTGCATTCCATTGCCACCGTGGCTGTCAACATATTGGACATCAATGACAACCCACCCGAGTTTAGTATGCGGCAGTATTCCTGCAAGGTTTTCGAAAACGCTACCCACGGCACAGAGGTCTGCACTGTCTACGCCTCCTCCATAGATATCGGTGTGAACGCGGACATTCACTACTACATAATGAGTGGCAATGAGCAGGGCAAGTTCCAAATGGATTCCACGACGGGTGTGTTGTCCCTGAACGCCACGTTGGATTACGAAATGTCGAAATTCTACTTCCTGACCATACAAGCAATCGACGGGGGAACACCGCCGCTCAGCAATAATGCATATGTCAATGTTTCCATTCTGGACATTAATGACAACAGCCCCAGGTTCCTGCAGAACTTGTATCGCCTGAACGTGAACGAAGATATTCCGGTGGGATCCAAAATAGCTGTGGATGTCAAGGCCACCGATGAAGACGCCACCACCAACGGTCTGGTGAGTTATAGCATAGAAAAGGGCGACAACATTGGCCAGTTCTCGATCGATTCCAAAAACGGAACATTAAGTGTGTCACGTCCTCTGGATCGCGAGACAATTTCGCACTATAGCTTAGAGATTCAAGCCTGCGACCAGGGAACCCCTCAACGTTGCAACAGTGTGCCAGTGCACGTGAATATTTTGGACACCAACGACAATGCCCCCGTCTTCTCTAGCTCAAACTATAGCGTTGTGCTTCAGGAAAACCGACCACTGGGCTATGTATTCCTCACTTTCAAAATTAGCGACGCAGACGAATCACCCAACACCACTCCGTACACATTCGATATTCGGTCTGGGAACGAGGCAAGGCTCTTTCGCCTGGAGCAGGATGGCTCCCTCAGTACGGCCTCCCGGTTCAACCACAATTTGCAGGATGAATTCCAGATTCAAGTTCGCGTCTTTGACAACGGCACTCCGCCGCTGTACTCTGATGCCTGGGTCGTGGTGAAAATAATTGAGGAAAGCCAGTATCCTCCAATAGCCACACCCTTGGAGGTAACAATAAATTCATTCGAGGACGATTTCTCCGGCGCATTTATTGGAAAAGTCTATGCCACCGACCAGGACAAGTACGACGAGCTGAACTTCAGCCTGATATCAGGTCCCGAGGACATGTATCAAAACGCGAAATTGTTTAACATTTCCACGAAATCGGGCAAAATCCATGCCATATCCAACCTTGACATTGGTCTCTACAAACTGAATATCTCCGTCTCCGATGGCAAATACCAAGCCTTCACGATAGTAAAGATCAATGTGGAACTGGTCACAAACGACATGCTAAAGGAATCAGTTGTAATCCGTTTCAGCAGAGTTTCAGCCTCTGAATTCCTGCTCAGTCACAGGAAGACCTTCATGCGCTCCATTCGGAATATCATGCGATGCCGCCAGAAGGACGTCATTTTGATCACGTTGCAACAGGAGGACCCCAAGCACTCGGCGACTGCCACGCGACATGCAAGATCAGTTGAGTCAAATTTAAATGTGGTGTTTGCGGTCCGGAAGCAGCAGATAATTCCCGATTCCGACGAGTTCTTCACCAGCGACGAGATCCGACAGACACTGATTGACAAGAAGAATGAGATTGAGAACGAAACCAATTTGGTGGTCGAGGAAATACTTCCATCCAGCTGTCAGAGCAAGCAAAACGCGTGTGTTCATGGGGAATGCAAGCAGATCCTGCGGATTTTAAAGAAGAACGTGACGACCACGTTCACGGATGTCATTAGCTTTGCAGCTCCCTCGTACAGCCAAGTTAACCGGTGCGTCTGCAGGCCCGGATTCGATGGAAGGCATTGCAATGAGACGGTGAATGCCTGCTCCTCGGATCCCTGCTCCCCGCAAAGAATCTGCCTGCCCTCTGGATCCGTTCTGGGTTACCAGTGCGTCTGCCCCAAGGGATTTTCGGGAACATACTGCGAGCGAAAGTCATCGAAGTGCAACAATGAATCCTGTGATCTCGGTCTCTTCACTGCCGTTTCTTTTGGAGGCAAGAGCTATGCCCACTACAAGATCAACAAAATGAAGGCGAAATTCGCTCTGGAAAACGAATTTTCGTATTCCCTTCAAATAAGAACCGTGCAGCAAACTGGAACCCTGCTGTACGCCAGCGGCAAGGTGGATTACAACATACTGGAGATCATCAATGGGGCCGTGCAGTACCGATTCGACTTGGGTTCCGGCGAGGGCGTCATCAGCGTGTCGAGCATTTACATCTCCGACGGGGAATGGCACGTGATCAGTCTGGAGCGATCCCTCAACAGTGCCAAGCTGATGGTGGACAACAAGCACGTCTCGCACGGCAGTGCTCCCGGCGTGAACGGCATCCTGAACATACAGTCAAATGACATCTTCGTGGGCGCCGAGGTCCGACCGCATCCCTCGATAATTGGCTATGAGGATATTCAGCGCGGCTTCATCGGTTGCATGGCCAACATCAAAATAGCCAAGGAGTCCTTGCCGTTGTACATTTCCGGAGGCAGTACGATCGCTGCCCTTAAGCGATTCACGAATGTTGAGTTCAAGTGCGATCCGTCGAATGTGCTGGTTGTTCTGGGGATTTGCGGGTCTCAGCCATGTTCCAACAGCGGCATCTGCAAGGAGCTCGGGGCTACCGACTTCGAGTGTGCCTGCCAGCCGAGATATTCGGGCAAACAGTGCGAAATCGATCTGGATCCGTGCTCCTCGGGGCCGTGCCTATTTGGCGGTCGGTGCGACTATCATGGCCCCAACAACTACACCTGCACGTGCCCGATTCACCTGTCCGGTAAGCGGTGCGAGTATGGAAAGTTCTGCACTCCGAATCCGTGCAAGAATGGCGGCATCTGCGAGGAGGGCGACGGCATATCGCACTGCATGTGCCGAGGCTACACCGGACCCACCTGCGAGATCGATGTGGATGAGTGCGAGAACCAGCCCTGCGGAAACGGAGCCACGTGCATAAACGAACCCGGAAGCTTCCGGTGCATTTGTCCCTCGTATCTCACGGGAGCGAGCTGCGGAGACCCACTGTATTCGAATTCGATTTCCACAAAGCTGAAGAACTTTTCCATGGAACACATAAGCGGCATTATATCGGGCTTGGCCGTGGTATTAGTGGTCATTAGTTGTGCCCTCTGCTGTGTGGTTATCAGGAGGAGTTCCTCCTCGAAGCGAAGGAATCGGCTGGAAAAGGACAAAAGCAAAACGTCGTACAAGGAGGCGAATCTGAACTCTCTGGTCGACAAGGACAATTACTGCAAGCCGAACGTGAAGTTGAGCAATTTGGAAGTCAACCAGCGTCCAATTAGCTACACGGCAGCGCCAAATGATAACCACCTCTTCCTGAGTAACAGGAATTTTGTGAACAACTTGGACATACTGCGAAGCTACGGTTCAGCCGGCGATGAGCTTGAAAATGTTCCGTTTGAGTATCAGAAGGTCAACCGCAATAAACAGCACGTCAACATCAACTCCTGTCATTCCGCCGCCGACGCAGATAGCACCGCCTACAAACAGGAGTGGTGTGAGCAGATGCACCTGAGAACCTTTAGTGAAAATAAACTGAACAATGGTAAGCGCACCGCTTGAAAACAAAAAGAGTTTAAACACTAATCACTAGTCAAACTTTCAGAACTCAAGAGGGACTTCGGACCATCTGTCAGCCGCTTCTCGACTGGTAAATTAATCCAAGTTGAAATGCCGAACGTGTGCCACCCTTCCAGTGCGAATTTCGTTGACTATTCGGCACTCGCCAATGGCCAATATCATTGGGACTGCTCCGACTGGGTTCGCAAAAGCCATAATCCCTTGCCAGATATCACAGAGGTTCCCGGAGCCGAAATCGCCGATTCGTCGAGCTTACATAGCAATGATAGCAACGAGTCCAAGTCGAAGAAAGCGTTTTTCGTGCACAGTAAGTACTGAGTTGAGTTCTGAGCTGAGTTTTATTTTAAAACTTGCACCCTCCAGGGGAAGATGGAGGTGTTGATCCGACACGAGATATAGCTGCACTGAATGAGGATATCGGATCGGAGTATCTGGACTCGGAGGCCGAGAGCTGTTTGGAGCCGTTCATGTTGCCGATATCAAATAATCAGCCGCTTTCAAGACTGAGTTCTTTTAATAATATCGAGAATGAAGACTATAAATCAAATACAGGTAAATGCAGTTCATTTTTGGTTATATAAGCATTTTATTTTTTGGTATTAAATCTTAACTGCAAAAGCAAATAACAAAGCCTCAGGATCATCTATTTTATACTATTAATAATTTAATTTAATTTTTTTTTTTAATATGTACATTTTAGCAATTAAATAAAACTTCATTTTATGGTCTTCAAATATATATATTTTAGTTGCAATTAAATTACAGTAATAAATCTCTTTGAGAAAATCGCCCATTGATATCGTTTGTGAATATTTGTAAAGTTCAGTAATTCAGTTTAGTATTTAGTTTAGCCAAAGACCTTATTTTAGCATAAAGTTAGGATCATAAAAAAAGGGCTTTCAATGATGAGTACTCAGATCAGATTTGCTTAAGAAATGCAAAAAATCGCATGACGTCAGTTATCTTATTATTAAATCTTATTATTTCGTTAAAAAATAATTTAATATAAACTAATTTCCCATGTAACAATACCAACTTATTATACATATTCCGGTGCTTCTTTTAATTTTTTTTCCTAACTATACAACACAAAAAATCTATCTATCTGTGACTAATGTTCTTAACTACTTCATTTCATGCAATCAGTGCCTTTACCGTCGAAAGTTAGTCATTCGTGTAAGTTTTATATTTATCGATGAATATTATTACTTACTCGTTCCTTATCTTGTTAAAGTGACATTCGAATGACCGAAAATGTATTTTTTTATTTTACACATAAGCAGCAAAGCGGTTTATATAATTATTCATAAATAATGAGTAGTTTTTCTCAATATAAATAAATATTTTGAACAACACTAGAAAATATGTAACAAATTCCCATTTTGATTTACTCAACAGGCAAAGTATATTTAAGACATCCTGATTCATATTTACCTACGATGCATTTTCCAAGTGAAACGGATGGGGAGAGCTCAATGACCGAGGGGCCGATTTCAAGGAAGGAAATGAAAACCAGAAGAACGATAAGTGGTAATTACTATAAAAAACTATTGATTGTAAGGATTGTATTTCGAACCCTTCGTTTTATTTTGTATTCTTTCAGAAAATTCAGAGGAGGCATACCTATTTCCATGTGCTGTCGGAGAGATTGGCTCAAACAGCAATATTTCGGTTCGACTTTGTGAAATTGAAGATTCTGAGTTGGAGGAGTTTTTACCACAACAACCACAAACCAACAATTAAATGACATGCTAAATATATAAGAACTACATTTTACACAAAATATTTGATTTCGTTATATACTATTTTCCATAGGAAAAACTTTGGTTATATATTTTCAATAAAAAATACATGACTATATTTGAATCGTTTAATATTTAAACGTTTATCGTTTAATATGTGGAAGTCACTGACCAAAACTTTATTCCTTTAGGTTTGGTACATTGTGAAATTAAATTGTTTAGGTCAGCGTTTTATTACCTTTTTATACCTGGATATTGGGATTACCATTTTTTTCCAAATCTTTTTTTTTGGTTTGGCTTCTGACGATTGTCAAGACTTCAAGACTGGAGAAGAGTTAAACTGAATTCAGGATAATTGATCTTCTTAACAAATAAAATATACTATTATTCTTAGAGCTTCGTTCTTGATTTGTTGTATTTCATTTAATCTTTCTTTATTCCTGGTAAAGGTATATTAAGGTGTTGGCATATGGCAGAACTGAAGCTGCCCACAAATGTTTTTACAAATCGAACAATCTTTTAGAAATAATGCTAGAAAACTAAAATATCTATATATATAAAATTCTGTATCGTCATGTTGGACAGTCGGAAATGTCTCCTTCACTACGTTGCAAACTTTTGACTAAAATTGTGATACGCAAACTAGTCCCTCAGTTTTGAAGCTATCTCAATGCTCTCACTACTATATATGTCGGAACGGGCCGGATCGGACGACTATATCATATAGCTGCCATAGGAACGATCGGAAAATTTTCATGAAATTTCAGACATGGCCATTTTGTTATATTTTAGAATTTCGGTTTTAATTTGTTCAAAATCGGACCACACTATCATATACATAGCTATATACATTGGAATATATATATAAATTCATAAACTTTCTTCGCAACATTTTCGTTCGCAACATTTTTGTTTGCAACATTTTTCGCTCGCAACATTTATGTCAGTACCCGAGAAAATGAAAAAGTCTTACTTACTTACTGCAAGGGTATTTAAACTTCGGCATGCCGAAGTTAGCTTTCTTTCTTGTTATTAATATTATTATTAAATAAGGGTATAAAAAAGATTACAATGAAGGAATAGAATATTATAGTTTATTTGAAATTTGGCACATTTTTAAAGACCTGGAACTACACATATTTTGTTATATCGACTCTAATGTTGTTGATCTTTAAAGCAGCGCATTCTAGATCATTATTCACTTTTATAAAACTGTTTTCAATTTTTAAATTTTGAATATCTCAAATTTTGGATTCGCTCCTAGATAAATGGCTGCAGAAATCTATTCAAATATATTGGCGTAATGCATCTTGTTTTTTACACATGTCCGATTGATAGGATATAAGAAAGACCAATTCGAACAACTTATGTGCATAAATACAGAAACGATCGGAAAATACTTAGAACATAAATTTGATATTCATGGTTTTTAAACATACTATATCGGCTTTAGGATTCAGACCTCCGCGTTAGTCTTTAAATACTTATATAGTTTTCATGATTATTCGCAAGTTAATTAATACATCCAGGAAATTAAGTAAAAATTAAAGATAAACCAAAACATAACATAAGAAAACATTTTCGAAACTTATTTACCATAGATTCAATCATTCATCTTAAACAAGTTGGCGCATTATTTGTGAAAGCCACTGGACGCAACTTAACTTAACGTTTCGTTTAACTTAACTTAAGGCATACTTAAGACTTTAGCAGAATTACTGCTAACAATTGGCATCAATATTTTCATTATTTGGATTAACTTGTCCTTGGTCTTATTAACATTTGGCAAGACTTTAGATGACAATTCTTTTTACCCGGACACCAACGGCCCCAATAAAAACCAAATTTTGGTTGGTCTTCATACATATGTTGGCCGTTCAGGTTGCTAAATGAGTGAATATTAAATTAAAGTAAAGTCAATTAAACAAAAATTATTTGCTTACCAATCCATTTGAGCGTTATACCACCAGTAATAAAATTGTTTAGCCTGAATATCGTCCATTTCTCAAGTGGGGCGTTCTGAAGACTACGGAACGCATCGCCAGCGTTTCCCGAATATGAACCAAGGGACTTGATCTTGTAGTCTTCATCTTCGCTTCCAATTTCAAAGTGATCATACCTTGCATAAGCACTTACGTCATCCAAATCCACAACTTGAATGTATAACTCATGCCTTTGGCGTGTGGTTAATTGGTGTATTATTTCAGTGCCAAGCCAGAAGTTAGTTTTTAGATCGCCAAAACCATCGCCAAGACCAGCCAGGAGCAGGTTTTGCCGAAAACTTAGCCTTACCATCGATACGGCGTTGAATAACCATCCAACCGGTACCAGCCGAAGGAATATCCTCAATCACTGCCATGAAGGGCTGCATGCCATCTCGTTGAATTACTTTTATTTTCGGATCTTTGGTATTATTTAGAGGCACGGTTTCTTCCTTGTCTGGAGAGCTAGCAATGTTGAAAGTATATTCAGCCAGTTTTTCACTACTTTCCTTGAGTTTGGCAGAGACGCTGAGAAAATTATTTTCTAGTTCAGAAAGTTGCTTCCTTAGTCCACCTTCAATCTTCTGGGACTCAGTAATTTTTGATTTCAATTCTTCAAGTTCTACCATCAATTCAGAATTGCTCAACTCTAGTGACTTATTTTGTTCCTTACACTTGTCAAATTCTGCCTGTAATTTCTCTAAATAATTGTCCTTTCCATTCGATTCAGCAGTATTTTTGGCTTGGCATTCCAATTCTTGCAGCTGTGCTCCGATATGATCCATATCATTTTCTCGAACTCTTGGTTCCATTTCATCTGTTAAATTGATCGATTCTTTTTGTTTTTGCAAGTTATTATCATTATTACATGTGACAACTTCGGCTTCGGGCTTCTGCATTTGTTTGATTGCTAGTGCATTTGTTTTTGTGATCAGGTCGATCGAATTTAGCAGTACTCTAATTACATCGTCCTTGTCCTTGACTTTGTTCTCTAGGTCCGAGATTTGGCTCAGATTCCTTTGGATCGTGTTCTTAAGTTCTTGAATCATCTGGTTTTGATCGCCCGCTGCTGTTTTTGTGCTCAAGTCGATCGAATTTATCAGTACTCTAATTACATCGTCCTTGTCCTTGACTTTATCCTTCTGACATTCTAAATGTATTTCAGTAATTTTCAACTTGTTTTTGAGGTCCGAGATTTGGCTCAGATTCCTTTGAATCGTGTTCTTAAGTTCTTGAATCATCTGGTTTTGATCGCCCGCTGCACAAACAGCGTCTAGGTCAGAGTCGCCGCTGATCTGAAATTTAAAATTAAGCTTTTGGGAATCTATGTTGCTGCTATGACTCACAGAAATGGTGTCGGCAAATGACTCTTTCGAAGATCCGCTTTGTTCTTCCTGGAAATTGCTTTCAGTGGATATTTTCATATTTAAGATAATCTGCGTGCGCTCGAATTAGAGGTGGAGAAACATCGATGTCATCGATGCCAATATCTTTGTCCCCGATGTTTTCAAAACATCGATGTTTGGCGGCGAAACATCGATGTTTTCCACGCTTCGAATTAAAAAAAAAAAATCGTATAAATTGTATGTATCTATATATATAAAATTCTGTATCGTAGTGTTGGGCAGAAAACTCCTCCGAAACGGCTCGACTGATTCTCATGAAATTTTATGTGCAGTTTCAGTAGGTTTGAGAATAAGCTAACATCTATTTTCGCACCGCTAAGTGATAAGGGTAGTCCGCAATACAGCTTTAGTCGCTGCCTGCCGAATGGCAGATTAGAAATTTGTAATCTATGCATGTGGTAGCCACGAAATTTACGTCAAGTTTTGTGTTTTTAAATACCCAAATAATATTTTTGTGGCAGTGCTGTGGCATCACGGAATTATTTTTCTTGGTTTTTGGAAAGGAAGAGGTTTCTGTGGCATACCTGAGTGCTTTTTTTTTAAAGGTAGATTCAAGTTTTAAAGTGATTCAATTAGTTATATTCATATGTGTTTTTTAAAGAAAAAAATGCCAACAAAACGAAAAGGAGCTAATTTGAGTCGATGCTCAAGTAATTCTAGAATATTACGAAGCAGAAGAGAGAATCAGAAGATATACGAGCCGACCACATTGAAGCATGAAGATGTAGAACTACATACAAAAAAAAAGGGGGCGAGACAAAGTTCGCCTGGCCCGCTAGTAATAATATATAATTATTTAAAAGATTCCCGAAGTGATTTTGTATACATTTTTTAACATTAGGTAGTAGGATCGAGAACTAAAAACTACTATTAGTGAGTGTTAATTATAAAATAAAAAGCATATAAGAAAGAGTAAGGATTATAAACATAACCTAGTCATCATGGGTTTACCTATGTAATCGTCAAAGTTTGGCTACGGCTCGCAAAAACCCTGTAATGACCGATTGCTTATCGGATAAAAAAAACGAGTAGTTAAATAAATCATTGCATTTATTTCTTTTTGCTTGCTTTTGCTAACTTTGCAGCCATAAATTTATTTCTTGCTTTTTGTAGACTGTTGGATTTGCCAAACCATTTGTTAAACTTATCCATGAGCTAAAAAATATTAAAATACGTGAAAGTACAAGAAGAGCACGAAACAATTATACACACCTTCTGTTCTGGCGGGAATATTGGAGGATCATTTTTGGAGATGAAAAATTCCAAGAACTCCTGGGGATCCAATGCTTCAGTTTTAAATCGCATCTTGCGCTCGACATTTAATGTCTGCTTTATGTTCTCAGTAATGTCGCCGGAGGCATACGCCTGCAAGACTCTCGCCAGTGCGGAATATGCGTATTCCTTCATATCATCTGGGGCGTTCTCAGTCATCAGTTCTAGCCAGAGCAGGAAGCTAGTGCCATAGTCGCACTTTGGAATCAGCAAGACCTTTTGGAAGGCCTTTTTAAGGCCTCCGGCGGCCGCCCAGGGCATATTGCTCGTGCCGATGAGTACAATTTTATCTTGGTTCTTTAAAGGCTTTAAGATTTTCTTGTTAATGGACGACGCGAGGAGCTTGGGCTTGATGGCCCGTGCATCAGGTGGAACTCTTTTCCAAAATACGCGATGTGCCTCCTCGAAGTACATGATAGTAGGCTGAAAAGCCTTTGCCACTTTTAAGATAACATGCAGAAAATATTTCAGATCATCTGCAAATGGGAATGTCTTCTCGGGACTCAGATTCATGAAAACTGCGTCTGAAAAAAATAATATTGATAAAGACATTGGTACATTATAAATTATACATATCTAGTTACTTAATTCCGATGCAATAATTTGACACAACAATTTCTTTCCGCTATTTAGAGGTCCGATCAATAAAATTGACTTCGGCTTTGGAATATCGAATTCGCCCATTCCCAGCATAGACTCTTGAATGACCATTTTTATGTCACCTTTAGCTGGGCCCAATGTACTGAAAACAAAAAAAGTAATAATTACAAGTTTTACCATACAATTTAAAATTTTAAATGATACCAAATACATACGTCAAGCCGTCTTCGTCTCGTGTGTCATCTGCCACAAAGTTAAAAGTCCGCAATAAATTCATCAAAATCTTTACGAGGAACATCTTCTATGATTCCCGCGTCTTTTAGCTCTTGGAACAGTGAGTCCAGAGTCCTATCGCCCGTCATATCCTTGGGCACCTTCTTCCTCTTCTTTTTTTTCGCTTTGGGATACTTGACCTTTTGGCGTTTGTATTTTTCATTTCTATCTTTAGCTAGAGCTTCTCGAAGCAGTTCATATTCAACCCTGAAATACACCAAGTGAAAGGCGTATTAAGTAACATAAAATAATATTGAAACTAATCGTCTTCAAATGGTTTTTACCTCATATACTCGTCGACCAATCCTCTGACTTCCTGGTGTATTTTTGCCAGCTGCTCCTCTGTAACCCAATCTACGATTGGATCGTGATTCTTGTTGAGGTATTCGTCAACATCTCTCCAGTCCTTTGCAAAAGTTGCCATTGTTTCTTCAATATTTACTAGGGTTATAGGAAAATAATTAGCATAACTATAGCTCAAAATACATCATAATTGTATTCGACTTGGTTGTGGATAATTATTTAACTCAGCGGTACTTAAAATAATGAAATATTGCTTACTTATAGGCTGGCTTGACTCTATTTCATAGCCAATATCAATAATTCCTTGTTCTCTTAGTTTCAGTCTGCGCTTGGCGTCTCTCATTTTGACCATTTTAAGCTTTGCCTTCTTTTTCTGTTTCTCCTTTTTTTCTTTGTCTCGTTGCTTTTTTTTCTCTTCCTTGGTCATCGGCTTTTTTCCAAGGGATGCCTGAAAGTCTATAGGGTTCATTGTCTCGTCGATGACAACTAATACGGTTCCTTTTTTCACTGGAGCGGGATACGGGTGAAAGTTTTCTGTCTTTTCATAGCTGAAAAGAGGGACAAACATCATTTGTTTTCCTAGAACAAAAAAACGTACAATTCCTTAAACCAGGCTCGAATATGGTCAGATATGTCTTCCATCATCCAAGGACTACGGACTTGAAGGAGTCGTGTACGCTCATTATTAATCAAATTAATGAAATCCTCATCCAGCTTCCTTTTAAGCATCTCCTTCTTGTACATATCCTGAATTTCGTTTTCCTTATGGTTCGGTCGTCTTAGTTTCCTGACCTTTTTCATTCCGTATAGTTCTTCTTTAAACCTCTTCTTTATTTTAACAATTTTCCTTGTCCTGTATCCCCTCCACAGGCTTTGGATTTTGCAGGCAGCATTATTCCGAAGTGTGTTTAGATCTTCTTCATCTAGAAATCGAGGTTATAAATACTGTGCACATCTAAGCTTAATTTATAGGTACATAAAAATGATAATGGCTTTATTTTGTTTTGAAATATTTAAGTTATTTTCATTTTAAGCAGTTAAAATGGCATTAATTAAGAGCCCATTTTAAGAAGAAAATGTACTATAATCGTAGAGGGAGAACTTTAAGTATACTATTCCTACAGTTATTGAAATCTCAATAGGTTTTTACCATCCATTGCCGCATCCACCGCATCATCCCTTCTTCGTAAGTCTTCACAGGACTCGTCGGATTTGATGAAATCAGCGGAAAACATGGTCCTCTTCACAGGAATACTCATAGCTTGATCAGGCTTGAAAGTGAATTTATAATTGATTTTCTTTCTTTGGTAGACCTTGAGAAACTTCTTGTCATACTTAATGTTGGCTTTATACACGCGTGCACTACGGGCCCTTTCCTGTGCCTGAATTAGTTTTACAGCTTCACTCACTGGCACCCAATCCTTGGCAGCCCTCTCCTCTTTTTCCTCATCATTCATGTACAATTTGTTGTCGACGAGAATATTTTGAACGTCCAAGGGCCTGCGGTATAGGAACTGTGGAGATCTCCATATAACTAGGTCGCGGGGCGTGAATTTCCGAGCGATCAATGCCTTGTCTATATATACATATTCGCTTATCTCCAGATCCTTCATCTCATCCTTAAGTTTCATTAACTGCTGGGTAGCACTTTCGACCAGAGTGCGTACCACGGCGCGTTTTTGCACTTGGAATGTGTTGTGGTAAATGAAGGTTAATTTATTAACCAGTTCAATGTACAAAACGTACAGCTCCGCGAATATTTTAAAAGAGATGGCCTTATCCTGGGGCGGCTCAATTTTTTTCAGGCGATTCTGTTTCTTGAGAAGCTGGGAAATTTCCTTTCGGGTAGAGACCCAGTACTTATGATTTAAGTCGAAAGACATTATAGATTTTCGTTGTATGAGTGTGTGTATTATAAATAAGTCTGGCTAAGGTATGAATATAGATTGTATTTATTTGTATCCTCTTTTCACTGAATGAAAAATATATCGGCTACCTGATTATTCAAGGGTTACTTAGTACCAATACACTTTTTGATTTTGTATACATTTATCACTGTATTTCACTTAAAGTAAGATGATCAGGGAATCCGGAACGGTACAACCACTGCCTCTTTGTGGTCGATCTGAATATGCGAAACACAGATGAGCGCTTTCTCAGTAAATAGTTTCATCTGCAATTAAAGTGCAATAAATAATACTTGTATTGTTTTTTAAGTTACCATTGCACCTCTTGGATGTGTGGTATAAGATTGCTGACACTTACTTGGGCTGTGTCCTCCGCAGAAGGGGGCTTAGACAAATAGAATTGGTGACTGGGCACATCTTTAAGGAGGCCTGAAATTTAAATAAGTGCTATGGATCAACACTATTGGATTTAAGAGTAAATAAAGTCGAACCTTTCATGGAGGTACTCGGATGCTGAACGTTATTCCACTGATGCTGCAACCGCTGCGAGTACACTCTTATTCTGTCGTTGACCTCCTGGTGTTCTAGGCTGTGACAATCCATGGCCCCCACGTTAATCATGTTTCTGAAGAGCAAACAATGTATATAATTAGTAATTGTGTATGTTTAAGTTGATTGTAAAAAGTTTCTTCATCTTATCGTAACAAGAAAGAAGGTAACTTCGGCATGCAGAAGTTTGTATACCGAAATTCTAAGTTCATAAAAAATTTTCATATATCAAGGGCGAAGTCATCTGGAGTTTCATCCAGATTGCTTTAAAACTGAGTTTGTGGACAGACCGACAGGATATGGAATAAAGAAACATTTACTTGATCGAGTCGGAAATGATTCTTTCGATGCGTTTCAAACTTTGGATATGGTCGAAAGTGGTGAAACTTGTTTAAATTGGAAACATACCAACACTCTTCTTGATCTATATAAAAAATAACACAAATGACTTGACTACAGAGCAAGGCCTTATTCAAGTCCTTTCAATGTTTAGGTGACTGGCAGACGTTCTTGTAGCCACAGTGCCCTTAGATCTATCAAGAAAGCAGAAGTCAAAGAGCAAAGGGAGTACGTACATAGCCGTATTCTGCACCAGTCTGGAGAGGGCGTTCTGGTCGTCCTTCTTGGGGAGTGAGTGGGCGTAATCGTTGCTAAGGCCATCGGAATTACTCCTTCTGAGTGCAGGGCTGTGGTTCACTGGATCGACCAGAAGGTGTGTCCTCTCATTCGGCTCATTGGGCTGTGGACGAAATACGAAATACGCAATACAAACTACTATCTGCTGTCGGCAAAATCTGACCACCTAGCTACCTGAGCACCAGCGTCCTCGGTGCATTGCCAACAGTTGCAGATCGAGGCGAAATAGTTCCAAACAGAGTGAACGTAATCCATTATAAATGCAATTGTTCTTTATTTCTTTTGTTGTTATTATGATTATTATCGATAGTTTTTCTAAAAATTATTTATATCTCAATGGCGATATTTGTATAAGATATTTTTCGATACTTTTTGCCAAGAAACATCGAAGCCATCATCGATGTCATAAAACATCGATACCATTTTGGCGGTTACACTTCAAAGGAAAAACAGATTTATGACCTGAATACCGTGCTATTAGAAGAAAACAAGTTCTTGTCGATTTTTACATTTATTTAATTAATTTATTTATCGTATTAAAACAGAACTTTATGCTTAAAAATGTTGGCTATATGTCGACTTTCTATCGTATGTTTAATCCATTACTATCTCACAAAAAAAGCCATCGGAAGCACCTGCAACAACGCAACGATTGACATACTGCACTTTCACAACACAGATCCATATACTTTTTCCAAGAACACCCAATCCAACTCCTAGCGAGCACTTACTTTTTTTTTAATTTCTTTTAAATTTATTTAGTGTATTTTAAAACGTTGTATCCACTGTTATCGATATATCGATATTTTAAAATACATTTTATTATTTATATCGTAAGCAGTGCTGCCGGTTTAGCCTTTTTTAGGCTAGACCTATCATTTTTAAAAATTGACAAGCTTATAAAAGTTGTAAATAGCTCATTAGTGTATTATATATTAGGTTCATTATTTAAATATTTCTGTTTCTAATGTTTCAATAAAAAATGGAAAAGCCTATTTATTTTTATTTCTTTCAAATAAATTAAAAAAATAATTTGAAAAAAAATGATGCCAAACGCAGCCACTGTCGCCAAGAAAATGTCATAAATGCTTTTAGCATGACAACTTCATGGGGAATTCACACCCCCCGAGGGGAAAGTGGGGGCCCCCCCCCCCACCCCCCACCACCCATTTCCCATTTTTTTCAGTTCCAATTAAAGTTTATTACAAATTGGGTTTATCTGCGCTTGAACATGTCAATTTTAGCTATACGATGCTTCTTCAGAAGTTATGATCATGTGTTTTTTTGTCTCTTATTTTAATTTTCAATAATCTCTTCCATCTGGTTTTTCTTAAAGCAAGATTCCCAAACAATTAATACACGTTTATTTTCCCTTGCCTTAGATTATACGCTCTAAATTTAATACCCTTGAAATTAAAAATCTAATTAATGTTCCGTGGCTTTCCACGCCCCACAGCACCAGTCCAATAGTTGCCACAGTCTCTTTGGCTTAGGTTCAAGTCAAGGGATTTGGCGGGCCCACACCACCCACCCCCTAGTGGCGGGGCCGTAATTTCCATCGGATGTTTGAGAGGCTTAGCAACGTTTGCACAATCATAATCACTGGCTGTCTCACCGCAAAACCGAATCGAGAACTCGATTGCTCCACCTTCAAGCGCATTCCCGCAGATGCTGGCACTCGCCTTGTCTCAATACATAGCGTACTACACGTAGAGTAATTAAAATTAAATGACAACAAAAGCACATAAAACTTTCGAATAGGGATCATCACAGTGAAAAAGTGAAATAAAGATTTAATTAAAACATTTTAAAGCATTTTTCAAGTATTTGGTAATTTAGAGCCTTAATTCACTATTTCATTATAAAGTTTCTAGAATAATATTCAGATTTAATTATGATTTAATTATTTTATTTAATACAAAATCTTGTTAGTATAATTCATTATTGATCAATCCTGTATAAATTGTTTTCGGCTCAATTAATTTCTTTCCGTGCATTCTTGGGCGGATTGTGACTCCAAATTCTGTTGGGCGTCGCTTTTCGAAACACCAAACAACGCACAGACGTGGAACTTTGCCGGCTTAGTCCTCGTTGTTTGTCATATACCGCTAATATTGCCGAGCCGTTGGCTGTGGCTCTACATTCAATATGATGGGCGGTTTGTGTGCTGTCTTGACTGTGTGTACCGGCAAATGTCAGGGGGCCTTCGAATGGCAGCCTGTACTTAATTGCCAAGCGAACAAGAGCACGAAATTTCAATATCACTTGAGCTTGAGACTTTGCAATGTTATTAGGGAAATGCATATTACTTGGGGACGTTCGGTACAATGTCCGCAGAGTGCCCCAAACAATTAGTGAGACATTCTGATGCATTTGGCATTCAGTACACGTGCCCCTTAATTGACTTCTAATCGGTCAGGCGCATTAAATATGCAAATGTAAAGTGCATAAATCCTGCAGCTGTCAGATTAAAATTCAAGCAACAAGACACGCAAAGTTCCTAAAATGTCAGCAAAAAGGTACAATTAAGTGTTAAGTGCGGTGGACTCTGGAGTTTAAAATGCTTAGATTTATCATTTATGTATTAACATTTAATGTACTAAAAGGAAAGATTAGTATATAGAAAACTAATTCAAAGATTCAGTTTGAAGATTTAAACTTAACATTCTAAGAATTAAATAACCTTTGCTACAATGTTTGCTGTAATTTGAAGTAAGAGGAAACAATAATATAACTATTCTATAAAGTGCATTTTTCTATATTTAAAATAATCAGAGTTTTGTCCTTCTGTATAATTGCAGTTAGCCGAGATTAAAGTCTGCAGAAATGCTGTTGAAACCCACCGAAACAGATCATTAAGTACGTAAACACTACATTAAGCAAACCTTGTCGACACCACAGTTAGCGTTCTACAGTTCGTGTTTTTATTTTTTGCAAAGCACCCACAGAGCACTTCACAGAGCCTCCTAGGGGAATCCTTCGTGGCTTTCTGTATATATGGCCTCTTGGTCTGCGGAGGGGCACAAGGCTATGCGTGCTGCTATATGCGACATGCGTCAATATTAAATTAAAGCGATAACAAATTGTAATTACGCAGCATGTGGCGCAGCGCAGAGAACACTTCTCGGCCCCGACCCCGAGCCTGGGAAGGGGAGCTAATGGAGTTTCCGACGGGACCGCAGTGCGGCACATAAATATCCAAATTGACATAAATTAGTGGAGATTGAAAAAATAGCCGTGGAGCGAGGGTATCCGCCAGCCAAGTGGCCCCTACCGCTGCTGATGCTATTGGCTTTGTCTTTGTCCCGGCTATAAATGTCGGGTTGGTAGTCCTGGTCCCTTGGAGTCGTGTAAAGCTGTCGGGTCGCATTAGATACTCGTATGCTTGCTCTTGTGCACACGTCCTGTTCTCTGTCCTTTATCCTGCAGCATAAATAAGAAGCCAAATAAGGTCAACAGATAAATTTCAATTTGATTGCCTCGGGCCACGTCAGGTAGCTGCAGAGCACAACCAGTTGCTTCTGAGGCAGGGAATAGTTCGAATAAAGGGTTAAATTTCCTGCTCTGCCCCCTCTAATATTATAATATTATTTTGCTAAGGTAAAATAAATTTGATAACTATTTAAGTATAGTTTCACAGCTTACATAACTATCTAAATCACTCCCCAAAAAATAAAAATACTACAAGTATGTGCTTCAAATTTAAATCTGGAGTGGGCCTGGGCCGTGCTATTTGGTTTTTCAATTCACGACTCAGGACTCTCGGCTCCTGGCATGTGTTGTGGATTTATGGCTTAGCATTGAAATGGGGCGTGTGCTCATGAGTTTTGTAAGCTATGCAAATGAGTCTAGGGCCCGTCCTTGGGATCTGGATCGGCTCTTGACAAGTTGCCTAAGGCGTATTTAAATTGCAAACAAATATTTGCCCTCTAAGTGCTATTTTTTGGCAGGAGTCTGAAGGTGAAAGCTGCTTGGCGTGGCCGTCAAAGTGCTGATAACATTTTAACAAGCTCAAAATGTTTTGTAAGTATGAAATGAAATATTTGCCAGCCAAAAGAACTTAAATTGAAAATGGCTTTGTTCAACGCGGACAAAGTTCAGGGTCTGTCCCTGTTCCCCCACAAAAAAAGACCTGAGCGTCAACAAATCGAATTTCATTTCCGTCCTGCCAATGCCAAGGTGTTTTCAATTATTTATGGCACCAAGCTAAGATTTCTCAATGTCCTTCTAAAGCAACATGGCATGGGCTACTCAAGGTGTATATGTGCTAGCCAGAGTTACCTCGCTTTGAAGGTTTGTTTGTTTTAAATGGGTAATCCAGCAAAAATTAAACTAAACATATATGTTCCCTTGTAGGATAGATTTTAAAGAATTCCATACCATAATGGTACATTTATATTTAAATAACTATTTATAGTTTCATCTCGTAATACAAATTGATTTAAATTGCCGCAAAATTTCTAATTTAATTTTGTACAGCCTTAGGTGATGTAAAATCGATACTTACTATAAATAAATTTATTTATTTAATTTGAAAACTTCATCATCTGCTATACCTTATTCAACATATTCAGTGGGAACTCTCATTTTGAGCATTAAACAGCCATCACCGAAGCCTCCACCTGTCGGCCAATCACAGTGAAAACACATTTCCCCTTATTTTCCAGCTCTGGAGGAAATGACGAAATAATTTTCGCCCCACACACTAACACCCACTGTTGATTAAGCACCTGTGCGTGTGTTTTATTTGTGCGTGCTGTTTGTGTGCTTTGCATTTCGAATGATTGATTGCAATTTGATGCTTGGCACTGCAAATTGCCTTTCAGTGGCAAAAGAGTACACAACAGAAATGCAATGCCAGCGAAATGAGTTGAAAAATCCAAATCCGCGGAGTCGGTGTAAATGGAAAGGGAAAAACCAAAAAGAATATTTAAGCGAAATAGTTTTTGGCTCTGCTTTAGACTTATATTTCCAAATAATTATTTCCACGATTCTGTTGTGAGAACATAATTAAAATAAGAGGTTGTCTTTCGTCATCGTAAATATTTTTGTAACCAAAGTGCAGTAATGGGACAATTATTCATCAACCCACACAACTGTCGAATGGCAACCCACTCAACGCTGTCACCTTCCGAAAACTTACACAGGGCAAACTCATTTGCCGAATTCCACCAAAGGTTCGATGGCATCCCGAGACCATCACCTGACGAACGCAATTTGTCAGCGAGAGCCCAAGAAGACAAAAGAGTTACTTCCTAATGAATATCACAACAATAGAGTGGGCGAAAATAACACACAAAAAGAATTAAATCCTTTTTATCCCTTACCCTTTTGGGTTGGCCATTTGTCCTGGCCGGAGGCTCTTTCCGACCAACAACTTTGTTGTCGACTATGGTCCAAACAAACGCCGCGTATTAAAAATTCTTTAACTTAGGCGTTCCGCTGTCCCTTAACAAAAAAGTTCAACATAAAATAAATGTGTCTTGGTTGCCAATAAAACCAAAGTTTCATTAGGAGACCATTAGGAATCTGTCAAAAGAAACACGAAATTAATTGCTTTCGTAATTAAATACAATTTTTTGCTATCCTAATCTGAAGTAGCATTATGAGTGTTTCAGCAAAAAACGGCTCATTATAATTTCAGTCTCATCATCGCCAACAACTTTTTACTTTTGCAGTTGATAGCGCAATAAAAATGCATAACTGACTTTATAAAGCATTTTCGGTGCAACAAACTAGAGCAAAAAGGAGTACCGAAACGAGCTTAACAAAGGAGAATAAAACCAAAAGCTGATGCAGCAGAATAATAAGCCGAATCCTGGACAGGACATTACCGACAGGATGCTGAAAGTTTTGCATAGAAAATCACAAATACATGGACAATTTATTGAGAGAAGTTTCCCTCTGACTCCACTTGTCCCTCGAGTTGCCATGGAATCTGAATTTTATGGCATCGCATCAGGGCTCTAGCCCAGAAAGGCACAAAAAAGGACACCAATCGGACAATGAAATTCGCATTTAAAAACAGCTCGATGTCTCAGTTCAGGACCATAAAGCAAACACAGCAGGATCTGTTCTCCCGGTTTTTGCGCTTGCCACTCGAAAGGATAACAAGATACTAGAATACCAGGATTCCTCAAGCTTAACTATCCATAGCCGTTGTTTTTGAGCTCCGACTTGCCCAACTTGGTGTAGTTTAAACGAATACAATTAAAATATAGAAATACTAGTAAATTGTTTCTGTTTGGCATTTTAAAAAGTTGTTTCCTTATCATTTAAATTTAATGTATCTTCGGTAGTAGTTTCTGCTTTTTCTATACAGCCTCTCTTCTGGCCCAGAATAAATTCTTTAATATTTTAATATAATCCATATTTACAGTCCCCTTGCTTTCATAACAATAAAGTTCCTTCAACCGTACGCGTTTGCCCACTCATATAGGCACCACGCACACCGAACAAACGCTATAAATTATAAGCCTCTATAAAAAAGGTCGCAGGAAAGATAAAAAGCATCTGAAAACGGATACATTTAATTAATGTAATAGGCAGACTATCAGGCGGGCAGTTATTAATGTGCATTAAAGTGTGAGTTGCAAATGAAAACAGTAAATAATAAATTTGTCAGGGACTTTTTTACAACTTTGTTTACTCCGCCAACTAATTAATTAGCCAGCGGCATTCAGCCTTAAATGTACACATTTAAATTATATTTTAAATTTAAGGCAAGCGACCAAACAGGAAATCTCCAACTGGCCCAAAGTCCCCAGGATAATCAGCTCAAGCAGTGGGAAAGAGTCGTTTCGGGAATCACAGCGCCCCTGTTCGGGCTGAACTCTTTTCACATAAATCACGACCGAGAATCTGCGCCAGAGGGGATAACGCCACCGGATACCCGCCACAAAAAATGTCAAATTAATTTAGCAGGCCTCTAACTTTACCTCTACCACTCGAGCCCGTCGCTTTTGCCTTTTTCAATCAAGGTAGGCGCCGTGGAATCATTTTGCATTTCTTGTCACGTTTTATGAATTTGCTGCGACACACAAACGCCATGCCATCCTTGGAGAAAGTGGCTGGAACCGAGCAAACACACTGCTCACACTCGAAAAAATTTAATTAGGCCCTGAAAAGGGTAACTTTTGGGGTCCAAAAGCTTAAGCCTTGCTTTTCTCGCAGAAAGTATTTGTAAAATTTTAAGATTTCTTGAACTCAAGTCGTCTCTAATACGTAAGTCAAGATCCGACTATATGATAAATCGGAGAGGATAATAAGATGGATAGGAGTTTTGTTTAAATAAACGCAAAATACTTAAAATTTTGTGATATACATAAATAAAAACTTGTATTGCTCTAAAATCTCCGCGGTTTCAAAAATATTTAAATTTCAGTGTACAAAGGATCCAGCTGACTGGCGAAAATGTCGTCGGCATTCGGCATAGATAACGCGCCGACGGGCTTAAATGGCTTTTGCAGGGGACCGGGGATTCGGGGCCCTAAGACAGAGATGCCAAGGGTCTGCTCTTGGCTCTGGTGGCGGAAGCGTAACGACAAACACGCATAAATTACTCAATTAGTAGGCGGGATGCGAAGCGGCGCGAGGCGGCCTAACAAGACATCCGGAAGTGGTGAGCCATGCTCCCCACTTGACTGCTCTCCCTTCGGCTGCTCGGCTCGTATTGAGTAATCAAATGACGGGATATTAAACACGCGTTCCTCGCCTTGAACATGAACCCATAAATCAGAGCGTTCTGTTTCTCTATGCCAGAGAATGCCATGGATTTCTAATTATTCTGGTTGGCCCGCTCAAAGTCAGATCGGAATCCCATGAAGTAAAAATATTTATTGTGAAGGTTGATATACAAAAAAAAAATCCTTTAAGAACGCTTGCAAGCAAAGTTGCTATTTAATTCCCCAAAAAGTATGCCCTAAAAAATAAATTTTTGGGAAATTTGAAAATGTTAGTTAAACATTATTGGTTTCGCATTTTCACATAAAATAAAGTGTTTAAGCCAAACAAAAATGGTGTTAGTTTTTAATTCGTTTACTAAATTTGACTAACAAAGATTACTTACAATATAACCTGTTCTTTTGTCCAACTCTTTGCTAAATAAATAAATTTCAAACTTTATACAATTTCTCATTCTTAAATAAAAAAAATCAAATCAACAAAGATTCAAGATAACACTACGCCTTGGCCGTCCCTTTGGACCCCTTTCTCACTTGACCACCTGCTCCTCAATGTTGTTCGTGCTGTTGTTGATAATTACCAACATAATTTGTTTGCTCGTGGCCTTTGTCACATCCCACTGACCATGTTGACGTGTCCGAATTGCGATAATGTGGCTATTTGCTTTCTGGGCATCGTCCTCAGCCGTCTGTCGTTTCAGCAAGCAATTACAAAGTGCGCAGAGTTATTATTAGAAACGTCGAGGCAATTTGCCCAGCACAGTGCCAAGGGCCTAGCCCACACAACTGCTGATGGCTATCAGCTTACTGGGACTTATTAGCTTGATGAATTGTGATGAAAGTGAGCAATACCTGCAGAATAAACACGGTCGAGGTGTCTCAGAAAAGATACTAGCCGAGCGCGGCGAATGCATCAATTATTCAGGCTCAAGTAATACATTAATTACAGCTTTTGGTTTATGCATTGTTTGTTTTATGAAATTCCTATTGTTACGGAGTAATACAGCTTTTAGTTTAGTCACAAAATTATGTTATTTCTAGGCCTGATTTTTCAACAATGGTATTTAGAATACCATTCATGAATTAACAGGATAGCATTTATTTCTAGCAATTACCGGTAGAGATTTACGCAACTTTTACCTGTAGTTTTCCATTGTTAGCTTCTCTGTTCTGGTGTTTATACGATTAAAGATAAATCTTCTGGATGACTTCGCAAAACGAACTCCACATAAACAGCGAGTTCCTTGGAGCAGAAGGAACTCGCATAACTTTGTCATATGTTCATCCAGAGAATATGTAATTAATGGCACTGCTATACGGGGAGAGTGCTGGGCGTGGCATCTCCGAAATCAAGGTCACTTCAGATGCCATTAATCAAAGTATAAAAAAACAAAGTGGCAACAGGCAAATTGACTCAACGCCCACCCGAAAGCAAGCCCTGTCCGGGATCCGGATCTTGATCCACATTCAGATCCAGTCCCGACCCAGCCCATCCCCCGGGAGATGTCAAAGGTGCCCACAGCAAGAAGATTGGAGTGAAAGGCCCGCCTCAAGGCACGTCACTCGCAAGATGGGGGAGCCGATGTGCCGAGTGTACCGTGGCGCACAACAGTGCGTATGATTGATGTTGTTCAATGCGCTTCTGACAGCACCATTATCTGAGGTGTGTGCGCGGGTATACACACATGTGGCTGCTGGCGTGTGTGCGGGCCACTCGCACGTGACAAACAACATCAACAGCAACAACAAGGGGCTAAGTAAGAGTGCTGAAAATGTGGCTAGTTTCTGGACAATGGCTGTACTATATTTTCACACACAGGAAATAGCCAGGAATGACTCTACTCTTTTCCTTTTTTCATCTTTTTTAAAGAACCTCCCGATGAATAAAGACAACTTCAACCACTTAGTCGATATTGAATTAATATTATGAACCCAATTGAACAAGCTAATTTCTTTTCAACAAGTTGTATAAAGTTGCCAGCACTGATTAGCAATAATGTTCAGTCCCGGAGGCGGTTCTAGTGGAGAAAAAAAGAAACCGAAGAAACTTCTACTCCGAACCCGTTTCACCTTGTTCCTGACGGCCATCTGGGTCCTTGTTTCAATTCCCCTGACTTTGACAGGCGTCCGACAAAAGTTGAGCAAAAAAAAGGACCCACCAATGGGGAGAAGTAGAAAGAAAGAGGAAACGCCAAGAGTGCAGGTCGCCATGCACCAAGTTGGCTTAATTAAGCTGCCAAGCTGCTATCAAAACTCATCTCGAAAATGTAATGCCCTTTAAAGTTTTCGAAACATAAATTGAATCTAATTTTTGGAGCTTGAGAACTTTTATAAAAATGGAAAATAACTAAAACAGAAGTTAAGTAAACGACATATGCTAAAATTAGCTTGCAATGACTTCCCTATATTCATTTATTTTAACAAAAAAAAACAATTTATTTAAACCAAAATGGTCAGTGGTCTTAGCTACTCCCATTTCCCCCGCAGCAAAAGTTCCTGTTTATTTATATATGTTCAGTTCGTATAATTACCCACGGCCACAGCCACTTTTTGCGGAATGAAATAATCAAGAATTAATCATGTCTGGGGCAGTGGAAATTAATTATCTTTTTGCCATTATTATGCAACTATGAGCCTGACATAAGATGCCACCCTGCTGAATGCTCCGGTAAAGGGGGATACTTATATAGGTGGATAATGGATAATGGATAATGGAGATTATAGTCGAGGCGGGCCTGGAATCAGCGCCAGAACGCCGGGCTCATCCGCAACAATCCCATTTTAATCAGGCAAAGCCTGCGATAATTGCCGCCAGGGATCACGTGCCGGCAGCCCGCAAACATAATTGAACCTATCGATGGCAAGGACTTTGCCAGAGCCAAACCTGAGGGTCCTCCACATGGTAATGCAATGCAAATTAAACGGCTCGCTTTGTTCGCGCTGTGCACTTGCCCACCCGAACTTTCCCGACTGTTTTCCACTGCATTACAACAAGCTCTCGATGGCAACGGTTATTTTGCATGGGAAAATAATAGCGCAGCGGAGAACATTGTGTTTGCCGTTGGTGATTTTAAGCTCGTGTGCGTGCAGATCTCTGAAAACAATTAAGGCCAACAAATTTGAATAAAAATACTTTCCAAGTGCTATAAAAAGTGGATACAATTTGGTTGTGTATTTATTTATTGAACAAAACCAATTCATAATTTACGCATGTAAAACGGATTTCTGTAGTTTTTTATATTTGTTCAATTCCGTTTAAAATGTCCCGCTTGTTCCATTACTAAGAATATATATTTATGGAATCAAAAATGTAAAAAAGCTACTATCGAGTGTGTCAGAAAGCGAGATACCCGGTATCAAAAATATTGCGGAATTAAAATAAATAAAATAAGAGTTAATTTATGAAAAACTTGAATTCAACAAAGCGGAAAGCAGAAGAAAATGGTGGCAAATAAAGACCTATCTTGACAATTGCTAGAAACATTTAGCGCAGCATAAAACTTAAGAAAACTGTTGTCAGAATCTATTTTTTTCTAAAAATGTTTATGAATTTGTTTCATTTTAAGAATTGTAGCGTTTAAATATAACAGAATTTCTCTTGGTCAGCAAATACATATTTTATTTAATAACATTAGATTTAATTTAAAATTCATTTACTTGATATTTTATAGAAATTCCAAGAACTTGATATTTGGTGTCCTTGATAAAATATTTGCGTTTGCCAGCTGCAGCAACGAATTATTGAAGCAGAGCAGTTATAGCCACAAAGGCCGTGGTCACTGAGAGATTTCCCTAAGAGGGAAGTGCAGAATAAATTGGAGACGTGGAAATTTCCACTTAAAGCCGAGAGCTGATCAAAGCAACAAGTTGCACGGCCGCGGGCAGCCTGCCACTTGAGCAGAGCGATTTCCCTGGAAAAGCCGAGAAGAAAGGAAAATAAATCAGAGTGGGCGGCCAGGATAAAATTCCGACTTGGGTCACTTAATGGCCTTTGGCAAGAGAGCTAATCAAACAAAATCCTTTGCAATTGTCTAGTCGGAGCAAAACAGACAGACAATTAGATAAAAAATTCTCCTTACACCTCAAGGAAAACCCTTGTTAAATTTTAAGCAGTTAGAGATAATTGCTTTAAAATGTCTGCATTATTTAATACGCCACAATCACATCTCTCGCTCTGTCTCTGTGTTAATTTGGATGGCAAAGGAGCATGCAACAGGTTTGCTGATAAAGAAAATATCGAAAGTTTACCAGGATGTTGGACCAAACGAAAGGAGTCAAAATTAACGCATGCGCCCTGTGGAGTCACTCAAAATGTGGAGAGTACTCCGTTAATGAGTGAGCTCAAACCTTAGCTGCAATGTGTTTTCACACATTGCCCTCGAGATATTGGTTTCCGCCCCATTAAAGAACCAAAATGGAGCCGAAACGCTGGCCAAACGCCTCGGCATTCCCTCAGCTATAAATGGCTAAGACGCTCGGACACTGGACATGTTTCGTTTGATTCTGATTTCTTCTATATTTCCGCAAGAAATTAAATTAAATGTGCCTTGTAATATGATTGCAATTGAACCAACAATCGGATGCGACTGGCAAACTGCAGGAAGCGGACAATAAAAGGACACCAGACGATTGCTGCTCCACTTGGGTTTGCCGCCGTTGGCGTCCAGGAAACGGAAGCATTAGCCGGAGTCCCCTTCCTTTTCGGTTTAGTTGGACTCCTCTTTAACTTCCAATATACGAGTATTTGCCATTGTCAGGACAACGGGGAGTGTTGCGAGAAGTGAGGGGACATGACCGAGGGAAGATGACTTTTTGCGCGAGTCCCTCCGCACTGTTTATTGTAAGTGCTTTCCTTAACTTCTCATTCAATGTGTATGTTTTGATTGTGCAGTGCGAATAAAAAGAACCTGGCCCTCTAATTGGGCTTTAAGAAGAATAATACGAAGAAGTTAATTACAGATCGAAAGTAGCCTTAACAGCACAGTTAAAAGGTCTGCCTATGAGACATACCAGTAAAGACGTACCATAAAAGACTTATTCCACAATTGTTATTCAAACACTTGTCTTTCAGTGTATTTATTTGAAACTGCCGCTGTTTCTTGGCGGGGTTTTATTGTTGCTGCTCCCGTTGTGCATTGTTCTGTTTGCTTTCAGCCCACGTGTCCTGCCCTCGCATCCTTACAGCTCCACCCTCCGGGAATCGTCCGGGTGCGAGTGTCAAGCGATGTCGCGACGACATTGCCAACTCAAGCACCCACAAAGCGCCCCATAAAAAAGGTGTGCTCTTTCCTGAGAGATGCACTGCCAAGTCATTAATATAGCATTCGAGCATTTTACGAGTCAGTCTGTTGCATTGGCAACAGCACCTTTTAGTACATACAAGATTTATGCGAAGAGTTCTCCTAAATCGCTTCTCAACTTAATACGCAACAACAATCGAAAGATTACATATCGAGCAATGAGTGTTACATGGGGTAATGAGGAGATGAACAACTCTTCTAAGTTTTCGGGGAATATAAAAGCCAGTTAATAAAAAATTCGCTTGCAAATGAAAGTTTAGCTTTAGTAATTTAAAGAGGAAGATTCGATCAGTTTAGTACTGCTTCTTCTAAAACCTATTAGTATGAAAGTGTCAGATCACACACAGATGGTTTTTGTCAGAAGGTGCGTTTATATCATATATAATTTTAAAAACTATAATTAAAATTTTAATTTATTCACTTCACAGCTTACCGTTTTTCAGTAGAGCTAAGGCTTCCAATAAAACCACAATATTAAATATATTTTTTATTTTCTACTTTATTAATTAAAGGATTGCCGTGCGTGATTTTTGGCTCATCTCTACTGCACTTGTAAGACCATCTCTTCTTCTTTGGTCTCACTTTTCCCTCTCTAATTCGGAGTTGAATGGGATGCCGACTTTGCCACCCCAAAATGCTTCCTTCCCCCGGACGTTAATTGCAAGACAAATTACTTCTGTACAAGTGGCTGGAGCCTTTCATATTTTTATAATTGCTGATTGCCATGTGAGCCAGACCAGGGAATTCAAAGAATTATTTGAGAAAAGCAAAATGGTGAAAACATACATGTATTAGGGTATATATAGGTACATGTAAGTTAGGTTTGGATTTTGCTTTGCAGCATACAGGATTTAATCCTTTAACAAATCATTGTGCAAGACGTTTTGAAGGTAAACTAAACCCCCAAAGGAAAAGTCTCAACAGCGGATAAATATGAAATATGAAATATGATATATGCGGGTCAATCTTGTTTAGGCTTCTTGAATAAATATATTCCTTACACAAAGTGCATTTCACTAAATTAAGGCATTACAGCTAAGATTTCACATCCATTTGGAAAAACATAAAATTTAAAGCTAGCGTGAAGTTACACATTCCACAAAACCTGTTATTAAATAACTGTTTATTATTAAAAACAAAGCAAAGCAATTTGTAGCCAGTATAAATGCTATAGCATTGATAACTTTAAGATGTGCAATCTCGCCCATTTTAAGTCAATTGAACTGCATTCAAAAGCGAAATTCAACCTCTTGTTAAAACAAACAAAACGATGGCGTCCCATAAGCGCTCATAAAATTATTATAAAACATATTCAGCGCACAACAAAAAGAATCAGGAGCCAACGGTCCATAAAAATAAATTCGCATAAAATGAGATCGCAAGGGCACGCAGCCATATGAAGCATCAATATACAGAAAGCAATATAGCGAAATGGCCAGTGGCGGGGCGACTCGGGGCTGACTCTCCACGGGCGGTGGGCGGGTGGAGGGGGCGTAGCTGAGTGCTGCAATAATGCTGCACTTGCCAGATGCTAAGGGCGCCATCGAAGATTTCCGCATAAAAACGAGTAGCAGACATCGCTGAAATCTCTTACAAGTTTTATTAAACCGAGTGGGCATTTATTAAACGAAATACAGAAAATCACTAATAGGTATATAAATAAAAATATAATAAAATAAATAAGAAAATAAATAATAAAAATTAATGTTACTAAAGTGACTGAGGTACTCACTTCAACTCAAAAATATAGTACAAACCAAGAAATATAATACATCCATTGTTCGGTGTGTGGAATTGAGACCTGCTGGGCCAGTAAGTGCAACATCAACAACATCAGCGGGAATCCGGCTCCCCCTATGGACTTTGGGACTGACAGGCAGCCAGTCAGTCCATCAGTCAGGAGGCAGTCAGGCCAGGTGGTGCCACCTGCTCCGCACGAAATTCCGGTTGCACCGAACGGAAATTGCATTTACACGGTTGCCTACCAACGCCCTGCCCACGTTCCCGGCCTCGATGCGGGATTTTCGGGGCGGCATTTGATTACAATGCGAGGCCCATTGCCCCTACTCATAAGCTTCAAATATGCATAAAGCCTGTACAAACAGCGCCATATCAAAAAGCTTCCGCACCGAGTCAGCATGTCCCAGGCGCTGATTGGACTAATCACCTGGTCGGGAAGACGTGATGCGAAAGCCAAGCAAAAGGGCAGAGGAGCCAGTCGGTCGGAAGAGCAAACTAACTCATTGGAAAACTATCACATCGACATTATGCACAGGCCATGATTACGCATTTGTTAGAAGGGTGAAGTATGAACTACAATTTACTGAAAACGATCTGCTGGCTCATTTTAATCACTTATGCACTATTTAAAACTTTATATTTAGTGTAAATTATTTATAGATAATTATTTTTCCTACACATGTTCTAAAAACAATACCATTTCAATTAAAAGCCAGCACCTCAGATCCACATTTTATCGCAAATCGTATCCATTAAATATTTACACAACCCATTGAGGAATAACCATGGCCAGGACCCGAACTCCACCACGAGCGCAAAATTCAAATCGAAAAGTAATGCAAACACAGGCAGAGGGTGGCAGTCCGGACACTTTATCAAACCAAACTATAAAATCCTGTAGAGTGCCAGAATATCTATTTTCAAACTGTGGGCAAACACTGCCCCTGTCCGACCAACAACAAGGACAAGTCCCGAACTCGGGTGGCCCAAAGATTAATCGAGGGGAACTCAAGTGGTCCGGGGGCAGGAGGATTCAAATAATTTGCGGCGAACTGAACAAACAGACCAGACTAACCGCCGGGCTAAGATAATGCAAGGGGACTGGAGCGAGCAAAAACTTGCTCCGAAAAAGTTTTCTCAAAAATTCCCCAACTATAGTCCGGATCAGGGGAGATTGTTCGGGGCAATAAAACAAATCATAGCATACATCAAAGCACAAACGAAGCGTGTGACGACAAGGAGGGCGGAGAGCGGAGTGAAGAGCGACGGCAGGCGCAAGACGGAGCAACCGTCAACAGCTGTCGGCTTGTTTGATGGCCGAAGTTTGGAAACAAGTTCAATTACTTTTTACCTGCCCCAAAAAAACAAACATATCGCAATTTGACTAAGACCTGACACGTGGTTTTCCTTTTTGTTCGCTGAATCCTTCAGCAGTAGTTCTCGAGAAAAGTTTGTATTAATATAAAACGTTCCCTTTCTTTTCATTACTTAAAGTATTATTTTGCTTAAGACACACGAAATAGCTTAAGACAGGCTACAGCTACAGATTAACATTCTTTTAAACTTAATAATATTTATTCTTATTTTTTTATCTTCTTACCTAGATTGAGCTGACAATGTCAAAATTTAAGGTTTGTGATTGGGACAAAATGGCATCTTACTTGCCGCCAGAGATGCCCATTTAGCTGTGTTGCAATATTGGGACAAAATGGCATCTTAACGCCATCGCTGTGTTGCTTTTTTTTTCTCACTTTTCTACTTTGGGTGCAAATTTTGAATATAAAAAATTAGAAAAGTGAGAAAAAATACGGAACTATGATATTAATAAAAATATATTCCATAATGTCAATTTGCTGTTTAAACTCTGAATTACCCTTTCATTGTCCTCATTCGTTCCCTTTTACACATTGTTACTATAGAGCGCTCTAAAAAATACTTTTTTTTTGAGGGGGAAAAATCGTCATAACTTCATTAATTTTTGTTATTTTTTCAATTGGTCTTGTTTTATTCGTAATTGACTAAACAACAAAAATAAGTGCGCACCATTGAGAAATATTGGTGACTTGATTTAAAAAAATGGCATCAAAGTCGAAAAAACACGGAAAAAAAGTGCAAGATGCATATTTCGAAGCGAAAATGTTGTCTTTCTCATTCGAAACAAACAATAAGTTATTTTTTTCCTGTAAGCTACACTATTAAGCTATAAAAAACTCCAAGAGTTTTTTAAATTGGTCAACAACTTTTCGAGCAGGAATTTTTCAAAGTGAAAAAGAGCCGAAAAACGGTTTTTTGACCATAACTCAAGATTTTGAGGGTGTTAAAAGAACTTCAAACATGGTTTTGTGTTATATTCGACCTGCGTAACGATCTCTACTAGGTCACTTCAAAAGTGCAAAATCACTGTGGCACTGTGTTATATACATACATACGTATGGTAAATGCTAAAAATAAATTACCTATATTTTCAGGAGCACTACACATGTACGAATTTTTGTCATACTTTTTTTTACTTAGATAAACGAAAAACCAGCTACAAAGTAAAGAAGTAAGTCAAGCGGACAAAAATAATTTTAATAACTTGGGAAATTAGTATTAATTCAATTAAGTTAATTTCTTTAGTCTTTTATGGGTGTTTTGTTGTGCTTCTTGCTGCCTATTTGACTTTAAGAGGCGTACAAACTTCGCAGTATTGAAAATATGTTCGTTGCAATAAAGCTATAAATATCTCCGTGGTATTCAGACGAATACAGAGACAATATATAGGTACATATGTACAGTATTGATTCATGAAGATATCACTCTTGCATCCAACGGAAGATGGTTATCCCCATTCTTCCTTCGTGCCAATCAAATGAATTCGGCTGCACATTTTTAATTGTGTCGCGCGCGTCAAAGGAAGAAGGAGCTGAATACATCACCCCACGCATGGCACGCCCTTAAATCAACGATGCGGTTAACCATGATGGCGAAAGCAGCGAGGCGGAAACGCAAATTCATTGCCGAGGTTGCAAGACATGGGAAGCATCTGTTCCAGAGATGCCAGTATTTTCCCTTCTCCGAACAGATCTGTTTAGTTTTCAACGACTTAAGGTCAAAATATAATAATAATTAATATAATATGTACATATATGTAAATATAATATAATATAACTAACTACATTAAAATAATCAGTTGCAATCAAAAACTCTTTAAAGTCCATTAAAAACTCTTTCAATGTTCAAGGTTAAATAATAAAAAGATTCTTTAAAATGGAAACACAGCAAGTTTTTTAGCCTGTTAGCAGTTATCCTCATAAGCTTGAATGTTATTTATTGATACAAAAAACCCTAAATTGTACATGATTTTTGATTGTCTAATAGGCTTCTTGTCATCACTGATTTGTGCTTCCGGCGATTTTCCTCACCTTGTTTTCGTCCTTATGCTTCACCTCCCAATCCATCTCTCCTACTGGCATCACATTCATCCAGTCGAGCTGAGGCAGACGCAATCTCACACTCGCTTGAAACTTGTAACTTCATTTCGCCGGCTACGCTCTTAGCTTTTGTTTCCGTTACCTGACATCGGAAGCCGGGCCAGAATTTCATAACTGCCACAAGGAGCAGCTTCACTCCAAATTCAATTATCCTTGCTACGCTCACGGCCCCAGAGGATATCGATGAGTACATCTAAAGACATATGCTTGTGGTTGGTTGGTAATCTTGAAATCGTCAATTTCTATCCTACCGTAAAAGAGGGTTCGACGGTTTTAATAAAACGTGATTCACACTTTTAAAGATCAATTTCTATACTTTAAATAAATGATGTCATTTATGCTAGAATATTCGTCTGTCTTATTTTAATAGCAGAAGAAGTAGCAATCTCATTTACCAATTTTAGCATCTGCTTACGTCGTGTCATGCATTTATTTAATTTTATGGCATTTTTTCTGTTCAACTTATGCCAGCTCAATTGGCCTGAATCGGCTTCCTGCGCAGAGCTCTGTGCGGAAAAAACCTCAACCACATTAACAATTTAATGAACCCCCACGAAGCCGTTTGCCACTTGATTGCCTGCGGCCCGGCTCTAGTCCTGCCTGATTGGATTCAGCTGGTGTTTTATCTGGGCCTAAACAAGACTTGCAGCGCTAACGGCCGCACATTAGGCCACGCCCTCAGTCCAGGATCCTTCGCCTCATTGTTGCATCGACAAAGAAAACCCAATTTACATAGAATAGCTGGGGATTATATGAGCAAGTCCCTTCAGGCCGCAGCCCAACCGCAAACGCCGGCAGCGTTTTTAATATGCAAAAGCGAACTCCATCCGGATGCAACATCACCCACGTCCATCGCCCACTTTCACTTCTCCGGATAAACAGTGTGGCGCAAACCAACAGAACCAAGAAAAAACAACATTTTTATGCACAACACTTGGCCTTTTTCCTCGGTGGTCGGATCCTGCATCCAGCTGGTACAATATATATGTATTTTCTGAGCTGGGTTCGAAATGGGAATTGTCGTGCTCATCGAACGAGAGTAACAAAATTATTAAAAATGATAAGTGGCAATGGAAAAACTATTTTTTCTTTCATTTTATCAACTATAAGTGCCTAATGTAATGTTCGCTTATTAGTTAGTTTCAGCATATTAACGAATGCTTAACTCGTTTTATTTCGAATCCCCTTAGTTAATAGACCTGCTAAGTTGCTAAAATTAAACATTTTCCCTGTATGTTATGTTAATAATTCGTAATAAACTTTTAGGCAATGATATTTCGAAGAATATAAAAATAATATGAGATATTGTATGAAAATTACTACAAATTATTATTAATATATGTGATGTAATGTTTTTTAATTCGACAAAGTTAGGAATAAATATTTGTCAGTGTATACTGCATATTGCATCTTCAGTAACTCCTTTGAACGTTAACTTGATTGTTTGTGTTGACTTGGTTAGCTCTTGGTCCGCAGGCGAGTCCTACACCAGGCTATTACCGTCGAGCGAGGCGATTAAGTTTAACCAGCTTGTGCCGCTATATTTAAGGTGATGATCAAATGGAAATGGGTCAGAAAAAAAAATTTAGGTCTTTTTTACTTGGTTTCTAGCAGAAACAGTTTATAAAGAAATAGATTATGTAGAATAGTACATTTCAATTAAAAATATATCTTTGTTGGCTTGATTCCGTGTAATCAGGCGTTCAGTTTCTAAAGTACAAATTATATAATGGAATCAATAAAAAATATAAAAATGGAATCTGGAAATATTTGTTACGAACTTCATTTCAGGTTTCAGCTGATTTAAAATGATATCGATTCCACCTAACTCGAATATGTGGAAAATCCGTATATTTTTCCCCATTTTTCCGTTTAAGCTGTCATAAATCCCAGAAAAGTCCATAAACTAGCTGTTCCACCGGGTTTAAGCTGCCGGTAAACTCGCATTGCCAGCGACATCTGAAAATGCGACAAATGCATTTGGAATGCAATTCAATTTCCTTTTTTGGTCCTCCCGCGTCCTTCGCCTTCGAATGCTATTATTGTTGGATGGCTGGCCTTAATTTAGCAAAAACGGTCCGCCTAACAATTCACAGTATTTCTGCACGACATTTCAAATTGGCACCGGGATATTGGCGGTGGATTAGGTAGGTTCCTGCAATTGTCTCGATTTCTCACGTAAATCGATTCTCCAGGTTAAGACTACGAAGGACAATTAGCAAATATGTTAAATTTTATTTACACATTGCTTGCAGATAAATTACAGCATCGGATTACGGACTGAACAGTCAATGGAAGGATAAATTAATTCAAATGGGATAGAAAGCAAATAAGGGCTGCAGAGAGGCTTCTAAAAATAGTTTCAGATATTGAGATATTGAGATATTGAAATCGGCTCAATCTAGGTAAGAAGATAAATAAATAAGAATAAATATTATTAATTTTAAAAGAATATTTGTAAAATAAGTTAATCTGAAGCTGTAGTTTGTCTTAAGCCATTTCGTGTGTTTTAAGCAAAATAATACTTTAAGTAATGAAAAGGAAGAGAACGTTCTATATTAATACAAACTTTTTTCAAGAACTACTGCTGAAGGATTCAGCGAACAAAAAGGAAACCACGTGTCAGGTCTTAGTCAAATTGCGATATGTTTGTTTTTTTGGGGCAGGTAAAAAGTAATTGAACTTGTTGCCAAACTTCGGCCATCAAACAAGCCGACAGCTGTTGACGGTTGCTCCGTCTTGCGCCTGCCGTCGCTCTTCACTCCGCTCTCCGCCCTCCTTGTCGTCACACGCTTCGTTTGCGCTTTGATGTATGCTATGATTTGTTTTATTGCCCCGAACAATCTCCCCTGATCCGGACTATAGTTGGGGAATTTTTGAGAAAACTTTTTCGGAGCAAGTTTTTGCTCGCTCCCGCCCCCTTGCATTATCTTAGCCCGGCGGTTAGTCTGGTCTGTTTGTTCAGTTCGCCGCAAATTATTTGAATCCTCCTGCCCCCGGACCACTTGAGTTCCTCTCGATTAATCTTTGGGCCACCCGAGTTCGGGACTTGTCCTTGTTGTTGGTCGGACAGGGGCAGTATTTGCCCACAGTTTGAAAATAGATATTTTGGCACTCTACAGGCTTTTATAGTTTGGTTTGATAAAGTGTCCGGACTGCCACCCTCTGCCTGTGTTTGCATTACTTTTCGATTTGAATTTTGCGCCCGTGGTGGAGTTCGGGTCATAGCGATGGTTATTCCTCAATGGGTTGTGTAAATATTTAATGGATACGATTTGCGATAAAATGTGGATCTGAGCTGCTGGCTTTTAATTAAAATGGTATTGTTTTTAGAACATGTGTAGAAAAAATATTTATCTATAAATAATTTACACTAAATATAAAGTTTTAAATAGTGCATAAGTGATTAAAATGAGCCAGCAGATCGTTTTCAGTAAATTGTAGTTCATACTTGACCCTTCTAACAAATGCTTAATCATGGCCTGTGCATAATGTCGATGTGATAGTTTTCCAATGAGTTAGTTTGCTCCTCCGACCGACTGGCTCCTCTGCCCTTTTGCTTGGCTTTCGCATCACGTCTTCCCGACCAGGTGATTAGTCCAATCAGCGCCTGGGGCATGCTGACTCGGTGCGGAAGCTTTTTGATATGGCGCTGTTTGTACAGGCTTTATGCATATTTGAAGCTTATGAGTAGGGGCAATGGGCCTCGCATTGTAATCAAATGCCGCCCCGAAAGTCCCGCATCGAGGCCGGGAACGTGGGCAGGGCGTTGGTAGGCAACCGTGTAAATGCAATTTCCGTTCGGTGCAACCGGAATTTCGTGCGGAGCAAGTGGCACCACCTGGCCTGACTGCCTCCTGACTGATGGACTGACTGGCTGCCTGTCAGTCCCAAACTCCATAGGGGGAGCAGAAGTCCCGCTGATGTTGTTGATGTTGCACTTACTGGCCCAGCAGGTCTCAATTCCACACACCGAACAATGGATGTATTATATTTCTTGGTTTGTACTATATTTTTGAGTTGAAGTGAGTACCTCAGTCACTCTAGTAACATTCATTTTTATTATTTATTTTCTTATTTATTTTATTATATTTTTATTTATATACCTATTAGTGATTTTCTGTATTTCGTTTAATAAATGCCCACTCGGTTTAATAAAACTTGTAAGAGATTTCAGCGATTTCTGCTACTCGTTTTTATGCGGAACTCTTCGATGGCGCCCTTAGCATCTGGCAAGTGCAGCATTATTGCAGCACTCAGCCACGCCCCCTCCAACCGAACGCCCATCGCCCGTGGCGAGTCAGCCCCGAGTCGCCCCGCCACTGGCCATTTCGCTATATTGCTTTCTGTATATTGATGCTTCATATGGCTGCGTGCCCTTGCGATCTCATTTTATGCGAATTTATTTTTATGGACCGTTGGCTCCTGATTCTTTTTGTTGTGCGCTGAATATGTTTTATAATAATTTTATGAGCGCTTATGGGACGCCATCGTTTTGTTTGTTTTAACAAGAGGTTGAATTTCGCTTTTGAATGCAGTTCAATTGACTTAAAATGGGCGAGATTGCACATCTTAAAGTTATCAATGCTATAGCATTTATAATGGCTACAAATTGCTTTGCTTTGTTTTTAATAATAAACAGTTATTTAATAACAGGTTTTGTGGAATGTGTAACTTCACGCTAGCTTTAAATTTTATGTTTTTCCAAATGGATGTGAAATCTTAGCTGTAATGCCTTAATTTTGTAAAATGCACTTTGTGTAAGGAATATATTTATTCAAGAAGCCTAAAAAAATTTGACCCGCATATATCATATTTCATATTTCACATTTATCCGCTGTTGATACATTTCCTTGCTTTCACTTTGGGGGTTTAGTTTACCTTGAGAACGTATTGCGCAATGATTTGTTAAAGGATTAAATCCTTTATGCTGCAAAGTAAAATCCAAACCTAACTTACATGTACCTATATGTACCCTAATACATGTATGTTTTCACCATTTTGCTTTTCTCAAATAATTCTTAGAATTCCCTGGTCTGGCTCACATGGCAATCAGCAATTATAAAAATATGAAAGGCTCCAGCCACTTGTACAGAAGTAATTTGTCTTGCAATTAACGTCCGGGGGAAGGAAGCATTTTGGGGTGGCACAGTCGGCATCCCATTCAATTCCGAATTAGAGAGGAAAAAGTGAGACCAAATAAGAAGAGATGGTCTTACAAGTGCAGTAGAGATGAGCCAAAAATCACGCACGGCAATCCTTTAATTAATAAAGTAGAAAATAAAAAATATATTTAATATTGTGGTTTTATTGGAAGCCTTAGCTCTACTCAAAAACGGTAAGCTGTGAAGTGAATAAATTAAAGTTTTAATTATAGTTTTTAAAATTATATATAATCGCACCTTCTGACAAAAACCATCTGTGTGTGATCTGACACTTTCATACTAATAGGTTTTAGAAGAAACAGTACTAAACTGATCGAATCTTCCTCTTTAAATTACTAAAGCTAAACTTTCATTTGCAAGCGAATTTTTTATTAACTGGCTTTTATATTCCCCGAAAAGTTAGAAGAGTTCTTCATCTCCTCATTACCCCATGTAACACTCATTGCTAGATAAGTAATCTTTTGATTGTTGTTGCGTATTAAGTTGAGAAGCGATTTAGGAGAACTCTTCGCATAAATCTTGTATGTACTAAAAGGTGCTGTTGCCAATGCAACAGACTGACTCGTAAAATGCTCGAATGCTATATTAATGACTTGGCAGTGCATCTCTCAGGAAAGAGCACACCTTTTTTATGGGGCGCTTTGCGGGTGCTTGAGTTGGCAATGTCGTCGCGACATCGCTTGACACTCGCACCCGGACGATTCCCGGAGGGTGGAGCTGTAAGGATGCGAGGGCAGGACACGTGGGCTGAGAGCAAACAGAACAATGCACAACGGGAGCAGCAACAATAAAACCCCGCCAAGAAATAGCGGCAGTTTCAAATAAATACACTGAAAGACAAGGTCTTGAATAGCAAGGGTTGAATAAGACTTTTCTGGTTTATTAAACTTGCATGTCTCATAGGCAGACCTTTTAACTGTGCTAAGGCTACTTTCGATCTGTAATTAACTTCTTCGTATTATTCTTCTTAAAGCCCAATTAGAGGGCCAGGTTCTTTTTATTCCCACTGCACAATCAAAACATACACATTGAATGAGAAGTTAAGGAAAGCACTTACAATAAACAGTGCGGAGGGACTCCCGCAAAAAGTCATCTTCCCTCGGTCATGTCCCCTCACTTCTCGCAACACTCCCCGTTGTCCTGACAATGGCAAATACTCGTATATTGGAAGTTAAAGAGGAGTCCAACTAAACCGAGGAGGAAGGGGACTCCGGCTAATGCTTCCGTTTCCTGGACGCCAACGGCGCACAATGGACGGAAAGATAGTTTTGGGTTGCAAAAATCATAACTCTTGAACCAGTTGTGATATTTTTATAATTTTTTTTTTTAATGAAAGGTACTTTTAGTACCTTTCGAATGAGTAGTCATACTATATGGTGTGATTAATAGTAGATTTTATACTCGAAAATTAATGGTTTTTGAGGCAGTTTTCTTAATTTGTATCCAATTTCGAAGAAAACTTTTCGTTTGTTTTCTCTGATAATACTAATATGGTGCATATTTAATTTTTTAAAACAAAAAAAGAATACATTTTAAAGGGAAAAATTTTTTTTTTTTTTTTTACCAAATTTTTGACCATATTTCTATAATTTATGCACTTTTTGTTTAAAATAATCATACAATTTTACTTCATTTAATATTTTTGAAGAATAATTAATCATTATACATTCATTTCAAACCATTAAGTGTCCTTACAAAGTCAGGAATTGAAAAACAAGTCGCCAATACAGGAAAAAATGTATGCCCGCCATACAATTTCGTACTGCGCAGCGACTGCGCTCGTACCAGAATTTGTATGAAGTCGCGCGTTTTTTACGCTGAGTTGAAAGTATCTTTTGCTTGGGAAATCCGGGGTGGGACGTCGGGGGACACGATTTCTTTTGAATATGATAAAGAACATATTCAAGAACAACACCTCATACGCCAAAGACAAAATGCACCAAAATGCCATTTTTGACATTCCATCAAAGTTGAAAAATAGGTGAAAATTAGTACTTCGGTAAAACAGGTATGCCAGCACGTGCAATAAATATTTAAATCTTATTCTACCTTGGTTTTACCGAGATTTGATGACCCTTTCGATAGAGACCATAATAATGCCGGTCGGTTACATATTTTACCTAAAAATCGACCTCAAAGTCAGAATTTTTCTAAAAAACGACAAGCTTTTTTTGCAACCCAAAAGAGGTTAAACTTTGAACACGTGTAACTTCTAAACTACTGAACGGATTTGAATAATTTTTTGGATTCAACCCTTTTGAACTATTACCTGTCGAATGCAATAACAGATTTTACGATCCGTTGTCATCAAAAAGTGGATTTTTGCAACGTATCTGTATCTTTCCGTCCGTTGTGCGGCGGCAAACCCAAGTGGAGCAGCAATCGTCTGGTGTCCTTTTATTGTCCGCTTCCTGCAGTTTGCCAGTCGCATCCGATTGTTGGTTCAATTGCAATCATATTACAAGGCACATTTAATTTAATTTCTTGCGGAAATATAGAAGAAATCAGAATCAAACGAAACATGTCCAGTGTCCGAGCGTCTTAGCCATTTATAGCTGAGGGAATGCCGAGGCGTTTGGCCAGCGTTTTGGCTCCATTTTGGTTCTTTAATGGGGCGGAAACCAATATCTCGAGGGCAATGTGTGAAAACACATTGCAGCTAAGGTTTGAGCTCACTCATTAACGGAGTACTCTCCACATTTTGAGTGACTCCACAGGGCGCATGCGTTAATTTCGACTCCTTTCGTTTGGTCCAACATCCTGGTAAACTTTCGAGATTTTCTTTATCAGCAAACCTGTTGCATACTCCTTTGCCATCCAAATTAACACAGAGACAGAGCGAGAGATGTGATTGTGGCATATTAAATAATGCAGAAATTTTAAAGCAATTATCTCTAACTGCTTAAAATTTAACAAGGTTTTTCCTTGAGGTGTAAGGAAAATTTTTTATCTTATTGTCTGTCTGTTTTGCTCCGACTAGACAATTGCAAAGGATTTTGTTTGATCAGCTCTCTTGCCAAAGGCCATTAAGTGACCCAAGTCGGAATTTTATCCTGACCGCCCACTCTGATTTATTTTCCTTTCTTCTCGGCTTTTCCAGGGAAATCGCTCTGCTCAAGTGGCAGGCTGCCCGCGGCCGTGCAACTTGTTGCTTTGATCAGCTCTCGTCTTTAAGTGGAAATTTCAACGTCTCCAATTTATTCTGCACTTCCCTCTTAGGGAAATCTCTCAGTGACCACGGCCTTTGTGGCTATAACTGCTCTGCTTCAATAATTCGTTGCTGCAGCTGGCAAACGAAAATATTTTATCAAGGACACCAAATATCAAGTTCTTGGAATTTCTTTAAAATATCAAGTAAATGAATTAAGTTAAATTAAATCTAATGTTATTATATAAAATAAGTATTTGCTGACCAAGAGAAATTCTGTTATATTTAAACGCTATAATTCTTAAAATTAAACAAATTCATAAACATTTTTAGAAAAAAATAGATTCTGACAACAGTTTTCGTAAGTTTTATGCTGCGCTAAATGTTTCTAGCAATTGTCAAGATTGGTCTTTATTTGCCACCATTTTCTTCTGCTTTCCGCTTTGTTGAATTCAATTTTTTCATAAATTAACTCTTATTTTAATTTATTTTAATTCCGCAATACTTTTGGTACCGGGTATCTCGCTTTCTGACACACTCGATAGTATTTTTTTTACTTTTTTGATTTCATAAAAATATATTCTTAGTAAGGGAACAAGCGGGACATTTTAAACGGAATTGAACAAATATGAAAAAACAACAGAAATCCGTTTTACATGCGTAAATTATGAATTGGTTTTGTTCAATAAATAAATACACAACCAAATTGTATCCACTTTTTATAGCACTTGGAAAGTATTTTTATTCAAATTTGTTGGCCTTAATTGTTTTCAGGGATCTGCACGCGCACGAGCTTAAAATCACCAACGGGAAACACAATGTTCTCCGCTGCGCTATTATTTTCCCATGCAAAATAACCGTTGCCATCGAGAGCTTGTTGTAATGCAGTGGAAAACAGTCGGGAAAGTTCGGGTGGGCAAGTGCACAGCGCGAATAAAGCGAGCCGTTTAATTTGCATTGCATTACCATGTGGAGGACCCTCAGGTTTGGCTCTGGCAAAGTCCTTGCCATCGATAGGTTCAATTATGTTTGCGGGCTGCCGGCACGTGATCCCTGGCGGCAATTATCGCAGGCTTTGCCTGATTAAAATGGGATTGTTGCGGATGAGCCCGGCGTTCTGGCGCTGATTCCAGGCCCGCCTCGACTATAATCTCCATTATCCATTATCCACCCATATACATAAGTATCCCCCTCTACCGAAGCCTGGAGCAGGGTGGCATCTTATGTCAGGCTCATAGTTGCATAATAATGGCAAAAAGATAATTAATTTCCACTGTCCCAGACATGATTAATTCTTGATTATTTCATTCCGCAAAAAGTGGCTGTGGCCGTGGGTAATTATACGAACTGAACATATATAAATAAACAGGAACTTTTGCTGCGGGGGAAATGGGAGTAGTTAAGACCACTGACCATTTTGGTTTAAATAAATTGTTTTTTTTGTTAAAATAAATGAATATAGGGAAGTCATTGCAAGCTAATTTTAGCATATGTCGTTGACTTAACTTCTGTTTTAGTTATTTTCCATTTTTATAAAAGTTCTCAAGCTCCAAAAATTAGATTCAATTTATGTTTCGAAAACTTTAAAGGGCATTACATTTTCGAGATGAGTTTTGATAGCAGCTTGGCAGCTTAATTAAGCCAACTTGGTGCATGGCGACCTGCACTCTTGGCGTTTCCTCTTTCTTTCCACTTCTCCCCATTGGTGGGTCCTTTTTTTGCTCAACTTTTGTCGGACGCCTGTCAAAGTCAGGGGGAATTGAAACAAGGACCCAGATGGCCGTCAGGAACAAGGTGAAACGGGTTCGGAGTAGAAGTTTCTTCGGTTTCTTTTTTCTCCACTAGAACCGCCTCCGGGACTGAACATTATTGCTAATCAGTGCTGGCAACTTTATACAACTTGTTGAAAAGAAATTAGCTTGTTCAATTGGGTTAATAATATTAATTCAATATCGACTAAGTGGCTGAAGTTGTCTTTATTCATCGGGAGGTTCTTTAAAAAAGATGAAAAAAGGAAAAGAGTAGAGTCATTCCTGGCTATTTCCTGTGTGTGAAAATACAGCCATTGTCCAGAAACTAGCCACATTTTCAGCACTCTTACTTAGCCCCCTGTTGTTGCTGTTGATGTTGTTTGTCACGTGCGAGTGGCCCGCACACACGCCAGCAGCCACATGTGTGTATACCCGCGCACACACCTCAGATAATGGTGCTGTCAGAAGCGCATTGAACAACATCAATCATACGCACTGTTGTGCGCCACGGTACACTCGGCACATCGGCTCCCCCATCTTGCGAGTGACGTGCCTTGAGGCGGGCCTTTCACTCCAATCTCCTTGCTGTGGGCACCTTTGACATCTCCCGGGGGATGGGCTGGTTCGGGACTGGATCTGAATGTGGATCAAGATCCGGATCCCGGACAGGGCTTGCTTTCGGGTGGGCGTTGAGTCCATTTGCCTGTTGCCACTTTGTTTTTTTATACTTTGATTAATGGCATCTGAAGTGACCTTGATTTCGGAGATGCCACGCCCAGCACTCTCCCCGTATAGCAGTGCCATTAATTACATATTCTCTGGATGAACATATGACAAAGTTCCTTCTGCTCCAAGGAACTCGCTGTTTATGTGGAGTTCGTTTTGCGAAGTCATCCAGAAGATTTATCTTTAATCGTATAAACACCAGAACAGAGAAGCTAACAATGGAAAACTACAGGTAAAAGTTGCGTAAATCTCTACCGGTAATTGCTAGAAATAAATGCTATCTTGTTAATTCATGAATGGTATTCTAAATACCATTGTTGAAAAATCAGGCCTAGAAATAACATAATTTTGTGACTAAACTAAAAGCTGTATTACTCCGTAACAATAGGAATTTCATAAAACAAACAATGCATAAACCAAAAGCTGTAATTAATGTATTACTTGAGCCTGAATAATTGATGCATTCGCCGCGCTCGGCTAGTATCTTTTCTGAGACACCTCGACCGTGTTTATTCTGCAGGTATTGCTCACTTTCATCACAATTCATCAAGCTAATAAGTCCCAGTAAGCTGATAGCCATCAGCAGTTGTGTGGGCTAGGCCCTTGGCACTGTGCTGGGCAAATTGCCTCGACGTTTCTAATAATAACTCTGCGCACTTTGTAATTGCTTGCTGAAACGACAGACGGCTGAGGACGATGCCCAGAAAGCAAATAGCCACATTATCGCAATTCGGACACGTCAACATGGTCAGTGGGATGTGACAAAGGCCACGAGCAAACAAATTATGTTGGTAATTATCAACAACAGCACGAACAACATTGAGAAGCAGGTGGTCAAGTGAGAAAGGGGTCCAAAGGGACGGCCAAGGCGTAGTGTTATCTTGAATCTTTGTTGATTTGATTTTTTTTATTTTAGAATGAGAAATTGTATAAAGTTTGCAATTTATTTATTTAGCAAAGAGTTGGACAAAAGAACAGGTTATATTGTAAGTAATCTTTGTTAGTCAAATTTAGTAAACGAATTAAAAACTAAACACTTTATTTTATGTGAAAATGCGAAACCAATAATGTTTTAATTAACATTTTCATATTTCCCAAAAATTTATTTATTAAGGCATACTTTTTGGGGAATTAAATAGCCACTTTGCTTGCAAGCGTTCTTAAAGGATTTTTTTTTGTATATCAACCTTCACAATAAATATTTTTACTTCATGGGATTCCGATCTGACTTTGAGCGGGCCAACCAGAATAATTAGAAATCCATGGCATTCTCTGGCATAGAGAAACAGAACGCTCTGATTTATGGGTTCATGTTCAAGGCGAGGAACGCGTGTTTAATATCCCGTCATTTGATTACTCAATACGAGCCGAGCAGCCGAAGGGAGAGCAGTCAAGTGGGGAGCATGGCTCACCACTTCCGGCTGTCTTGTTAGGCCTCCTCGCGCCGCTTCGCATCCCGCCTACTAATTGAGTAATTTATGCGTGTTTGTCGTTACGCTTCCGCCACCAGAGCCAAGAACAGACCCTTGGCATCTCTGTCTTAGGGCCCCGAATCCCCGGTCCCCTGCAAAAGCCATTTAAGCCCGTCGGCGCGTTATCTATGCCGAATGCCGACGACATTTTCGCCAGTCAGCTGGATCCTTTGTACACTGAAATTTAAATATTTTTGAAACCGCGGAGTTTTTAGTGCAATTCAAGTTATTATATAACATTTATGTATATCTCAAATTTTTAAGTATTTTGCATTTATTTAAAAAAACTCATATCCAGCTTATTATTCTCTCCGATTTACCATATAGTCGGATCTTGACTTACGTATTAGAGACGACTTGAGTTCAAGAAATCTTAAAATTTTACAAATACTTTTAACGAGAAAAGCAAGGCTTAAGCTTTTGGACCCCAAAAGATACACTCTTCAGGGCCTAATTAAATTTTTTCGAGTGTGAGCAGTGTGTTTGCTCGGTTCCAGCCACTTTCTCCAAGGATGGCATGGCGTTTGTGTGTCGCAGCAAATTCATAAAACGTGACAAGAAATGCAAAATGATTCCACGGCGCCTACCTTGATTGAAAAAGGCAAAAGCGACGGGCTCGAGTGGTAGAGGTAAAGTTAGAGGCCTGCTAAATTAATTTGACATTTCTTGTGGCGGGTATCCGGTGGCGTTATCCCCTCTGGCGCAGATTCTCGGTCGTGATTTATGTGAAAAGAGTTCAGCCCGAACAGGGCGCTGTGATTCCCCGAAACGACTCTTTCCCACTCCTTGAGCTGATTATCCTGGGGACTTTGGGCCAGTTGGAGATTTCCTGTTTGGTCGCTTGCCTTAAATTTAAAATATAATTTAAATGTGTACATTTAAGGCTGAATGCCGCTGGCTAATTAATTAGTTGGCGGAGTAAACAAAGTTGTAAAAAAGTCCCTGACAAATTTATTATTTACTGTTTTCATTTGCAACTCACACTTTAATGCACATTAATAACTGCCCGCCTGATAGTCTGCCTATTACATTAATTAAATGTATCCGTTTTCAGATGCTTTTTATCTTTCCTGCGACCTTTTTTATAGAGGCTTATAATTTATAGCGTTTGTTCGTTGTGCGTGGTGCCTATATGAGTGGGCAAACGCGTACGGTTGAAGGAACTTTATTGTTATGAAAGCAAGGGGACTGTAAATATGGATTATATTAAAATATTAAAGAATTTATTCTAGCCAGAAGAGAGGCAGTATAGAATAAAGCAGAAACTACTACCGAAGATACATTAAATTTAAATGATAAGGAAAAAAATTTTTAAAATGCCATACAGAAAGAATTTACTAGTATTTCTATATTTTAATTTTATTCGTTTAAACTACACCAACCTGGGCAAGTCGGAGCTCAAGAACAACGGCAATGGATAGTTAAGCTTGAGGAATCCTGGTATTCTAGTATCTTGTTATCCTTTCGAGTGGCAAGCGCAAAAACCGGGAGGACAGATCCTGCTGTGTTTGCTTTATGGTCCTGAACTGAGACATCGAGCTGTTTTTAAATGCGAATTTCATTGTCCGATTGGTGTCCTTTTTTGTGCCTTTCTGGGCTAGAGCCCTGATGCGATGCCATAAAACTCAAATTCCATGGCAACTCGAGGGACAAGTGGAGTCAGAGGGAAACTTCTCTCAATAAATTGTCCATGTATTTGTGATTTTCTATGCAAAACTTTCAGCATCCTGTCGGTAATGTCCTGTCCAGGATTCGGCTTATTATTCTGCTGCCTCAGCTTTTGGTTTTATTCTCCTTTGTTAAGCTCGTTTCGGCGCTCCTTTCTGCTCTAGTTTGTTGCTTTATAAAGTCAGTTATGCATTTTTATTGCGCTTTCAACTGCAAAAGAAAAAAGTTGTTGGCGATGATGAGACTGAAATTATAATGAGCCGTTTTTTTGCTGAAACACTCATAATGTTACTTCAGATTAGGATAGCAAAAAATTGTATTTAATTACGAAAGCAATTAATTTCGTTTTTCTTTTGACAGATTCCTAATGGTGTCCTAATGAAACTTTGGTTTTATTGGCAACCAAGACACATTTATTTTATGTTGAACTTTTTGTTAAGGGACAACGGAACGCCTAAGTTAAATAATTTTTAATACACGGCGTTTGTTTGGACTATAGTCGACAACAAAGTTGTTGGTCGGAAAGAGCCTCCGGCCAGGACAAATGGCCAACCCAAAAGGGTAAGGGATAAAAAGGATTTAATTCTTTTTGTGTGTTATTTTCGCCCACTCTATTGTTGTGATATTCATTAGGAAGTAACTCTTTTGTCTTCCTGGGCTCTCGCTGACAAATTGCGTTCGTCAGGTGATGGTCTCGGGAGGCCATCGAACCTTTGGTGGAATTCGGCAAATGAGTTTGCCCTGTGTAAGTTTTCGGAAGGTGACAGAGTTGAGTGGGTTGCCATTCGACAGTTGTGTGGGTTGATGAATAATTGTCCCATTTTTGCACTTTGGTTACAAAAATATTTACGATGACGAAAGACAACCTCTTATTTTAATTATGTTCTCACAACAGAATAGTGGAAATAATTATTTGGAAATATAAGTCTAAAGCAGAGCCAAAAACTATTTCGCTCAAATATTCTTTTTGGTTTTTCCCTTTCCATTTACACCGACTCCGCGGATTTGGATTTTTCAACTCATTTCGCTGGCATTGCATTTCTGTTGTGTACCCTTTTGCCACTGAAAGGCAATTTGCAGTGCCATGCATCAAATTGCAATCAATCATTCGAAATGCAAAGCACACAAACAGCACGCACAAATAAAACACACGCACAGGTGCTTAATCAACAGTGGGTGTTAGTGTGTGGGGCGAAAATTATTTGGTCATTTCCTCCAGAGCTGGAAAATAAGGGGAAATGTGTTTTCACTGTGATTGGCGGACAGGTGGAGGCTTCGGTGATGGCTGTTTAATGCACAAAATGAGAGTTCCCACTGAATATGTTGAATAAGGTATAGCAGATGATGAAGTTAAAATAAATTTATTTATAGTAAGTATCGATTTTACATCACCTAAGGCTGTACAACATTAAATTAGAAATTTTTCGGCAATTTAAATCAATTTGTATTACGAGATGAAATTATAAATAGTTATTTAAGTAGAAATGTACCATAACAAAATTTTAAAATCTATCCTACAAGGGAACATATATGTTACGTTTAATGTTTGCTGGATTACCCATTTAAAACAAACAAACCTTCAAAGCGAGGTAACTCTGGCTAGCACATATACACCCTGAGTAGCCCATGCCATGTTGCTTTAGAAGGACATTGAGAAATCTTAGCTTGGTGCCATAAATAATTGAAAACACCTTGGCATTGGCAGGACGGAAATGAAATTCGATTTGTTGACGCTATTTCAGGTCTTTTTTTGTGGGGGAACAGGGAGAGACCCTGAACTTTGTCCGCGTTGAACAAAGCCATTTTCAATTTAAGTTCTTTTGGCTGGCAAATATTTCATTTCATACTTACAAAACATTTTGAGCTTGTTAAAATGTTATCAGCACTTTGACGGCCACGCCAAGCAGCTTCCACCTCCAGACTCCTGCCAAAAAATAGCACTTAGAGGGCAAATATTTGTTTGCAATTTAAATACGCCTTAGGCGACTTGTCAAGAGCCGATCCAGATCCCAAGGACGGGCCCTAGACTCATTTGCATAGCTTACAAAACTCATGAGCACACGCCCCATTTCAATGCTAAGCCATAAATCCACAACACATGCCAAGAGCCGAGAGTCCTGAGTCGTGAATTGAAAAACCAAATAGCACAGCCCAGGCCCACTCCAGATTTAAATATGAAGCACATACTTGTAGTATTTTTATTTTTTGGGGAGTGATTTAGATAGTTCTGTAAGCTGTGAAACTATACTTAAATAGTTATCAAATTTATTTTACCTTAGCAAAATAATATTATAATATTAGAGGGGGGCAGAGCAGGAAATTTAACCCTTTACTCGAACTATTCCCTGCCCCAGAAGCAACTGGTTGTGCTCTGCAGCTACCTGACGTGGCCCAAGGCAATCAAATTGAAATTTATCTGTTGACCTTATTTGGCTTCTTATTTATGCTGCAGGATAAAGGACAGAGAACAGGACGTGTGCACAAGAGCAAGCATACGAGTATTTAATGCGACCCGACAGCTTTACACGACTCCAAGGGGCCAGGACTACCAACCCGACATTTATAGCCGGGACAAAGACAAAGCCAATAGCATCAGCAGTGGCAGGGGCCACTTGGCTGGCGGATACCCTCGCTCCACGGCTATTTTTTCAATCTCCACTAATTTATGTCAATTTGGATATTTATGTGCCGCACTGCGGTCCCGTCGGAAACTCCATTAGCTCCCCTTCCCAGGCTCGGGGTCGGGGCAGAGAAGTGTTCTTTGCGCTGCGCCACATGCTGCGTAATTACAATTTGTTATCGCTTTAATTTAATATTGACGCATGTCGCATATAGCAGCACGCATAGCCTTGTGCCCCTCCGCAGACCAAGAGGCCATATATACAGAAAGCCACGAAGGATTCCCCTAGGAGGCTCTGTGAAGTGCTCTGTGGGTGCTTTGCAAAAAATAAAAACACGAACTGTAGAACGCTAACTGTGATGTCAACAAGGTTTGCTTAATGTAGTGTTTACGTACTTGATGATCTGTTTCGGTGGGTTTCAACAGCATTTCTGCAGACTTTAATCTCGGCTAACTGCAATTATACAGAAGGACAATATTTTAAATATAGAAAAATTCACTTTATAGAATAGTTATATTATTGTTTCCTCTTACTTCAAATTACAGCAAACATTGTAGCAAAGGTTATTTAATTCTTAGAATGTTAAGTTTAAATCTTCAAACTGAATCTTTGAATTAGTTTTCTATATACTAATCTGTCCTTTTAGTACATTAAATGTTAATACATAAATGATAAATCTAAGCATTTTAAACTCCAGAGTCCACCGCACTTAACACTTAATTGTACCTTTTTGCTGACATTTTAGGAACTTTGCGTGCCTTGTTGCTTGAATTTTAATCTGACAGCTGCAGGATTTATGCAATTTAGATTTGCATATTTAATGCGCCTGACGGATTAGAAGTCAATTAAGGGGCACGTGTACTGAATGCCAAATGCATCAGCATGTCTCACTAATTGTTTGGGGCACTCTGCGGACATTGTACCGAACGTCCCTAAGTAATATGCATTTCCCTAATAACATTGCAAAGTCTCAAGCTCAAGTGATATTGAAATTTCGTGCTCTTGTTCGCTAGGCAATTAAGTACAGGCTGCCATTCGAAGGCCCGCTGACATTTGCCGGTACACACAGTCAAGACAGCACACAAACCGCCCATCATATTGAATGTAGAGCCACAGCCAACGGCTCGGCAATATTAGCGGTATATGACAAACAACGAGGACTAAGCCGGCAAAGTTCCACGTCTGTGCGTTGTTTGGTGTTTCGAAAAGCGACGCCCAACAGCATTTGGAGTCACAATCCGCCCAAGAATGCACGGAAAGAAATTAATTGAGCCGAAAACAATTTATACAGGATTGATTAATAATGAATTATACTAACAAGATTTTTTATTAAATAAAATAATTAAATCATAATTAAATCTGAATATTATTCTACAAACTTTATAATGAAATAGTGAATTAAGGCTCTAAATTACCAAATACTTGAAAAATGCTTTAAAATGTTTTAATTAAATCTTTATTTCACTTTTTCACTGTGATGATCCCTATTCGAAAGTTTTATGTGCTTTTGTTGTCATTTAATTTTAATTACTCTACGTGTAGTACGCTATGTATTGAGACAAGGCGAGTGCCAGCATCTGCGGGAATGCGCTTGAAGGTGGAGCAATCGAGTTCTCGATTCGGTTTTGCGGTGAGACAGCCAGTGATTATGATTGTGCAAACGTTGCTAAGCCTCTCAAACATCCGATGGGGAAATTACGGCCCCGCAATGAGTGACTGAGTGTGAGCCCGCCAAATCCCTTGACTTGAACCTAAGCCAAAGAGACTGTGGCAACTATTGGACTGGTGCTGTGGGGCGTGGAAAGCCACGGAACATTAATTAGATTTTAATTTCGGGAAAGCGTATTAAATTTAGAGCGTATAATCTAAGGCAAGGGGAAAATAAACGTGTATTAATTGTTTGGGAATCTTGCTTTAAGAAAACCCAGATGGAAGAGATTATTGAAAATTAAAATAAGAGACATTAAAAAACACATGATTATAACTTCTAAAGAAGCGAATCGTATAGCTTAAATTGACATGTTCAAGCGCAGATAAACCCAATTTGTAATAAACTTTAATTGGAACTGAAGACACATCGGAAATTGCTGTTGCGAGTTGAGTAAAACAGACGGGCTCATAACTTCCTCCTCGGAGAGTGTAAATTCCCCATGAAGTTGTCATGCTAAAAGCATTTATGACATTTTTCTTGGCGACAGTGGCATTGATTGCACTTATGCAATTAATGTCAACGCTCGACGCTGAAGCGTCGGGCTCCGAGCGCCGTCGGTGTCTCCCAGGAAATCCATTTAGATATATATTCATGTCTTTCATCCCAGCTCCTAGCCCGACAAAGCTGCACTTAAGGATGCTGACGCCGGGCGTTGGTGTTTTTATGGCCAAATCGAGGAAGCTGCAAAGGCTGCTGCTGCTGGTGCTGCGAACGTGTTTGTTGGCAGGCGACAGAGCTTTGCGCCAAAATGGCGTCGGGCCTCAGCTTTCGGCTTCCGTTTTCCGTTTCCGGTTGCTCGGCAATCGGAATGCAGGCGGCGCTTGGTAACCATTAAGGTACATACACGTATCCTACGTATCATGTTGCACTCCCCCGCACCGCCCCCTACTATCAGCGTGCGTGCCCATAAATTTTGCTTCTGCATTCGCATGCAAAAAACACACGAAAATTACGAATATGCGAGAGCAATAAAATATTAGTTACTCACCTGTCAGGTGCCCGTGTTCATGGCCTTGTTAATTCCTGGCGTGAATTGGGGCATTGTTATTTCCAGCATTTATTTGAAACACTCGTTTGAAGCTGAACGCATGCAAAAACGAATATTCAAGAATTACTAAATAAAGGGAGAGATATCAAGTTGTTAGCAGATATTTGTTTTATGTTGAATGATGCTGTCTTTATGACTAACCAGTAGAGTAAAATGATATTCCATTTATTTTAAAATTTAATATAAAGTGAATAGTGATACGCAATAATTTTATTATTCAAAGGCTTAATTATCTGTAGTAATAATTGGGCAACAATACGAACAGCCTTTTTTATAACTTGGCGGTAATTAAAAAATGCTCAACTATACATATATTATACTGGGAATAGCACAGTTAATGACAAATATTTGCTTTCATTTGGATGAAAGCCATAGTATAAAAAAGCAACTTACATGACTGCATTATTTTACTCAGCTAAATCATATTTATTTTTGCGCTTTTTATTCCACTTCAGACATCTGCGCTCCACGGCAAATGTTATCTTTTTCGCATGTTTTTCTGTACGAACCAATCCCTTGTCTTTGATGAATTGTGGCAGTTTCTGTCAACTCTTGCCAACGAAACTATTAAACATTTTTAATTAAAACTATGTCAGAACTTTTTAATGAAACATTTCAGCTTTATTTCTCTGTTTTTAACCCTCGACGGCTGCCTCTGATCCTCACAGCCGCAATTGCTTTAACTTTGGCTTTGACTCTGCTGATGTTTCCAGTTTAAATTATTGTCGCAACTTCGTATTCAATTTGGACGTTTCCGCGCAGTGTCCTGTTCATTAATAACGGTCTCTCGGGGAAGTTAATCAGCTTGTGCGAGTAATTAATAAGTCTGGTCTCGTTTCGACCTTGATCTAGTGTTAAATGGTAATCGCTTTGATTTACTTTTCCATTTGGCCAACTGCCCCAACTGAGCGGAACAAACGCAGTAGGGAACTTCAAATGAAAGGCAACCGGAAGTTCGGCTAAGTATTGAACCATGTCGGTCCCAAAAGTTTAGCAAACTTTTGCACTCCCATTTTCAGAAAAGACGCTTGGCCCCAACCCTAGCACGAGTTATTTAATGAAAATTCCAATAAAGCAGCTCCTTGTAAATATATTTAGAAGTGTGTGTTAAAGTTTTGCAGAAACTAGACGAGCGTACAAACTAACCTAAGTCGAATTTCAATGTATAGTTGCTTAATTTTTAAAAGGAAAATGATTAGGATTATTAACACTTTACAGAAAGCATGTAAAGTTTTTGTATTCACAACTTTATTTAAATAATAATATGTACAAGAATCCTAATCGAAATGTTTTTACATTCGGTTCTTTTTTTCTCCCTCGCTGGGGGTATTCCCAAGTCGAATTCCAAATTTCATTAGTGTAACTCTTGCCTTCGTTCTGTTAAGTAAATTTTGCTCGGCCTTCTCTTCCCTTTGCTTAATTAGCACAAAAAGGCTGCCAAATGCCAACAGCTTTTGGCTAAAAGGGAGAAACTCAAGCAAATGGGGTTTAAATTTCAACAAAATTGAACGAATCTTTTCGAAAGAAAAATGACTGCCCAAGATCCCTTGAGTAATTATGCGCTGAAAAGAAGGCAACGGTCTGATTTTTCACACTGCCTTCACATTCTTGCAGTAAAAAGTCCATTTTGAAAATGGAAATATAAATTATTGAAGCGTAAAACGAAATGACGAGTGCTGTTCCTGAATGATAGGTGACAGTCGACAGAATGGCCCAATAACCGCTGTCAGCTACGGACAGGTGGCAAGCGTCCGAATAATATTTATATAAATAGTAAGTGGCAAATGCATTTACAGTCGTCACTTGGTCGCCAGTGTCGAATAACTTTTGCTTTGCGGTTGGGAAGGAGCTAACAGTTCAAGGCAAGAGCACATTTCTGACTGCCAAATTAAGCCGAAAGTGTCAGATTAATTTTTCTCACAATCTCTGGTTGAGTTTGATTTATCCTCTTACTCGATTTAAGGACGTTCCCTCATACTCCATTCCTCCTTCGTAGATGGAATTTGAAATTAATATAAGGTGAAGGCGAATCGAGTTCCTGAATGATGTAATTCAAGGAATTCGATTGAAATTCCTGCCATCAGGTGTTAATTTCATTTCGACAGGTAATCAGTTGCCCCTTCCCCTTCGCAAGGACATACATATGGGGATGTATTCATTTTCATATTAATGCCTTGAGTTTAATTAGTTCGCCGTTGCCTGAACCCGATTTAAGCTTTAACTATTCAATTTTGACTATCCTGAAGGCTCTGCGGGAAAAGTTATTGCCGCCTCAGCATTTGGAAATTGGTTCAAAATGCGGTCACAGTCTTTTGTGATATTGAATTTGTAATTTGTGCATTTCGTGACACCATATTTATTGTTTCTTTGGCCGAGGGAAGAGAGAAGCATATAAGTAGGAGAAATATTAATATTTTAAAACTTCCTAAAATTAATCTAAACTTGAGCGCTATACTTTTAATGGGCTTGAACTTGGAGCCACCTCCTAAATAATAAATATAAGTTATTATCAGTTTTTTGTTTATCGCTGGCTATAGTCCTTTTTAGACCATAACAAGAAGCTGACTTGCCTCTTTTTAGTCAAATAACAAGCCAAGTTTTGCGAATTTCAAAAACATTTACTTAGGTATCAGAGAGTCTGAAGCCTGCGGCAATAGTTTTGTTATTTGCCACAAAACAAGAGGCATCCGCAAGCCAGCAACAATGACAGAGAAATGCGAAGGCTGCGACAACACCGCCAGCCACACATTTCGCACGAATGTAAATATTTGCTTGTGCCACATAAGGTGGGTGGGAACTCGCACCGCCCAGCAGCATCGCCCTCCACCCACCACCCACAAGGACGCACCAGCGAAACACAAACACAAACAGCCACGTCGCTTATGAATATTGGGAACGGCCAGAGACACGCAGCCTTTGCTAACGCTTTTCCTATAGACACTGATCGTAAATAAATATTTTGATTTATCGTCTGCCCTGAAATTTCCGCACAATTTACAGCCAGCCGAGTGTCGAGTGCCGAATGTCGAGGGCGTATAATTAATATGTTTACCCGGCGTATGCGTAATACGGCCTCTGATTTCCTTCCACTGAAGGATGCTTACAGCCATGCTTATGCTTTATTACCATTGACTTTGAGACGAACACAGCGCGACACTAAACTGATTTCTGTTTTCCTGAAAATCCCATTCTCGGCAAATCCTCCTTCGTTCCACTGCAAGAAAAGTGGCGAGCATCGCCATCAATCTGCGGGCAACATTTGGACTGACAGCCAGTGGCCGCAAGTGCAAAATGCAATCAATATCAGAAGCTGACATTGGCCATGGACATTTTCGGACTTGTCCATGTTCATTAAGGTTAGTTCAGCGGAAAAACCAGAAAGCACAAAAGTGAACTTGACTTGTTGACTGGCGCTGGCCAAGGATGTCCTTGGACTGCGTGTTTGGGAAAATGAAAACCAATACTTCAAATTGTATATCAATGAATACATATATGAATGTAGTTTGATTAAAATTAAAAGCAGGATACTCTTATGATGCTTTGAATTGGTAATAATATTATTAAAACAAATTGCTAACAAATAGCTTAGTCTAATTAGTTTTAAAATATATATATTTCCTAACTTGACTCTTTGCATTAATCAAATAATGATCTCCCTTCAGGTGGTCTATTTACCGAATCTTTTTATATACTTTACCTTTAAAGTAGCATATTTCCCCTGCTGTCAATAATCACCTGCCACGGTTTAAATTGAATAGAAATAAGCCACATCCAATGGAGCATACGCAATACAGACAACTCGGCTGATTAAGCGCAGCCACTGCCCTCGGGAATCTAGTTAAAGCCATCAACAGGTCAGGAATTGAGTTCAGTAAGCTTTAAGATTAGCCCAGATGTCTCCTGGCCCTGAGCTTAGCCTCGATTCTTTCGGGCCCGAAGCTCGAGGGATTCTCCCCAGAACAAAACACAAGCTCGAAAAGCAAAAAACACAAACCGCAGAGCCCACAAATATGCATGTAGACGGATGGTCGACAATCATTGGCAGAGGGAGATTTGTTTTTAGCCTTTTCCTGTTGTTGTAAGCCCGGTAACCAAGTTAGCAGTTACACACACAAGCAGCACAAGTAACCCAAAAAAACCGAAAGGGAATCCTCTGCATGTTTTTCGTTCGTTTATCAAATCAGGTCTTTTTTTTTTTTGGGAAACTGTCTTTCTTTTGTGACACTCGTCGCACCCAAAAATGTTTTGCACTTGATGAAGGGTTTCATTTGATTTGCTTGTTCTGCCATTTTCTCTGGTTTCGCCGTCGCCTCTGCCTTCCTCATTGTCGTCCGCATCGCATTTCGCTTCGGTTCTCCCTCGCCTGGGCAATGGCAAATGAAAAATCAACATTTAACATATGCTCGTGTTAAACAAATCGCTTAAATTTCCATATGGCGCACAAGCCAGGCACTGATTCCGAGTCTGAGTCCGGGAAAGCTGGGAGCTGCAGACTGTGGCAGGAAAAGTTGGCCGGGGGAAACTGGCTTGATATTTCCGTCAAGTCTGGCTGCCCAAGTGTAAACTCCAAGCAAAACTTTGCACTTGCCTTGGGTTTTAAGTTCTGCTAATTACCCAGCAGTTTATACAATTTAGAGAGCTGTTTATTTTAGTTACGTCTGCTTACACTGCTCAGCAACGAACACAAACTAACTTAGTTTCCGCTGCCAGTCGCCACTGTCTTCTTCCGGCAAGTTCCTCGCATTGTTTCTGGGCGTCTATGCAAATATTTGCAGCAGCTCTGAAAGCATTGCGGGTATTCCCAAGGAATTGACACATTAAAAAGGAATCACAAAAGCATACCCCAGGCATTTAAGTGGGTGTAGCTGTTGCCTTTTGTCTCCCTTTAATTTACATAATGTATTATTATTAAAAGAAGTCCTAGAACAAGTAAGAAACTTGCAAGAAAGTAAAAGTACATCTAAGTTATAATAAGTAGTTCAAAAATACAATGTACAGTATAAATATGTTTAAAAAATGCTGTTACAAATTTTCATAATAAGGAAATTCCCATTTCCCGTTCTCCTTCGCAGCTCTCCTTAAAATTTGCCAAGTCAGCGAAGCAGAGGGTCCCTGCAAGTGGACCAAGTGTTTATGCATGTGCATTCTCCAGGAGACCGTTGCCCAGTGGTGCTCCAGGGCCAGCCGGTTTAATGAACCGGAAGTGTTTTATGCGGCACAGATGCAATTACTTATGCGTTGGTCTCTGCTTGTGACTCTGGCCCTCCCTTTATCGTCCTCGCCTTCTTCTCTGTTTTCTGTTTGGCAATGTACACAGCTTTCGGTTTGGCCCAAACGTCAAATGTGAGTGTCAACTGCTAGCCAAGTTCAGTAAGGCCGCCGTTTGACTCCTGGCTGTATTTTGTATACCCAGGGCTGGTAAAGTTAAAGGGGAATATCTGTTTATATTTTTTATAAGAGGGAAAGTGGATGCTAGAATCAGATGATTTGGAAGTCACTGTCTTGGGAGTAATGACTAAATTTCTAATTTTCTAATTTCTAATAAAGCATATAATGCTCACAAATCAAATTGTATTCCTAAGCGTATACATAAAATTTGTTTCTTTAAAAAATTTAAACTCTTTAGGTAATGAGTGTATCCAAGTCAGTTAAGCCGAGTAAGCTCTCATTCTGATTTCTTTTTGCTGTTTGTCTCGCCCTTTTGGGGACAGTCATTGCATTGCACTTAAGTGCTGGAACTCTTTGTTCCCTTGACAGAGCCAGCGGCGGCCTCCAGCTAAAAGTCATTAGATACTGCAAATGTAAACACAGGGCTGGCCGGCAGACACTGGAAAAGGAAGAGGATGGATGGACACAGGGGGGACTGCCAAAGGAGGGACTTGTGGGTTGGGGCAAGGACTCCACATAAGGGAGTTCTTTTAGCGATTCCGCTGAATGAGCTTCCTGTGGATACTTTATACGAATACTCTACGAGGCTTTGTTTACACAAGAATGTATGTGTCGCAATCTTTTTAATATAGAAAATTGAATCTAGGAACAGTTTAATATTAAAGTAATACAATGAAGTTAGTAAGAAGTTTAATTTAATTCGTTACATATTAATCTACAAATCTGGCAACTGAAAAAGGAAATCTTAAATATCCTTTAGAAATCACTAAACTTGAAATATTAGCAGACTAAATTGTTCAATGGAAAAAAATAGAGCATAAAAGTGGTTTACATACATATACCTAAAGCCATGATCCGAAGCATTAAGAAATGTCTTTTATTATTTCCTGAATTTATGGTGTTCTTCTGCTCTTCTGGCATCTTTCTTCGCAGTCGTCTTTTTTAATTTGCTAATGTACCTCACATTCAATGTGACAAATTTTATTTTTTTTAGTATAACTTTAAAAAATAAGTTTTTAAACAACTTATTAATTAGTTTACAAGCGAATTCCAAACAAGTTCACTGAGCAGGAAGCCAAAGCATTTAATTCAATTGAGAATAATGGTTCTATGGCGCACTTTCATGGGCCACACAGGACAATGACAATCACTGCCCCTTCTGCGAATTCGGACAGCAGCCTTTGCCAGTTTAACTAGTTTGGAAGCCATTTGGGGACTGCCAGGAGCACACTAGTCGCAGGGACAAAAACGACGCAACCCGAAAACAGATCCTGGCCAGAGGGAGCTGCATCTCAACAGTCAAACGGCTTGACTGGCAACGCCTGGCATGCACTTGTCAGCCATTTAGCTCTCCTTTTTCCCGCTCGACAGTTTGCAAACAGGGATGGCAACAACATCCTGTCGTTGCCGTAAGTGGAAACCAGTTTCGAAACCTAATTTGCCATTTGTTCAGCGGGTGTTTTGCAAGCCTGGCCGGAGACAATTTCATTAGGTTTTTGCAGCCATACTTGGAAAGCAGTTACATTTCCTCCAGGCAATGGCAATTGGCTCGGGAGTTGGCGGAATATAGCTACTGGATTTCTTTCCAACTTCTGCTTAAAGTTTTAAGCACTTGTAGTAAATGGAAATGGTATTTTAACTTAATGAAAATGTAACAAATTGAACTTAAAATTGTTTGTACTCTAATAAAGTGAAAGTAAGCCAGTATTGTCTGAAGCTTTGTAAGGCTTTAGATATTCACTTCTGGTGCCGAATATCCTTCGATTTTCCTACTTTAAGAAACCAATTTTCATATTCATCCACCTATTAATTCCCTCCATTTTCGTTTATTGTATTTTGCCTTAGATAAACCCACCAAACCCAGTTGTTTGACTTGGCCCAAGTTGTGTTGTTTTTGCGCTACTGCTTTTGAGTGACACATTTCACGCCGAAAGTTTTGAAAACCCACAGACACATTGACAAAGGAAACTTTCGGGGACATTGCGTGTTGTTCGTGTTGTTCTCGCGGTCGGAATGTGTCGGCGAAGTGGTTTAGGCCCACTTCCTCCAGACGAGGTTGAAAGTGCCCGCTTACATGTGTCAGAATGTCGCTTCACTTTAATTGAATTTATTTGCTCTCTGGTTCCATTTTGTTCGAGTTTTCCCCAGCTCGCATTATTACTGTATTTATATTCCCCAGAACATCAGTCTTCGTACTCTATTATAGAGCCCTTAACAATTGCCCTTCTAGTGTTTCCCAACTCGGTCTTCCATCATCCTCGGTTTGTGATAAAACTCAAATTTGTAAACTATTCTCAACTGACGTCTCATTTGCTTTATCGTCCTGCTTTTGCTTATTTTCCCCTCGCTTTCCCCCATATAATTCATGTCACACAAAAATTTTATTGCAGCGAAAAAGAATGAAAAAGAAATCCGCCAACAAATAACTTTTGCTTGCCAGTGGCCAGTGGCCAGTGACCAGAGCCACGAATAGTTTGCAGGACTTGACCATGACAAAAGGACCAGAACACACACACTCCTGTGGTAGTCGCATAAAATGCACCGAAACCAGTGAACAGTAAATACGAGATATTTTATTTTCAAACGCAAACACGTAATGACAATTTATGTAGTTTCAATGCTAACATAGCTGGAGCTAAAATGCGACTTTTAGAAACTATGTAGCTGGTGTATAAAGTCTTTACTTCAACTCTGCTTGTATGGAGTATGGAATTATAGCTTAATTTCTGAAGATATTTATTCCTAGTGCCTGAAGGTTTTAGATATTTTATAAAGACACATTAAAAATCCATTTTAAGTAGTCGCAGTGTTAGGCTTTCAGCACACGATTTATTTCAGCAACTTCTGTCTGAGTCACAGCAGAGCCCGCCTAGAGATGGGTATCCGAATAATGTCACTTACCTCAATGCGGCTTCCCAGGGGCGTTCGGAGGGGCCTTCTGTCAGAGAATTCTATGACTTACGACCGCACATTCGTAACGATTAAATTGCAGGCCAGGTAAGCACGCCCGGACAGGTGCCCGGGGCATCATGATGAAGTGCTCTGGTCCGGACAGTTTATTAGTTTGGCTCTTTAAAAGGTATTTTGAGATGGGTCCCAGTACGTCGGCATTAGTTGTCAGGAAAAGATACCAATCTTATTCCAGGCTCTACAAGACATAACCCGTATCGGATTGCTTGGAAACTTGGCCTAAACTTTAATGGGAACTTTTATAAAAATATTTTTAGCGAATAAAATTCATTTCATGTTCATTTAATTTTTAACTTTTAAACCAGCAAAGTCAATGAAAAGCGTAATGGACAGCAATTCGATTAGCAAAACAATTGAATTTATACATTGCCTATGCTATCATTATTCCTGTCATGTACATATGTGTCCAGCTATACATCTACATAGGAAAAAAAATATTTTAGGCTGGGTCACCAGTCGCTATATTTGCAACATAATCATGTTTCAATTACTGCTGAGGTTAACCAGAGTTTTAAGAGCAAATGCCAAACAGTAATCATCAAAATCAAAGGGTCATTCAGCCGATAATTGAGCAATAAATGTACAAGCATGAAAATAAATTAATAATAACTTAATTTAGTGTTGTATTTTGATTAATATTAAACGACACATGGCAGAAGCTCTTTAATTTATTTATGATCTCAAACCCCTACCAATTTCTCTTGAATTAACAACTTTTTATTTCACGGAATAAAAAAATGTAATCATAATACTGAATGAAATGTTTTCATAAATCTATTTTTATTATTCTCTTACCTGATGTTGGAGCTAGGAATGTATTCTCATTTAATAAACGTTGGCCAAACTATTTGGAACACTTGTACTCCAGAGCGCCAGGCATAACTTCACTTGGCACATAAAAGTTTGCCTTTATTTTGTCTTCTCGTTTAAGGAAGGGACCTGCACCATGTTCGATCCTGTTATGAACTTCCTTGTCGAACTTTTCGCATGCCAGCATTTTAATTGAAGCCAAGGAACACACCTCGCTAGTTGCTGATGTATACTGCACAGGCCATGGGTGTGGGATGCATGTTTGCTTGTCGAGAGCTGTTGACCCAGTTGAGGGTTAATTTCGTCCGCCCCCTCCGACCTACACACGACCAACAGGGTACATAAATTACCTAGTGACAAATCGTCTGTCTCCACATTTTGTCCCTATTTGTCATTTTTTGTTTATTTGATCAAAGCCTGCCAGCAGGACAGACAACTTTGCCCCGCCGCATGCTGCGAAGATGGAGCAATCCATTTTCTTTGGAATTAGTTTGCCCTGAATTTAACTTGAACTTGCTGGCAATAAATATACTTTAAGCCTTCATGTACGTATATCAACAAAAGGTATGCCGATAAACTATTCTGTTTTATAAACTTATATATCGTATATTTTAAAGTATTTAAATTCTGCAAAATTACATGTGAATTGCTGGAAAACTTTATTATTTGATTTACAAAAATAATCAGAAATAATAGAATAGGAAATTAATCGAAGTTCAAAGACCAAGTTATACCCACGAGTTCAAACAGCCTCTGGTCTTTATTTCAACATCCATTATTTATTTCGTGTGTCGGTAATCCGTATTTTAAAACATTTTCTTTGATACATACATGTACGATCTTTAAACTTGGATTGATACTCAGCTGTATCACTCCCGAAGTATTGTATTTTTGGTATTTGTAATTGTTTCGACATATATCTGTAGCGGTACTTCCATATGTATTTGTTAACTCAAAAATGTTCACATTTATCTGTTATTTCACTTACTATTTGCTTTAATTTTTCTTCGATTTGTGCACTTTTTTCGCTTGGTATTTGGTAAAATTAACATATTACAGACTACAAACACAACCCTTAACTAGTGGGTAGTTGAATCAACAACTTGTTCTTTTGTTTTGGGTACCTACTGCTAGGTCGATATAATTTTGTAATACATATTAGTTTATCTTACTATGATCTATCTTACGTTGAGATTTATCTTTACCCTTTAGTTTTTGGTTTGATTTAGCATAAAACAATTTTATAATTTCGATAGCCTACCCAAAGTTATAATTTTTCATATATATAAAAATGCCTTTCCTTTCGATACTTATCCGTTTGTAATACATTGATACAACAGCCAACATTGAATCATAGTTAAGAATTCGTAAAATATTTCTATATTAATTACACTAAATATTATATGGTTTTCCTAGGACTTTAATGAGACCTCTTTCCGCTGCAATGCAATTTGAATTACCTTCAGTTTTCGATCGATGAGTATTTAATACATCTTAGCAATGTAGACTCTATATATAGACTACTTACTAGACCTAATTATAATTACGTATACGACGGGGATTAAGTTAAAAAACCAAAAGTACCCTAAAGTGTGTGACTTGTTTTTGAAAGCCTAATTCAAGCCAGACATAAACTTTCAAAAGCGGGGCTCGTGGTCAGCACAATTTTGCGTACTTGTGGTTTTAGCTTAAATTTGTCCCTCCCAATTTCGAACTCGGCTTATTTTCAGCATTTGATGCGCTTAGCCGACAACCTTAAGGCTAAAGGTATTTGTGTTAATGGCTAGATATACTTTTTATATTTACGTCTATGCTCGGAAACACTTTACAAGCTTGTCGAGCACCTTACACAGTAGAATATGCCATCTTTGGCTGTCTTAGACCTAGCACGTTTTATTTGCTATAAAATATTCTGTGATAAAATAGTTGTTCTTTTATGCGCACGGCTGCCAGTAGTTAAGTTAATTATTTTATTATGCACACACATGCCGATGCAATCTCATCCGATGCCTGGGTTTTTCCTCGCTTCCTCCAGCTGCCATGACAATTTTAAATTTAAGAGAAAATAATATACAGTAAGCGGAATACCAAAGGCCGAGGTAAACGAATTGCGTTTGAATCAAATTTTTCGGCTGTCCTGAGAAAGCCTCAGATGCAGGAGAAGTAGCATACTCTGAAGGCATCCTTTTATGGAGTTACCATTGATTTAAGCTGGATGGGATTTTACAACTTTTCCAGTTAAATTGAATGCCGCAGGGCGAATTTTTCGACCATTTCCGTTTATATATACCGATCTTCCTTTTTTGGGCCCGTGGAAATCTCATCACTGTCAGCTTACTCATTCCCGTGCCTCGTCTCGCCATATAGTGCCCCATCAGCCGTGGAAATGGTTGCTTTTTTGAAGTCAAGAACATTATTTTTCTGTTCTGGAGTCGGAAATGGGAGTGGGTCTTGCGTTGACATATTTCCACACAATTGGGCCAAAAACTGGCGAACGAAATTTAATTCCGTGCGACTGGCGAAAGCCAAACCGAAACGACAATGTCTGACAGTTGTTAGGTACAAATTGAAAGCGACAACGGCAGACTGCGAGTGAATTCACCCTTCGAGGCATTGTAAATATGCGAAATGGCACGGCAATTGCCGCAGAAAATTCAGCAAAAAATAGCAGCATAAAGAGGCAGATCTGCTCCCAGGCTCAGTCACACCCCCGCACAAGCACACCCACGTCTAGTATATATATACACACATTTGATATCAGTGACTTGTGTAGCTGTTTCAGCCAATTGCTAGACAACCATCCCCGCCACCAGTTCCCACATCGTTGTCACTTGATTTGGCATTTATCAGCATTTTTCTCCTCAGCCATTCCTCCATTCCTTCTCAGTGTGGCTTACGAAAGGACTCCCGAAATCCAGCTGACATTTCCCTGCATTATTTTGGCTTGAATTACAAATCCGTCCACGGAAATGCTTAGAAATGCGTCTCGAAAATCTGCAAATAAAAAAAGATACAGAAAAGAGTTAGAAGAAGTGTCATGTTGATGGAATGTCCTAATTGCCCGTAAGAATATTCAGTGGGATATTTCGAATTTTTTTTTCTGTTAATTTCCCCCTACACTTGTTGAAGGAAAAAATACAGTACCATCTATAGAATATATGTCACCTACGCATGTCACACCCCTAAGGATGTCGTAATACCTTTTCCCACGCAAGCAGCTTATGCCAATTTGTTTGCCATCTTACGTCTACAAATCGCAAATCGCCTTTGAATGAGCTTATCAGAGACATTCATCAAGGCTCAGAGTGTATATTTCGATTTATTGGTAAAAACAGTAAGCAAATTGTAGAGCCAAAATGTAGGCAAGAAAAATCGATCAGTATAAGCAAACCTTTGCTTATAAGAAACAATCGGTTGGTTTCTTTATTTACTTGTGAATGTTTTACTTTCTTGAATATCTTACACTATGAATAATATTGTTATTAAATTTTATCTCGCTGATATAATATTTCAATGGAAATTAGTTCTTTTAAGGCTGTAAAAAATTAATGAACAAATTCAATGGCATGTCTCGACGTCGTTTTAGCCGATATTTACTGTGCGACCAAATCATCATAATCATCATACGGCTCCAGCCGTCTGTCTAATTAAAGGAGCATCAGATTGCGCGTTGGTCCTGGCGGCGGGATATATTTAAGCCAAGCCCCTGCTTGTGCTGCTTCTGTCATTGCTTGCCTGTCCTTGTTGACATCGACATCCACATTGTGTGGTCGTCATCGACATTGGCATGTCCTTTTTTCTACCCAGCCCCCATAAGTCCTAATTAGTAGTAACCACTTGTAGCCTGAAGCGTTAACGCTCCTTCATTTTTTCCTGGCACAAAAGTGCATTTACATTACGTATACGCAGCGATGACACGTGGCGTGCATGTCAAGCATCTAATAAACTACTTAATTATTAAATCAATTAAGAGAAAACTTGAAATAACGAAAAAATCATGTAGTGTTAATTAATCTAATCCTCTATTATAAAAGTATTTACTTAATTCATAATATAAGCAGAAGCTAAAGCGGAAATTAGGCAAATTTTATTATTTATAAATTTATAAAAAATCCAATTAAAGATAAATTTGTAACCCAATCATAGCCTTGTTCTAAGAATTCCCATTTTAGCCAGCAAAACCCACGCATAATTTGCAATTGTCAGTTTTAATTTTTAATATTTTGCTTTGTGATTTCCATTGGTGGCGTTTCATTACACCCCCTTCCACCCTTTGGCATTTGAACATTTTAATTAAAATTACAAAATAAACCTGGGAATTTTCCACAAAAATAATGTACCTACAAAATTCAGTTATCTGTTTGTCCAGCCGGTGTATTGATTTTGTATTGTTATGAAGCTATCAATTTGCACTTTGGGTTTCCATCAGATTTCCGTTGATTGTTTAGCCATAAACTCGTGTTTCACTGAATTGAACCTGATCTTGGTCTGGAAGTAAGGGCAGACTTTTAAATTCGAATTCAAACTTGGCAACTAAGTTAATGTATTTTCTTTTCTTTTGTTGTTGCAAGACAGGAGCTTTATTGTTGAAGCATCTTAATCTTCAATTGAAATTTTAGTCTACTCCGAATTCGTAAAATTTAAAAATGGTTCTACACAGCTCACATTCCTTTAAACACTTAATTAAAAAATTTCAATCGTGAATGGGTTTTTACAAGAGCAGTTAGTTTTTATAATAGTAATCAATTTGATTTGCAATCCATTTGAATATGTCATTTATTTTTTGCTGCTTGAAAGCGTGAAAGCAGCTGGTAATTTAATTTTTTAGTTCAATAGAAATGCGCACAAAAAACGGCTTGACCCATCTGGATAGCGTGCCTTTAACGACAGGTTGCCGCTTACAAATTAAATCAACTTGAATGCTAAATGCCGCCCGCTTGGGCGTTGATAATTGAAATAAAATTTGCCGCCTAACAAGGAGAAAAAGAATGCAAACACCGAACGAGGGGCTGAACCGGACCGAGTTCAAGGGGGCGGAGGTGAAAAGCAGAGCCAAACAAAGGTAAACTTGCCCGCAGCCTTAGTCATGGTCTTTGGCCTGCTGGCCGCCTTTGTTTGTCGTCAACTGACGGTCCGACCACCTTGAATGTCGCTTTATTAAGTATTCATTATGGTCGCCTGTGATTGTGTGTGTTTTGTGGGCGTTCTGCGGGCTCCACTGTGTGGATGTGCACAGGACGAAATAGGTTCAAAGATCTAATATGAGGACAGCCGTATGAGTTCCTATGATTAAAATACCTACAGTCAACCTGGTGAATTTGCTTTTGGGTTAAGACTATAATTACAACATATTTGTATGTATCTTTCGTTTCTGCCTGATGATAGGCTTTAACTATAATTTTAAATTATTAATTTGGAAATTGATTTTGATTTGGCTTTTAATTCCAATACTCAACTTTGATTTTTAGGGAATTTTTTAATTTTGTAATGCCCTATTAATATAAAAACAAGAATGGAATCTAGCTTCGGCACGCCGAAGTTTTTATATCCTTGCGGCTTTCAATTGGATCGTTATGAATTCATCAAATTTGATGAAAAGAAAAACTAATACGAATTATATAAAAAAATCCGTTGCTACTTATTTAGTATTGAGGGCTTGCAAAAGACTCTCTGCAAAGTTTCAGTCAGATAGCTACAAAACTGAGGGTACGGACAGACGGACATGGCTAGATCGACTCGGCTTTTGATGCTGATCAAAAATATATATTTTATAGGCTCGGAAATGTCTCCTTTATTGCTTTGCAAACTTCTGACCTGCAATGGAATCAATATAAACAAAATAGCTCCTTTTTTCAGAGTGTTTTCGGCTGCCTAAAGAAATTGCTTTGTTGTGGTCGGCCATTGGAGTTCTTGACAGGAAGAAAGTTGGCAATTGTAGAATCTCTGGTGCGACGGGGTCCACCTCCCTGGGCTTAGACGCTAATTGCCAGCGGCACATTAAGGCTTGTGTAATTAATTTTAATGATTGTACTTTTGCGCCTGTTTTCGGTTCTAGATATCCCCGAAATGAGGCTCCCAAAAACAAAAGTTTGCCTTTTATTGCTTTGCCGTTGTTTCGTGTTTGTGCTGTGATGGCACTTTTGTTCTTTTTCATTATTTTTGTATGGGCTAGCTTCGAAAAGTTGTATCACCAAAATCAATACGGGATGGCAATAAAATGTTTAGCAAAACAAAAGAATAAATAAATCAATAAAGGACTGCAGTTTCACATATGAAAACAACTTCTGCACGTCTTCTGTACTTTCAAGCAATACAAATAGTTTAATCTAAAATAAAATAAAGTTTAATATAAAGAAAGAAAGTAAATGGCTTCAAATAATTTGGTATTTTTTAGTAAATATGTATTAAAGAAATTAAATTATTATTATGATATTTTGCAGTCAATTAGAAACAATGTTAATAACTAAGCTTTTGCAATTAAATACATGAATTCTGAAATGATTTTTTTTAATTTTATTATGGCATTATGGCTCTGCGTTGCCACACCATTTCATTTTATGCATCCGAATTTATGAAATACAATTTATTCAACCACCCTTTTGAGGAATTAATGTATTAAATTCATGAACTTGAAGCCGTAAACACAGTTAATTTTTATGTTGCACTCTTTAAAAAACTCAGACTTGTCAGACTTTCTGTTTGCAGAGAAATTCCCATAGAGTGTTCCCCCAACAGAAAGTCCCCCGACACACTTGTCAATAGCCGAGCACTTGTACCTCGGATTGCTCATATCTTGTAATGGCAGCCACATGCGATTGTCCTTACGACATCTCCGGACTCGAGTGTATTTTAAGTTGGCCGCAATTACTCGTAGGTGGCGACATAAACAAACCCTGGGCCGCCCGTACATATGTCAAGTGGCCAAAGAGGAGGCCACGGGCCCTACACCCAGACAGCTGCACAGATTCCAAGGACCCCGGCTCGACAACTCGACGAGGATGTTCTTTTTAATGAATTGCGACGTGGACTAAGTTTAGCCCACATATATGGACAGACCGAGAGACGGACGACGCGTGATTAGGGTGTCGGGGCATCTAATGAATTTTGCACAGGCAGTAAGAGTAATTAGGCAAAACAGGAAGTGCCGAGACGGAAGGACGTAATCGGTGGACGCGACTTGGAACGGGATCGGATGACAGTTCAATGACAGTCGCCGACACGTGTCGGTCTTTATGTAAATGAAGGTGTTTCACTGACATCACCGTTTAATGGAACGTTATCAACGCTGCGTCGAGGCCTGTCGGCACTTCATTATTTTTATTTGATGTTTAAATTATGCCGAAGGAGGAAAAGCGTTTTAAGTATTGCAAAAAATTACTCAATGTATGCATGACATGGGAACATTTAGCGCAATGAAATTTAATGAGCCCGAAATGACGCATTAAATGCCAGGCCGAGGCCCAGCGCCGGGCTCAGGAAGTGGGCCCTGTCAAAGGCGCTCCGAGAGTAAACTGATGTATTTTTAATTGCTGCATACATTAAAATAGATTTACATTACAAGAGCGAGCCAGAAAGAGAGCATCGTCCCGGGAGTGGGTCGTGGAAGTGCTGTACCCCAAAAAAGGATTCCCAAGTCGGTGTGTGGACAGTTCACATGCAAATATTTGCCGCCAGCAGGAAAAGGCGGCCTTCCCTTTGGACGGGTCGACAGAGTTCAATCTTGGTTAAATCCATGCAAATCTCCCTGAAAAATTCTGCTTGCTCAACTCTGAGCGATGGACAGTGACCTCGTGTGGCAAGTCCATAAGCCATGGGCCAAGTGAGGTCTGAGCACTTGAGCCACGTGCTCAATTTAATATTCCGCCTAGGGCAGTGCACTTTTAATATAATTCTATTTCGGGGTAATCGGGCTTATAAGTTATTTCTGCATATTTAATCCACAGACGAGTTATTAAGTGGAGACAATAGACCAAGGTATAAATAAGGCGTCTCAGAAAGTAACATTTGAATGCAGGAATAATAGGACAAAAAATATAGTCTTTAAAATTCAAAAAGTAAAGATTTAAAGTAAATTGTTACTCTGAAAATATGTCAGATTCCAATTTCATTCGACATTCACCAAGCTCGCAGTGGCGTAACACAAACCTGCTATAAATCGAGTTCATGTCGCAGAAACCCCTTTTATTTCCTGGTTAACAAAGTTGTCCCTCCAAGCATTTCCGAGACTGATTCCTTCAACTTGTTTTCGGTCATTTTCACGCCTCGCTACACGCCACAAAGGACAAAGGCGCGAGAAATATGGAGAACCGTTTCGAATGATGCTAGAAGTGGGCTACGGGTTCTTTTTAAGCCACTGTATGTATCTTGCTCGGCGTGGCGCTGATATATCTGCAGTCATAAATATCCGGCGGCCAGCGACTCACTTAGACGCTCAAACGATGTGGCATTATTCAAAATATTAACTTGAACTTAGAGAATATTATGAGAGCAATAAGCGGATAGCAGCTATTTGAGGGGGGGAACTTTTACACATTTGTTTTGTCTCCTTGGCGCATTTTAGACAAAATTAAATTTCTCAAATATTTTCCCCTTACAGCATATACACTCAAGTCTCCCGGGGGAATCGTGAAGGACTTTTGCTGGCTGTGGTTTGTCAGAGAGTTTATAAAAGCAATTTGCCTGAAGCGGGCATTCGTGCGGGGTTAAACACGCGCGGGGAACAAACCGAAAATTTAATTTTAATTCACTTTCCGCGCTTAAATAATATATAAGTTGGGCTGGTCGGAAATTGTCAAACGACAAGCGCGTTCAGTTCCCAGGACCAATTCTTCATTGACATGCCGGGCACGTAGGGCGGCGATTGTTATTGTGGGCGGACAGCAAATCAAAACAAAACGCCGAGCCAGCCAGACTGCGGAAAAGCGAGTGTTCACTCAATTCCGGAAGCCATTAAATAAATATGAACCTCCGATAAGAAATTATGCGGAACTAGCCGGAGCTATTGGTTTGTGAAAAAGAAATATAACATTGTTTGTTTACACAGAATGATAACATTCGTCGACAATATTTTTACGTACGACCAGGTCGTCCATGCAAAGCTAAATTTATTTGACTGTCGTTCTTGCGGAAAATTCGGTAATTCCAAGCAACTTCGTCATTTAAAATGTATTTCTGCAAGCGAAAAAAAGGAATCCCTAACCCATGTTTCTGAACTCATCTTGTACTAGGCCAGCACGTGGGCGACATTGCCTTGTCCGGTAGCAATCTAATGACCTGGTACCGCAAAGCCCTAGACCCCTACTTGTATATCTCATATTTCAAAGAGTTGCAAGGAGACTTTGTCCTGTGTCTGGCAGCGGATCCATCGGATTTTTACGAGATGATTGATGTTTGCTGCGAACCCTTGGACTACAGTGATTTCATGCTCTCCGTGCTGTTTGGCGGGATCGCCGATACGAATCCGGGAACACGCATGAAAGCCTACTATTTCATCAGACAGCTCGTCTCGCAGGTCGGACAAGGGGCGGTGGGTTAATATCCGGATACCGTGCGAAACCTGCTGAGCGCCTGGGATCAGGAACAGCCTGGCCCTGTTAGGGACAGTCTATCCGGGATACTGGAACGAATGATTATTGCCAATCTGTTCACCGTGGAGAAGAGTTGGTAATGTTTATAAAGGAGATGTATCCCGAAAAGTTTGAGAGAGTTTCTGAGGCCAATCCCGTGGTTAATGTCTACATGAGCTAAATGTGAGTATGTGGCCCATTGCGGAAACAAGCATTCTCGTTGAGGTATATTATCATCCCATTTGAAAAAGTAACCTAAGATTTGATCTGTTATCAAACATAAATATAAAACTAAAATTCTAAAATATATTGTAGGCTGAGTAAGGAGTAAATTAACTATGATGAGCTATACCAGTTACCATTATATATAGTTTAATCCGCCTTCTTATTTTACTTTTGAATTGCTGTATTGTAAGGGTATATGTTACTTTCTTATTTTTAAATTATTCTATTTCTCAATCACTGCTTCGTGAAACATCATAATTTAATAATCTAATCTTTTACGATCTTCCAGGACCCAGGACCCCTTGGAATTGAAGTCCAATCTAATCTCAAAAAGTAACAAATTTCAAGTTTAAATTACACATTAAAATCTAAATTACAAGTAAACTATTATCTTGGTTACACTTGGTACTTTGTCAAAAACTGCTGAGTAAAATTGATAAATTTTCAAGCAGGACGAAAATGGTGTTGTCAGACTTGTAACAGAAATAATTCGTAATTATAGCCCACTGGGGGGCCATCCATCACGACTGCCACACACCCATCCATCTCGCTTTAAGGTATTGAACGGTAGTTGATTTAAAAGCTGCTCGTGCTCAAGCTGTCCATGCACCGATTGATTTGGATCGCGGTGTCTGCTCATCATCAGCCCAATTTCACAGCCCACTCAGCCCGATTGTCATTGACGGAGAACCCCAGCGAAAATGAATGATGGCTTCCCCTGTAGCTCGTGAGTATGAGATGTCTGTGGCTTAATGACATTCAGGACGTCTTAGTGATGCCTCAAAAAAAAAGGGAGTAAATACTTAGGACCATAAGGAAAAAGTCTGTCTGGCTGCGATACCCATCTAGATCGCAGCACAAAGTGCAGCTCCTGATGCCATTTTTGATTAAAATGATGTTAGTGCTCAGGTTACTTCCTTTTCTCTTTTCATCTTCATCTCGGCCATTTATAAATTTTTTTCTGCTCGATTTTCCGCACGATTGTTGGTTTAATGTGATTGATTTCAGTTCAGGCTTTAATTAGAATTTTCTCTTGAAAAAACGGTCTAATGAGGCGAATCAGAGCGACTTTGCGGTTACAGTAAATACAAAAAATGCGAAGAGAGAAATTCATCTCGTGACACATTTCTCCCCCTAAAATGTTCTACCTTGTGGCACATTTTTGTTTTTACCTGGGCCCCATGAATTATGAGCCGGAAATTTGTCAGGATTTTTGTCTCACGATGACAGGTTTAGTCCATGGCAAGCTTTAGGCATTGGAGCATCATGAGAAGATACGGCGAAAAGAAAGTTATGTGCTGCCCAACTTGCTGGCGATATATGTACGCATAACCTGACATTTTTCAGAGCGTAATTTTCTTTTTTAACTTTATTAAAGAACGATTTTTACCAAGTCATTAAATCATTTTGTGTAATACAACAAGAAATAAATTGTGTTTAATATTCTTAAAGGCTAAACACACTTTCCACTTCCACTCGGCCACTTTAACCTTTTTAACACCCCAAACCAGGACATCAAACAGTCGCGCTTCTCAAGGAGAGAAAAAACCAGTTTCCATTCACTTTTTGATACTTTAGTCGGCTTTTGTAATGCATTTCGCTTGCCAAGTTTTTTTTCGCTTTCCTCTTGCATGAAAGTTTTTCGTGGCTTTCAGTACAGCTTAGCGACACAATGTACTATATGTGTGTTTTTGCGGTGCTGCAGAGTATTAAAGTAAAAGTCTTTAAGAAACACATTTCGCAGCGGCCCATCAGCATAATGGGCAACATTGTTTATTCTTTACCATTCAGATTTTGTTTGCCTTTGCTCGCACATAAATTAAGAAATGGCTAAAAAAGCCGTCTCTGGCCCGCCGATGACAGGCAGGCTCTCCAGCCAAGCAAACTTTTTCCTGACGCCCTTTAAGTCCCTGGCAACGCCACCTGCTGACAGGTGGAGTCCTCCTAGACACTCCCGGGTACCTCGGATGCCAGGTACTCCCACGACCTCCGAGCGCCCGACTCCGACGCAATTACCACGCCCGGCTGCCTCTATGCTCGGTTTGTTGGTCCGCCTTGTTTTTCCCGGATTTTTTTCCGTGGGCTTTCATATTTTTACACTGTTGTCATTCGAGACTCTGAGCTGCATAATTATGTGTTTCGGCCTTTTGAAAAGCATAGGCACTCATCTGGCACTCGCATCAAGAAATGAAAGACTGAATTCCAATCCGGGACTGTGTGGGCCATGCCGTGCAGAATGTGTAATTAGATTTCGGTTATTTTGAATCGAAACGAGGGCACGTCAAAGGATTTTGCGGCCCACTCTTACTTGTCAGAGTCCTGTGAGTCCTGCCAAAAGCCAAAGGCCAGAGGGACAGCTGGGCCATAATGGCAAATTTCCTGCTATATTCTCCCGAAGATTACTCGTGCAGAAATTGTTTGTTACTCTGTTTTGGTATTTTTGCTTGGCCAATTATTATAAAAGGCATTTCTCGTTTCATTAAACTGGTAATTGTCGGCTAGGCAGCCTAGGCAACGCCGTTTCCCTTGGCCGAAATTGCCTTTTTGGGGACTTTAATAAATGCCAAGCCGCAAGCATTTTTAATATTAGCTTTGGTCCGCCCGCCCTCTTGACTTTTGTCTCGCCAATCATTAAACACAAAATTTAATTAACTGTTAATAAAGCAGCTAATGAAGACAGCTCCGGAGGCAGCAGCGCCACACCCTATCCCATTTTCCCAGCCGGATGAGCCACTGTCAAGTTAATATTGCCTTTGGCTCATATTAAGTGGCGCTAAGCTCCGCTGTCAACACAGGAGACTAACAAAACGGGGCAGGACTCAGCTCTCCGCCATGTTACGAGTGAATGAGTCGGGGATCAAAAGGAAAACTTCGAGCATACATTAAATGTACGAGTATAGTATACTTGTATATGCGTCTCCATGTGGGCTTTTGGTTAAAGCTGTCCAACCTGACCACTGCCAGCCACGTCCCTCTCATATAAGTCATGGCAAACGCCTTTTATGGCATTTAATGGAGCATAAATTGGGCTCGCTTTTATAGACAATTTTCATCAATAACAAAGACAGAATAAAGGGGGACATTAAGCTGTTACACTGACGCACTTTCCTTCTATTAGCCAGATGGACACTGGAAAAATATCAAGTTTACTTTTAGCTAAAAGAACTCTACCACCAAATAATGAATTTGGTTTTTCGAAGGACATGAGTTGGAAAAGTAAATCAATTTCCCGCGTTGGAAATCGATGTTTCAGGCCTTTTGGCCCATAAATCATGAACTTCTCCTTTTGAATTCAAAGGAATAATAATAATAAAAATGTTTTCCCTTTCACTTGTTCTCCAATCAATATGAATATTGAAAATCTTTTAATTTAATCAGCGGCGTTCGACCCAGTGTGAATCGAATGGCTGCCAAGTCAGTTAGAAAGTCCAGTGGACAGGACAGTTCTACGTGCCGGACCCACACATCTATACTATAAGATATATATATATATACGTATTTATATCTTAACCCCTTGCCGTTGGGCTCGGCTCTTGGACAAGTGAGTTAAGCGCTGGGACTGTTTAACTAAGCCTAGTCCAGCATGTCTGGGTGCCCCATAATCGTTGGCCACATAAAAAGAGGCAACAAACTGATGAATATACGCATGTATATGCATACTTTACGGCACAGCCACTCCGCCGGCAGCCCGACAACAAGTCAATAAAATTTATGACCATCAATTTCAATGTGTCGAAAGTTTTCCTTCTTTTCTGCCACGAGCATTCCTCTGCGGACAGGCGACTCCCTGGGGGTCCTGCGGACGGAGTAGGGACCTTGTTTTCTATAATTTATGCCGGCGGGCGAACAGGAAAGTAAACTTTTCGCTCATAAATTTCCAGCAGCCTGTCCTTAGCACCTAATCTGGTCCACTTTAAATCCGCTCTAGGTGGCTAGTCCCGGAAACAGAACTCCATCTTGCTGTTGTCCTTTGCGCTTTCCGTTTTAATTGTTTGTCCAACACCTTGGCTAGTTTCCTGGGTGGGCCGCCGCCATTGTCGGTTTCAGCCCCGCTTACCCAACATAATAAAGCTTGTTAGCGTAATTGCTTAATTGGCCAAGACCGGGTCCCATTGCCGCATCCCTCGCTCCGGAGGCTCGAACTACGCACTGCTCTAATGGCCGTGTTTGCCGTTCGTTCAGAGCCGATGACCATGTGGGCTCCAGCACTCTGGCGGGCAAACACAGGCCACACATTAAATTGCTGGCTTTCTGTCCAACCACTTTGAATTGAGTGCGAAAATGAAGACGTAATTGCATTGGTTAGATTAGCTTTATCAGTCGAATTGTGGGCCAATGCTACTGCTACAGCTATGTATGGTATACTCTTTAGTTCAATAACTGGTAGGAAAAGTTACGAAACTCATAACTTATATAAGTAACTACCTAGTAACTACATTTAGTTTTTGGATAGTACAATTTAGATCAGGTTTTGATGGGTATTCATTATTCATAAAACAGTTTATACTTCTTACTTTTCTTCGAAAATCTTCTAACTGACTTTACTTTTTCTGAAAATCTGTTTCCACAAAAAGTTAATCAATCACTTAAATTTTGAAGGTTTCTTGTGGCTTTCAATGATTTTCCCAAAAACCCAACTTGCAGATTTCTCAATTAAGCCGTTCTATTGCATTTATTGCCAAACTCAAACCAATCAGATAAATGGAAAATCTGTGAGGAAAATCCTTGCGGCAGCTGCCACACTATCGATTATCCCATGAAGTCGAGGCGGGAAAGAAACGTATTCAGAGGCATCAATTAGAGACTTCCAGTGGTGCCATTTGGCCAAAGGGAACTTCATTAAACGCATTTATTTCCGCACAGCACACACACTCGCAGAACATGTGTCTGTCTGTCATTCAAGTTGGCTTATTCAGCATCTACCGACAGCATAAATACGATTTGATATACCTAGCCTTAAGTGCCCCAAGTTACGGGAACTCAAGTATCCTTGGTGGCCAGAGGCGCGGAAACAAGGGGTTGCTTTGAATCAATGCAGAAGGACATAGGCTAAGTTAGCCTATTAAATTAAAAAATAAGTCAATGCAAATAATATATATAATATTTGAATAAGCTAACAATTCGTTGGGATTATTATCATTACGATGATGGTAGAAGGACCTCCTCCGCAAAGCCTTTTGTATGACGTATGCATTAAACTCCCTCTGGAACGTCATAAGAGGGAACACATGTTTCAAAACACTTAAAATCCCCGATTTCGAGGACTGCGACGATCGCGTGAACAAGTAAATGCCGGGCAATAATTTTTTTATGGCCAGGCAATGCCGAAAGCATTTCACATCGAGTGTAAGTACATATTGAAATAATGTTGTTCCCCACGCGAGGGTGTGGGTGTCTGTCTGATAAGCAGCCAAAGTCCTTGTTATTGTAGCCGTTAAATCCACACACGGCATGCACAACCCCCGGGTGACTGTGGGCGTGGCATGTTTGCTATACTCTCGATATTTATGCCCTTGGTATCGGTTTAGTATCGGTTTAATCAGACTCTTTGATTTTACAACACCATTATGCACTTTTAGTGTGATTGATTGGAGGGCTGGAAAATGGAAATGCAGCTCAATTCACTCCAAATGCGGATTGCGAATTCAAATTCGGTGGGATAATAAAACAAAATGCGTAAAAGGTTAACGAGCAGCAATCATGGCAGTGCAAAAGCTGGCATGAAGAACAATAAATAGATTTAATTGGAGCTCGTTTTCATATAGTGGAAAAATATTCCCCGCATTTGTGAAACCTTTATCCGAAACATGTTTGCAATTCTAGTCATTATGCTAAAATCGAGGTTTTCTTTAAAATAGTTGAATTGGTAAGCAAACGAAATAATTGTGGAAGTCTTTAATAAACACTCTGGCTTAATATTTTAATGGAATTTTATATGATTTAAGCCGTCCCAATACAAATATTAAGCTTTAAATTTATTATTATTTTTACTTCCAGCCTTTATTTAAATTATGTGATTGAAAAGATATCACTTAATTTTACGAAAAAAATTAAGTCCTAATTAAGTTCAAATTAAACAAATTAATCAGCATCAAATCACATATATGTATGTACATATGTATTATATATTTCTTTAAAATCACCGAATTTTCTGCTATGAATTAAATATATTAGCAAACTGCTAAAGCCTTATTAAGGCATTTTATTTTCATTAAACCATTCGCAGTTTCTGCTGTTGTCATTGGTTTTGAAATGTGGCAGCACGGGAGTGACAGAAAACTTACTGCGGTGAGTGTTTCAAATTGTTGCAATTTGATCTAAATAAAAGCAGAAAAGTTTGTGCCTAACACTATTGGTCTGCAAACTTTCCGGCAGTTATCAGTTGCAGTCTGGCTTACATTGTCCTGGATCGAAGTCACAGCGAACTTTTTGCAACCATTTGCCATTGAAAGCAGGGACAGTTGCACAGAGAGAAAATACCTTATTGGAGGAGCAGAAATTATACTACAAAATGAACAATTCATATATATAAAAGAAATATAGCATTCAATTATTAGTATTTTAATCAAACTTTTAACACATAATCAAGTACAGAAGTATTAAGAACAAATTAATAACCCTGCCAAGACCGACACTTGAACCATATTTTAAATGTTTATCTCAATATATTATTTAAATTAAATGAAATATAAATATTTGTAGAAACCTTTTTGTTTCTAGTGCTGCGACAAAGGAATAAAAAACAAATAGAGTTGTTAAATAAAAGTTTCTCGCCCGCTTACAGAGCAATTCTCTGAGTCCTGGCAGACTGCTCTGAGTGCGGAGCACTGAACTCATGCATAATGCATATGGTTGGACATGCAACTATCTCGGTGAACAGATTACAGACAGTCTCAGCTTGCCGAGATACGTATATGAGATACGCCGGCATACTTCAACCATCCGTCCATCTATTCAGACCCCTCCCTTTGCAGCTGTCCTGGCCACAGGAGCGCCGTTTATTTACTGTCCGGCCTCTCAGTCCGCCAGCGTAATTAGGCAGAGAGTCATGTGGGATTGTGCTCAGCTAACGACCCGCCTGAATAATTCATTAGCCAGAGTCCGCATCCGCATCCGCCTCCCCAACTGCCTGCCACTTTCCACAAGCTGCTCTCGTTTCGGATCTGGCAGTGCTTTCAAAGCAACCGCAAACATAACCCGAATGCAAACAAGAACATCCTCTGGCTAGTTGATATTTCACTGAGTGTGTGCTGTGGCCCAGATTGAGGAGAGCCACCAAGGCACACACAAGTATTTTTGTTGATAAATATTGTGTCACCTGTCTAATATAAATAAATCCTTTATACATTCAATAATTTCAAATTTTTGAAAGTGTATTTTAATACACTTTCTGTACAGAAAAGTTACGAATTTTGCGGCTTATGGAGTTAGGTCAAAGAGATTAATTTAAATAATTTGTATACCTCATTGTTACCATTTTGGCTAAGGTACAAGCTTTCTCTTAATCTCTCACAAAAATCCTATTATTTTCCCAAAAAATCCAATTCAAACGATGCTCTTTGAAAATTGCCAATTTCCTTGCTTCTGGTTGCCGTAAACTCTTTGCTTTTAATCGAAACCAATGTATTTTTAAACTTTATGACCGCCTCTATATACTCTGGCTAGACATCTTCAAGGCGCCGGCTGTTTAGGATTATAAATATAAATGGACTACGAAATAATGTAAATTTTGCTTGGCATTTATTAGCCAAACTTAGTTGGTAATTTGTGTATATATATTAAGTGTGTTTATGCAAGTTTATGCTGCTGCACACCTGTCCAGCCTTGGAAGTCAAAGGGTCGCTTTACTGTCGGCACGTTTTTCAAATTTCTGTAATCCATTACCGAGTCTTGGCCATCCGTCACGGGCCCAGTCGGTTCCGCCCAACAGCCGCAGGCCGCCTTCAAAAGTTCTTCCACTTGCCATTTAAAGAAGAAACTTTATGCATAACGTATTTCTGGTGCGTACTAAGCTGCTTACATCGAAGCTGAAATGCCCTTGAAAATTATTTTGGCATTTCTGCTGGTAAAATCGGACTTAAGCCAATTTAAATTGAGACGAACTTCCTAAGAAGCCCAAAATAAACTCAAAAAGGTATAAATTCAGCTTGAATGGGTGCCTAAATTTAGCCAATGGGCTAGAAACAAATGAAAGTCTAAAATAAACAATAAATTACCAGTTGCTGTCAAGAGATTATATCTGAATAAAAGCACCCTCCTGCAGTTCCACACTCAATATTCTCCCAAGAAAACACATCCCTTATGTACGCGCCCTCGTACATCTTCGCAGAGTATAATAACTGCCAGAAATGTTGCACTGCAAACCAAATTACAGGACTCTCTGCCCCGCCAAGAAACAGACTTTTTATTACCATCTCGAGGAGCCGAAATGCTCCCGGTTCGCAGCTGGCCGAGATTTGTGCGCTGACAGGCAGCAACTTTCGGCTGACTCATGGCAGTTGCTCCGCGCGTGCAGTTGATTTACTGCTCAGTGGGGGAGCATGGGACTACCGTGCCATGCAGGTGAGTGAGCTCCTCCCCGAGTGCAGCCCGACAAATGGAATTTGGCCCAAACGCAGCGAAAATCTGCTCCCAGATGCTGGTCTTTGTGGCAAAGGCGAAGAACAGAAACATAAAGATTGCAAGTTCGTTCTGCTCTGGCTGCAAATTTTATAAAATTCATGCAGGCTTGCTCTGATTTCACTGCCACTAATGGGTTGCTCTTTGTCCGGGACAAAGGATGATTCCTTCATCAAAACTGTATGTGAATTGGTAAGCAATTTTTATTCCTGCACAGTCGCAATATTGTGATGAGATTGCAATCCGCTTGATGCTGCCGACTAAAAGGATGTTTAATATGGAAAAATTCCTTTCTGATATTGATAAATGTTCGCTGATGTTATTGGTTCCCCAAGAGCAATCTTTTGTTGTGAACGGACGTTATTAAACTTATTTATAAATATTGGAAAGAAACTTTTGTCCGTTTACTAACTTTTCTACGCGCCCGCAGGCTTTAAGGAAAGTAGAAAATAAGCGTTGCTTGGCTTTCTCAAAAAGTTATTTATGTTTCAAAAGGTAAATTTTCATAAATAACTGAGCAAACCAAAGATAAGTTACTTTGAAAATAATTTGAATTGTTTTAAAATATGACAGAGCAGAGAAAACAGGAGGTTTTAATCAAATATACTCAAAAATAACATCAAAGTCGCTTAAATAATTTGTCTTTATATAATTCCTATAAATTTATATTATTTATGTCTGTTTAAAAGTTTACATTATTTTATATTCCCATATTAATCATGTTTCATCTGTCCCCACCTTTCCTACTTCCAAATTACTCACCCTATCTCAGTTGAATCTTCTCCCGGGATCTGCGCCTCCGCCGCCACAGACTCCGGTTCCCAGTTCGAGCATCACATCCGAGTCCTGGCACTGACTCGTGCTCGTCTCAAGGATGCTGATGCCGGTGGTGTTGTCCGTGCTGACGAAGGGCGTCTCGCTGAAGCGCACCTCCACAGTCTGCTCATCGCCTGAGTCCAGGTAATCCCCGTCCGTCTCATCCGTCCGCCGTCGAATGCGACGGTTAAGCTCCACCTGCTGGTGGTGCATCGGCTGGAGCTGGTGCATCTGGTGTTCGCCGCCGTGGACGAGGGCGGCATTGATGCCACGACCGCTGAGGATGGGCGAGACGGCGCCCGTGCCGTTGCCATAGGTCGGCTCCCTGGGGATGATCAGCAGCTTCTCCTTGGGCAGACACGTCTCCTGGGTGATCCCGTTCTCGTCCTGGTCGTCGGCGTCCAAGCTGCCTCCGCCTCCCAGGCCCCCGTCACCCTTGCCGTGGTGCAGCCTGGGGCCGCAGGTGTTCCGATCGGAGCGATTGTAGCCCCGGGTGATGTTGATGATGTTGTTGTTCGAGGGATTGAAGCAGGGCAGGACGTGCTTGAACTCCTTGCGGAAGTTCTCGTTCAGCCAGGCGTAGAGGAAGGGGTTGTAGCACGTGGAGCTCATGGCGATCGAGTGGGCTACGAAGAAGAACAGGATGTAGAAGCGCCACTCGTTGGACTTGTCGTCGAAGTCGTCGAAGATGTTCACCACGTTGATGGGCAGCCAGCTGAGTCCGAAGACGCCCACCATGGCGATCAGCATGCGGTTGGTGCGCTTCTTTCGGTCCCGGTCCGCCTCCTCGCGCCGGGAGGACTTCGAGCCAGGCTTGGCCCTGGCCCGCTGGTTCAGCTTCACGGAGATCCACACGTAGCAGATGGAGATGATGAAGAAGGGCAGCACGAACTGCAGCGTGGTGGTGATGGCGCCGAACACCTTCCGGTACTGCTCCGACGGCCAGTTCTCCTCGCAGTACACCCTCACGTACGGCAACTCCGGACCCGTCATCCCGCCGGTCATCACCTGCCTGTACGCCTCGGCCGCCGAGGTGGCGTCCGGCGCCTCGATGAAGCCCGATCCCTGGGACACGTAGCTGCCGTTCAGCATGAGCGCTGCCTCCGCCAGCGTCTCGTTGCTGCCCTGGGTCCCGTTCACCACCTCGTTGGTCATCTTCATGTACATGCCGTAGGGCACGGTGGCCAGGAGGGCTATCACCCAGATGCTCACTATGATCCCGATGCAGGTGGAGAGCTTCATGCGCGGGTGGAACGGGTAGATGATCACGAAGTACCGGTCGATGGCGATCGAGGTCAGGGTCAGGGTGGATATGTAGATGCTGCAGCCCTGCGCGAAGGACACCAGGTGGCACAGGGTCCTCCCGAAGGCCCAGCGACCCATGAACGTGTAGAGCGGCGTGAAGGGCACCGCCAGCACGCAGAGCAGGATGTCCGAGAGGGCCAGGTTCGTGATAAATATATTCGTTACCGTCTGCATGGCCCGGTTCCGCAGCACCACGTAGCAGACCAGCACGTTGCCGAAGACGCCCAGCACGAAAACCGTGGCGTACAGGACGTAGAAGAAGATCTGCACCAGCTGGTTGTGGATGATGCCGCCAGTCCTTTCGTCCTCCGCCGCCTCTGCCGCCGCCGCCGCAGCCGCTGCAGCTGCTGCGGACACGTCTCCCAGGCTGACGCTCGTGCTCCCGGGCGGAGTCAGGCTCCAGTTGCTCGTGCTGACCAGTGGCAGCTGCGTGGTGGCGGCCAGCCAGCTCAAGTTGGCCATCTCTCGATCCGGCTGATGAGTTGAGTGCTGGGTTGGAGTGTGTGCTGGATGGCTGAGTGTGCCCGAGTAACTGCCGGTGGTTCCGGTCCGGATGCGCACCACTTAAGCAGTCATTTCCGTCGCCGCCGGAATTGAGCTCGTTGCTGGAAGATGGCCTGCCCAAAAACCTCTTGGCTATTCACAAGGCCGGCTGCCACATTACGCTCATCGCTAATTGACTCGGCCTTTGGGTTCTGTAAAGAAGCAGAGATGGAAGGGATTTTAGTTTCGTAAACAGACTTAAAGGCTTCAAGCTATGGATATTGGCAAAGTTCTTGCTCTAAAGATAATTTAAATGCATTTAGTGTTTATTTTTGACTTTCATAAATTATTTTGAGCGAGACTAAAAGAAAGTGTGCTTAAAGGTTGTGCGGTAGATAAGTTTGTAGTTGAATTTGCGAAATATTTGGCCTTAACCTCGGCTAACCAAAACAGTCGGAATTTTCCTTGATAGATACGCATAACATTACTTCCATTAAACTTAGTTCAAAGTTTTCCGCGAGGAATACTTCCTAAACGGACTTAAAAAGTATGTTTTTGCTTTGCTGCAGCCATTCCTCCTACTTTCCTGGTTTTGCCTTTTGTTTGTCTGCTTTTTGGCCAAAAGGGATTAAGTTGTTGCCTTGACTGGCTTTTATTTTTAGTTGCTGTCAGACACGCTCCCTCGGCTTCGAGCTTCGACCGGGTACCAACGCCTCCCTCTTTGGGGTATAAGGAGAGCCGAGTTTATTAAAAACAATGCCAATGCGACAGCTTCTGTCTCTAACTGTCCATCCAGTCGGAAATCTCCAGAAACTTTGATACTAGATGCTCTTTGGACAGCTTTAAGCCTAAGCTGAGTTGAATATTGAAACCCCAGAAATTTCTGTTCCGTGCACTGAACAAAATGGTTTCACGCTCGAAAAAATACATATCTTATAAGTATTAGATAATTTTTTGGCAACTTCTCTTATGAAAACAACTTCGATTTTTCTTAAAATAAGTGGTTTCCATCATTATGATAACAATAGATAGTAAGCCTGCAAAGTATTATTCGGATAGCTTTAAAATTTAAAAAATAGTTAACATGGAATATAAATAAATGGGCTGTTGATGCTGAACAAGGATATATATATATACTTTATATGGTCGGAATTCACTCCTTCCCTGCGTTGCAAACTACATTTATAATACCCCGTAGGGTTATAAAAATAGTAAAAATGTGTTGATATTATATGTATATTTCTTCCTGTCTTATTTCCTCTCTTGTTCGTATTTTGTGTGGAGGCAGAGGCCCGGCAGATAAATTTGCTGACACGCGGAATAGAGCAGTGCGTATCAAAGACTAATAAAACTATTTATTTTAATGGGCTCAATCAGCGCTGTAAATGGTAACAGACAGATAGGCCAAGATTATATTTAGCATTGAGTGCACTGTTGTCCAAAGCTCTGACCTGTGGCTCAGCAAATTCTCTGCCGTACCTCTGTTTCACAGTACACAATACGTATTTGGTGAAAATAATTTATTTTGTAAATAATTTATTATTTAGTCAAAGCTACTTTTTTTATTTCTTACTCACACAAATGCTTTCTCAGCATGTAAAACTGGCTGTGACTGTAACCCTCTGATTCAAAGAACATCAAAGTCTCTGTGTTCCTTATGTGGGAGGTCATCAATTCCAGATCCTCATCGATTGAATGGGAGCTTCTGAACATGATTGCCTAGATTGATTTCTGCCGAAATGGCCATTGTCCTTCAAAGTTCCTAATTAGACGCTGCAGCCAATCGGAACCCTGGATAATTGCCTTCACCTGTCGGGACCCAGCAATGACCTTGCACCCGGCCGAGCGTAAGCCTAAGGGGCGGCATTTAAGCCCGTGTTTACAATGGGTAAAGTTCGTCGGAATTTTATTGCTTGCCCAGAAGGCCGAAAGTTTTGGCAGGCAACCAGAACCCAACGATGCAAATATGCCGATAGCTGATGGCCTCTGATCACGTTCGGCAACTGAATGCAAATTTAATTGGATTTGCCTAACAACGCTCCGGAAAAGTTTAGCCAAATGTGCAGGAGCACGCCAGCCCCCGAGAGCCGCAAGTTAAGCTGTAAAGTATTCGGGGCGTACCCAGATAATGCAAGTCTCCAACATCACCGGCTTCGGGGGGTTCGGGGAAACTTTGCAAGGCAATTGAAATCCTACGTTTAATGAACACATGCTGAACACCCCGGGCCATAGATGACAAGGCCAATATTCAGCTCGGGAAGGTGAATGCATTCACAAGGCAACATTTAATTAGAACCTAAGGGCCATTGTGTGTTACTAAAAGAAGGAAACCAGTTTCTCCGTAATACCTACTGTTTGAGCATAGAAGGCAAAAGAGGATACATTTTCCAATACTGAAAATGTAGGACATCGAAAAAGTGAGAAAATGGGAGAAAAATTTAAATTCGCAAAGAGGACAAAAAAATGTTATCATAAATCAAACAAGGCACAATAATCCAAATCCAAAAAGAGTAAAAGAAGAAGACATTAAAAATTATAAATAACTCAATCAGCTAATGGTCTGGACTATCTATTATCATTTTTTATTCCAGCAATAAACTGCATAATTTTTCAAGGCAAAGAGAAATCGTCGAATATTACTCAAGATATTATGCAAAGTTTCGCGGAGTCGGAGAGGTTTTGCGATTCCGGAACCCGGTTAGCTGGAAGAATTCCAGAAATATTTCAACGCCGCGGGCCAAGGGCAAAAGAATAATAATTTTGATAAATTAATAGACGGAAGTGGGGGCTAGGTTATGGCAGGAGGAAAGATGCCACGAATCCCGGATATTGTGTAAAGAAAGAGCGACAACGTGAGAAACAAGAAAAATTGCCAGTTAACAATTTTTTGTTTTGTCTTTTTTTTATGGACGCATTTATACATCGCTTGCTGGCTGGCGAGAGCCGTAAACTTCATCAAAATCATTACCAGCAGCCGCCGTTGGCATGCCCCGAGTGTCGCCAACATCATCATCGCCATCATCCGCATCTTGCTGGTTCCTGGTTCCAGGATCTTTGCCCTGGGAGCCCCCTCTGTCCTCCTGCAAGGCTCACGCGCCGCATTCCCATTATCATTACTAACAAGCAGCACAAAGCAGCTTGAGTATGTCATCCTGTTGTCTGCCCGAGGAGTCCTTTGCCTGCTCCCGATCTGTGGCACTTCGTAATTTTAATTTTGATGCATTTGTCACCATTTTTTGTTCGCCTTTATGGCCTGCACTGGGGGAAAATATTACTACTAGTACTTATACTGATATTAGAATTTGGTACTTTTTTTTAGACATCTAAATGTTGTATTACAAAACCATGTGGGTTTCTTAGGCATTTCGATACCTAGCTCATCAAAGTAAATAGAATAACTTACAAATATTTTTACATAGCTGTGTAAATCAATTTTTTTTAAATAAAACTTTCTTAAACAATATTCTCAATTTTCCCTTAAAAGAAATCTTAATACAGCTTGACTTTCAAATACTATTTATTTGATTTTAACCTATTATATAATACAAACTGCAACAACTTTAATATTTTTACTTTAATTTCCGACTAAGAATATTCGACCGTAAGCCTGCATCATTTTTCTCAATGCATTGGCTTCCTGCTGCTTGAGCTTCTTCTACGGCAACGATTTATCTTTGAGCCCGTGACATAATGAAACAAGGCGATATGGCCAGGGCGAGAACAAACGCTCACTTTAATGGGATTTTATTTTGCTACCCGCAATATCAGGAACAACAGCAACAAAAACGTCAACAACACGTCGCCCTGCGCCGGCTATAAGTGCCAGTATATGGCCTACTTATAGGCGCTTGGGGAATTTTATAACCCCAAGGTGCATGCATTGGTCCAGAGGGCAAAACCATTAATGAATTCTCATCGCTCTGGGGCTTAAAGATGCAGTTAAGGCGTATCTCAATGGACCGTCAGGGAGGTTTATTGACAGGATGGATACTGAAACAGAGTGCTAAAAAACTGAATAGGGAAAGGGACCCCTCGTTTCTTTTATTTGCCCAAAGACCTTTCGATTTACCATTTCGTGGCGCTGAAGGTGCGGAAGTAAAAAAGACAAGGGCAAAGAAAGACAAAATTAAACCAAGTAATTTATCGAATTGTTCGAATACAGAGAGATCTAAATTATCATAGAGAGTTTGAGTGCACAAGTTTGATAATAGAAATACTTCAAAAAAATAATCCGATAATAAATAAATATGTGTGCGATATTGAGTAAACAAGATAATGGCAATAACAATTCTAAAACTATTTGCATAATTGCTTGCAAATGCACATCAAATCAAATTAATAATAGTCGGTTCAATAACCACAGAGCAGCAATCAGATAATTTTGAAATCATTTAAATAACACTTTAATTTGGATAATGGCATGTGTTAATTGGCTTTGCCAAACATAAATCATTGAACGCTTCCATAAAATTATTTGCGCAGCTTCTCGAAGTGCTTGACACTTCCCTAAATGAATCTTAAAGCCATAATTAAGTCGAGACAGCTATAACGTCATCTGCTTCAGAAGAAAAATATTTTTTTTTTTGCGCAACCGGACTCGAAAATAAACTTTGGTTAAGCTCTTTTGCGTGTAGGCAGTCGGTGTTAACTACTTTTTAAGCATTTTTGGCCTCGAACACTCAGGGAATTTCGAGTCTCGTGCAGATGGAAACTATGCCATTAGCCAGCCGCATAAATTCCATCCACTAATGATGTGGCCGGTGATCAATGCCGGAGTGCTCCGCGTCCGCATCCAGGGGCTTGCTCTAATTAACATGGTTTTTTTATACGATAATCAATTACAAAGTTCCCGCGTAACTTTGACGTTAGTTTCGCGTCAAAAAAGGCTGCCGGCGGAGAAAAGTTTTATTCGCCATCAAAGAAATTACTCAACAGATTAGAGTCCAGACAGACGAACGGATACAATCCGTTGAGGCCTCGAGGGGAACATGTGTTCAGCGTCTGTGTCAGTGTCAGTGTCAGGGATCGACTGATGACGCGGAATTTAATTAAAATTTCGCCTCCGCTATTTTTTCAGCCACAGCCATAGCAAGCACTTTAAATTGTTGCCCTCACTCGTAAGCAGCCACTTTGCATGTTGTTGAAATGCCGCGCCGAGAATTATTCATGCGCATATGACTCTCGCACAAAAATACAAAACATATTCATTCCTATGAGTGCTACGGCGCACTAATTTATTTGTTGATTTATTTGCCCGGCAACTAATTAGAAGGGAGTTATTCCCATTTGGGCTCACAATGCACTCGAATCGTGGCAAGTCGCCCAGCAAGCTGACTTCACTCAAATTTACGAGGGACACATAAATATTAAATACCCTAACACCAGAATACTGGAGTCGTACCTATTAAAATTCAAATTTATATGCATCAGAGTAATTGTCATAAAGGGGCGGAAATAAAATCGATCAGCAGGGAAATTTAAATAGTTTTTAGTTGATTATTTATCACGGATCATCGCACTTTTGTGTGTGTAGAAATAGCGTGCAACAATTGCGTTTGATAAATCAGAAATTATCAAAAATAGTATCAACTCATTCCTAAATACATTCAATTTGTGAAATTCCCTTCTATATATAGCTCTAGTTTTTAATAAAATACTTTTTTTTGCCTTATAATTGATAGATGTATGAATATTTCCTCTCACTTAAATAGAAAAGTTCAATATTTGCTCAATAAATGGTGCTTCAACTTATTATTTAATAATTTTAGGAATTCAAATTTGTGTTTTAGCATACAACCCAAACGATATCAAGCTATTTAGCATATATAATTCGATTCCATTGGGTCCTATCCAACCTAATCTGTGCTCGACAAATACCCTGACTAAATATAATGCTAAATAAAATCGACAAAAATAGCAAATTGCTCCTCTCCTCCTCCGGAACTTCCTGCAATTCCCGGACTGCGAGCCCCCATCCCGATGCGACCGGGCTAAGCCCATTAAGGTCGGTGTGGACAGACCGGGCGATAAGCGGCAGCGGCATTCGCATAAAGATAACACCGAAATCAAACTAAATGGCTAAAATTGGCAAGCAACAAAAAAACACGCAACAGCAACAGGAAATCCAGGCGGTAATATTTTATCAAAAAGCAAAAAACAGAAATCGCAAATAAAAATCGCAGTTAAACATTATTAGAAAGATTGGGACAGGAAGGACCCTTATAACCATTAATAAGATTGTTTTAGCATGAATTTACGGCCAAGGGCGGGCCATCCACTGACCCAATCCCGTCCCCCTGCCCCTCCCCTGATCCCAAAGCAAACACAGCCAGTCGAGCCAAAATGTAAACAAGTCAGCCTACCGATGGCCCCGTTTCGATGGCTTTCCCTCCAGTTGGGCGTGCTTTTTCCCCCGACTTGCCCGCTCTTTTTGCCCGCTTTCTCTGCATAGACCTGACAGTCTATTCGAAAATTGAAATGTTTGCTAACACGAGCCACTTAAAGTAGAGAGCCAAAAAAATAGAGAAAGACCAAAACGAATTTCATACAAATTACACGGCCACTTTTGGCCAAAGTTCAACGAGGCGTGCGGCCAAAGAGCCATCAGCTCCAGAGACCGACCATCTCTCACAACGGAGCCGTGTCTCTGTGTGTCTCGGTGTGCATGGTGGTAAGTGCTTTTCCCATCGAGCTTTAAAATCCCTCGAAAAAAACACAATTTGAATATGGCAGCAATTACAATTGCCACGAGTGGGAGCCCTGCTCCACACAAACACACCGGACGTGGTCAGGCCAATTATGATCCGTGGAAAATTGCGCACCATAATGAAAACAAACAATAAAAGGCGATTTCTTTTGATTGCCGGCAATCTAAGCTCTTCAGAAGCTAAACAAATTAGTGGTTTTTATTAAAACTCATCAAACTATATGCACTTCCATTACGGAAGCCGTTAAAGTATTTAAAGCGGATTTTGCCATGCAGTTGCTGAATAATTTAGAGCCAATAAATAAGCGCTGATTTTAAACTCAGATTTATTTATTTAATGTAAGAAGTTGTCTTGTTTGTATTCTACATAATATCTTTTAATATGTTTAGTTCGTTCTTATAATTTAATCCTAGCTTTTATTCTACATTTACTTTGTAACCACTTAAAATTATATAAAAATTCTAATTAAATCTTAACAATTCTTGTTTTGAAATTAAATTTTCAGTAAATAATTTACAAATTTAATCAAAAGGGAAGCAAAGCTAAAACCTAAGACTAAAATTCAAAACAGTTACAGAAAAACAATTTGCTTTGTTGTTAAAACCTTTTTAAATGCTAAAATATTACACTTTTCACTTCGTTTTCTCACAAAATTTAACACTTTTTAGACTATTGAATACGAAAAAGAAAAGCTAACTTCACGAAAAAGTTGTGATTTTTCGATAAGGGGTAAGTTTATACTTTGCACAGGTAGCCCATTCCTACCAGCTTTCCTCCGTGTGGCGAAAAGTCCCCAGCTTGTAGCAGCCAAAAAACATGGGTCCAGAGAACTAACGAAGCAGTTTTCCTGTTTTGCCTGCAACCCACAGATAAGGTTAACCGGACCAGTCTTAACAAGACAACGCCCTGAAATTTTCTGGCCATTTCCCAGTTCGGGGCGTGGGCTGAATGTTTAATCATAATTTTCCATAAGCATTTTCGCAGAAGAGTGCCTGCTGAAACGGCTGGAACTTTTGCAAATTATGTGCAGTCGCAGTTGTCATGAGCTGGCACTCCGCCCACTCCCGCTCCCCAACCCTATCCCAGTAGTAATAACCGAAACGCAAGTTGAAGCTGAAATAAAAATGCAAATGCCAAGGCCACAGGGCGGCAGCGTTGAACTTTCGAGTGAGCGACATATGGGGCGTTTTCGCCGGAGGGCGGGCCGGGCTCAGCGGCAGCCTTAGTTTACAGGACCAGGGCCCGTGACAGGAGGTGTGCCTAACGAGGACACTAGCCCCTCTCCGCCCCAGTCCATCTGTCCGTCTCTCTGTCAGTCTGTTTGCCCCCCTGTCGTCTGGCTGTCCCGCCAGCCCTATCCTTCCCCGGCTTGTTTACTCACAATTCTCATTTTGCATATGCAAGGACAATAATTTCATTTACCATTCGAGTCCATTAAGGCTGTTCGTATTTTCAGATTATCTCGGCAGCATGAAATGTGTTTATTTGGTTGGGCGTTGAAATGAGCAAGTCGTAAGCTTGACCAATACTTTTGGCCAGATTTTGTCTTGAACATCTTTTAATGTCCAAAAAGAGGGATACTCTTTATTCCCTTTGAGCAATACTTTTAAAATGACAGTTACAGCTAGCTAGTAAAATTTAAGTATTAAAATCTAAACTTTCAAAATATAGATGCTTTATTTAAAGGAGTCTCCTTCGAAACCATCCTTATCCTTTGATAATATTAAAGAATCATTTTAGTGCCCAACAGTAAGGTTTCTTTTTGTGTTCATACAAATCTCTTGTTGAAATCTTTGTGTGGGGTTAACTGAATAGAGTTCCCTGATAGACCTTCATATTCCATCACTTCAAGGATAATCAGAATATTTCAAAGTCGGCACCACCCCGCCTGTCTCCATGCGACGCCTTACTGCCTTACCGCAGCCTTAACCCTTTTTCCCAAATTCCTTTATCGCTGTTTGTATGGCTCATTTTGTGCCTTTTCCTTGTTTGGCATTGCTCACTTGGTTAGGCGTTTAACCTTTTTCAGGCTGCCGCCACAGCAACAATAACAAAACCAATTTCCCTTGTCTTTTGACGCCATTTGTTTGCATAACCTTGGTCCCGGCCCGTGTCCTGTATCCTGCGTCCCATCCTCTGTGTGAACAAATGTCCTTGCATAACACGCGGCGACGTCGGCGGCCCGCACACATATGGCAAGCACAACCAATATTCGAGCCGAATGAAAATCAATGAATTTTATTGCGACTATACGTGGAGCTCCCGTTCTCCTTTTGTCTTGGCCTCAAGTCTGCGTCTCTGCTTTCTATTGCAGACCCCAAGGGGTGCTCCACGACTGCACTCTAGGGATGGACGGAAAAGCGATTTATCTATGCGGTATACATACATGTGTATAAAGTAAAAATTGAAAACAAATGGTTTTTAAATATATTTTCGAAATGTGATTAGTACAAATTTTTTATAAACTGTGCCTGAAAATACTTAATTCCAGAATGTTCGCTTTGAATCGGTTAATGTTTCTATGTTCTACAATAATATTATTAATATAATTTAAATCACTAATTTTGTAGATTTTTTTTCATAGCCTGTCCTTTGTTTAGTTCATGGCCTTATGCCTTGAACTATCATCCCTATTGCACTTGGCGGGCATGTGTGCGCGGCTAGTTCAAGGGGCAGTGACCATAATTAATTGACCATTTAGTGCAGCTTCCCTGCAAGCCGTTGGCGGTTAAGCAGGAGACAATGGCTTCATAAATTCAGCTCTAGGAGGGCAATCTCAACCGGACAAGTACCGCTCCACGCTCTGTGCTCTACGGGTTTGTTGTCCTGCCCGCGATAAGGCAATCCCCGTTCTTCTTTGTCTTTTTCACTGTCCTTATCAGAGAAAATGGTGCACTGTGAAGACGTCTTCATCCGTCGTCAGTCATAATGGGGAACCCGGCCATTTGGCAGGCATCGCTCTCGACGAAACCCAGGACCCAGGACAAATGGTGAGCAGAAGCCCTAATATGCGCTTTAAATGGACCAAGCCCTGGAACCGGAAAATTGCCTTGGAATTCTGGGTATCCTTGTTAGGAGACACCACCCAAATTGGGCAATCTCCAAAGCCTTGAAGCCAGGAAAGGCGGGAAGTGAGACAAGGGAGACGCGCGGAAATCATCTACATTATAAATCATACCGAAGCGTGGAGGCGTAAATCTTTTATGGAACCGGAGAGAACACGAGAACTTTGTCAACTTTATGTCCAGAGGGGCCAAACAGAGTGGGAATATTTATATTCATGAAAATTATTTATTAAAAATATTTTTTAGAAAAACATTAAGTCTCCAGGGAAGAATAAAATGATTAAACATTTTAAATAATACCCTGACGTTTGATTTATCGAAAAGTTTTTAAAACCCCAACTATTTACTCTTTAGTTCCTTATTTTCCAAAATAAATACTTTCTCATTCAACAAATATTTTAAAAAGAATGTAAGATGTGTGACTTAGGATATTAATTTAGCTTTACTTTATTGAAAACTAATGTTTGCTGTTCAGAATGAAATCAAACGAAATAAATTAATTCATTAGTCAACATTTCCGTCAAAATCGTTCTCACATTAAGATAATGCTATTTTAATCCAGCTTAGGAATACTTACTCCTACCACATGAACTGACACCACCATAAAAATTCGTACAAAAAGTTGTAACATTAATCTGTGGACTAAGCTGGCCATAATCTTGAAAGAGAAGCAACTCATACAAATTGAGACTTGACCTTTTCGGTGGCAGATGTTTTACGGCGATTAAGTTATCCTGGCGTTGCCTCGTTTCCTTCAGCTCTGACCTTCGACCGGATTATTCTCATGTCCGTCTCGATTTCCATTTATCATTATGCAGATTTATGTCTGCAATATGTTCATTTAGAAATCGATATATATATATATTAAACACGAGCACAAAGGCAGTGCAGCTTTTGGCTCCGTCTATGCAAATTAATAAGCAACTCTCTTAGCGCGGACTTAAATGCAGGCAAAATGTTGTAAATGGCGTTTTAATCAAGGTACCAAGACAACAAACGAAATTAATTAAATGTTCACTTCATGGCCGGGCTCTCAGCTAAACCAGAGCCAGAGGGGTGAGAAGGGGCGTCCCCGGACTCCGCCCACTTATTATCCGGCTATCTCTATCCGGGGCTTGCGGCCACCGGGCAAAGACCGCCCATCCTTCGTGGCTCCTCCACGTAGCTCGTCAATTTTTGCATTTTAATGATATTTGAACCGCGGTGCGGCCGCGGTCTGGTCGATCCGATATGGGGTTGCAGTCCGGGAGTTGGGGTTTTTGGTTAGCTCGAGAGTCCGGATGGGTATGGGGATGGTTTCGCGTTCCGTTGCCGAGGATGATGATGACGACGATGACGATGACGACGATGACGGCGGCGATGGCAGTGGCGATGGTGGAGACCCTGGCCAGTTGATAGCGATATGATAATGAATCGATAAATACTCTTCCAGCGAACTCTGTGGCACATTGCTGTTTCAAGAAAAACTTTGCCCTCGCATAGATTATTCTAAATAGGTTATGTTTCGGGGAAATGACAAGGCCAAAAGTTCGCTCTCAACTTTGCAATGGAATTTGTCGCTCTTGTACATTTGTATTTAAATGAGGGGTTTTCATGAATTATGTAAGAAAAAGTATATGGAAAAAACTTTACACTCTATTAACTGAAATAAGAAATTCACTTTGGCGACCTCCGCGCTTACTAAAAGGATTCCAGGGATCCCATTCTTATTTGGTTTTTAAAAGGGTTTCCGACTAGCTTCAAAATGTGCCCCCTTCTTAAATCTGAAAACCTTAATATATCAGAGAACCAGAGAACTCCACTGCGAATAGAGAATTAATTACTCTGTTGGCCGCAGGGTATAGGCCCTGTTCCATAGCAGTAATGGCCTTCACTTCAATCCAAATCCCGGGGCCCCCAAATGCGATTTCTGGGTTCACGAAGCTTCGACAGAGATTTTTTGTTGGCCTCCCTATTCCGTCCGTCGTTTAATTGAAAAGCAATTAATTTTTTGGCCTGCATTAGGAGACCCTCAGTCCCTGCTTCGTGTGGCTCTGCCTGCCTCCCAGTGGGCCCTGAATTATTGACTAAAGTTAAGTGAGCAACTGCACGGAACGAAATCATAACCAGACATGAAGGTAAATTGAAAGCCAACATGGAGTGGAGCCCCTGCCTGCTGCTAGTCTCTGGAGAAATTTGAAAATCCTAGCCACAAACGTCTGACTGACTGTCAATAGGAGGGCCGTGCCTGCCCCCTCTGCCATTCCGCCGCAAACCTTTGGGCCCAGATTACATTGCGGCAGAGGGATCTTGGACCAAAGACCAAGTCAAAGGCAACGGCAACGGCAATGCCAATGGCAACGGCTGCTGTCCTTGAGAAAGGCAATCGTTTTATGGTCGTGTCGTGGCCTGAGCTCCCCAGTTCCCCAGTTCCCCAGGTTCTCGGTCCGGGCTCTGGCATTCAGCATCGAGGAGTCCTCGAGTTCGGGGCCTCCATCGCTCAGATTGGCCGTAAAAATGTCACCTGTGACTTGCGACTGTGAGAAATCAAATAAATTCAAGCAGCTGGCCGTTCTCGCTGCCCTTACGCATTCCTTATCAAGGCATTTCACTCATAAACACACGGAGGTAAATAGACACACTGGAGCACCAAAATGTGTATACCCATGGACCAGGAGACTTGTGCATAATTCATGCAAAACTTAGTAACCAATAAAAAAGGAAAGCGGTGTTAAAAGCACATAAAAACCAAATGTGAGAAAACACACACTGAGTATGCAAAGAAGCTTAGGCTGAAAATAACCTTGGGGTTGATGCATTTATTAGGGTATCATTATACATAGAATATAGTACTTAGAATCCTCTATGAGAGATAATATATTCTTTTCGGAAATGTAGAATTTTTGATAAGAATTTAATAACCTATAATGACTCTCATTGACTATTTTAAAGGGTGCCTTTCCATGCCACAATGAAAATATTTTATTACAGCTCAGAAAATATATCTGGAGGACATCAACCAAAAACTCTGAATGTTCAGCTCTCTCTGACTCAAAGTCAATATTTATCTTTGACTTTTTACTGAAAATATGTAGATATTTTCCACCGAATAAATGCTTATTTCAAATAAATTTCGTATGGTTAAATATATAAAGTAAACTTAGTCGTGATGTCTGCTGTCTTTTCACGTCATTTCCTAGGCATAATTCGATACCAAGTAACACTTTCCAAATTCTCTGTCGCAAATCCTCCTTAGCAATGGGTCTGAAGAAGGTAAAACATAAATATTTGCGGCTGGAAGAGTGACGCAAAGTTGATTTAAATGCAAATGGAGAGGAGGCAAGTGCCACCCAGAAATGGGAAACTATCTTAATCGAGTGAAGACATCCAAGACCAACATCTTGGCAATTTTCGCCTCAATTGCGGAATTTCGGGAACCTGAAATTGCCTGAAAGACCCGTTTCACTGGCTATCAGCTGCTCTACTGGCGCGGTCTGATATGCAAATTGAAATGCGTTTTCCTTTCACACAGCTGAATTTTCCTCCTTATTCCTTGTCACTTCATATTCTGGGTGTCCCCTCGGAGCACTGTGCATTCCCCCAGGCTATTGGTATCTTAGCCATGTACAAACCTCGTACACGACTCTAGTGGCTAAAGATTTTCCGACTGAGCGAAATGAGTTCGATAAATTCAAGCTTATTAATTACTCAAGTTTCCGACGAGTTCAATGACAAATCAGAATCACATTAATACGTGTTCAGGAGAACCGTATGCGGAGCAAGCCATCAATCATCTGTGAACGAGTTTTCCCGCACGCTTATCACTTATGCAGGCTGGGTCCCCGGGCAATAATGATTAACATTACGTATACGCCGGGTAAACTTGACCAATTCCCACCTGAACAACAGAGTCATTAGCATTCGCCCTGGCGGACAATGGCAAGAGCAATCAATGCATTTGTTTATCGAATCAACAATTGACGGATGGCTGGATGACTGGCAGCCGTGTCAGAGGGGATCAATTAGAATCAATCTAGAGTTGTTCGGAGCGTCTTCAGACGCCGCCCCGGCGTCCTCATCCCATCGGAGAGCCCCATTAAAATTAAAGGGAAATTTGCATTTTTAATTAAGGAACAGTCACGGCCAAGCCATTTGATTTGGCCATAAAAAGTAAGCAGAGTACGTGTCTCCCTCCATACGGCTTTCGTTTTCTTTTAAATGCAATTGGGTTTTCCCTAATGTTATCTCTTTTTCCCCGTACACTCTTTTCTCCCTTGGTTCCTTTTAAGATTCTCGATTTTTTTTCAGCTAACTTATTTGTTTTGTCGCAAAATAAAAGTTGAATGCTTCTTTCGGGACTCGGGCAAGCCGCTCCCAGTCTCTTCGCAGCGGAACAAAACTTTTCTTTGTGGGAGAGCGAGGCAAAGAAAAAGGCCGCAAGAAAAGTTGACTGGAATTCAATTTGTACGGATCGTAATGAATATACTCGGGTATATACTTTGGCCGGCCCCCAGAAACATGTCAAACTTATTAACAAATACATTTTGGAGTTCCAACCAGACTCACCGCTCACTCCAGCTGCTTGCCTTGTCAAATTGATTTAATTTCAAGTTTATTTGCAGCCAGTTAAACTTTAACTCTCACTCTGGCCGTTAAATATTATTGTGGGGCCTGAAGCAGGGGCGGAAAGTCGAAAAGTTCTCCGCCGGGCTAACCACGGGAAAAAGTACAAACAAGAGTATAAATAAAAACCGAAAACTGGCGACCGCCGACGTGTCAACGCCGCTTATGCGGGGTATGTACAAACACGGGGAGGCGGGGCTCGAGACACAAAACCAAAAACCGCAAGGATGGAGGCACTCGAGCACGTTCCGGCACTTGTTTGGTCTCCTCCTCACTTCCACTCTCACACTTTCGCTATCAGTTCTTCACTGCACAATGGAAATATGGTTGCCTTCCGCCGAAGACAGTTTTCCCTCTGTTCGAGAACGCTCCTCCTAGATTTTCCACAGAGTCAATGCCGGGTTTCGCGTCCGCCGCCAAAGAAGAATCACAGGCAACTGAACGGTCCGACTTCGTGCGTCGGGCGGCCGACCAACAGGTTAGCTGCTGATAAGACTTCGGGGCACCCGAGGCCCTTGAGTCGTTTTGCTCGCTGCGTATACGCGATATGCATCGGTGTCCGCACGTTACGTATTCGCAGTGTTGCGCTCACTCAACTGCCAGGGAGCTGAGTGGGCGAACCGTTATTGAGTGAGTTCCTGTGGAGTCTCAAGGGCCGAGCGATGTCTGTCAGAAAAATGAGTGGAATGCGTTTCGCCTTTACATGAGCCGAAAACGTATGGATTGGGTAATGTGAGCCTCATAAATCCCTTGAAAAAGAATTCTGAAACCATGTTAAAGCATTGAAAGTTTAAAGATCTTTTCTTAACTTGATAAGGATCCAGAAAATGCTCACTATATCTTAGTACTATTTAAAGTTTTGTTGAAACGATAGGCAGGAAAATGAAGACATTAACTCATTATCAAAAGGCAAGCAAAAGGCAAGGTAATATATAAATATACATGTAGATAGAAAGGTTTATTGTTTACTTATTACAAACTATTTGTTGATTTATTCAATCCTTTCTTGAAATAATAGTTTGGTTCCTTCATTTATATTTCCGTATCCGCAACCAATTAGCTAATCAAGCTTTAAGTTATGTTTGTCAAACACACAACCATAGGAATCATAAATTTATCTCATCCAATCAAGGCCATTAGCCTGCTCACCCTCCTCATACCTGAATACAAAATACTTACTTTCGTTCAGCACTTCATTCCGTCACTTTTCTTCATTTTAGATACCCTATATTTAAGCACAAAAAGTTGACCCTTTCAAAGGTACTTTTGTTTATTTTTAATTCATTAAAATATTTATATTTGGACACCAACCCTCTTTTGTACAGGATTGGAAAATATAACCAAAAATACAATTTTAAAATGTATCCAAAAAATGATGTCACAGATTGTATACTCGTACATCTTTATCACAATACCAGGTATCCCTGAGTCCAAGTCTCACACGTTGAGACCTTTTCTTTTTGTTATCTGCCGCTGGGAAGTTCCACAGGAAATCACAAGCAGTCAAGGACATTGTGAACAGGCGACAGGAGGATGTGCCAACTGATGCAGCTGCGATTTATTTATTAAAGCCAAGTCAACACACAGTCTCCACTCCAGGCGAGAATCTGTTGGAGTCTGCGACTCTCGTCTCTGTTCCCACCGCGCTGGAATTACGCTTCATATTTTTTAAGCACCTCGCCTGACACATTTTATGCTCCGGCAAAAGTGAAGTGAATAGTGGCCGCTTACCCGGGATACCGCCCTTCCGCCCGCCGTTTTCCCCTCCCTCACCTTTTCGCCCCTTTAGCCGATTACCATAAACAATGGCAACTTTCTACCTGAGACGACTCATCCTTATTTTTAGTCCGGGCCTCAGCCTCTTAGGGGAAATTTGTGTAACATATTCAAGCGCTGCTTTCATGAATTTTTATTTACTTGCTAGGCATCCTCCCCCCGACACACACCATACAGTGCACACACGGAATGTATGCGAGCCAGACGAATGCTCTGTTGATATTGTGAGGTAAATCTGCGTTGCGTATACGCCGCGTATGCCACGCAGCGTTTAAAAGAAAAAAATGAAAACGCTAAGCAAATCAGAGCGCCAATTTTGTAAGTGTGCGTTGACAATTGGCACTTAACCCCAAGCCAGAATTTTTTCCTAAATCTCTCTTAATAGTTAAGTAGTTATTTACTATGAGTAATGCTTTTATTTGGTTAAATTTTAAATATGGTTTATTATTATTTAGTGGTTCATCAAAGACAGTTTATCGAAGCACTTTTATAATATCATACAAACATGAAGGGGATTATATAAAAACTTCATCATCCAAACTTCTCAGAAACACTATGTCTTTCCTGTAGTATGCTAATAATGTGAAAAGACACTGTTATTTAAAGCTAAAACGAATCTGACGTCCACGTCCAATTTTGCTCATTTTCCCATCTCACAGAAATCGTATTTTTGTCTCGCAGTTGTTCATTCTGGTTGTCGCTGACCTTTGCTATCTATATCTATAGGTACGAATACATATGTTTTATGTACATACAAACATATTTATCTTTTCCGACGATTCTATTTTTGGAATTTAATTTAAGAATTCGTTTAATGAATTTTCTCTGATGCCCTAGAACCGAATGGAAAAGCGGTTTCGGTTCAACTACGTTCTTAGACTACTCTAAAAATGTTTTATTTAGTTTTTAAGCTTTAATGGATTAAATTGACCTTTAAAATGTAGAAAGATTGGTATTTTGCTACATTTTAAGTGTTAAAATTTTAAGTTCAAACAAAGAAAAATGACTCTTTCAAGAGATTTTTGTTGCAATCAACCAAAGTTAAGGAGAAGTCTTGTCGTTACTTTATTTCTATAAATTCGAAACTTAACGATTTTTTGAAATGGGTTGTCCTTTATTGCCAAAGTTTTAGCTTCCATAATTCGATGGACGTGCCTCATTTTTTGTTGTAATTTATGAATAGGGTAAACTATGTGTGATTGAAATCACTAACTCAACCTTAAGCACATAGAAACTAACTTTAAGGAGACGCAAGTTGCACACTAGCATTATGAACTAAAGGAGCGAAGAAATTTCCCCGAAGTGGCCATGGGAAAGGAACTACTACAATTGCTGGAAGTTCGAGAGCTTCTTGCGCCGCACGAACAATACTTTGCACTTATATTGGTAACTTTTTCTATTGAAATTATATTTATAGCAGCTGCTGCTGCCGGAGCAGTTCGATACGAGACCAAATTATCGTCCAGACTACCTGAGTGCTGCATGCGGAATGGGATACGTGCTTGTGGCGGGGTCCTCGGCTCGCCGGCTTATTAGAGTCCACATATTGTGAAGCCATGGTTATGCTTTGCATATAAATGACCCACACCCGAACAATACACATTCGGGATGGCCCACATGTGGCGTTAAAGTTACTGCCTAAGCCTAGTCTCCCTCAGCTGGAACGAGTGCCGCTCTAGTTCTTTTCCTGGCCTGGTCACTTTAAGAGCCCACTTTCTGGGAGTTGGCTTTTCAGGCCTCATTGACTGTGATATCATACACTGGCCAAAATCGAATTATTTTTGAAGCACAATGCATTTTGGGTATAACAAAGATTTAATTTTAAGTCCTGATAACTTATTGATTACCTTATTGCAAAGTTGAATATTGCTTCAGCTCGTTTTCGTATATGCATAATTAAATGTGCATTATTAAAGTTTGATAGCAGTTTTAGAAACACATAAATTTAAATAATATGTATGTAACTAAAGGGAAGAGTCTTGTAAATTATACAAAAATTAAAAAATAATAAACAGATGTTGAAGACATCTATGTACTCTTACCTGTTGATTCATTAAAACAACAACTGATGTTGTGCAGTGCACATTTTAAGGACACCAAAGGACACCAGAATTGAATCCATCTGATTAGGGGCTTCTGCTTCGGCGTATTCTTCTGGCCAGACCCAGCTGCACTTTGTCTTCATAAAAGTCGCTTTGAGGACCAAAGCGAAATTTACATAAATTCTCTTCGGTTTCTGGACAAGTTTTCATCCTTTGCTGTTTTTCTCCCGTTCGGCAATCAATAAACGCACATAAATTTCCCTCTATCCGTTTGCAGTTCTTCTTCCATTATTTTGGCATCCTTCGTGTCTGCGTTTTTCGGGGTTTCTGGTGCTGGTTTTGCGGGCCAGAACCTCTTATCGCCGGCTTAGCTGGCCTCCCTTCGTTGACGTTGTCAATGGGAAGTGCTGGGCGGGGTCATAATTTATTTCCCATAAAACATGAAATGAAACATTCGGCTCGTAAATTATGAAAAAGAAACACGTTGAGGCATCAAAGCCAATGCTGTGGTACCCACGTCGAGGTGGAGAAACGAGAATAATTGGCATGTAGTAAAACCAGTTGAAAGGTTTCAGTGTCTGTCAGTTGGAAATGTATTCCTTTCCTTCATATAAAAATATTTATAAAAAAAATACATAAACTGAAATTCAATCTAGATAATATAGAGATACATTTTATACACAAAGAATGCAAGTTTAAAATATAAATTAAACGATCTGTACTTTCAACACAAGAAAAATATATTTGCATCATTACATTACTTTCCAAATTGTTTAATTTGTATTTCCAGAATATCCTTGTAAAATATTCAGGCAATAAATCATTTGTAGCCAAATCTCTCTTTTACAAGAAAATGACATTTTTCATAAACTTCCCAAGTGTCCTGGCCATTTCAAGACAATCGAGTGCATTTCATTAGCTTGTGGTCCCTTTCAAAATGTTCTTTCATCTGTTCACAAAATCATTTTTGCCCTTTAGGCCAGTTTATTGCAATTTTCTGTCTTTATTTTATGTCTACCCGAAAACAAGAGAAGTGCGTGGGGAAAAGGGAATGAATCTTTTGAAATATTGCGTAAGGAATGTCTGCTTTTGGCATGCAGCCGCAACCATTTTTATCCAAGATCGTAAAATCTTTACGCCCAAACTGATGACGGACTGTTCCGCGGCATTTTGGCCAGCGAAAAGCACAAACAATAAAGAGAGCCGTTACCCATTTCCATCCCGAGTCCGGCAAATGCGGCTTATCGCTTCCAGGCAAGCTTTGGCCAGCACAGACGACTCTGTCGTCATAATTCTGGGCCTAAGCAACAACAGGCAGGTGTACGAGTATGTGGTGGTTTTCCGACTTTGTCGATATTTGTCCGATGTCTCTCTGATGCCCGATGTCGATATCACGCAAACGCAACGTGCGGAACTGGTAATGGCGCCAGAAGTTTTGATACCCTCTAGCTAGACTTAAGGAACTGATTGGTGTTAGCACAAAAATATTTAAAATATTGTGTGTTTTACGTTTTTAATATTACGGAAAGTAAGATTTTCAATATTACTAAAATGGCTCTAAGACATGCTGGTAAAACTTAATTATATAAAGCTTATTCTATTCTATCAAATTATTGAAAATGGAAAAGCGATGTGGGATTGTAGTAACATATGACTTTAGAGATTATTAAAGCTACCATCGAAACGGTACAGCAAATGAATTGCAATCTAATTTAGTGTCAGTCTAATTTAAGTGTCAGTTCAAGATTTTTTTTATCCTCGGAATTTATAGATTTATAGATCTATAGAAGCTGCCTCAAAAATGTAAAGGAAATAAAACACATAAAATAAGAATAATAAGAACAGCTCTAAAATTAAAATAATTATATTATTTTTACTACAAATTTGATTCCCAAACTAAATCTCTCAGCCTATGAAATGACCCCTCAGACGTTAATGGTCATCTTAAAGTCGCTGCCAGGGGTTTGAAGAGCCTCTGGGTCTTGGCAAGTGTCATGTTTGACCAGCAGCAACACTAACAGTGGCCCAAACACACATAGAAGGACGCATTGCGTTTTAAAGCCAATGTAATTCGAGGCTGGCAGGATATGGGGGCTACTGGCAACGGGCAGTGTTGGGCCGCCTGACCCCCTTTTCTACCACATTGATGACAATGACGCCAACTGGCGAGAAAGCTGCCAATGTCGCCCGTCCACAGTTGGTGCTCATATTTCCCTGTTCCTGGTGGCCTCCGGGCTCTCCCAGGACATCCCCGCCTGCACGAGAGTGTGTGCGAGCTGCCAGCGTGTTGTGGCATAATTTATACGCTTATTTGTTAATTTCGCACACACTCTCTGGAAGCACAGAAGGACGCACGGCCAGATACATTACACAAACTCTTGGCTTAATTAAAAGTTAAGGCAACAAGTTTTTGCCCGGCTAGAGGACGATATCAAAGACAAGCAGATACCCTTACTGAGACGTGTTATTTCATAACATTTGTATATTTTAAACATTTTAACAAAGGGATTTACTTAAGATAAATGCACGTTTAAATAATGGTTCCGATAAACTTTTTAAAAACAGGAAGATCCTTGGGATCACCAACGGTTTTCTATTTTCTTCAAATAGAGAAAACTTACCAAAACTATGTATTTAAGTAGCCTTAACATCTTGATTCCATAAATGTTAACTGAATTAAATTTGATCAAACCTAAAACGTAATAAAAATTTGTTAGTTTTGCTACTTTAGCAGTTCATTGTTTTTGAACGGTTCCACTAAGGTATTTGAAAAGGGGAAACATCTACTCTATGTGCATTATCTAATACGATACTCACAATGACATTATCCTCATTGAATACCCAAGTGACAGGCCAACATATGCTCCCAATGAGCTATTACAATGAGTCCCCGAACTTGGGCGCTGAATATTTCAATTAATCAAGTCATCTCGGACCAGCCAGCTTGATGGGCATTCCGATAAGCAGTGGAGCTCGAGTAGGGCACAGCGATGGTAGATGGCTAAGCCGAGATGTTGGCAGAGCAACAGGATAATTACTCGACCATATGCTCGAATGTCCAGCCCAGGAGCCACATCAACTGGGCTAGAGGCAGCAGCCCACCCAAGGCCAGTTGGGCGACTTGAGTGCTCTAGCCTTTGCCGCTATGTAATTGTAATTTAGACGCCACAAGCTCACAGGAGTGAACAGGGGCGCCAGCAGGGCTTTGTCACAGGAGAGTCGGATCATATTTAGAAGAAGCTATCAGTCGGGCTTAGCAATATATTCTTATTTTTATCGGGTTCAAATGGGTAGCTATTTTTATAAACCCATTGCAGTGCACTATATATTTATATAACTTTATATTGAAAATATATTTTCAGCTGCTTATTAATAAATAACTCTACAAGATGAATAAGATTTTTTATATTTTACGCCCTTCTATTATTTCCTACATAAAAGATATATTTAAAAGGAATTCTGGAGGTTCCAAGAATGTTAACTTGAGTGTTGATGTGAAGGTTTTTTTTTTCTAAGACTCCACCTACGCCACTGCTAATATCCGTACGTGTTTGTGTCTTTGTCCATTGTGTATGGGTTGTGTAATTTTTTCCGCTGTCATGCGGTTAAACGTGCAAATTACGCGCCATTTTTATTCGTTGCGCCAGCCGTTGGTTGTTTTATTTCCTTTTCTCACCTCATTTTTGCAGCGTTTTATCTCCAGCCTGGCAAATACTCACACATTCGCAGCCAGGCACTTGGAGCCACGTGTGTGTTTAACCTAATTACAGGAGACTCGTCCTTTTCACTCAGCTCTTGTTTCCAGGATGCTTTTGCACTTGGACAGTATTGGGCTACGCTTTGGTTTGCTCGTAAAATCTTGGTATATTTTTAATGGTTTCAATTTATATAAATACTTATTTATTTCACATTTTATATAATAATTTGTTTAAATAAATATTTAGTTCCTTAACTGAAATTAGTTTTCCTCTAATATATAGAAACAAGGGAATATTTGAATTTGTAGACAACTTGAGCAAATTTTTTCATAAAGCATACAATTTAAACGAAGTAATTAAATCAAGGGGCATCAACTAGTCGGTATTTGTTGGTAATTTTGTTTACAATTTATACGCCTGTGGGCCCTGTAGCGGAGATGCTAGACCACAAAGTATCATATATCCTGGTCTATTGTGCTGCGCTTGCGTTTGTTGTTGTCGAGTCATTATATTCATTTAGAAATTCAATTAGCGCCATAATTGCAGCAAGTGTTTAATGATGATAATGCGGTTACGCCGATAACGTTGGATGGCGATGACATCCTGAGACCATCTAATTACGCGGCGCTCAATTTTACCAAAGTGTACATCATTAACATACTAAATGCCCACTTTAGCCTGATGGTATTTTCAAAAATATATGCATTAAAACAAAATTGGATAAACAAACTCAAAAAAAAATTCCCACATTTTCGATATGACACCTAGAGAGCATCATCAAGATTTATGCATTCGACGGAAATTATTCACTCCCTCAGAGCAAAACTTTTCCAGCTCGCCCATCGTGGACACAAAAAATGTTTAAAAATCATTTATGTAAACTCGAACGAGACCCAAAAAAAGCATTCAACAGACTTCAAAAACATGTTGTAGACACCCCTTGTTAATTATGAATTGTTACATTATAAATTTACATGACAAAGACAATAATTTCAAATGGAGATATGGCAACAAAAAATTAATTGCAAATGAAGTGGAACATTTAAATTTGAAATTGGTGGAGCTTGAGTCCGGAGCCACCTCGTGGGAATTCCTTTTGTCGAAAGGGGCTGCGCTGGTTTTAACAGCTTTGTTTTCGCTTTGAAGCCATTTAGAGACCCATTAAAAGTTTTATTGGCTGCCGGGATGCTGTCTGCAGGAACATAAAGATCAGACACAGTCTCAGTCTTAGTCGCTTCTACTGAGCTGCTGCTTATATTGTGTCATAAAGAAAATGGAAATGCAAAAATATGGACAAATTCACCAGCCAATATTATTTAAACCAAAAATGATAATTTTACACATTTAAGCATGGATACTATATATAATACATTCCAAGATTATTTTTAGTAAAGTTCTGCTTAGCCCCTCTTTACTTTCCTCTTTATTTTCAAGGCTCTAACTTAGTTAAACTTTTTTCATTATTTTGGGCTAGTTAATTTGGCCAAATTATTAAGCAATCATCAACGGAAAGAAACTTGTTGCTTCAAAAGGAATGAAATGAACGTAGCTAAATAGACTAGGCATGTGAGCTAGAAATAAATTGATTTTCAGGGAATCAGGGAATTGTATAAATAAATCGATTAAAGTCGATTAAAATCGAAAACTCATTCTAAAAGTGTGTGTCAGCCTTGTATATTCAACAAAGAGTTTTAATTATATTGTTCTTTACATTTTATCTATGGATATTTATGTGAAAGCAAAACCTTTGATGTTGTTGATGCTGATCAAGAATAAATATACTTTATGGGGTACTGTAATGGGTTCCTCACTGCGGTGCAAACTTCTTTCTTAATCGGAGCAGTTAAAAACAAGAAAGGAAGCTAACTTCGGCACACCGAAGTTTGTATTACCTTGCAGCTTACAATTGAATCACTATAAATTCACCAAATTTGATCAAATGAAAAGAAAAGCTTACAGGAATTTTATAAAGATTTTATATATAGCAAATTCAGTTTTAACGTTTACTAAACTACGTTTACAGTTTTAAGCTAGTTACTAACATAAGATACATTTTCTTAAAGCGGCCAAAAACCATAGCGAAAAAAAGAAGAAGAACTAGAGGTGCAGAAAACCTCGATGGAAACATCGATACATCGATGTTTTGGAGAATTGTAAAAACATCAATGTATTTTTTTCACTATCGATGTTTTGGTGCCATCACTTTTCGAAGAAGAAGAAGCACTAAAAGAGGAAGATTTATAATTTGTCACATTTTACCTATTATAATGTTTAATATATGTATGTATGTGTATGTTTGGACTAAATTGAATTGAATTGGTGGTGTAGGCGAGGCGCTGTATGTTTCTTAAAGATGAATAAAGGATGGACCAACAATGCTGATAAAGCATGCCACGCATTGGAGGACGATATTCAAAGTGTCATACAAAAAAATTCTAGTGAACAATCCACATCAACGTCGCAAACGCTTACACCACCAAATCAAGCAGTTTCCTCTTAGACCTATTTTACTAATATATTTCATAATGTGATTGTTTTAAAATAAATATATTTGAATTTTAGGAGAGTTCGAAAAACATGGAACCATATAAAGAAGTGGTTAAAAAATATTTGTGTGTGCCAACATCATGCGAATCAGAGCGAGCGTTCAGCAAAGCTGGACAGATTATTTCCGATCGACGTACCCGCCTTAAGCCAAACGTGGTCGACAAACAAATTTTTGTCAATAAAAATTATGAATCGTTTAAAAAATAAGATAAGATTAAGATTGATGATCTCATGAATTTATGTTTTTTGTTTGTTAACTGAATAAATTTTTGTTTTTTACTTTTAATACACATTTTATGGTAAATTTTTTTTTAAACATAGAAAAACATCGATGTGTCCATACATCGATGTTTCTGCACCTCTAAGAAGAACTTTCTGACTTTTCGCTTTCTCGGGTACTAACATAAGATAAATCTAGCTAGCGAAACGAAACAGCTGTGATTCCAGAACATGGAGGGAAAGTTAAAGGAACAAAAAGTTTCTCGTGTTGAACGTTTTTATTCACGCGAGGATAAAAAAGCGCTTTTTAAAGCGGTTGAAGCGAAGCCCTTAATATGGGATTTAACCCACAAAGGGCATTTCAATGGAATATTAGTTAATAATGCCTGGGAGGACATTGGCAAAGAGTTTCAAAAAGACGGTAAATAACTAATAATTAATTAATTTCAGGCCCTTGCGCAGGAATCTTCCAAGGAGGGGGTTTTAACCACAAATTTGGAACATAATATCGAAAAATTTTGTTTTTCAATTTTAATTTCTTCCATATTTCAAAATATTGGCACTGAAAACCCAATTCTGACAATTAAGTATGAATTGTCAAGTTATTTGCACTTTTATATAATAAGTGTTGTATTGTTTAAAAAAATGTTTTGCTGTTTTGTTTAAGTTAACACAGCGATAACCGATTTTTGGTTAATCGCTGAAAAATCTTGCAAGTTTAAAGTGACAAAGGTTAGGTTAGGTTAGGGCGGTGAGAGACGCCACGATGCGTCCGTTTTGGCGCTCTTGGCTAGATTGAAGGACTGCCTCGTGGTCTTCTTGAGGCTGTCAATTCCTTACACCACCATGGTGGCTTCTTCCCAGTCTTCCCCCCATTCTTAACCCTCTCAGCCCACAATTCAAATTAGCCGGGATACAAAATTTTTTCCAACGGATATGTATTTGCAGTTATTCAAATATGAACTGACGAAAATTTCAAAGTCCTTGGTGTCCTGGTTCAATAGTTACAGGATGTTGCCTATAGGCAAGATTATGGCAAAAATCAAAACGCATTAAATTTTTAAACTAATTTATTTATTCATATTATTATGCTTTATACTTTATTTTGTATATTATCATGTATGGTATTTACAAGCGTTTCTTGTGGGTTGCGAATTAACTTTGCATTTGCTGCATTTAGACCGTGGAAACCCAGTAAGGCATATGCCTTTGCTCCCCTTCTACCCAGTGGCTTAAATTGCCATGCATGGTCTTTGTAGGTTGTGGAACATATTCTCTGTTGTGCGAGCTTGAAAATCATATATGTTGATTCCAGATACATCAGCTCTAGTAAATTTTGAGTCCCCACTTGTTAAGCTTGTTCGGCGATATTGCTTCAGACCGTACTGACCTGAAAAATATATTTTTATAATAATACTAGGGATCTACCGAACATTTTACACATTAAAAATAACATTTAAATGCAAATTTACAAAGAAAAAAATTGTAAATTGACAATTTTCCCTGGCCCATGGTTGCCTATAGGCAACTGCAACTTAAAATTCTTATAGACAAACTGTTCCTTAAAAAAAATTTTTTGTAAATCATGTACTTACCTTTAAGTATTTATATTTTCCACCTAGTTTTGAATACACAAATATTTTCTTATAATTTTGTTTTTCTCAACACTTTTCCCGCGAAAAAAAAATTTTCAACACTGCACTAAAACGTCTGTTAAATAACACGTGCGCATCTACAGAAACTTATTAGTTACTTTGGTTGCGAAACATTAGGAAGATGTTGAAAAAAGCGCGAAGCAAAAATGTTATTCGGTAACTGGGCTTTGTAAATGTTGCCTGGCCAATGGGCTAGGGTTAAGGCTTACGGATCTTACTCAGCTGGGATCTATATTTCTCCCAGTCAGTCCTCCGGGGGATTGTGACAAAAGTGAATAAACAATTAATAAGAGTGTTACTCTTAACATGCAGTCCAATCCTTGTGGTTTGTAATAAGTGTTTGTGATCGTCGATTGTTAACTGTGGTGTCTCAATAATCTCCTGTAAGTTTTAACCCTTATAAGACGCAAAATTTTTAGTGTATTCCAATTGTTAAATAGAGCAAAAAAGTGAGTGCAGCTCTCTGCACTTCTAAAACTTATTATATACATATTGTAGAGTTATCAGTTTTTAGTTATGCTATTAGTATAAAAGTCCATAAGAGATTTGGCAAGCCAGCCGATGGCCATCCCAACAAAAGTGTCTGCTAATGAGGCTTTAGCTCTTCTTTTGGGCCAGGGTCTGACAAAACAGCAATATTGTGCAATTAGGGAGCAAACAAAAATTTTTTTTCCCTCACATAAAGAGGTAGCTAATAGAAAAAAAGATTGCCGGCCGAGAGACATAAAAGTATCTGAAACAAAGGCCGAGGTACCTCTACAAAATCTTCTGGACCACATTGCAGCTCGAATTGCATCCTTAGAAAATGATGTTATTTTAAGCGCAATGGAAAATCAAAGCACGGATTTCCTAATTGCAGATCTAATTTTAAGCTACGGGTTTGATGGTAGCTCTTGACAGTCGAGCTACAAGCAAATATTCTTTAAATTTCAGGTTTTTTGGGAAAAATTTCTGGTATTTATGGTATTTGTTAAAAAGAAATCTGTAAAGCAAGAAGTAAAAGTTAGATTATTTGTAAACCCCATTTTAACTTTATTTTTTTATTTTACGATTATATTTTAAATTTTTTAAAGTTACAAAAATTTTGGGAAAAAAAAATGTTTAGTTTTTTTTTTCTTTGTTTGCAGGACCACGCCCATGTTTCTTAAAATATATTAGTATTTTTATTATGAAAAAACAGAACTTAAATATGTTGCTACATTCTCATGTTGGGTCGTTGGCCCATAGTGCAAGGGTATAAAAAGAAGAAAGGCTTTTACTCTGCTGCCATCTTTTGGTCACAATAAAAATATATAAGGACACTGGCGGCCCCACTACATGATTATATTTTGTGTAAAATACATGTAAAATACATATCGATACCTTATGCCACACCTTTCGTTATCGTCGCTCCCGACATTTTTTTTAAATTTTATTAAATGTGTATTTTTTTTTACTAATAGTCAACTAATGATTCTAGAAAATTTAGAACAGTTAAAAAAAGATTAATTAAATAAAAAATAAAATTCAAATTAGCTGAAAGTGCCGGCTTTTAATTTTATCAAAATCAGATAAAAATGTTGTCCATTTGCGGAAAAAGAATAAGGTTCAACTCGACGGACATGTCTGAAGCCGTTTGTCTTCATTCTGCTGAACCACTGGTTTACAACCACCTGTATAAGAAAGGATATTCACTACTTAGATGCAGGGACTCTCGACATAGTCGAAAAAAACTTAAAAATACAAGTGTATATCAAAATCTAGCTGACGGTGGTCACGTATTAAAATGGATGAAACGTGAAGAAAAAAGAACCGAGCCGTTCAAGGGCTTCTTTGCCTTTACAGCAACATAAATAAATTTAAGGAAATCCCGTTCTTTATCATTTTTGACGAATCGCATTTCTTTGTTAATGAGCAAAGGCAAAGAGCTCTATCAATTATCGGTACATCCGTGGACGGCGACCTGATCCGTATTTTTTACATTAAAACAAATATTTGACAGGAGATATAGTCTCACTTGATCTACGAAAAATAATAAATGCAGCTGAATGCTTAAATCAAAATATCAATCAAAAATATAGTCGCACTCGTATGTGATCAATGCGCACTTAATTGCCTTGGCCATGGCCATTGAAGAAATCGTGGAAGCATGTTTGGGGTCCGGAAATCAAAAGTTATATAGAGAGCTTAGAATATCCGAAGGTAAATAGGAAAAATTCATTTACGAAATTTCTAAAATATTTTTTTTTATTTTAAAAAATAGCTTTAGTCATCCAGTGGATCCAGCTCTCAAAATTTTTGGATTTTCGCATGTGCCACACCTAATCAAGTTGGTTTGAAACCATTATGTGGACTCAGGACTCTTAATCAGCAGGACTAAATTGAAAAAGACACAGTCCAACAGGCAATGAGCTGCTGTGCCAGCTCGAACCTGTCTGTGCTGTTTAAAATAACTGAGAATCACATAAAAAAAATAAATTGTGCTAGTTTTTAGCAATTTTATTTAAGTAAATCGCACCTTAGCTATAAATTACGACCGATAGTTTGCCGGTTCCCTAAACGCCGATCCCGTTCCTTTATTCTGCCATCACTAATGAAGAAGCAACATGAATTTTACTATTGGCCAAAACATGTGCTCTAAAGACTTCAAAAGGGAAATGCAAATTAAAAAAAAAAAAGGCAAAGCTACAAATACACCGCCAGCGACGGAAGAGTCCATTGCCAAAATGGACAACTGCGACAATACAAAAAATGTCAACCTGCCCACGTTCGCCTTTACCTCGCCCGGACGCTGTTAAACGCCGAGTCATATTAAAATGCTGTGGCCGGACTTATATAGGGCCCTGGCGAGGTGAAGTGTGCCCGCCGCCTACGATGAATTAGCTATATTAGTGTGGTCAACGTCTTTTCGGTCCAGTGTGGCCCTTCGTCCTCGTTCGACAGCGTGCGCCTATTTATATAAATATATGTACAAATTATTTGTCTCAGACGACGAATGCACCGGACAAGTCACGAAGAGCAGCAGAAAGTGACGAAGAGTAGAGAGTTTGATCGGTTTAATCGGCGCACAACGGACGGAAAGATACAGATACGTTGCAAAAATCAACTTTTTGATGACAACGGATCGTAAAATTTGTTATTGCATTCGACAGGTAATAGTTCAAAAGGGTTGAATTAAAAAAATTATTCAAATCGGTTCAGTATTTTAGAAGTTACACGTGTTCAAAGTTGAACCTCTTTTTGGTTGAAAAAAAATCTTGTCGTTTTTAGGAAAAAATTCTGACTTTAGGGTCGATTTTTAGCTAAAATATGTAACCGACCTACATGGTTATGGTCTCTATCGAAAGGGTCATCAAATCTCGGTAAAACCAAAGTAGAATAAAATTATAATATTTATTCCACGTGCTGTCATACCTGTTTTACCAAAGTACTTATTTTTCACCTATTTTTCAAATTTGATGGAATGTCAAAAATGAGACTACACGAGATGATGGGTTTGGCGTATGAGGTGTTGTTCTTGAATATGTTCTTTATCATATTCAAAAAAGATCGGCTGCCCCAAACTGCCACCCCGGATTTCCCAAGCAAAAGATACTTTCAACTCAGCGTAAAAAACGCGCGACTTCATACAAATTCTGGTACGAGCGCAGTCGCTGTGCAGTACGAAATTGTATGGCGGGCATACATTTTTTCCTGTATTGGCGGCTTGTTTTTCAATTCCTGACTTTGTAAGGACACTTAATGATTTGAAATGAATGTATAATGATTAGTTATTCTTCAGAAATATTAAATTATGTAAAATTGAATGATTATTTTGAACGAAAAGTGCATAAATAATAGAAAATTGGTCAAAAAGAAAAATTATTAAAAAAAAAAATTTTTTTTCTTTTAAATTAATTATTTTTTGTTTTTAAAACATTAAATATGCACCATATTATTATTTTAAGAGAAAACCAACGAAAAGTATATTTCGAAATTGGATAAAAATTGAAAAAACTGCCTCAAAAAACATTAATTTTCGAGTACAAAATCTACTATTAATCACACCATATAGTTTGACCACTCAATCGAAAGGTACTAAAACTACCTTTCATTAAAAAAAAAAATTATGAAATTATCTCAACTGGTTCAAGAGTTATACTTTTTGCAACCCAAAACTATCTTTCCGTCCATTGTGCGGCGTCTCAAAGACTGCCCATTAAAATGTAAGGCAAATTTGATCGGATTTTTGGGGGGCTGGAAGAAACCTTTCTTCCATATATTTAATGCACTACCCATGACAAAGGTGAGTCTTTAGAAACATTTCCGTCCCTATAAAGTATATATATTCTTGATCAGCATGAACAGCCGAGTCGATCTACCCATGTCCGTCTGTCCCTTTCTACGCAAACTGGTCCTCATACAAACACAATGTTGGTAATTCAAATTGCCAGCCCTGGCTTATTGCTGGACAATTAAATTGTAAACACAACTTGTTGCCAACTTTCCAAGAACAGGAAAAGCTAAATCAGTGTTCAGAAAACCGATAAAAAGTTGTATATAGCTAAAAAATCTAAACACATTTATTAAATTTTTTTTTGTTTTTATTAAAATTAATCTAAAACAAGAATAAAAGTTAACTTCGGCAAGCCGAAGCTTAAATACCCTTGCAGTTAGTAGCATTTAAAGTAAAATTTTCCTCAAAATTTTCCGATTGTTCCTTTGGCAGCTGTTTGGTATAGTAGGCCGAACTTAATAAAATTAAAAACCGGATTCTATTATTCCAAAATTTCGGTTTTAATTTTATTCAAATTAGTGTTGTGTCGTTCGTGAACGAACGAACTAAATTGAACTATTCACCAAACTGAACGAACGAACTAGGTCTGTCTTTATAGTTCAATACAGTTCGTTAGTTCAATTTAGTTCACTTAGTTCAATATAGTTCATTTAGTTCAATATAGTTCACTTAGTTCAATATAGTTCAATATAGTTCACTTAGTTCACGTCGCACAGTAGCGCATTAGATATTTTAGGGTTACAAAAATCATAACTCTTGAACCAGTTGAGATATTTTCATAATTCTTTTTTTATATGAAAGGTAATTTTAATACCTTTCGATTGATACTATACTACTATATGGTGTGATTAAAAGTAGATTTTATACTTGAAAATTCATGGTTTTTGAGGCAGTTTTCTCAATTTTTATCCAATTTCGAACAATACATTTCGTTTGTTTTCTCTGAAAATGCTAATATTGTGCATATTTAATATTTTAAAAATAAAAAAAGAATACATTTTAAAGAACAAAAATTTTTTTTTTTTTTACCAAATTTTTTACTAATTTTTAATCATTTATGCACTTTTTGTTCAAAATAATCATTCAATTTTACATTATTTAATATTGTTGAAGAATAATTAATCACTATACATTCATTTCAAATCATTAAGTGTCCTTACAAAGTCAGGAATTGAAAAACAAGCCGCCAATACAGAAAAATGTATGCCCGCCATACAATTTCGTACTGCGCAGCGACTGCGCTCGTACCGGAATTTGTATGAAGCAGCGTTTTACGCTGAGTTGAAGTATCTTTGTGTTGGGAAATCGGGGTGGGACGTCGGGGGACACGATTTTTTGAATATGATAAAGAACATATTCAGGACAACACCTCATACGCCAAACACAAAATGACCAAATGCAATTTTTGACATTCCATCAAAGTTGAAAAATAGGTGCAAATTGTACTTCGGTAAAACAGGTATGCCTGCACGTGCAAAAAACATTATAATCTTATTCTACCTTGGTTTTACCGAGATTTGATGACACTTTCGATAGAGACCATAACCATGCCTATCGGTTACATATTTTACCTAAAAATCGACTGCAAAGTCAGAATTTTTCTGAAAAACGACATGCTATTTTTTCAACCCAAAAGAGGTTCAACTTTGAACACGTGTAACTTCTAAAATACTGATTTGATTTTTTGGATTCAACCCTTTTGAACTATTACCTGTCGAATGCAATAACAAATTTTACGATCCGTTGTCATCAAAAAGTTGATTATTGTATAGTATCTCTATCTTTTGCGCCATTGTGCGTCGTTCATTTTGATCTCTTAAGCTAAACTGTGGCAAAGCAGTGAGAGAGAGCGAGAGAAAGAGATCAAAAAATACCTCGAAGAGGAATTTATACCGAGGACTGCTGACCCTTTGGTTTGGTGGGAACAAAGAAAGAAATTGTATCCGCATCTATATTCATACAGTCTTAAACGACTATACCTTATGGCTACATCAGTTCCTTGCGAACTCCTATTTTCAAGTGCTGGGGAAATCATCCGAAAAAGACGGATGCTACTAAAACCAAATAAAGTGGAAAATCGAATGTTCCTTCATAGCAACATGTAGATGGATCACAGGTATAAACATAATTTTATCATATGTTATTGAAAATGTTCCCTAATAAACTTCTCTATTCTCTTTTCAGAAATCAAATTAATGCATTAATTTATTATTTCTTATTATTATTATGTATGTGTTTTTGACATAAATTGAATAAACAATATTAATTTTCAATAACTTCATTGTATGAAAAAAATTCAAAAATTTTTTTTTTTAAGCACGTTTAAGCAAGTTTAAAAAAATGAACGATTGAACTAAATGAACGAACTAGTTCATTGATTTTAAACGAACGAACGAACTTATTCCTTAAATTGAACTAGGATTACCCAACACTAATTCAAATCATTATTATTCATTATTCATTATCATATAGCTGCCATAGGAATATATATATGTATATCAATTTATTTAGTTTGTTCGCAACATTTTTCGCTCGCAAAATTTTTTGCTCGCACCATTTTCTTCTTCTTCTACGTACTGCAAGCGTATTTAAACTGCGGCATACCGAAGATAGCTTCCTTTCTTGTTTTTTATTAAATTTCCTCTTGGCCGCAGCGTTTGTTGACTAGTTTCCAACCTAAAGACGTTAATGGGTACTGATTCACCGCATAAAATCGTTCTTGGCCGTACAAATTGCATTTTTATTATTCGAAATGTGTTTTCGGGGGCAATGCTGGAAATGGTCGACAAGAAGTATTCGAAAACTCATGCAGATGTCAGATTATTTGTCCGTCAAGATTTAAATAATGTTGCGTTACTAAATTATCAAAATGTTTTTGCAACTATTAGCAGTAAACGAATTAAGAAGACGCCAGTTATTAAGCGTTAAAAGTAACAACCAACGCTTAAGAAACAATGCTAAAAATTTTGAATTACCAGATCTACAGTGAGTCAACCATAATCGTAATTGTAAAAACGGAAGGCTAAGACTTGTAAGACTTGCAGATTTGTAGAATCTTACCGGGTAAACAAGGAATTATTCAAGTTCATTGTCGAACAAATTGGACCCTACCCAGAGCATCCGATAATTCCTCAAGAAACACAGGTTGCGGCTGTTCTTCGCTTCCTTGCTACCGGGACTTACCAAATGGGGGTGGCAAAGGACCATGATATCAATATAGGAAGAAGAACATTCTCAAAAATATTGCATAAAGTGGTATGTTTGTTAAAATAACAAAACCAGTTCAAGACCCTTCTCTGTATATGCATCGCAATGGGTACTTCAGCATTAATGCAATGGTCGTAAGTTTGCATTACACTCTTATTTAAGTTCTTCTTTAAGGTATGCAATTATAATATGAAGATTCTTGCAATTGATGCCACACATCCCGGAGCTTGCCATGATTCCTTCATTTGGAACAACAGTAATATAAGAGAATTTTTTTCTAGGACAACTAATTCGATTGTAATAGCAGATTCAGAATATGCTTTAGAGCCGTTTGTTTTGACTCCTACCGTAGTCCACAAAATGAAAGCATGCAACACGTGAAGCTTGCAAAAGCTAGAAATATTGTAGAGAGGACTATTGGCATACTAAAAAGTAGATTTAGATGCCTTCAAGGTACTCTTCAGTTCGATCCAAAATTTGTTGCAAGATTATCGGTGTTTGTTGCCTGTTACATAACTTTTGCCATCGACGAAATGAAGGCATGCCTTAGATTGATGTGGAGAATTACGATTCGCGCAACCAAGAAGAGGAGGAACCCAGTGGAACGCAGGAGGACTTAGCAAATGCTACTGAAATTCGGGACGTATTGCTCGCAGCCTTTTTTAAACTGTGTAATTGTATTAATTGAATAAACTTATTTTTGTTATAATTATTAATTTATTGTTAGGTAAAACGTCGGTGATAGTTATCTGACTGACATAATTTAAAATGAAATTTAAATTTGAAGGTATTTACTTTTATAAATTCTTTATGTTAAGTTAATTTCATTGATTTAATATTTTTTTTTTTTGTCATTATATGTATTTGATTTAACCTCTTTTGTGTATGTATGTATTTTGTGAACGTCTTTTTTATGTTTACGTAAAGTTTTAGTTGTGTTCCGTCCAAATTCCAAAATAAATGTTTATGTCATTGTGTTAAAAAGTTTCTTGAGGTAATACAACTGTTTAAGAAACTGTTTTGCGGAAAGTTGCGGATGTGCTTGTTATCGTTAATATACTAACCCAATCTCTTATTTTTTCAAGGTCAAATGTGCCAACGAAGTCACTGTTTTGCCTTTTTATTGTGCTGTCTGTTTGATTTTATCTTTCGTGTATGTGTAAAATTTTCAATGCTCATTTAATTAATTATTTTGTCATTTTTTCCGTGTAAATTCGATTTGGTTTTAGACAGCGATTTGGATCAGTGTGTGTTTAAACGCCACCACATTTGTAATTTATGGTGCACATAAACAAGTACCTACATATGCAGAAAAATGACAAGAAATTATCACTGTTGTACGAGGTGATATTAAGAATAAAGGCTAAATAATTGAATTCCCGTACATAAGTTATGTATTGAAAACATTTGTAAACAAATTGTTTCTTTCTGGACACGCTATGATCAAAAAAAACTTCAGTACTCAAATATAAGTCTGATTAGCTGAATCAAAATGACTCAATTCCAGTAAAAAGCATCTCTAAAAAAATCAGCAAAGGGTAAAAAGTCCACATATCAATTGGAGAGCTTTCCGAGGAAATTGCCGAATCCAACAACAAAGAAATAAAAAAAATTTAGACTTTATCACAGCCGGAAAATGTCACGGATTATTACAAACACCGACATTTTGAATGCACTCCTTTTACGCTCCGATCCATTTATGTATAACCGGACAGAGGGAGCTTGGAAAAAAGAATAAGTCAACTTTGCTTGAATCTGTACATAGTTTGCTAGAGGAGACATTGTAAAATTAATAATAAAGTATTTCATTAATTTATAATATGCAGTTTTATATTTTTCATTCGTTTTTTTCCATACAAGAATAGAGAAGAAGAGAATAGAGAGAAGAATAAGACTCCATGAGTATATGTATATATTTGTCTGCCGGCGCATTTGTCTAAAATATATACGAATTTACCAGGTTTTATTTGCTTAAAAAAGGGTTTTTGCATTTTGATGGAGAAGAGGGGCTAATTTGTATACCATGCTTTCTGAAGCACTATTGGATGCCTGAGGCCAAATTTAAAGTTTCTAACTGCACTGGAAGTGTTTTTGGCCGCGTCTCCATGTAAGAGGAGCCACTATAGATCTGCAGCCTGTCAAAGACGACCAGGCATTACTGTCGCATTCTGCTGTCTTCAATGACGCGCAGTTGCTTTCGGATGCCCTGTAATACCTCCGGCGGTCATAAAAAATCAGCAAAGTCATTCACCGGCGCCAGCTAAAGGCTCCTAGAAAGCCGATTTTCTCAATCCAGGTGGTTTTTAAATCGATGTAAAGACCCACTTGAGCAACAAATTGAATGTTTCTGTACCTAGCTGGGTACTTAACTATTTCAGATACCCCTTCAGCGATGATTTCTTTCCGAAAATTGGAAGGGATCTGTCATAATTCTTCTTCGCGAAAAGGGTAGTAAACTACACTACAGAGGCATTGCAAAACTTACGTACGTGCCGGGATCAGGTCCCCGCGAGGAGAGTAGCTGTGGCAACGACGTAGAGCTGTATAATCCCATCCGAAATTTCCCTCCTTATATAGGGTCCTGGCGAGGTTTAGTGTGCCCGCCGCCAATTATGGATTTGCCATTTCAGTGTTGCCTTATGTTTGTCAAATAAGCGTCGGTGAGTTAGCGTCGAAATAGAACGGTGGGAAATGGAACACGGAGGATGTTTTTTATTTTGTATTTATTCTGTTAATAAGCAACTAAATCGAACAAGATAAAGTAGCTACGTGTAAAGAATTAAATTTACTAATAGTTTAAATAGGGTTGGGGCTGATTTGAACAACAAATTGCACAACAACGGCTCCAGTGATTTCGACGAAACAAAAGTTGAATGCCGAAAATACAATCGAGGGCGGATGATCGAAGGCCAGTGGGTGTTTGGCGGCATCCAACGGGACACAAAACAATTTTTTATGTGCCCTGTTGAGCAGCGAAACACCGAGACGCTGTTAGCTTGTATTAAAAAGAACATTGCTGAGGGGACCACCATAGTGTCCGACTGCTGGAAAGCTTACGACTGTTTGAAGGAAGAGGGATTCCAGCATTTTACAGTAAATCATTCTGTAAATTTCGTGGATCCTGATGGCGCGATTAAAAAAAAAAATTGTCTTCGGCTAAAAAATTAAGTTTTTTAATAAACTTCCTTTAGAACATACCCAAAATATTGAAAGACTTTGGAGAGATCCCAAAGATTACATTCCGAAATATGGAAGGAGATCTGCTCACTTCAAAAGGGTATTTGGCGAAATTTCAATTTCTTAAAAAAACCCAGATCCCTTCGATCAAACACACCAAATATTTTTAAATATTAGTTCTTTGTACAATCCGTACAACCAAAAAGATGGTGAAAAATCTTCTTCTGAAGATGAGTCTTCTTAAATTGCGAATCCCACTCCCAATCCCAATACCTATGTAACTCCTTCTCTTTCCAGTCCAAGTCCTTCAAGTGAAAGTGACTCTTTCCCCACTTCTCCCTCTGTTTTTCCCCATCCGTCCTAATCCTGGACCTTGTTCTAGTCCTAGTCGTTCCCCAAATGTAAGCCCCAACCAAAGTCTCCATGCCGCCCACTTCGAGGCCTTAAGGAACCTAGCCGTAGAAATATTTTAAAGAAATCATAAAAAATGGTTAAATAATATATATTGTAATGAAAGTGGCTGACCAAATGAAAGGCTAAAAGGGAGTAGGCCTAGGATAGCCAGTCGTGAAGCAAAGCTCTCGGTTGAGTTCAGTTTTCAGTTCAGTTCCGTTCTGGTTTAATACACGGGTGCGAAAGATCTTGTGCTCATTTATGTGCCGGGATTGTTTTATTCCCTCTAATTACAACAATAATTAACTAACCTAATCCGCATATGTAATATGTGGTAAATGAGGGACTTTCAGATGAATCACTGTTCCAGACTCCGAGTCCACCCCAACCCGCTAGCAAGGGCTGCAGCAACTGCGCGGACCAGACGCAGGCTCAAGAAGGTCACCCTAGGTCAACTGCCGAGCCGTAAAATCCTTTAAACCATCTTGCTAACAATTCGGGCAGCTGTTTGCTCTGAAGCATACAAATTGACACTTTAAATTAATTGTAAAGAACCACTATATACAAATTGTTTTTGAAAATAATAGTTATAGTTATTAGTGTAAAAACAGCCACTTCAATAAACCTATTACAAAAAAAAAAAAAAAAAAAAAAAAAAAAAAAAATCAGATGAATAATATGGAGGCGTCATTTTCTGATTATGTAACCAGCAATATATTGAATGGCGTCTTCTGTCAACTGCCCATCTAACCCATCCTGGGTTAGGCGACTTGTCAAAATATCTTCCGAAAGGGTATTCTCTGGGCGGAACTCAAGCGCTGTAAAACGAAGGAAAACTCGACTTATTTTCATAAAATAATAAATAATGATTAAATATAATATATCCTATTTAAAATTGTTTTCATATTAAAATTTCTTTTGTTAATTAAAATTAAATAATGCTCTAATTTAATCGTCGTCGTTTTTGCAATTCTTCGTACAGTTCCAGTGCCAAAAATAATATTGAAGCTGAAAAATAGGACGACAAATTAATTGCCATCGACCTCATACGGTCGCATTTCACTTTCACTAGGCGTCGTTCCTAAATAAATTGAAAAATATGAAATTAATTAAATATTTCTAAATATTTAAATTTTAAATACGTACGTTGTGATCAGGACTTGCAGAATTTAATATGGATTCGTTCTTTTTTATAAGCAAACCGATTTTTTGAAATTAAAAATAAATATTGTAACGATTTCGTGTTGTAATCACCGCGACCGGAACGACGTTAAGTTAAAGCCGAGCAGAACTTTTATTTAGGTGAAGAATTTAGAGCCACGTTTATTATTTCAACTTATTCTGCGAGACAGAGACGCTGTTCTAACTTAAACCAGAACGGAACTGAACTGAAAACTGAACTCAACCGAGAGCTTTGCTTCTCGACTGGCTATCCTAGGCCTACTCCCTTTTAGCCTTTCATTTGGTCAGCCACTTTCATTACAATATATATTATTTAACCATTTTTTATGATTTCTTTAAAATATTTCTACGGCTAGGTTCCTTAAGGCCTCGAAGTGGGCGGCATGGAGACTTTGGTTGGGGCTTACATTTGGGGAACGACTAGGACTAGAACAAGGTCTAGGATTAGGACGGATGGGGAAAAACAGAGGGAGAAGTGGGGAAAGAGTCACTTTCACTTGAAGGACTTGGACTGGAAAGAGAAGGAGTTACATAGGTATTGGGATTGGGAGTGGGATTCGCAATTTAAGAAGACTCATCTTCAGAAGAAGATTTTTCACCATCTTTTTGGTTGTACGGATTGTACAAAGAACTAATGGATTTAAAAATTCCGAGCTATTTGGTCTTGGGTGTTTGATCGACATGGGATCTGGGTTTTTGTTTCAAGGAAGTTGTGGAAATTTTCGCCAAGTGTGGATATTCCCTTTTGAAGTGAGATCGGGCGATTCCTCCTTCCGAGCTATTGTTCTTGGAATGGTAATCTTTGGGATCATTGCCTCCAAAGTCTTTCAATATTTCTGGGTATGTTCTAAAGTTGAAGTTGATTGAACCACATTCCGAGCTATTGTGGATCTTTGGCGTTGTGGTCGTCCGCGGCATCCTATTGCCTGACTGGTGAGGAGAGACTTGATTTCCCGAATGGCTAGTTGCTGGGGAAGTCCATTTTCCGACGAGTGATGGATATTCCGCGATTCCTGCGAAGAATTCGGGAAAATCTGGGGCGATTGAACCACATTCCGAGCTATTGTGGATCTTGGGACGTTGTGGTACGTCCCGCTTGGCATCCTATTGCCTGCACTGGTCCGAGGAGTGCTTTCTTGATTTCCCGAATGGCTAGTTGCTGGAGGAAGTCCATTTTCCGACGAGTGATGGATATTCCGCGATTCCTGCGAAGAATTCGGGAAAATCTGGGGCGATTGAACCACATTCCGAGCTATTGTGGATCTTGGGACGTTGTGGTACGTCCCGCTTGGCATCCTATTGCCTGCACTGGTCCGAGGAGTGCTTTCTTGATTTCCCGAATGGCTAGTTGCTGGAGGAAGTCCATTTTCCGACGAGTGATGGATATTCCGCGATTCCTGCGAAGAATTCGGGAAAAGCTGGGGCGATTGAACCACATTCCGAGCTATTGTGGATCTTGGGAAATGATACAAAAACATGCCGTATATACAAAAATTCATTTCCGGCGGAGTTGCCGGACGAAATGAAGTGTTAGCATGGATGGTATACCATCCCATTTAGCATTTAGTATTTAGCATTCAGAATGTAGTATTTATTAATTAGTATTTATTATTTAAAGCTCAGTATCCAGCAAATAAAGTTGTCACGCAGCGCTAAAATGTTTATTCTTTTGAAGCGTGACCGCTCTTTCTACTTGTAGTTCGGCTTTTTTTTATATGAAGTTTGGCAGCTTTTAGAAAATTTTGTTTATGTTATTACCTAGCTTAAATATCAAAAGTGCTATATTTTTCGTTGTTTTTGTGGGAGTGAGAATAAGTAATCCTTTATTGCGTAAATTATAAAGTTAAAATAAGAGTATATATGTTCTGCACGTGGCCGCTGCTGGTGGAAAATAGCGATAGTCCTCGAAAGCTATCAAAAAAGCTAACTATCAAAAATGTCCGTCAAAATAGCGTCCTATTAACGAAATAAATAAAAAGCCTTCCCCGTGTTCCATTTCCCCACCGTTCCATTTCGACGCTAACTCACCGACGCTATTTTGAAGGACATCTATCAAAAGTGCCATTCGCGGCGTTGGCTGTTTGCCATTCACAGACGGACGCAGGCAAACAATAATAAACAACATGGCCAGCGAAAGAAACAAGTTTGATTATAGAAATACATTAATTTCTATAGTTAATGAGTTCCAATACCTGACTAAACGGTTCACAGCTGACGCATTAAACCGCAAAATTTTTATCATTCAGAATGTGTTGGAGAGCAGCGTTAAAAACGGTTCCGTAGATCTAACGAAAACTATAGATCCAAAATCGTGGGCAGTCCCACGAAACGGAGAGAAAATTTGTTGCAAGCCCGCGACCCCAATAGGGAAATCATATAAATATTCCTTGCGAAGACGATGGTAAGTAAATACATAAAAATAAATGTACATATTTTAATAATTGTTTGCATTTCTCGCAGTTCAAATGGCCGGTGCAGCTCGGAATGCTAACGGTAAGCACACATACATGCATATGCAAATGTTTTTTGGATATATATTTTTGTTTTGCAGCAGGACAAGGAGGAGCAGAAATTGCTATCAACGCAAACGGTAAATACAAATACATATGCAAATGTTTTCTGGATATAAATTTTGTTTTTGTTTTTGCAGCAGGACAAGGAGAAGCAAACCGAAATGCGGAAATAAATCCGAATCGCTGTCAGCAGAGCCCGACGCGACAACAGGGGGGTCTACAACAATGCAATCGGCACACCGGTACGTTGACTCCGTCTCTGAGGTGCATTGGGTGTGCATCGGATTGGACCCGCACATAATGCAGTAGAGCAGGTCATCGTCGTCACCAATGTTTCTGGTTGTACGTACGCGACAATTGGTCGACGTGCAGGTCTGAGCCCGCTGCATCTGATCTGCAAAGGCGTTTGGCTCCAACTCCCAAGAGGCGTCACAGTTTGGTATCGATACCAAAAATTATAATATTATTAATATAATATTATTAATATTTAATTGTTAAGTGATGAACCATGATGAACATGGGGATGAATATTTGATATTTTTAGTTTGTAAAACTGTATTCCTCTGGAAGGAACCACTTTGAGTTGTTTTTAATCTCTGCAACTATATACATATACATACAATTATATACATAATCAGAAAATTACGGCTCATAGATTATTTATTTCAATGTCCCTCAGTTACGTACATATGTGGATTAGGTTAGTTATTTATTATTATTATAATTAGAGGGAATAAAGCATTACCGGCACATAGATGATCACAAGATCTTTCGCACCCGTGCATTAAAATTAATTGCATCTTATTTATTTTTTTCAGCTATATTTAGAAACCTCTAAAAGATGCGCAGTACATACTTTTGCGATGCAATCAATTGTTGTATCGCAATTTCAAGTGATTTACATTAATGTGTATTGCAGTAAAGTGACTCAGAAGCACCCCAGTAAATCACTGCCTTTCGTAAAACATTACATATTCTCTGAATTAGCAAGGTTAGATATTCTTAAATATTTCCTTGCACTCATATCAGACCATGAAGAGCAAAACGCTATCTTCGCCAATGCGCCCCCAAAGGTCCCTATCCTTTGGGACGCACAACATGCAAAGGATGTTTTGGTGAATCGCAATATAGGCCATGCCGTACATATTGTTTTTACAAAACTTCATAATACCACCTACAAAAAAAAGGGTGATGAAAGTAAGCAAGTACAAAAATAAGGGACGATAACTGCAATTACTTTAAATCAAATGATTTCGTTTCGGCCGACAATGAATATAAATATAAATATAAATATATTAATAAACGGAGTCCCGTCCCAGCCAGCGTCCCGGTCGAATAAAGCCGACATATACTAAAGAATGAGATCTACACTGGCAGCCGTTAGAAAATGAAAAGATATATACATATGTACATACATATATGCTTAAAATGTTTGATCCGAAAGGGACACAAAGATGCGACTTTTCTAATTCCCTACAGATTTCCCCCAATGTCTGTTAAATGTTCATTTTAATGCGACTTCTAATAATTTTCAGCATCCGCTGAAGAAAAAAATAAATAAAAATCGATGTTAGTATACATACTTCGCTCTTCATTTATTTCCTAAATTATAATTTCAATGTTCATCATGGCTCATCATTTAACTTCAAAATTAAAAACAACTCAAAGTTGTAGCTGCCGCTGAAATGGCTAACCGCCAAGTTTTCAAAGCCGCACTTGGTGTGGAAGGTGCGACGGCAGGTGCTGCGGCAGCAACCAGTGTTGGCGCCCGAGCACGCGGCAGCGCCTCATCTCCGTCAAGATGTCCTTCTTGAGAAAGTGCAAGATGCCGTTGCGGTCGTTTCCATTCTGAACGAGATTTGAGCTTAGGTACAAGCACACTGCAACTGCTTGTACCTAAGCTCAAATCTCGTTCACCACCATCTGACCCTAATTGTCGTCGCCAGAAACTTAAAAAACAAAATAAAACTTCAAAGTATTCTTGAAGACCCTTGATCCGCGCTTCGCCCGGCGGAGACTGATAGCTCACAAGAGCGGTGGTCCGCTTTATATAGAGATCTGGTGAGGCGTAGTGTGCCCGCCTATCTTTCCTTATTTTGCCGCAATAGTGTGCCCAACCCCTCTTGGGGCCAGTGTGTCCTTTCTCCTTGGTCTCCGGGGCGCGCGCGCTTTTGTTTTGAATCTAAAGCACGGTATCCAGCAAATAAAGTTGTCACGCAGCGCAAAAATGTTTATTCTTTTGAAGTGTGACCGCTCTTTCTACTTGTAGTTCGGCATTTTTTGACGGCAATGATGCAGTCATACTTTGTTGACAATCGGCAAAATTTGAAACAGCACACACTTCATCTTTTTATGATTTGTTTTAGATTATTAATTGTCCCAAAGGTATTGACATGCGTTCCGGCGGCTGCGCCTGCCTTGGACTGCCCATAGTACATGTCTAAGGAACTCGGATGATTGTATATGGGCTCTGGCATGGGTGGGTGTTCCGTTCAGGGAGAATCATGATATTTTGTGCATTATTTTTATCGTCTTTTCTATGTTTAGCTAAAGTTTTAGTTATGTTCCCCCCAAAACCCCCCAATGTGAGTATAATCTGTGTTTTCTTTATTGTTTTAAGATAATAAAATCGTTGAGTTTTGATGCCGTAAGTTGCCGTGTCGTGTATTGTCATGACGCTATCGACTACTATTCCTTTATGTTTGTGCTGCTGCTGTGGAAACACAGCCAGAACTTTTTTCTCTAATCCAAGCTTGGCATCCGAAATTACAGGCGTTGATGAAAATGTAATAATCCGCTGCGCAACTATATTGCAAGCCTTAGCATCAGGCTACACCATAGATGTTAAAAAATGTGAAGCCTATGCATTTGATACTGCAGAACGATTAATCAAGATATATCCATGGTACTACCTCCCAGTTACACTTCATAAAATTTTAATTCATGGACAAAAGGTGATAGAGCACGCCTTGGTGTCGATTGGGGAGCTCTCAGAGGAAGCTGCAGAGTCAAACAACAAGGAAATTAAAAAAAAACCCGACTGCAGCATACCCGAAAGATGTCTCGCACAATCACGAACACGGATTTAATTAAAATACTTCTTTTGAGATAACAGGTCAAAGAAAAATAAAAAAGAATGACAAATCGAAGTTATTATAGTCGACCTGTGATTGTTAGAAATGGATTAATTCACAATTGTTATATTTTTGTTTTTGTTTTGCTGTTTTTTATTTTTAAATTAAATATAAATATATATTTACATATAATAATAATAATAAATATAATAATAATGTTTCAATTAAAAAAATTGTAGCATGCTTTTAGGTGTATTTTTTTGGTTTTTGTCTTCCTGTGAGCGTAAATGTTATCGACCACGCCTATTTTTTACATTTTACCAATTCTTAATTTTTAAAGAACTTACAGTATCAATTTCAAAACGCTATTTCACTAGAAGTATTTTTTGGCCGCCTCTCCATACAAGCCCAACAGTGTGCAGTGTGCAGTGCCCATACCCATGGAGGGGAAGCTGTTCTGTGCCAGTTGCATAATAAGATGCAAAAGTGGCCCATTTTTCCTTCGATAGTCCTGCATCCTTATTTTTAATTTTACTTTTTCGTCCCAGGTCTTTTAATGCAAATTCATATAATTTTCCGATTCCCAATATATTGTATTTTCCTTTATCTAGTCAATTAGGACTATATTCGCTCTTTTAATTCGACTTTTCCACGCATTTTTTGTTCATGCCGGGATCCATAGTTTGCAATATGCGAAGGGCAGAGCGAGAGGCAAACATTGGAAACAGACAGATTTATTAAATTTTTGCTGCTTTGCAACAGTTTTTTTCTCTCTGGATACCGTGCTTAAATTTCTAAACGTACTTCCTTAAAGGAAGTTCCTTTGTATTTATGTTTAGTTCATTGTTTGTCTTTAAATTTTAACATGGATATGTTTGTATGACTTCATTTATATTCTCTTCTAGAGTAGAATCCGGTTATAACGACTCCGCGTGATGGCTTGGTTGGTCCCCATACAAACTTATATGAAACGGCTTCCGCTTAGAACGTCTCTGCTTTTAGCGACAAACCGCTTATACCGAAGAGATTTTTCCTAATTCAGATTCCAGATATTGCGACGTGCCGAAAAAAAAAAACAGCGATATCATGCCCAAAAATTTGCCAAGGAAGAAGGCTAACTTCGGCACACCGAAGTTTGTATACCCTTGCAGCTTACAATTGGATCATTATAATTTACTCCAATTCCGTGTCTATGGCAGCTATGTAGTATAGTATAGTAGTCCGATCTTGATAAAATTAAAAACGAAATTCTAGAACAATACAAAGTGGCCATACCTCAAATTATATGAAAATATGGTAAAAATTGGCTAAGTAATAATTTGTTCCTCAAATTTTCTGATCGTTCCTATGGCTGCATATATAAAACCATCTGAAAAGTTTCATTCAGATAGCGTCAAAACTGAGAAATAAGGAGAAAAAGCTGAGCCAGTTTCATGACGAGATGCAAAAGTCTCCCATTTGGCCTTCCAAATGGGAAGTAATTGACCAATTCCCAAATTATACTAGTCGGCATAAGTATTTTGACGAAATAAACGAAACTTTTAAGTGGCTTAATATAGTGGCATTGATTATTTTTTTATTTTTTGTGTGTAAGTTATATAAATTTCAAAATTAACAAACGAAAATTTTTCATTGAAACTTAAACAGATATAAGCCACTTAATGAAATATGATGATTTTTTGTTCGGCATAAGTATTTTGACAAGCCTTTAATACCATAATACCATCTTATTAAAACAATTAATCAAATATATATCCTCCTTTGGCATCAATAACTATTTGGAGTCGGTCCTTTACTGAATCCACCAAATTGTGAAGGATCTCTGAAGTTATCTCTTTCCATAGGGCTCCAAAGTGAGCTCAGAAATCGTCTCCTCTCGAGTTTTATGTAACGAAACTGTTCTTTTGCGTTTTAAAAGAAACCAGATGTTCTCAATAATATTTAAATCTGGACTTGGAGGTGGCCAGTTCAGAACGGTAACGCCAACATCCTTTAGAAACTTGGTTATCATTCTGGCTTTGTGGCATGGAGCATTATCTTGCTGCAGGATAAATGATTCCCCGATCAGCCTATCTCTAAAAGGAAATGCATTTTCATTTAGGGTCGTCAAATATTGCCCTTGGTTCATCGAGCCGGAGATAGGGAGTCACTCAATCCACTGTAGGCAGCACATCCCCACACCATGACAGAGCCTCCACAATGGCTCACTTTTTAACAAAAGGGCCTTTATTTTGCCTTTGCTGAGTTGGCAACTTTAAAAAAATTTTTTTGTTTCATCCGAAATAAAACATCCGTCCATAAATCACTTATCCAGAACGACTTCGGCTTCTCTAGATGTTCCTTTGCAAATTTCAGCCTTTTAAACTTTTGAGATATACGGCACATCCTTAACAATATATGTCTTCATGTCCTGTTCCTTTAAACGTCGTCGGACTGTGCGCTCACTGATTGCCTCGCGTCCACTTTTCGGAAGGCTGGCGGTCAGATTCCCATGCGTTACAACGGCTTGGGGCTTCGCAAGAGGATTTTTTTTAATTCCCGTATAAGGATTTTGTCGTCAGCGATCGTTGTTTTGCGCTTAGGACCTGCTCTTTTTAGGTTTTTTTAAGTCATTATGTTTTTTAAACTTTTTAATTTGATAATACACAGTTACACGCGACACATTAAACTCATCCGCAATGTTTTCCTTGGGATTATAATTTTAGTTAGAAGTTTAACCAAAAGGAGATCAAAAAAAAAAAAAATATTTTTTTTAAACAAAAAAAACCGACAAATATAACCACTCCCTCTTTCCCCCTTTTTTTTCCAAAAAAACCTTTAAAATAAAAAAAAAATTAAAAAAAATTATATACCATATTTTTAAAAACGGCCAAAAAAAAAAAAAAAAATATAAAAAAAAAAAAAATTTTAAAAAAAAAATAAAAAAAAAAAAAAAAAAAATTTTAAAAAAAAAAAAAAAATAAAAAATTAAAAAAATTTAAATTTAAAAAAAAAAAAAAAAAAAAAAAAAAAAAAAAAAAAAAATTTTTTAATTTAAAAATTAATTTTAAAAAAATTTTTCCAAAAAATCCAAAAAAAATTAAAAAAAAACAAAAAAAAAAAAAAAAAAAAAAACTTTTTACTTTTATTCCCACGTTAAGCTGTGCTACCATTGACGATCTAATAAATAAACTTAACTCAGCCTTTTTACCCATGGTTATCAATTCATTTTTTTTTTTACGAATTGCAATATATTCACTAACTTCGAGCAAAAGCTCTTTTAACTGGACTGACGATTTGGAAGAGATAAGAAAGAATGTTATCACTATTCTGACTATTCCATCAAAGCGACTTTGCTTCTATGGAGGTTGAGCTGCAGTACCCTCAGAGTCATGGGTATCTTGATAAGCTCGGGTTGACTTTGACTGTCAGATCACCATCCTCCTCCTCCTCTTCTGAGACGTCAAGCGTCATCTCCTGGGCGGCATCAACGATGGAGTCCAGACGTAGGTCTTTCTCCACCTCGACTTGTGCGCATCATAGTCTCCCGAGTGGCGCTTAGTGAGGCGAGAGACTTCCCATATCTAGGGCACTGGATAACCTCCGCCGCTTTGTTGATTTAAAGGACTGCGCATTGGCCGCCTCTTTGGGTGTCGGTGCAGCACCTTCCAATCTGCGGTGGGTATGTACGGGTTTTGACGCTGTAGCAGCTTCAGCGGAAAAGTACCTTTGCCTTCGGTATGGGTGGGATTATTTCCCTGTTCTGGACAGGCTGTCGACCATCTCCAGCTTGGCCCCCTTCCGCAACGCCCTTTTGCGTCAGCCACTTCCGAGCCACTTCGGGTCGTCCATGCACTTCACCTGCCCCATCAAATGTGGGTATGGGACCAAGGGAAGAGTCATACCTCTATCAGTGCTAACAGCGCTTCGACGGTCCGCGTGTGCGTCGGACATCTTTCCGTTTTCGTCGCTTCGATCAATGAGTACCACGATCAAATGTCGTTTGGACACCTCTGACCTTCGCTGTTTTTTCGGGTTAGCGCCTGGGTGGGGGGCTTGGGTCCCGGGGTCCTGGTGGCTGCTGGCGTTGCCTTTGGGCGCACCCCCGACGTTTGGGATCCCAGCCCCGATTGATTTCCTAGGGTCGTCCATTTCAGAAATAAACTGGTTAGTTTTCAGGGGAACCACCCACGACTAGCCAAACATGATCTATATCAAGCATACCTTGCCTTTATACATTACTTTTGTTTATTTGCGTTTATATATATTTTATATACAAGTTTACAATGAGAGTTATTGCCCTTTCGCTTTTCTCGATTCGTTAGCTTATAATTCGATTTCATTTCATTACATTTGCCTCTGTATATTGTTGTGTATACGCGATACACTTTTCTATATGTATAAGAAAACATTAATATTCGTTTTTTATTGCACTCGGTTTATGTACAGCTCAGGTAAGATTCCAAATTGTCTTTTTAATGATTTCAAAAGATCGGAAAGTTATAAAATACACAAAGCAAAGAAAAGTGTTCTTATCTGCAGTTGTTAGACTATAGACTGATTGAAGAAATCAATACATCGTTCTCATTATAAATAGCTAATTTTGTGATTTGTATGTACAGAAATACGATTTCTAACTTTTTACAAAAGACATCTGCCAAATTATTATTTATTTCATTCAACCTTTATCGGCTGTAGGTTTCAATTAGGGGAAGCCTTTTGGTTTTGAAATTACCGCAACGATGGATAAACTAAGGATTCTGTTCATTAGACGATATGTGTACGAAAAATGATTTCAACTATTGTAAATATTTCTATATTCGCATATATAATGTATATCAGTGTTTGTATAGTTAGGTGTATATCTATATAGGTAACACATTGTATATATATGCATAAGTACACGGATACAACTATTTGGTATATATAGGTATTTCTAAATGTTCATTTTTATACTTTTCTGCCATATGTCTTAGTTAACTAGCTTTAAGGTAACCATTTAGGTTTCTTTCTTGGTTTGTTAAATAATTTGGTTTCGGTTTGTTCTAGCGGCCTGCGAAGGGCGTCAATGTGAATCCTTAAGAGACGACTTTAAAGCTTAAGATTTGGGTATACGTAAGAGTCCTATTGCGCTTCGATTATGCCATATAAAAAGCCAATAACTTAACAACAGCTGCTAAGAGTTTAACTACAAAAATATTTACACCTTGTCGAAATATTGCGTACGCCTTAAATTCAATTATTTGTCAACTGATATTTGGTGAGATCCACCAGGTGCTCATACAACATGTCTTCCTGCGGTGTCAGTCCGATCATAATCCATCCCGAAATGGCGGCAATGCTTCGCGTCACCGACAGGCTACTCCAAACGCTCTGCACACTGTTGCTTAGCTGTTCAATGATGGAAAAGGTTAGTCTATATAGAAAGGGTTCGAGGCAGGGCCACGCTCACCATCTCCTGCTGGGTCAGCGTGATGTTGGCATTGTTGTTGAACAGGTATAGCTTCTCGTCGATGGAATCGGAGCAAATTGTTAGGATTATTGTCGCCACATAGATCATGGTTATGATGAGCCAGCGGAACGATATCAGTTCGCTGGCATTCGAGAAGCTCCAGCGGCAGATATCCATGCTGAAAGGAGGAAACAAAACGAGAGGTTACTTGTGGAGCAGAAGCAGAACTGTATATATTATGGGATGTAATGTAGACCTATGTAATTCAAATGGAATTCGTCTTCGAAGAGCACCCGCAAACTTTGCACAATTCGGAAATGTCAGTAAAGGCCTGAACTTTAGCTGCATGCATATTAATTGAAAGCTTATCCTGCGACGCACTCCATTTGGCAAGGGGCAAAGGTCAGCACACAGACTCCGCTGGTGCCAGGAGCTGCTTAACATTTAGCAGAGCTACACCCGCACATAAATCAGCTGGCGCTGGGATAACGAAGCGAAATGTCATACACAGTTTCACACTTGTGCCCAGTCGACAGCGGGGCAATCCGAATGCCGAGCAGAGGGACAGACGGCGGCGGCTGTGATACCGCTTCCCACCACCCACCACCAGCAGCGAAGCCTGCCCACACCCACCGTCCCACAGCCACCCACACACTTATGGCATCGACTGGCGCAGCCTTTAAAGGTCAAGAGTGCAGGCAGAGACGACGACGACGACGGCGCCGACGTCGACTTCGAGTGGTTGTGTGTGTGTCTGTGTGTGTGGGCAGCGACTTTGGCATGCAAAAAGAGCAAAGTTTAAGGGCATTAAAATATTTTGTGGCTGATGAAAGCGACACGCAATGAGAGCCATACAAATTATTTCTATGTGACCGCGAAGCCGAACAAGTTCCAAGTTCCTGAATTGAGGTCACAGTTCAATTAGGCCCACCCTCTCTAGCGCCTCCAGAGTGGGTCCAGAGACCCCCGTCTAGACTCAAGCCCGAAATAAAATGCCCAACCAGGAACACGTGGGGCAGGTGGGAAGGTTGCCCACATCCGGCTGACTTTCAGCTCAATGAAACTCGCAGCGAGGCCTACACGCCTGAGGTCAATGAGTCCTCGAGGCGAACTCCTTGGCTGTGTAACCGAATGGTTTCTATTTTTAGTAGAATATTTACTAAGGTTGCTCAAATTGACTTTTAATCAGGCAAAGGACATCGCAAGACTATGGCAGAAATAGAACGGCGCAGCAAACAAGCTTAGGGACTTTGCTGGGGACGCTACATTTTAAGTACTAAAATTAATTGAGGGGAGTATAAGCTCAAACCAAGAAGATTCTAATGTAATAATAACTTAAGGAGTGTGTCCCTTCTTTTTCAATTAAATTTTCTAAATTCTTTCTTTGCAGACAAATTTCTTGTTTATGGCAATTCAAATGGGCTTCATGCATCTTGTTATTATAAGATCCTTGCACAGTCCTTACTTCGACGGCATTTTATTTTCTGTTTTGCCACAAATCAATTTGTGATAGTGTTTTCAGGGGACAAATTCAAAAATATATTTAGTGATGACTTACCGATCGAATACAGAAACCAGGCAGATTATGGCCAAACAGTAGAAGGTATTCAAGTAGATCTCCGCAAATCCCGCATAATCACTTATGAGTGCCAGGGCGTCGCTGCCCCCCGTTCCGGCTGGAGGTCCACTTGGCTCCGTAACCCGATCGCCGGGACTGAGGCCCAGTGTCGCCGCCGTGGGCAAGTCCATCGTCATCGATGGTGACGCCGGGGATGCGGGTGATGTGGTGGATGACATCGTCTCGCCAGCAAGACTCATGCCATTGATGACCTTGGCCCAATCCATGGGATGGCTGCTCAGCACGAAGAGTAGATGGGCCAGCGCTAGACCGGCTAGCAGGCCGTGGCATATATTCGAGATGAGCAGCCAGATTCGTTGAACTACACAGGCTAGTTGTATGTTGCTGGTGATACCAGTGCTGCAACGAGATTGGTATTTGCATTAGAGCCATTGGAGTCAAATCTATATAAAATAATTAGCTAATAATTTCTATCTAAAAAGGATACAAGTATATATGTTTAGATGAATCAATGTTAGTATATTTTTATCTTATGAGTTGGTTTTCGTCACTCCTCAAAAACTTACCGATTAAAGTCGGCATCGAGTAGGCAACGGGTATCCCCGTAACTGCCCCGCCCGCTGCCCGAACCGCCGACAGTTCCGCCACCACCATGGCTGCCGCTGGAGCGGAATAGGCGACCAGCGCCTCCCAGCTCTGCGGCAGAGATACCATCGATTCGACCTATTCCGCCGCCTGTCGCCGAACCGCCTGCGGAGCCACGGGCTGCGGCCCCCAGGAAGGAGCGCTTGTAGTAGCTGTGCTCCACCGGTCGATAGCCGGATGACGTCTGCAGGAACATCTTGTCGATGTGCGCGGGCGCATCGTCCGTGGGCGAGACCACCGGCGTGAATGGGTTGTAGATCTCCTCGCCCTCGGCCGGGGCAATGTCGTCGGCCAGCTCCTTCAGAATAGAGGAGATGCCTCCAGCCGAATACAGTTTGCCTGAGGGAGACAACAAATTCGACAGGCATTAAATGGTTGCACCGAAAGAAATAAGACTGTGAAACCTAAGGGCTTCAAGGAATTGTGAATGAAGAAATGTTATTAACATTTAAAAGAACTTAGGAAACTGGTGCAAATTCTTTTCAAAATGTTAAAAATATTAGTCGAGACCTAAAAAGAAACTGTATGAATTGTAAAAGAATACTACATATTGTGTACAATACAGATAGTATCATAATATGAAATATAATCAAAGGAAATACGAACTAAACCCAAACATGAAAAACAAGGGCAAGCAAAAGACAACTACTTGAATTAACTTACGATTAATTTAATTATTAAGCTAGAAAAAAGGAATCATGGCTGAATATTTTAGAAAAACCCTCAAATATTTCCTATGCTAAAAATAAATTCTATAAATCTAGTGTATTGATTTTGTGGTTTAACAATCATATCAAGAAATAATTAAGGTTCGCCAAAAAAGATTTTATGAATTTACCAGTAAATGAATTAATACAATAGGACAAAACCCCTACATGTTAAGGTAATGTCTAATGTCTTTTGTACGAGTGCCATGTAAGGGCGAGTGCGCAGAATCGAGAATAGCGTGAGTGGGTGACCAGGTGGGCAGAGCGAGCTTTCGGCCCAGCTGGACTTACTCAATGGCAACTAGGTACTGGGGACTGGGAATCGTGGAGGATACACGGAGAATTGTCGTTAAGTCTTGACTTTTAGTCGATCTGTTCAGCCATTTAATAGAAATATATTTATTTAATTAAAAAATTCAAGGTAAACCAGTTGCATTTGAAATTTATATTGTGAAGTAGAAAATGTATCCATTGTTTGCTCCTAAATGTAACAAATACTGTATGCTTGTTTTAGTTTAAAATACGTAAATAAATCACTTTAAAAACAAATTATAACCAACAATTAAAGTGTGAGCATAGCTCAGAATTTCTTAAGCTATTTCAAGGACTTAATATAACGCAAGCTGTAGAAGCTGCAAGGAGATTACCATAACACCTGCTCTGTCCCTGCCCAGCCCTAAAACCACACTAGACTACGTCACTTCGGTGCCTATAAGTTGGAGTCACTAGAATGCATAGAAAAGCTGAAGGTCTCAGCAATCCTAGGCTTTCTCAGCGACTCCGGTTTGTACTAAAGGACGACTACGACCACAACAGGACAACAGAGGGAGTGGACCAAAAAGGAGCTCATATCTAATTGTATTTGTACTGTAACCTACCTACCTTCAAGGACTTAATACATTTCTTTTTAGAAAACTCATAGAATGAATAAATAAATACACACTATCACATCCCACACTTAGTCTTTACTACAAATGTAGCTTTAAATTTAATTAAAAACAATTAACTAAACGTAATTTCGAGTGCAATTTTCATTTAATTGCTTATAATTACAGCACTTAAAAATATCAGCTTAGTGAAATAAGGGAACTGCTCGAATTGCAAATATTCAGAGCTCACTTACTGATTAGTTGGCCCCGCTTGTCCCGCTGCGACTTGGTCTTTCTGTGGACGCGCCGCTCCTCGTAGCTTTGGTCGATCTCCAACTCGCCGGATAGCGAGGCGTCGTGCATGTCGGAGCACTGCTTGAGGTACCGCATCAGGGTCTCGTTCGCCTGCCGCACCTCCATCTCGCCGGCGGCTATCAGCTTTCGCTCGCGTCGCCTCCTGGACTCCGACTTGCTGCGCTTCCGCCGCGGACTCTTGTCGAAGCTGCTCCGCGAGCGCAACGATCGCTGGGCGGGACTGGCCTGCGGATCCGACAGCGACTGCTGCTTCCGAGAGGCACCAGTTCCGTTTCCGGTGCCATTGGAGGGCGTGGGCGAGCTCTGCTTGAGCTCGCGATCTATGTAGCCAAGAATGCCGCGGTGGAAGGAGGCGTCCGGCTCCAGGGCCGGTGCCTGCGGCGAGTGGGTGCGCCGGGAGCGATGGTGGTGGTGATGGGTGGCCGGTAGCTGCTGCAGCGTCTCCCGCAGGCTCATGGCGTCGCCGGAGGAGTTGCGGCTGCCGTCACTCTGCTTGGGCGGCTGCGGGGGCGGCGACTCACGGGCACCCAGCGAGGCGCTCTCCTGGGCGCCGTCTTCCTGCGTGGGCGGGGCATGGCCGTTAACCAGGACCACCGTCTGCTGGGATGTCTGGCTGGGGGAACCCACCAGCTCGATGCTGTCCGCCGAGCTCTGGGTGCTGATGCGACCGGCGCTGCTGGGCGTTCCTCCTCCGGTGCCCAAGTCCGCCACCGACTCGTTGAGGGCCGTGGCACAGTCCAGGGCCTCCTCCCGCTCCGGAGTGGTGGTGTTGCCTGCGGGTGGCGCCCCTGTCGCGGCCGCCTCGCGTTCCAGGCGCCTCTGACGCGCCTCTGTCCGTCGCTGCCGCTGGTGCTGGCGATGTACCTTCGCCTCCATGGGTCACTCCGCACTGCGTTCGCTCCTAGGCCAGCTGCATAACAGGTGGAAAACCCCTGGAACTTTGTGCTGCTGCAGCTTTTGACCCAAATAACGGTGCACTGGCAGCTACACCCACACCCAGACAGCCACACTCACAGACTCACACACACACACTCGCGAGCACTGGCACTACAACAACAGCGAATGCAACTCAGCTGCGAGCTGGTGGCATTTCCTCAAGGCTCTCCGCTTAATATTCTATTCGATTCGATCCCAGCAACGCGCAGAAAGTGCACCCAAAATATCCAGATGTCAATAGTTAGTTGATGGCTAAGCGTGTTATTCCTACTCGGCGCTATCCATGGCGATTTTGGATATTCTTTGATATTTTCGACTGCGAACGGAACCGGAAACACTAGCAGCGCGCGTCAGAATGTGTCCTGCAATAACAACGATTTGAGCATTGCTCGGACTTAAATAGACGTCGCTCTCTCAATCCTCGCTCTCGAGAGCTTTCTTCTGCGTCGCTGTCGGCGTCCGCGTCGCTGCCACTGTTAATATAGAAAAGAACAAGATAGAACGCTTAATACCCTGGCCTTGTATCTTTAGATACTTTTGGGTATCTCTTAAGTCCGTTTTAAGTATGTTTTAAATCTTTCTATTATAGAAAACTTAAAAGTGATGTCGTAATTCTTACGAAATTGTACTGCTTCAAGCTTTTGCCGATTACGAGATGGAGGAATGGCGCGAAAACTATTTACCATCTGACTCTCCAATCACAGGGTATGATACAAGAACTCAAACGCTGAAAGTATGTACAAAGGTCTTTGCTGTAACGAATACTTTGCAGAGGTTTGTGTCTGTGGTTAATTCATACGTTGAACGAGAATCTTTGTAGGCAAATATGCTTTCTCTACACATTCGATCTTTGCAATTCTTTCTAGTTTTTATTTCAATGATTAATACCTAATTTCTAACATATCTTTTTTTTCTCGCTTTGTGAGTTTTCTCCTCTTTTCTTCTGACACTCTTCCAACTTATATATTGATATTTTTGTATCTGATATGTTCTTCTAAAGTTTCCTTTGCAAATAAAGTAGTATGAAATGTGGGGACAATATAGTTTTTATTTTTATCTTATTGAACCAATCCAAAGGGTATCCTAGGTATCTAAAAGACCAAACAATGTCATAGATATGAAGAATAGGGAAACCGAGGACAATACACAGGTGGAGAAGCATCGACAGATTCATGTTTTTAAGCTGTTATAAAACAAATTGTTTGTTTCATCAATGTACATATGTACAATGTACATACATATGTCTTTTCCGAAAACACTCTCAAAGGCGGCATATGTACAGGCTCATTATTATGAACAGTCTTAACTTTGTTGGCTGTTTATTCACACTTAACAAATAAACAAAGTTAATTTAATGAACACCGTATCAGTATTTTCAATTGATATTTCAACGAAATGTAATGTAATAACTCGGCAATACCTTACCAACCCAATAGTTGATGATCCTTTTAAAGGTTTTCTTATTTCAGTAATTAATAACGACATTATAACCATGTAGACTTATGTAGAACAGTGTCGACCTTTAAGCAAATAGACAAATAGACTCGAATAAAAAGAACAGACTCAAACCGCTGTTAAGGCTTTAAAGAACGCCGACGCAAGCAGCGACTGCTATGCCGACGACGGCGCCAAAAGAGAAAGTTAGAGAGTGCAGGAGAGAGGCCAGAGATGGAGGAAAGTTCTCTAGCTTGTAACGTAGTAACGAGCCGAAAAGAGAGAGCGTCATTTTCTGAAAAAAAAGCTTTTCTGACAATGACGTCAACAGTGCGTGTTTGCGAGTGTGTGTCTGTGTTTGTTGGCATTATTGACAAATTCTATTTTTAGGCATCTATAAAAATGTGCGAGCTGAAGATGGGATTTTATTCGCAACACCTGAACCCAAACTCGAAAAGCAGCTGCGGCTACACTGCGAGAAAAGGTCGCTTGACTTGATGTGTAAAACTTAAATAAATTGAGTGCCCAAACATTGCTAATGCAGCAACCTTTAGCCTGCTTGCTTTCATTTTATAAATATTTTCATTTGGCATTTTGCAAGTGCATTTTATTTCGATTTTATGATTTCTCGCCTTATTTCTTTGCAGCTGTCATGCAATTTTAGGCAAAAACCAATTTCGCCCACTCATTTGTCCTTTTTCTCACTCCTCTCTCCCCGTCTCCGCCACCGCCTTCGCCTCTGCCGCCTCCTCATCCGCCCCCACTCGGCCGCGCTCTCGCCTGTGTAATCGATAAATGCGTGGAAATGTCAGCCTCACTGCGCAGCTTTTTCTCCTCTGATGACGTCAATGGAAAAAGCTCAAGCCGCAAACCAAAACAACAACAGTGCCTCCCCAAGGAGCCACACCCTCCCCCTCCCCCCTTACATATACAAAAGCCGGCAAAAGCTTGTTAGGCGTCAGGCAATTTGATTATAGTAAGGCAAGGGAAAGAGAAGGAAATGCCAAAAGAGAAAGGTGCCAGGAGAAAGAGAGGCTGAAAGGGAACCTTAGCTAATGGCCCTTGAAATGGCAAAAGGCATTCAGCCGGTGTCGGTATCATTTATTAAAATGATCCATACATCCATAGATATAGAAATCCTCAAATAGTATTATTACAAAAAAGGCAATAATATTCCTATATTGTAATCTTTTTCTAATGATAATAATATTAATAATAAAGGACAAAGTCCCAAATATTAAACAAATATTCATTGATAAAAACGATTACTTAAATATACTTTTCTAATTAGATTTATGTTCATACAAATATTTTCAACTTTCTTTAGGGGGCGTTATTCAGTATTCCGCTCCTGGGCTTAATGGCTCTCTTCGCTCTCCCACTACAGACAGATATCCCGACAGAGGCAGAGAGATTCCGTTAGAGAGCCGCCCAGCGAACGTCACGACCATGACGTCACACTGACGTCAGTGGTCTTATTGCCAAAAATGTACGGAGTAATGAAGGCGTCCAACGGAATTGTGCAAAAAGCCAGATCGATATAAGGGCATAAGTAAGTGAAGCTAGAACATTTTTACTAGACTTTTAGAAAGAAAAACGTGTCCCGAAAAGTTTAATCATCTCTAAGCCATTTTAAATGAAATAATTTACCCTATTTTGGCAGGGAAAAAAGATTTATTACATAAAATAAAAATTAGTATTCATATTTATAATAAAATTCCTGTATAATAATATTGAATGCTATTTTGGTTATCTTTAAAAACTTGGTCCCAATTTTAGCGAAAAGTGTTGCCTACTTCCAAGGGTAGTCAGCCCCTGGGAAAAACTGTAGAGATATTTGTGTGCTTCTAGTCGCCCTCACTTGGAGAGTATAGTCGCACTACCGATGGTGCACACAGTTACGGCAGATGACTCGGACTCAGATGACTCATCCGTTGATACCCTATCGGATGACGGCCTTTTTCCCCTTAGTAAATAAGATCTGATTTTATATAAAAAAGGAATTTGCTTTCCATTGCGGCGAGACAAAAGATGAACGTTTTACAAATCGCAAAAATTATACAAATTCGAAAACAGGAGCAACGAGTTTGCGATTTCAAAATGGAAATCGGGACATTTTTACAAATTTGATTATAGGAGCATGCCTAAATAAATTTATTTATTTCGCTTCGAAATCACAGCTGATCTTGATCAGGCAGCGCTCTTACATTTTTCGCTCGCAACATTTATCTTATTTTAGTATCGGCAAAAGCAAAAATTCAGAAAGCTATTATTTTCTCTAAATTTTTATACCTACCAATTGCAGGGTAATAAGTATAATTTTAGTCGGAAGTTTGCAACACAGTGAAGGAGACATTTCCGACACTATAAAGTATATACATATGTTCTCGATCAGCATCAACAGCCGAGTCGATCTAGCCATGTCCGTCTGTCCGTCCGTTTCTACGCAAACTAGTCCCTCAGTTTTGAAGCTATCTGAATGAAACTTTGCAGATAGTCTTCTATATTCTCTCACTACTATATATGTTGGAACGGGCCTGATATGATACATATCTATATCATTAAGCTGCCATAGGAACGATCAGAATATTTATAGGAACCAAATTTTAACTTAGTTAGTTTTCAACATGTTTTCATATAATTTGAGACATATGTACAAAATGGTATTTTAAAAAAAAAATTATAACTTATAGCTAATTTTCAACATATTTTCATATACTTTCAGACATTATAAATTATTTTAGAATTTCGGATTAAATTTTATGCAAATCGGATGATTATCTGCCTTACGATGTAAAACTGTAACTGTGAAACTGTAAATGTAGTTTAATAGGTAAAACGTTAAAACCGAATTTTTGTTATATATGTATACCATAAAGCCTTTATATATGTTATTCCTTTTCATTTGATCAAATTTGGTGAATTCATAATTTAATTGTAAGCTCATTGCAGCTTACAAACTTCAGCGTGCCGAAGTAGGCTTCCTTAAATTTTTTTTTTTGTTTTTACAATCAATTTTGATAAAAAATTATAGAACATGATATCAGTGTTTAAAAAACAAACTTTGTTTCATTTCAAATGATTTTGCTTTTGCTTCTGAAAATCAAGTATTTACTTTTTTGTAAGTCGTTTGCAGTCGAAGTTGTGAAACCAAAAAAAAGTGACTTTTGCTAACTCGACTGAAGCTTTTTAAACACTGCATGATATTAACGAGAGTGATAAAAATATATTTTCCTGAAAATCTAAACACTACAATTAGTTGAATAAACAAATCTTGTGTATTTTCCATCAATTTTGTAAACAAGTTTATATATTACATTCACCCCCAAAATCTTGCGAACCCACTGATTTTTGAAAAGTACAAAAATACAATACAATACGTTTCTGAACCGATATCTTTTGATCGGTAATTTTATATGCAGATTAAGTAGGTCTGAGAATAGGCTAACATCTAATTTTTGCACCGCTAAGTGATAAGGGTAGTCCGCAATACAGCTTTAGTCGCTGCCTGCCGAATGGCAGATTAGAAATTTTGAATCTATGGATGTGGTAGCCACGAAATTTACGTCAAGTTTTGTGTTTTTAAATACCCAAGATACACGAGCCGAACGCAATGAAGACTAAAACATCGACAATAACGCAGGTTTACAGTCGATAGACGCAGTCGATAGACGCACCGCCTACAGGTACATCGAGCAATTACATTGGATTGAATATTATTTTATTTATTTATTTATTTATTATTTAGGTAATGAAATAAGAAACGAACAATATTATTCAATACTATTTACATGTTTGTTTTTTATTCAAGAAAAAATGTGTTATTGATGAATGGCTTTTGCGATGGTCAGTTATTAGCTGGTAAACTTTATTAAGAACTCTTACATGAGTTATTATAATATTTTATTAAGAAATGTGTTGAAAAATATGACAAATTTGTATATACATACAATTTATAGGATTTTTTTCTTGTTTCGAAGCTTGGAAAAACATCGATGTTTCGCCGCCAAACATCGATCTTAGTTTTGAAAACATCGGGGACAAAGATGTTGGCATCGATGACATCGTTGTTTTTCCACCTCTAATTCGACAGCACGCAGATTATCTTAAATATGAAAATATCCACTGAAAGCAATTTCCAGGAAGAACAAAGCGGATCTTCGCAAGAGTCATTGACTGACACCATTTCTGTAAGACATAGTTGCAACAGTGATTCCCAAAAGCTTAATTTTAACTTTCAGATCAGCGGCGACTCTGACCTAGACGCTGTTTCTGCAGCGGGCGATCCAAACAAGATGATTCAAGAACTTCAGAACACGATCCAAAGGAATCTGAGCCAAATCTCGGTCCTCGAAAACAAGTTGAAAATTACCGAAATACATTTAGAATGTCAGAAGGATAAAGTCAAGGACAAGGACGATGTAATTAGAGTACTGCTAAATTCCGTCGAGCTGATCACAAAAACAAATGCACTAGCAATCAAACAAATGCAGAAGCCCGAAGCCGAAGTTGTCACATGTAATAATGATAATAACTTGCAAAAACAAAAAGAATCAATCAATTTAAAAGATGAAATGGAACCTAGAGTTCGAGAAAATTATATGGATCATATCGGAGCACAGCTGCAAGAATTGGAATGCCAAGCCAAAAATACTGCTGAATCTAATGAAAAGGACAATTATTTAGAGAAATTACAGGCAGAATTTGACAAGCGTAAGGAACAAAATAAGTCACTAGAGTTGAGCAATTCTGAGTTGATGGTAGAACTTGAAGAATTGAAATCAAAAATTATTGAGTCCCAGAAGATTGAAGGTGGACTAAGGAAGCAAGTTTCTGAACTAGAAAATAATTTTCTCAGCGCCTCTGCCAAGCTCAAGGAAAGTAGTGAAAAACTGGCTGAATATACTTTCAACATTGCTAGCTCTCCAGCCAAGGAAGAAACCGTGCCTCTAAATAATACCAAAGATCCGAAAATAAAAGAAATTCGACGATTTGGCATGCAGCCCTTCATGGCAGTGATTGAGGATATTCCTTCGGCTGGTACCGGTTGGATGGTTATTCAACGCCGTATCGATGGTAAGGATAGGTTTTCGGCAAAACCTGCTTCTGGCGATGGTCTTGGCGATGGTTTTGGCGACCTAAAAACTAACTTCTGGCTTGGCACTGAGATAATACACCAATTAACCACACGCCAATGGCATGAGTTATACATTCAAGTTGTGGATTTGGATGACGTAATTGCTTATGCAAGGTATGATCACTTTGAAATTGGAAGCAAAGATGAACAATACAAGATCAAGTCCCTTGGTTCATATTCGGGAAACGCTGGCGATGCGTTCCGTAGTCTTCAGAACGCCCCACTTGAGAAATGGACGTATTCTGATAAAACATTTTATTACTGGTGGTATAACGCTCAAATGGATTGGTAAGCAAATCATTTTTGTTTAATTGACTTTACTTTAATTTAATATTCACTCATTTAGCAACCTGAACGGAGAACATATGTTGGAACTCCAGGATCGTTTTTATTGGGGCCGTTGGTGTCCGGGTAAAAAGGCATGTCATCTAAAGTCTTGCCAAATGTTAATAAGACCAAGGACAAGTAAATAATGAAAATATTGATGCCAATTGTTCGCAGTAATTCTGCTAAAGTCTTATGTATGCCTTAAGTTAAGTTAAACGAAACGTTGAGTTAAGTTGCCTCCAGTGGCTTCCACAAATAATGCGCCAAGTTGTTTAAGATGAATGATTGAATCTATGGTAAATAAGTTTCGAAAATGTTTTCTTATGTTATGTTTTGGTTTATCTTTCATTTTTACTTAATTTACTGGATGTATTAATTACCTTGCGAATAATCATGAAGACATATAATCTTCTAGTATATGTACTTAAAGACTAACGCGGAGGGCTGAATCCTAAAGCCGATATAGTATGTTTTAAAACCATGAATATCTAATTTATGTTTTATGTATTTCCCGATCGTTTCTGTATTTATCTACATGAGTTGTTCGATTTGGTCCTACTTATATCCTATCAATCGGACAGGTGTAAAAAACAATATGCATAACGCCAATACATTTTAATAGATTCCTGCAGCCATTTATCTAGGAGCGAATCCAAAATTTGAGATATTCAAAATTTAAAAATTGATAACAGTTTTATGAAAGTGAATAATGATCTAAAATGCTTGAGGACACGCAGTATTAAAGATCAACAACATTAGAGTCGATATAACAAAAGATATGTAGTTCCAGGTCTTTAAAAGTGTGCCAAATTTCAAATAAGCTATAATATTCCTTCATTGTAATCTTTGTTTAATAATAATATTAATTAAAATAAAAGACAGCCGCAAAAATGAAATTAATGAAATAATCATTAGTAAAAACGATTACTTAAATATACTTTTCTAATTAGGTTTATGTTCAAAAAAATATTTTCAACTTTCTTTAGGGCGTTATTCAGCCCTTTATTTTTTGCTCCTGGGCTTATTGGCTCTCGTCGCTCTCCCACACAAAAAACCAAACAAAGGAAACGAAAAGCCAAAAAAAACACCCCCCCGCAACATCACGATCATGACGTCACACTGTCGTCAGTGGTCTTATTGCCAAAAATGTACGGAGTAATGAAGGCGTCCAACGGAATTCTGCAAAAAGCCAGATCGATATAAGGGCATAAGTAAGTGAAGCTTGAACATCTTTACTAGAAAAACGCGTCCTCGAAAAGTTTATTGACTTCTAAGCTGTTTTAAATAAAATAATTTATCCTATTTTGGCGGGATTAACTAAAGATTTATTACATAAAATAAAAATTAATATTAATATTTATAATAAAATTCCTTTTAAATATTTGATACTAATTTTTGTTGTTTTTAAAAACTATCCCAACTTTGTCCAAAAATGTTTGCCTACTTCTAAGGGTAATCAGCCTCCTGGGGGAAAATTGTATAGATAATTGTGAATATTTGGCATTTGGCAATTATCACCTTCTTGAATATTAGCCTAGTACTTGGATATCTATAGAAATTATCTCAAATTATTATAAAAAAGGAAAGGAAAGTTAAGGTATTAAAAACCAAAAACTACAGCAGAACCAGAGAATGCCTGCGTTTATTATAATAAATTAAAAAGCAAAGAAGCAAAATATTAAGAGAGGAATTTACTCACCATCCCTGAGCGTTGCCCATGGAAACCATTATGTTTTGTCGATGAATCCAGTCAAAATACAGGCTGGCGCAGTAAGGAACGCCTGAAACCTCGTAGTAATACCGAGTATGCCCTTGCTAGAGGCGCCTGCCGAGTACTTGGAGCCCTCGCCGGATCACTCCCTGCAGGCGGAGCTGCCGGTTCTCCTGGCGCCGCCGGGTCCGGCTGCCTTGGCACAGATCCGAATGCCGCCACCTGAGGTGCGGCTCAACCAACAGAATCTCGGCCAGCAGCAGCAACAGCGGGCTCAGATCAATCGACGGCAGCTGGCTCGCCGAAACTCCTTCGACCGGGATGTGGCCATTGTCGAGGAGACGCAACACTTTCCGGCCTTTGTACATCTGCTGCCAGTGGTGTTGCCCCAGCAGGCCCCGGAGCCGACCTTGGATGAGCTACTGGTAGGCCCCACAAAACGTGTTCCAGTCGAAAGACTATAAAATGAAGATGGGGTTTCCCTGTGACCATATTTCAGCGCAGGGTGACACAGCGCACGGACCTGGAGGAGGTGGAATCAGTGCGCCTGCGCGTGATCTCCTACACCATCAGCCTGTCACGGCTTTCGCTGTTCCTGCCACGCCTCCAGACGCTAGACCTCAGCGGCAGCGTGCTAAGTTCTCTGCGCGACCTGGGCTACGGACTGGTCCAGCTGACCCAGCTGGACATCAGCAACTGTGGCCTGAACAGCTTCGACGGCACCAGCGGACTGCCCGGAATCCGGGTGCTCATCGCCGACGGCAACATGATCCAGCGCGTGGACCCGCTGGCAGAGCTCGTCCACCTCAGGGTGCTAAGGGCGCGCAGCAACCGGATCAGCGAGCTGGGACTGCTCTCCTTCCTCGGCATGTGTCCCGAGCTGCAGGAGGTAGAGCTGCAGGGCAATCCCGTCTGCCGACTGCCCCTCTACCGGTCACTTCTGGCTCGCAGTGTTCCCACGCTTCTTCTGCTGGACGGACGGGCGTTGAACACGGCGCCGCCGGAGATCGAAGAAATTCCGTCGCCGGCCTCCAGTGAGCCGGAGTCGGCGGGCAGTTCGGAATTGCCGCTTCAAAGACCGGCCACAGCCCCCGTGCCCACTCCCGCTCAAATCTCCTTGAACGTCGGCATTCGGCGTCAGCTGTCGGCAAACTCCACTGCCACTCCGGTGGCTGGATCGGTTCTGGGCCTGGTGCGGCAGCGGCGTCGGCGCAGTGGCCATGCCTGGGTCAGTTCTTCCTCCTCCTCCGCATCCAGTGGACCGTCCTCCGCCTCTTCGGAGAGGTCCACACGAGCGCCGTCGGTGAGCTCCTCCTCCTCCAACAGCAGCCTGGACATGCAGTCATCGACCTATGCCTTCAGCCCGCACTCGACGCTGGACTAAGCCAAGTCAACGCGAAATGTTACCGTAAATGATATATTTTGTTTGTTCTTCGCCAACTTCAAGTTGTGGGAAAATCGAAAGCTCTTATAACGAAAATGCCAGATATTTGCAATAAAATGTATTGGCATTAATTATTATTTCTTTTGATTTTCAAGAAGGTGTAATTTAATTTTTCGATATTTACAAGCTTTGATATAACGAAAGTTTGCCAGATATTTGCAATAAAATTATTATGCAATAATTATCAAGGTTTAAGGTAACTTTATGTCCATGAAATGGGTTTGACTTTTACAAGTGCACTTTATTTAGACAACTCACAAAAGCAATACCATACAGGATGTCTACGTCTTAGCTGCGGTGGTTACAGGTGTAGTTTCTCAGTGCTTTTATAGTAACTTAATATCTGGAATTCGTATTCCTTATAGATATACTCAAGTAATTTCACAATATCCATTGCCTTCAGAGCAAATTCTGATTATTACAAAACAAAAAAAGGAGCTAACTTTGGCAAGCCAAAGTTTTAATACCCTTGCAGTAAGTAATTAAGGACTCGTATATGTTTTCGCTTCGAAGGCAGCTCACCAAATGCAAAATTAATATTCCGACAACTGAAATCTAGACTTCTTAAATTACGCAGGTTGCCAAAAGAACTACAGAGACTAAAAGCTGCTGATTATGAAGGATCTTGGAAATAAGGTGGAATTAAGCTGTAAGATATAGCCGTCCGATTAGAACCGAAGTTCTATACTAATAAAAATGCGGTCATATCTCTTAGTATACAGAAGTATGTTGTAAACTGGGAAAGCTAAAATATTTTTCTAACAATTTTCGTTAAATTCTTTGGCAGCCTAATGATCCGGCCTTTTCCATCATATATGTATAGTAGAGAGAAATATATGTATATAGAAGATACATATCTGCAAAGTTTCATTCAGACAGCTTAAAAACTGATGCACTAGTTTGCGCAGAAACGGACAGACAGACATGGCTAGATCCACTTGGCTGTTAAAAATTAGAATACCCTGCAAGAGTGTAATTAGAGAGCTTACTGGTTTCCCTTGAAACTTGACTTCAATATTAAGATATTTGATTGGTTCTTTTGCATTACTCCCTGTAAGGTTACTCCGTGTAGGTGTACTGAAAGAGCGCCGCCGAGGGCGATCGCACCGGCACCAACTGACTCTGGCCGTTTGGACTCCGGAATACCATGTAGTCGCGTCCGTTGATCAAACGCCTGACGCCGCCTTCAGAATCGTTGCCAAGCAGGACGCCATTTCCGAGCCCGTTTCCATTGCCGAGGGGTCGCCGCCAACGGTTCAAGGCTTCCCCGTGGCCGGCCCCGTTGAATATGCTCTGGTACGGTGGCGGCGGGGTGACATTCTGGCCATGGGTGGATGCACCCAGCAGCTGCTTGTGGCCGCTGTCCAAGCGGCGCCAGCCGCGAAGCCAACGGGAGGGGGCCTCTGACTGGCCGTTGGGCGAGCGGCCGATCCCGTGGCGCGCCCACTTGTTCGCCTCCTGGCGACTGTTCACGTAGCGGAACACCAGCTCCGTGCTGAAGACGGCCAGGGCGGTGGCGAAGCCGGCCAACATGATGTAGTAGGTCATCATCAGGTCGCCGTTCCGCAGTTGTCGCTCGGTGCCACCCAGGTCCTGTGGACAGATCTCAGCACTCGGCAGGTCCTTGGCCGACAGGTGCTTCACGATGCCCGACTCGACCAGGTTGAGGAGCCTGCAAGAGGTAAAGTCACTTCTTGTGGGCGGAGCACGAAACGGGCTCACTTACTCCGGATCGAAGAGCTGGCTCAGGTTCGAGCCGATGGGATAGGCGAAGGTGCGCTTCTTCTTCAGGAACGGCTCCTTGGCCATGGCGAACGGGCAGTGGATCTTCTCGTCGCTGAAGCTAATGGTCTTGCGGTACAGGTAGTCCTGGTAGAGCATTATGTTGATCGCCGGCCGGTCCCGCACGAACACGTAACCGTTCCGTTCGACGTAGTTCTGCAGGTTGTACGTGTCGTTGGTCTCGTCCGAGAACACGGCGTAGTTGTTCTGAATCATCCGATTCAGCATGGACAGAGACTCGTTAGTCTGAAATGGCAGAAGAGATCAGCGAGCATTTAAACTAAACAAAAGCTTGCTAGATATCTGTTTTTTAAAGATATTCATTAAATATTATTAGAGTATACCAATTACTTTTGAGTTGGTAATTAGTTGCTCTATCGATCGCACTCACCGTTCGAATGGCGTACTCCACCCCACCGCCTCGCATGGAGACAAAGTGTTTGTTCTTCGTCAGGATGTCGTTGACCGTGTTGTACGGCAGCGTGAACCTCGACAGGGTGAGGAAGGCGGTCAGGTTGGCCGTGTAGAAGGACGTCAGTATCGTGATGAAAATCCACCAAGTGGCAAAAAGCAGCCGTGTCGAGTCTGTGTAATGGTTTTTAATGAGTTTAATGAAACGACAAACGCATGCAAGGGCTGCAGTCCTAGTGGACATTAGCGCTGGGCGATAGGTATCTTTATCGGCCGATTGCACTTTAACCTAATTGCAGCTTACCGGCGATAGGGGACAGGGTGCTGCCCTGCTTCATCAGCGCCCCGTACACGAACCAGGCGCAATGGCCCAGAGAGTACGGTAGCTGCTCACGGTCGCCGGTTAGCCGGTTCCGCAAAATGATCAGCACGTAGATGATGGGCCCAACGGCCAGCAGCGAGACGAGGATCAGTATCCAGACCCAGAACTCGAACGGCGCCAGCAGGCCAGAGCCGCTTGCCGATTCCCGCGGCCGCTGCATCACCATTATCCACTCGCCCTCGTCCAGCGTCGTGGTCGAGTAGTAAACAAAGCTCCTCTGGTCAGAAAGCGAAGGTATGAAGGCCGCAGCCATGTCCGCTTTCTGAGGGGGAATTAGTTTATCAAAGTCGATCGCACAATACATATTCATCATCTCGTCTTACATCCTCACAGGGTAAATATTAGGATAGTTAAGATAGTTCTTTTTGGATTATGTTATACTTTGTGTTTTATAGCTCCCATGTTTACATACGATTCTACTCAACTTCTTAGAGTACGTCCACAAAGTTCCCATATAAAAAATTATAGCTCTACAATAGGACTGGTAAGGAACATTTAAACCAACCTAAACTGTATGCATGAATTGGAATGTGTTCATTAAATTTAATAGCTCTCGGTTTTATTACTTTTTCATTTATAGAGACAGATAGACAGGCTCAAAAGATAATGGTGACTCTGCATTATTGTCAGAGCCGATTTTAGCACGGGGCCCCCACAGATTGGTTATGGTTATTTTTTGTATACATTTAAACATGTACGAATACAAAAACTGGAAAAATAAAAACTGAGAGAAGCTTTAGATTAAATACAATACGATGAGGAGCAGAAAGATATTGTGAGAATCGAAGCAAAGAGGCTCTTTCCGAAAATCTCCAGCTTGGAGATTGCATTGTACACTCTTCGGACAGCACTCCCCAATATTCAGATTGCGTTGAGAATTTATCTTGTTTTGATGGTCTCTAATTGAACTGGCGAACGTTCATTTTTAAAACTAAAAATAAAAAAAAATAGATTGCGCACAAGAACTACTATCATCATTGCTTAGCATCGAGAATGACTTACTTCGAGAAATGGACTTCACAGAAATGATCGATAGTGTCGCAAAGAACCGATCTAGAAAAGTCGCCTTGGCCTAATTCAATTGATTGTGCCATTGCTGAACTGAACTGAACTACAGCAATAATATAACCAATGAAAAATTCAAATATCCATGACTGTCAAAATTTATATATTCATCGATAAGACAATATTGAATTGATATAAATTGATATAAAAATTGAGATATTTAAATTATATAAAGGGCCTCCACTTGAATGGTGCCCCGGGGCCCCCAAACGTCTAAATTCGGCTCTGACTATTGTACAAATTACTAGTTATAAAACATTACACTGGTCTGAGCAGTTAGAATGTATTTAACCAAGCAAATTGTCAGAAAGGTGATGCTGGTACAAAAAAAATATATATTATTTATGGGGTCGGAGAAGCCCTCTACCCGGAATTCCTTGAAATTGAAATTATTAGTCTGCATCATTTACTTGTTCTGCAATGCCATGAAAATCTATTGAGCAGCCAAAGTGTAAGAGTAGAGAAAAATATTTCTTGTACATACATATATGTATGTACATATAATAAAATATTTTCACTAACAGTCAGATGTTAAAAACGATGTATAATCAATCAAATTTAATGACCCATGATACAGGTATACAGGTCTTTGGAATTACGTTTGGTTATCACTGATGAATGTTCATATATCTTTCGCGCTTGAAGGTTAATTTAAATATTAATATTTCTTGAACTTTCCACATACATATGTGAACAAGAAAAACGGAATTAATCAGTACAAAGAAGGCGTGATTTTAAAGAACTTGGCCAAGTTTTTCATAAAATGGCATAACTAACAAAAATAGAATTATTATATAATTTAATACAGTTTGTACTGCAAAAAAACTACATACATACATCCTGCGGCCTTTTCTAACTTACACCTACTGCTATTTCTCTTCAACTAAGTTTCAACATTCTAAGACTTATCGCAACCCCGCCGGCAACTTACACTGCTGTTGACCATCTCGATGAGGCTACGATCATAGTCGGTGGGCGAGCCGATGATGTTGTCCTGGGGGACGACCACCTCGTACGTGAAGTTGAACTTCTCTTTGAGAAAATCGATGATCTCGAAGGATACGCCACGACCGATGAGGGTGTCGTTTTCCAGCTTCTCCACGTAGCTGAGCGGATAGTCCTCGAGCGTGGCGATCCTCAGATGCCTGCCCCTTATCCACTCGCGCATCTCGCGCAGCTTCAGCTTCTTTCCAATAATGGTTTCCAGAGTCTCCGCGGGGGCATCTATGTCCACGCCGGCGTCCGAGGCCTCCAACTCCATGGGCAGTTCGGTGGGCAGGGCGGTGGGCAGGCCGGTGTCATAGGCCTGCTGGATCGGGTTCGGCGGCAGGGATTCGTTCAGCGGCGGACAAGTGGCGCAGAGGGCGGCGGCCACCAGCAACTCAATGCCAGCGACCATCCTGCAGATCTTTCTCTTTGACACTAGTTGAAAGTCCTCTTTTTCGCTTTCCTGGGCATGCTGTTCCCTGGTACAGTTGCGTTCCTACCAACGCCACGGGGCTCACTGAAACGGAAAGTGAAAACTTTGGATTACAGTTGTCCCTCTGTCCCGGCCAAGGGACTCGGATTGGTATGTAAATATAGACCATGCATGCTCGGCCACCCAGCAAATACAATTAACAATAATGACTAGTGCAAACATGACAGTGGGCCATTCGGCAGGTGCCGTTGGGTGGACATAGCACCAAACCTGCAACCCCTCCGCCCGTCGTATGCAGATTGGTGGCTCTGATTAGGCGCCGTTCCATCCACCACCGGGACAGGTTGTGAGCATTCCCAGGCGTACTATGGCTAATAAGTCGGACGGACAACAGCTTGAGAAAATACGTGGAAATATAGTTCAAGTCCAGCCAAAGTGGGCTATATCTTACACAGTCATTGGATAACCAATTTGGCCGGTCAAGGACATGGAAGCTTCTGGAGATACGGGAGTTCATCAAGGGGAGAGTCCCCAATTGAGGGCTTCGAATTGATTTTCTTACTTCAATGGCAAACAAATTATTGAATTTCTAGACTTGTGTCTTGGGTTTTAGCTAAGTAAAGTCAATTAACTAACAATATTTGCTTTCATGTGTATATTTTGTATGCATTTTAACAGGTGCAAAGAAGGAATTATTACATAATTTTCGATACGTTGCGTTCACTTTATGATAATTTTGTGAAAAGGTAAGCAATTTTAAGTGTTTTGCTAAAGCGAGTATAGAAAAGGCTATATGTATTTATCTTTTCTGGATCTGCAACGTAAATGCTTAATGCTTAACAATCTTATAAAACAATAATCCCACGGAACCTTTGTGAGGCTTCGAGTCTGAAAATCTGAAACCTAATGGATAACTAATCTGATCAGATATTAGCTCTACCCTAAAAGACCCTTACTTTCATTCACATTATTTAATAATTTTTTAATTTTTCACAATCCTTTGTATATGTACAGTATCTACAGTTGTTCTGGCTCAGCTCCCAGCTAGGATCTGCCGAACCGGCCATTAGAGTCCAAGATTTCGCTGCTCGTCAATCCACTTTGGCTGCACTTACAGTCCTCGCCATCGACCCGTCCTTTTCCCGAGGTCAGGATGCGCATTCCCTCTGCGAACTTGGGAAATCCCGACATGGTCTCCTTAATCGTGGTCATCATAACGGGAAGGTACATGAAGAAGTCCTTGAAGTGGCCCACAACCGTGTGATAGTCCACGGGCCTTCCGCCGCTCGGGTTCTGATAGTTTCCATCGATGTCTATGTCATTGCCGGAAGCAGAGCCAAAAGGTAGGGCCATGCAGGGCTGTAGAGCTATAATTTATTATATAGAAATTAGATAGTAGAACACTTGTTTTATATATGTAGTTATAAGCTAATTAATTTATATTTAATTAAGAATATTGAACGGAACATTTATAGATCTATTTGAAGCAAAGTTTATATACATTTAGACCAATAATGTTGTGTAATGTTAATTGGATAATATTCGAGCAAGAAATTACAATAAACCTTACCCAATATGAAAACTATTGCCACTGCTGGGAGCTGGAATCGTTGCTTGTCGTCTCTCATGGCTTAAAATTTCCGCAAATGCGCAGCTCGGGGCAAAGTGCATCGCAATTTATATTTTTCGAGTGCAAGGTAAGCGAAAAGTTTCAAGAACTCTTTGTCAACGCTTTTCTTGGGTTTATCTCTTTTGGTCATTCGCTTCATTAACGAAACACCTGAAACCATTTTTCATACCTGAGCTATGTCAAAGGTCTTAGGAAATGAGCACCAAACCTAAATAATGTATAAACATGTTAAGAGCTCTTTATAAAAATATTTCAATTACATATTCTAGTTTTATTTATTCCTATAATGACTGTTTTATTTATTTTTAATAGAGTTTAAAATTTACATTTTTTAATATAATTGAAATTTAATACGGGAAATATTAAGTGCTTGGCTTGTACCTATATTAATAGAATAAAATGTGGTTAGAAACCGAAAATAAATTCAAACATTTACCATTCACAATAATTCGCGTGAGATATCGATAGCTATCGTACTTTTCTTTAGTTCAGCCTTTTCCCCAACGGTGTCGCTGTGTTATGGCGGCAAGCAAACGAGTTTTTGAATTTATGGTCTCTACAATGTTGCAGAGGCAGACATGTAATTAGCATCCTAATACCCTGTCTCAGAGTCAATCAAATGAGACTTTATTGATAAATACTTGATTGGTACGCGAGTGTCCGGGTTCCATTGCATATACTATATGGAATAGTATAGTAAATATAGAAGTACTGAGCTCACACTCATTAGCATGGCTCACCAGGCCTCGCATTTAATTGTTGTCATTGAAATTAGATCTCAACAAGTTTGGGGGCCGTTAATTTGAATGTTTTTTAGTCGGGCAGGCATTGATACACTTTTATTTGAAATATTACTTAAATATTAGTTGAAATAAATAAAATTAATTGAAACCAGAGCTGATAACCTGATCGAGCTCTTAGCTACCGATGCTCTATAATACCGTTTGTTATATAATCAAATAATTCCCAATGAAGGAGCTAAACAAAGTCAGGTTTTTTAAGATATTGATTACATGCACAGATTACGTAATAATAAATAAATTATGTATTTCGCCAACTTAAAAACCTATACGTATAAAAACCTGGCATTGATAACCAGTTTTGGCGACATCTTTTCAATATTACAGCGATTAAGAATTTTCCAAAACAAATATGTGCCAATGAAATATGAGGGAAACTCCATGACCATGCCCCGCATGCGTAGATCCGAAATCGGAGCCCAAAAATGTGCTGACCGACTTGTGGGGGCGAACGGGGCCCAAGTTCAAAGTCAATGGCAATGCGCCGGCTGAGAAATGCTGCAATAAGCTCTTGAAATAAATGCGATAATTGATGTTTCTCTTTTTCTGTAGTTTCTGTTTGTTTTATTTTTTTATTTTGTTGCTTTTTTGCACTTGCCGGCGAAACCGTTGAGCGGTGATTTTGAGACCGGCAAGGGGCTGAGCTAGGCGGGCGACAACACGTACACGCGGGCAGGCAATTTATTTTTAAAAGCAGACACCGAATTAAACGACAATTATGATCCGGCTTTATTGATGTTCGGCAGTGCGTGCGCCTCGATGATGACTGGGGAAATAATGAGAATAAACTGTAACAGGTTTCATGACGCGCCCATTCCCGGCGTCTTTGCCGTGTGTCATCACACGCTCGGCGCTTATCGCTTATCACGAGGGTGACTCGCCACTTGTTAACGAGCTGAGAACTCTATTAAACCGGAATCTTGATGGGTTATTAATTTTGAATCTCTGCAGTAAAGGTAGTATCCCTTATGGCGCAATTAACAGTTGCCCATCTTTCCTCATACCCTTGGATTACATAGTCAAAAAGGTATATAAATTCCCTTCTTGGGTTTAAGATAGGTGTAATTGTAAAATTTAACTACTATTTATTATAGTCCGCCCAATGTTTCAATAGTCATTTTAAAAACACTTACCATTAAGTCGTATTCTTCAGTACCAAGTTGAGAGACCTATTAACAAAAATCTGACTGCCTTATTGCCAGCACTTAAGGGGTTATTTATTTCTGCTCGTCAAGCGGAACAATACAATCGCATGGAGCCAGAAATGAAGCGATTTGTTAAAGCGATTAAACTAATAGGCATCACGTAATTAACACTATTAATTATGAGCATATTTATAGTCTCGTGTTGCGGTAATGGATTAAACATAATGGATTAAAGATAAGTCTTTATTTAATTATGTTAATAGCATACCAATAAAAAATCATTTTTTTTAACGGAAAAAGGATTAAGATACCATTAGATAAACTGTTACCCTTCTTTTATTAGAAGCCTAGGAATAGGGGCTTTACCCTAATCCTACAGGCCGGCACAAAAGACCTAACATCTGGTCGCAGTGCAAAAAGGCCCTTTTAATAATAATAATACCCTATAAGGTAAACTATAAGGTCTGGAAACAGATTTTTGAAAAGTAATTTAAACATTTTTAAAAGGTTTAAGGAAGGGTATTTAATTTTGTAATATATTTAATTTCTTTTAATAAAACCAAAATAGTTCTCTCTAAATATATAGATTTATTTCACTTATTTTTCGTGTGGAAAATTTTAATCAAATAATTTCGATGACTCCACGTGTTACTTTTGAAGTTCTATTTTTATGATTTAACTGTGGCTTTCCTAGTGATTTATGGGCTGAGATTTTTTGATATTTCTGAGTAGGGAATATTAATAATTAATCGCTACTCATTATTATGGATCGCGTGTAATCGATGTCAATCGCCAACCAGGTCTTCAAGCTCTTCCCAAAAAAATCCACGTGTTTTGGGGTTGAGGAAACTCACCTATTGCGAATTGCCACGCCTATTTAACAACGGTCCGCCCCAAACAACATTCACTCACATAAAATCATGATTATTATTTATTTGACTTACTGATTATCATCAAATATTTACACTTAACATCTCGCTAATTTAAGCTACAAAAATATACGCAAAACTTGGAAAGAAGACTTAGGCGCGATATCACAGGGGGTAATTCACTGGGGAGAACAGGCCCCACTTTATGTTATATCACAAAGTCCGGACGACTGTTCTCCCTGGTGATGAGATATGGACGCCGCTCGGTGGGGCAGCGAAAGGTCTCGAACAGCCGGGTCACAAATCCGCTCTTCTCGCCCGGCATCTCCAGCATGTTGTTCCAGATGGCGTTGGCCGCAGCGGCGTGGCCCCGCTGGCTGAGATGGAAGCAATCCTCCGAGAAGAATCGGGTGTCCGTCTGGCCGGAGCGCGTGCGGGGGAAGTCGTGGAACTGTGAGAATGTCTGCACGTTTATCGTGAAGGTCTGAAAGTAAGAAATATAATTTAAGCCTAAGTGTTTAATCCGCAGGATTCTGCGATCTGTGAGCTCTCTCACCTCCGTATTGAACTCCTCCCTGTTGGCTATCTCCATGTCCTTGGCTATCCAGCGCTTCATGATGCCCTCGAGATAGTCCTGCTTAGACTTGCTCTTGCCCACTAGACAGGGACACTCGAAGCGGAGGGTGCTGGTGCAAATGGGCGGCAGACCCGACAGATTGGTGAGGAACCGCAGGTTGGGGGCGGGCACCACGTTCAGCACCAGGCGGGGCACATTATCCCTGAGATAGCGATAGGTCTTCAACATGTTTCGCTCGTGCCACTCAACCGTCCGCTCCGGTTCCGGGTAATAGCAGATGTCGGCGCAAAAATCGTTGTTGCCGATGAAGATCGTGACCAGCTTCCAGTCGGCGGTCATGTTCACGTTCGGATCGCGCTGCATGCGCCGCACCAGGACTTTGGCCATGTATGGCATGTCGCGTGACATGGCAGCCAGTTCGGCGACATCGAAGCGGGACGTGCGGTCCGTGGAGAGGCCGTCCTTGATCGCATACCCATAGAGGTTCGGATTGAACTCCTTGAGGATATTGGGCAGCGTCAGGTACTTGCGCCAGTCGTACTGCCCGCCGATGGACCACACCACACCCCTGTTCTCAACGGTCACGTGCAGCAGGTTGGTGGCGAATATCCCATTTCCGGCGGTCAGCGAGTCGCCCATGGCCCCGATCACATCGATGTCTCCGGGCCGCAGCCGGTGCACGCTGGTCGGCCTCTCCTGACTGCGTCTACCGGGGCCGTGCTCTGCGTCGCAGAACTCCAACAGAGCTCGAGTGCGGGGGTTTGATTTTTGGGTTTTCTGTCAGTGATCGAAGGGTAATTTATAATTATATTTATAAATCTAAATAAATCTGTGTGGTTAAAAAATTAAACGCCCCCCTTCATTTGTTTTTAAATACCTTATATTATTTCAATGCACTTCCATTCAGCTGCAATTTTTCTGCAATAAGTGTCGCCCATAAATTGAAATGAACTAACAGTATATTGGCACAATTTCGTATGAATTCTTTATTCCAAATAAAAGACAATGCTAATGAGAAAGTCACCCAATCGAATCCGGATCAATGATTGCATTAAGCACTGGACTTACCCCTGCCATTCGTACGCGCTGCACGTTTTGTGGATCATCGCCAGATCGGCCGGTAAAGGCCAGGCCCAGAAGACGCAGCGGACGGTAAGAGTTTCTTAAGGCTACGTCCAGTGACGTACGCTGTGACGTCACATGGGTGACAGAGAACAGGAAGAGCAGACCAAAGCAAATCAGGTTAGTCGATGACATCTCGGTAGACAGCTGCTGAGTGGAAAACCAGACGAAAAAAGATAAAAGATAAGACAAAAATCATGTAAGCTTAAGCTCTTCAGCTCAGTGTTCTCCGCACTCTCGGTTTCGTTGGTGACGTCCTCGACTTTGAACCAGTTCCCCATGCCTGGCCAAGACATTACACAGAAGCCGAGCTCAGGCCTCTTCAGTTTATTCACCTTTGGCTGTTTTTTCACTTTTGCCTTTTGTTTTGGCTGCGGCGGAACGGAGCCGACTAATTTTAACATTTTAGCATTAAATAATATTGACCACATTATGCTAATTTATTGCTGTGGCAGAAAACCTATCGGGAAACAAACGAAATGACTAATCGATTTGGCCAGGTGAGAATTGTATTTTGACGAAATAGCTCCACATGGCGTATTAAGTAAATTATAAGAATTTCTAAGGAACATCGAATGAATATTCGCGGGTCATTAAAGCAACACTAGAATGATTAACTGTTATTAATACTGCAAAATTTGACAGAATTACGGATTAAATAACAATTATATTTAGACATTAATTGGTTTAAAAATATTTATAGAACAATATTTTGATCCACTGGCAATTTCAAATTTAATTGTATTTATGTTAGCTGAAACCATTTATTTGTAGTAACCTAATGATAAATGCTTTAAATGTTTTGTACAGTCATTATAATAATAACACTCGAACCATTATTTTTTATTGCTTTTGCAATTTATGTCACTTGTCTCTTCATATAAATCTCTTCTATATCGCATGCACACAACTCTAACAAGTTTAATTAAAATTGCAAAAATCGATAAGTTCACAGAGTCGCCGAAGAGTGGCTTAAAGTTATCTAAATTATGTTGGACTGCATGCGGAAGTATCTACCGAAGAGGGAAACCGAAACGGAGCCATATAATAAGACAGCTAGAGAGCGTGCCAAATCCAGTTGTGATAAAGATTGATTTAAATTTCGATTTCATTTAGCCGAGCGAATTTGCTTCCTTTCAGCGCCACGCGAAACAAAAGACTTAGGAAACGAACGCGAATAAATAGAACAACGCGAAGACATACCTTCTTATGTGTATTTATGCAGCCACGAATTATATCCAAACGAGCTCTAATTTTGACCTGGAGACTTCTTATATCGCGTGGATTGTTAACTTCTCACTCCGTCGAGTATCGATTCTCGCTTCTCGATAAGTAAATCTTGCAACTCCCTGCTCCACACACGAACTGCACAATTACACGGGGCCAAAGGTAGAGGCGGTGAAAATGGGTAACTGATCAATTATTCCGGACCAGAGGCGCGATGAGCTCGTCCGGCTCCGTCAACGGCTTAGAACCAACTGCTCGGTAGAATTTCTGATTATGCTGATTTTATACGGAGTTCCAGTGGGCAGCGGACGGCTGCGCATAGAATGAAACGGAATGGAATACCACTAAAAACAAAACCACAATAATCGCATATACGAGACTCGCGAAACAGAACAAAAGTGAAATAAAATGAACCAGCAACAAAATATATTGGCTGTCAGAGACAGACCCAGAGCCAGACCCAGGCACACACGCACAGCACGGCACCGCACACACAGCGGCGAGTTCGAAGCGTTTAATGTGCGATGTTCACTTTCGTTCGGCTGATAAAAATAAAAATAGTTTCCAGGCATTACACCTGTCATGCGTGTCGTCCCGTCGCACCGATCTCGATTCTAAGCGGCCAGTCATCGTGTCTTGCGGCATGGGATGAAATCGGGCACTCTGCCTCGCCGGCGTTATAAATAGAAGAGCTCAGACTTTGGTCCAGACGCGATAGCCGTTTATAGACGCTAATTGGCCGATGCGGATTTTTAATAGTCGGGAATGCTATAAAATACATGTCTCCCATAAATATGCCTTTTGCGATGCCGTGGAGCTCGGTGAGAATCCCCCACCCGGGGGATAGCTAACTAGCTGTTCCCATGAGTCCGAAGACTCATAAAAACACTTCCTATACAAGTCCGTAGACGCGAAACACAGCCTAGGTACCTTGCTAGTGCAATTGACTAACCTTGTATCGATACAATATAACGGCAAGAAGCAATTAATGCGAAACACCGAATCCAAATCCAAAGAAGAAGCAGCAACAACTTGTTATAAATCAACGAGCCCAATCGACAAGAAGGAGACGTCAAAATACAACGAAATACAGCCACATCAGTCAGCTTCTTTGCTGATTTGTGACGTAGGCAGACAGAACTAAGAAAGGCTCAGCATGAATAAGGTACACTAGATGTCACTTAAGAGGATGATGCGATCCAAGCAGGGGCCGACGGTAATCTCTGATCTCAAAACCGTGCTTTGAGCATGATATCACTCAGTTGACCGGCTGCGTTTCCATTCATTCGCATTTTTCCCACAAATCGTAGAATTTTACAAAAGCAAATCAACAAAAAATCTTTTGAAAGTTTAAAAAAAAATTTTAAATAACAATTAAATTTTTATAAGTTTTTATAAGTTTTTTATAATATAATATTATTATATTATTTTATTATATTATTTCAGGGTATTATAATTTTTGGGTAGATGTTTGCAAAGCAGTGAAGGAGACATTTCCCACCCTATAAAGTATAGGGGTTCTTGAAATATAATATTTTATAAGTTAATTAAGGAAACTTGACATTTTTCAGCACTCATATTTATAATTTAGATTATATTAATATTTCAAATTTTCTGGATCGAAGAAAAGGGTAACAAACTTCGAAGTGCCTAAGTTAGCTTAATTTCTTGTTAAGATTACAGTTAATAATAATTTGAAACTTAAACTATATTAGGTGGAAAGTACATATCGAATTGGTAGTTTGGTAGTTTACAAACATATATATGGGCGTTCCACGCAAAATTAGCCACCAAAATTGTTTTTCCTTCTTATATTGTTTTTCGGTTTATTACTTGAAAATATTCGATACGTATTTTTTTATTTCAATCTGATACTTGGAAATTTCGAGAAATAATTTTTCTAAAGTTTCCCGTTTTTTAAAAAGATACTTTTTTCAACCGCATATACTGAGAAAACTAATGAGATACAAAAATGTGTCCAAGACACAATAAGTTAAACTAAAAAAAAAAAAAAAATTATGAAAACAATTAAAATTTAATCAAAAATTTAAAAATGTTCAAATTTGGACCTCATTTCATACTTTCGGAGCAGTGAATTTTTGAATCACCGCTCGCGTGGTAAAAGCGTACCGCAAGCGCGAATTCTGCATTTTTTCCCATCATTTCCCATCAATTATAACTGATTTTGTATCTTTTTGAGGCTCCGACCACGCGAGCGGTGATTATAAAATGCACTACACTTCACTAATATTTTCAAGAAGTCGGTACAAACTTGAAAAATTGTGTTTAAAATCGCTACCCGAAAACTGGCCGATTTTAATCGAACTATTTTCTGAATTTGACATTTTGTAAAACTTACAGTGCACAGTGGTCGGTCTTGTATGGAGCGGGCGGCCAAAAATACTTCTAGTGGAGATATTACTATGAAATGAAAGTAAATCTAGAAAAATATATTAAATATATTGTATTATTCTAGAATTTCGGTTTTAATTTTATCAAGATTGGACTACTATATTATATCATCTTGTATGAAGCGGGCGACCAAAAAATGCTCGAAAAACAGCGAGACGCCGCACAGTGGCGCATTAGATAGATTCGGGTTGCAAAAATCATAACTCTTGAACCAGTAGAGATATTTTCATAATTTTTTTTTTAAATGAAAGGTAGTTTTAGTAGCTTTCGATTGAGTGGTCATACTATATGGAGTGATAAATAGTAGATTTTATACTCGAAAATTAATGTTTTTGAGGCAGTTTTTCAACTTTATCATTCCGAAAAGACTTTTCGTTTATTTTCTCTGAAAATGCTAATATGGTGCATATTTAATTTTTAAAAACAAAAAGGTACATTTTAAGAAAAAAAAAATTTTTTTTTTTTACCATATTTTTGACTAATTTTCAATAATTTATGTACTTTTGTTCAAAATAATCATTCAATTTTACATTATTTAATATTGTTGAAGAATATTTAATCTTATAAATTCATTTCAAATCATTAGTGTCCTTACAAAGTCAGGAATTGAAAACAAGCCGCCAATACAGGATAATGTATGCCCGCCATACATTTCGTACTGCGCAGCGACTGCGCTCGTACCGATTTGCAAGCCGCGCGTTTTTACGCTGAGTTGAAGTAGCTTTTGCTTGGGAAATTCGGGGTGGCAGTTTGGGGCGCCGATCTCTTTTGAATATGATAAAGGACATATTCAAGAACAACACCTCATACGCCAAACCCATCTCTCGTGTAGTCTCATTTTGACATTCCATCAAGTTGAAAAATAGGTGAAAATTACTACTTCGATAAAACAGGTATACCTTCACGTGCAAAGATATTATAATTTTATTCTACCTTGGTTTTACCGAAATTTGATGACCCATTCGATAGAGACCATAACCATGCCGGTCGGTTACATATTGTACCTAAAAATCGACCGCAAAGTCGAATTTTCTAAAAACGATATGCTTTTTGCAACCGAAAGAGGTTTAACTTTGAACACGTGTAACTTCTAAAATAATAAACCGATTTGAATAATTTTTTGGATTCAACCCTTTTGAACTATTACCTGTCGAATGCAATAACAAATTTTACGATCCGTTGTCATCAAAAAGTTGATTTTTGCAACCTATCTGTATCTTTTGCGCCATTGTGCGCCGTTGTTCTTTTCATTGTTGCGCAGAGACTTCCAAAAACTAACAGCTGAAATTTACACCAAATAATCTGCAAATATCTTTTAATAGTTTAGTATAAGTTTGATCATTAACTTTTATTAACTTCACAACTAAAAGTCTAAGTGAACTTATAGTTTACGTATACTTTTTTACTTAAATTGGACACACTTTACATTAATTCTGAAAAATAAACAAAACATGCTGAGTGCATGGATATAATTAAAAATAGTAGCTAATACCTTTCTTTAAAATATTAAAGACTTCCATTTTTCACTTAATCTCTTTAAAATTTGTTTTTCAATTTTTCGTTTGAATGCCGCTAACACTGCAACGCACTGCAAAACCAATAACAGTTTGTTGCTCTATGTTTAAGAGTTATTCTTGAAGAAGATAGCTGGAGCAAAACAAAAATAAAGGCAGGGTATAAAAGGCGGTATTACGAGACAGTGTCGGCACATTTTAAGCTAAAATAAAAATAATTTTTTTATTTTTGGCCTATGGGATCGACCACAGTGCAATGATCGAAAAGGCTCATTTAGCGGCGTTTGTATTTTTGTATAAACATGGTTAGAGTTTGTATGAGTAGAATATATATGTAGCTATAACTAGACCAAAAAAACATTTTTTTACGTTTATATATATATTTTGTTTTTATTTACAAAATTAAAAAATATATATACAGTGGCGAGCAAGAATGAGTACATGTTCACGACTCTGACTTTAACCATCAATAAAAAGCCAACCACACAAGCAAATCAAACAATTTTTTTTTTTATTATTATCCTCAATTTATTAACTACTAATTTTAGAAAAAAAACATTGACATATCAAAGAGGGCAAATACTTAGAATAAAAAAACGAAATAAACTCACATAAACTCAGTTTTGCACGTTTTACGTTTTGTACCTATTTTCAATTTTCCACATCTCTTTTCAAGAAACATCACCCAGATTTACCTATATATTCGTTCTATTGCTATTTTCGGTAGTCATAGATTAGTTTAAAACGTGTTTTTGTGGAGAGAAATTTTTTTTGTGAATAATTAGAAAAATGTATTTATAAAAACCAAAAAATTCGAAAATTGTCAGAGAAAAATAAAAATAATGTTGTGAGCCTGGCCGAAAGTGAAAATCCTACACGTAATATTGCCGATAAGCTTGATATTAGCCATTCCGCGGTGGTTCCCATTTAGATGAGGCGATAGCTGACCCCCAAGCCTCAAGTCACAACCGGGATAAAATTATTTAAAAATTCAGATGCTCGTCCAAAGATGTCCGAAATGCTTTAAAACAAGCAATTAGTGATTGCCTGGTCTGCTACTGGACGGCTGGACTCTGGACTGCTCGATAAACATTGCAGGACATCGGAAACATATCGAGAGTTTAAAAGAACTAGCCGGCGTTTTCCGACAAAAATGTCCATCACTCTAAAAAACGGTTAAAACTTAGACTCATTAGACCAGAAAATTCGTTTTTAATCTTTACTGGTCGAATTGGGTTGATTTCATTTGATTTTTAACAAATTTTAACAGAGCTTTGACATTTTTGTCGGAAAACGCCGGCTAGTTCTTTTAAACTCTCGATATGTTTCCGATGTCCTGCAATGTTTATCGAGCAGTCCAGAGTCCAGCCGTCCAGTAGCAGACCAGGCAATCACTAATTGATTGTTTTAAAGCATTTCGGACATCTTTGGACGAGCATCTGAATTTTTAAATAATTTTATCCCGGTTGTGACTTGAGGCTTGGGGGTCAGCTATCGCCTCATCTAAATGGGAACCACCGCGGAATGGCTAATATCAAGCTTATCGGCAATATTACGTGTAGGATTTTCACTTTCGGCCAGGCTCACAACATTATTTTTATTTTTCTCTGACAATTTTCGAATTTTTTGGTTTTTATAAATACATTTTTCTAATTATTCACAAAAAAAATTTCTCTCCACAAAAACACGTTTTAAACTAATCTATGACTACCGAAAATAGCAATAGAACGAATATATAGGTAAATCTGGGTGATGTTTCTTGAAAAGAGATGTGGAAAATTGAAAATAGGTACAAAACGTAAAACGTGCAAAACTGAGTTTATTTCGTTTTTTTATTCTAAGTATTTGCCCTCTTTGATATGTCAACGTTTTTTTTCTAAAATTAGTAGTTAATAAATTGAGGATAATAATAAAAAAAAAATTGTTGGATTTGCTTGTGTGGTTGGCTTTTTATTGATGGTTAAAGTCAGAGTCGTGAACATGTACTCATTCTTGCTCGCCACTGTATATTGTTTAGTTATCTTGTTATTAAGTAATTAAGTTATTAATTATATACCTTTTTATTAAATTATATATATCTAAAAACAAATTCCTTAATTAATATCCTTAATTAATTCATATTAATATATTATAAGAATTAATATATGTATTAATGTGAATTAATTACGGATATTTTTTAAGGATAACATTTTATGTTACAAAAAGGTACAAAGATAGATAGATAAAAAAAAGCTCGGAAATGTCGTCATCACAGAAATTTGCATATTTTTGTTGGCTGTTAGTATTTTAAAGCGAACGCAAGGACGATATTACTTTGTTTATAATATTTGAAACTTTCTCCAATTTAGTTTTAGTTGAACATTTAGGGAAAGGTTTCTTAGTCCTCCCAGGAGTCGATGGCGTATCAATCAGTGATAGGGATTCATCCAACCAGGGTTTATATTTTGCTTCAAAATGTATTATGCTGTAGTGGCTCCTTCCATTTTTTAAACAATTTTGCACCTGGACTTCACTTTTTAATTTGAAATCAATTATATTGTCAAAAATATAACATTCAACAGCTTTAACTTTATTGAGAGACAAGCGCTTGCTATGCCATATACAAAAAAAACACCCGCTTTTGTACTGACATGTTATCTAAAAACAATATTATTATTAAATTATGGCTGCATATGGTTACAAAATGGGACATTGGACGATCACAAGACTTCATGCAAATATTTAAAAATAGTTGTAGACCGAATACCGGTGGATAAAAGAAGATCTGATCTAAGAAAGTTGTAGGTTAAGCTAATTTAAGAGGTAAGGGTAGAGTAAAAGTTAACAATACATTTTGACTACAACATATAAACACAGGTCACAAACAAAAAGTTATATTGTTAATACAAATCTTAAATTTTATTAAAAATGACTCCTGATGATTTATTTTAGCTAAACAAAATTTTTTGGCAATTTGTAAGGCGCAGTACAAAAAGGCTGAAAAGCTAAGTGAAGCTCGTGCTAAAACATATAGTAACTCAGTGCGATATATGTAAATGATTAAGAACAATTTTTTTTTGAATTTTAACGATTTGAAATTTGAATTAAACGACGCTAAATAGGCAATCTGGCAATATAAAATCAATATTAGTAACTGGCTAAAAAGCGACACCTGTTGTATAAAAATAAAGTGAACTTTTTCCGTGGCGTCATCTATCTCTCAATTTCTTCTATAAACAATTTGTAAAATACGGCCAGAGTTGCCAGACTTTGCGATGACCAGCGACCAGAGTTGCCAGACGATATAAATTTATAACTTTTAGAAAAATATCGATATATCGACATTTTAAAATGATATATATTACGCTGAGTTGGCAACCCTCACAGCTGATTGCAGGCCAAACAATCGCATAAGATCCACAAATCTCTGAAGGTCCACATGAGTGGCATAAGATCCACATTTGCAAATCTCGAAAGATCCACATGAATTCTAAAGATCCACATTTACAAGCGCCTAGTAGGACCACCTTCGCTGAGCTAAAAAGACCCACCGAACAGCTGAGCAAAAATCAGTGTGAAGTTATGTGTCGAAAAAATATTAAATCATTCCATTCGTTCGAATTTGTCCTCTTATTTTATTATAAGTTATTAACAATTTGAATTGAATCGTAATCTTCATCAAGAAGATTAATGACTACGTCATTAATTTCAATTTGGAAAGCTTTTCTGTCTTAGTTTTAATATTAATAAATCTGCATAATGTATTTAATAGTTAAAACATTAAAAATTGTCTCTATTTTGGACTTTTATACCCCCTTGCGTTTCTTCTGCATTATGCATTAGGCCTACGACCAAAAAGAAATCCAAAAGAAAAACTCTGCCTGGGGGCATCTTAGCTTTCATAATATATTTGAATTTGAGATTGGAGTTTCCCGCAGAAATCAGATACAAAAATAAGAAATATCCCAAAAAAATATCGCATATTTGATATATCGCCAAAACCAATATCGCGATATAAATATATCAATTTGAAAAAATATCATTCGATATATCGGTATTTTGATAAGAAATTTTCCGGATAAAGTACGACGCCCCAATACTAATAACTAATACTAATTGTTGTTAAAGTATGACGGCCTTGCGCTACATGGGATGGTTCACCGGCTGCTCCGTTTTCACGGCCTTCGTGTCCATCATTTGGCAGGCGTTCCTCTCACTCCAGGCTCTCAACAGGACGACGGTCCTGCTCACCGGTCTTCTGGCCATCGAAGGGTGAGGGACCCGGGGAGAGATTACCCTGCACTGGCTTTACCTTTACTCCTTGTCGCCGTCTCTCTAGGTCCTTGAAACGGTCTGCCGTACAGCCGGTGCCAAAAGTGGCCATTGGCTACGGGGCCTGCACAGACCTGCAGGTAATAATATTTGTCATTTATATATTTACATGTTATTAAAATATATCTCCTTCTCTGACCTGCAGATTAACGCCACCGAATTCCTGGGACGCTTCTATGGCCTGCGCATCCCTGCGGCAACCACCGGCTCTCGTGAGGTCGTCAACAACGAGGACGAGTTGCTGCAATCCTTCGCCTACTATTTCCAAAACGGGGCTGCTGCGGAGTGAGTACGGCATACGGGTTGAGGGTACTTTAACAATTATAGCTTTAATCCAACTTCCGCTCCTACAGAAGGGTAATGGCCAATGGTACGCTCTTCAAGCAACTGGTGGGCTACGCAAAGCTAATGGGCAAGGACACTAGTGCCATCCAGTGGTACATGGGCGGCAACGCACCGCTGATGGCCGTGCGCTTCTTTATGGAGGGAGCAGACGTCCTGCTAGGCGCCCACATGTCCAAGAAGTATAATTGAAGCCCAAGCCGTTTCCACTGACCTTGAATTTAATACGTAATCTTTTGACAGATTGCGTCCGCTCCTGCCCAAGGAGATTAGGCTGGCGGGTGACGAGATCCCGGACGATGATATACATCTGATACTGGAGTACAAGGCAGGCGACACCTGGGGCTCCTATGTGGCGCCTCGGGCCAATCGCTACATCCTGCACAACGACCGAAACAATCCGCATCTTAGAGCCCTGGAGCAGCTGACTGACGCACTGAAGGTCTATCATCCCCAGTTGCTGGTGGTCAGCGGGCTGCAAATGATGGACATGTTCAGGTTTAATCCTGGTGAACGCGAGGCGCGTCTACAACAAGTGCAACGGCAACTAACCAGCCAACCTCCGGACACTCTTAACCACTTCGAGATGGCCTCCTACGTGGAGCTTCGGCTGCTCCAGCAGCTGCGACACTTTGTCCTGCCCCACGTGGACTCCTTGGGCATGAACGAGCAGGAGCTGGCCAACCTCCAGCAGGTGCTGGCCCACGGACGCACTACGCTGGCCACTGACTGGAATCCGCGTATTGCTCACACCCTTGACCAGATGCGGGAGGTGTTCATCAGCCTGCTGGAGAACTTCGACGATCGAAGCACCGCTGACCCCAGAAGGCGACGCATTTCACGGATTCATGTGCACACGCTTGCCTACCAGGCCATCCTTACCACGGCCGGCTCCCAGTGGAAGAACACGCGGGCGGCGGCGGCCAAGGCGGCCCTCACCGCTCACCGCTACGTCTGCAAGTCGCAGTTTGTGAGTTTCCCTTATTTGGTATTTAAAGAAAAATCAAAGCTACCAAATCACACAATTCACACAGATCAATCCGGAGGCAGTGCAGCAGGTGCTGGATGACAGCTTTGCCACCTCGGCACAGGAGGACGCTCCTCGCATGCGAATAGGCGCTGCCAGTCCGGTGCCCTGCTGGAGGGAGTACATCGAATACGGCCGCCAGCAGCGGCGGCGTCTTGAGGTCGAGATCTGTGTGGCGCCAGTGCTGGTGTGCCGCGAGGCCAGAAAGACGGCAGGCGCAGGCGACAACATCTCCGCCTCCGGACTGGCGGCACAGTTGTAAAGGCGGCGGCGGCGGCGGCGGACCAACAAGACTGCTTAGTATTACTAGAAACCTGCTGCAATCCAAGACTCGAATAGAAGGCCAGGATGTAACCCCGAAGCATCCCCACCCCCGCAGGATGGACTCGGCATTCTTAGCACCTTAGTGACCTTAGAAACGCGTTACCTTCTAACTCAGAAATTGACGAAATGCTCAACAACGACTCCCCATGACACCCGAGACATATCCAGATGATCGTCATTTACGTATTATTCATTCCTATCGCAAGAGCATCGAAATTCACCTAGTCCTCCTACGTTAATCACTAATTCTCTGTATATTTTGTACTTCTGCGTGTCATTCCTACTTATTTATCTACTTCTTTTTCGCGTAAAGAAGAAACCGTGGTGAATTTATGCCTCATTCTAAAATGTATGTGTTATTACAAAATCTAAAGCAATAATATGCTTAAAAACGTGACAATTGGCGGCCTTTACAATTAATGTATTAAATTATCTCCGTTTAAGTCAACACTTCAAAAAATGATTAACTTGATAAGGGTAAAAATGTAGCCGCCTTATGATTGCAAAACCCAAATTTTGTATTGAGAAACCTCTCAAGATTACCACTTTATATATTTGTTTAGCATATCCAACTTGCAATTTGTTTTTTGCACTTGATTTTATGATTTCAACAAAAACTACACATGTGTTGCGTTTAAGGAGCCAAGGCAGTTTTATGTTAAGACCTCCAGAGTTGGTTTTTTTTTTCGTATTTGATACCGAACGAAGGTGCATGTCGTAAGGCCCACTTTCAAAGCGTTTTGAAACTGGGCAGATGGGCATGTCCCCGATCCCATTCACAAGCTGCCTTTTCCCTAACCGTAACACACTTGTCTGTACGCCTACCTATATATATTTTTATACACTTAAGTATACGCATATGTATGTACTTACAACTGGCAGACATAGAATAAATTCCTGTTGAAAGCTTCAATTTGATAGATCACTAGAAACGCGGAATGCTGAAGCTGAGATCCCTGAACCCAGCACGATGTGTCGCCCGAGTCCGTCGACTGGCCAACATAACCGGCAAGGCAAGGAATGCCCCGGACAAGGAGAGGGCCTCCTCTAAGGCGGATTCTCATTCCCAAAACCCGAAGGAGGATGTTCCAAGGGTGCGCAAAAACGAAAAGATGCTGCTCAGCCACATCATTCAGGATATCCGGCGGAAGCCCCTAGAGGTGCCCACAATCATTGGCGACCAACCGGAGTACACCATGGACAACCAGCGAGTGTCCTCGCCCCACCAACTGACGACGATCCTGGCCCAGGTGTACTGCGCTAATCGCAAGCAAATCGAGAGTGCCATTAGCTCGGCCCTGGCTGCTCAGAACACTTGGAGTCTGGTGCCCACCCCTCAGCGCCTGGCCATTTGGCGCCGGGCGGCGGACCTCATAGAGAAGGACCAGTCACAGCTGCTCACTTTCCTTGTGCTGAGCCTCAGTAAAACGCTGGACGATGCTAGGCGGGACATTCGACGGCTACTCACCTCGCTGAGGGCCAACGCGGACTACCTCGAGCACCTGTCCGATCTGCGATTCGAGATCCAGGGGGACATGAACGTCTTCCCCAGCTTCCACCTGCGGCCCATGGATGGCTTTGTGGCAGCCCTGGCTCCCTTCGAATCGGTGGCACTGTCCGCAAGCCTGGCCCTCTGCCCGGCTCTAATGGGCAACACGGTGCTCTGGAATCCCGCGTTGGAGGTGGCCCCAGTCAGCTTTCTCATCCACCGGGCCTTCCTGGAGGCAGGCCTCCCCGCCGGGGTGATCAACTTTGTGCCGGCCAACAGGCGGCTGTTTCTGGACACCGTCACGGATGCCGTACACTTTGCCGGACTCAACTGCCAGTGCAGTGCGTCGGAGTACAGGCATGTGCACAAGTTGGTGGGCGACAAGCTGGAGCGCTACATCTGCTTTCCGCGCCTGGTGGCCGAGTGCCCCGGCCAGAACTTCCATTTCGTTCATGCGAGCGCCAAGGTGGAGACCGTGGTCTTGGCCTCCGTGCAGGCGGCCTTCGGATACGCCGGGCAGTATGCCAACTCGCTGTCCCGCATGTACGTGCCCTCATCTTTGTGGCCTCGAATCCGCGACCAGTTGGTGGAGGCCACGAACAGTCTGCACATCGGGGATCCAGTGGAGCCCACAACGGACATGGGAGCGGTGGTTAACGTGGAGGGATTCCATCAGATGGAGAAAATGATACAGCGCACAGAGAACATGGAGCGGCTGTGCGGAGGCACCTGCGACGACAGCATAGGATGGTTTGTCCATCCGACGATAGTTCGAGTGGACGACCCACTGGACCCGCTTCTGTGCGAACCCTTTGTCGGACCCTTTTTGCCGGTGTTCGTGTACCCGGACGACTCATTTGCAGACGCCCTCAAGCTGACCGCCAACCAGTCCAGGTACGCCCTGTCCGGCTCCATATTCGCCAACCGAGACGAGGTGATCCTCCACTGCCTCAACCAGCTGCGCATGTCGGCGAGCAATCTCTATGTGAACGAACGCTGCACTGGCAGCAACTTCGGACTGACGCCCTTCGGTGGCAACCGGTTGTCCGGGACGAACGACAAGTCTGGTTCCGCCTACTTCCTGATGCGCTGGTGCTCGCCGCTGCTGATCGAGGAGACGGTGGAGGATCCAGTGCCGCCCAACAGATAATAGTGAATGCATTCTACTTCGCGGGAAGTGGCCAACACTTTTGTAACACATTTAAAAGAGCTTAAGTATGTATTATTTTCTTAAATCCAAGGTGTGCACGATATTTAAATTGAAAGTTTCGTTGTCCAGAATTTAATTATAATTCGAAATTTCGTTAAACAAATAAAATAGTATTCACTTTTCACTCCATTTTGACCCAATAAATTATACATTTTAAACATCAACATCAGAGCCGATTACAACCAAAGATTTGGTCATATCGACTGGACAGTTGTTGATCTTTAATTCACATACAACGAATTCTCAAGCATTCTATGAAGATCTTTATCCACTTTTATAAGAATATTATAATATATTTTTTTTATAATATATTTTATTATATTTTGAATAACTCAACTTTTGGATTCGCTCCTAGAGAAATGGATGCAGAAGTCTATTTAAATGTATGGGTTTGGTTTTTTTACACATGTCCGATTGATAGGATATACGTAGGACCAACTTATGTGCATAAATACAGAAACGATCGGGAAATACATAGAACATAAATGAGGTCTTCATGCTTTTACTACATACAATCCGCTTTAAATACATATGAATATAGTTTTCATGACTATTCGCAAGTTAATTAATACATCCAGTAAATTAATTAAAAATTAATATTAACAAAATCATAACATAACAAAACATTTTCAAAACTTATTTATCATAGATTAAATCATTCATCTTAAAGAGGTTGGCGCTTTGGCACATTATTTGTGGAAGCCACTGGAGGCAACTTAACTTAACGTTTCGTTAAACTTAACTTAAGGCATACATAAGACTTTAGCAGAATTACTGCGAACAATTGGAAGCAATATTTTCATTATTTGGATTAACTTGTCCTTGGTCTTATTAACATTTGGCAAGACTTTAGATGACTCTGTTTACCCAGACACCAACGTCCCCAATAAAAACAAAATATTGGTTGGCCTGCACACATATGTTTGCCGTTCAGGTTGCTAAATGAGTGAATATTAAATTAAAGTAAAGTCAATTAAACTAAAATTATTTGCTTACCAATCCACTTGATTGTTATACCACCAGTAAAAAAATTGTTTAGCCTCATTATCCCATTCCTTAAGTGGGGCGTTCTGAAGACTACGGAACGCATCGCCAGCGTTTCCCGAATATGAACCAAGGGACTTGATCTTGTATTGTTCATCTTTGCTTCCAATTTCAAAGTGATCATACCTTGCATAAGCAATTACGTCATCCAAATCCACAACTTGAATGTATAACTCATGCCATTGGCGTGTGGTTAATTGGTGTATTATCTCAGTGCCAAGCCAGAAGTTAGTTTTTAGATCGCCAAAACCATCGCCATAAGCAGGACATCCCGAAAACTTAGCCTTACCATCGATACGGCGTTGAATAACCATCCAACCGGTACCAGCCGAAGGAATATCCTCAATCACTGCCATGAAGGGCTGCATGCCCTCTCGTTGAATTACTTTTATTTTCGGATCTTTGGTATTATTTAGAGGCACGGTTTCTTCCTTGTCTGGAGAGCTAGCAATCTTGAAAGTATATTCAGCCAGTTTTTTACTTTCTGCCTTGAGTTTGGAAGAGACGCTGAGTAAATTTTTTTCTAGTTCATAAACTTGCTTCCTTAAACCATCTTCAATCTTCTGGGACTCGATCATTTTAGATTTCAGCTCGTCAAGTACTCTAACTACATTATTTTTTTGACATTCTAAATGTATTTCAGTAATTTTCAACTTGTTTTCAAGGCTTGAGATTTGAATCAGATTACTGTTGATCGTCTTCTTTAGTTCTTGAATCATCTTGTTTGGATCGCCCGCTGCAGAAACAGCGTCTAGGTCAGAGTCGCTGATCTGAAAGTTAAAATTAAGCTTTTGGGAATCTATGTTGCTGCTATGACTCACAAAAATGATGTCGGTCAATGACTCTTGCGAAGAGCTGTTTTGATCCTCCGGGAAATTCATGTTTAAGAGAATTTGCGAGCGAGCGAATTAAGGTGAATTGGCAGAAGCTTCTGCCAGGAAGTAGAGCTGGGATTTGATTCGATTTTATCGATTTATTCATTTTTCTTTTTTTTTTAAATATCGATTCTTTTCATAAGAAACGATTCTTGATGTTTTGCCAAAAAATTGCTTTTGAACTCGCAGTGCAAAAAACTGATCAGGTTATTTGGCTAACAGTTAACCTCAGGCCCGTGCGCAGGAATCATCAAAATTTTGAATGTAATATCGAAATACATTTTTTTTTTCAATATTAATTGCTACCCGTATTTTAAAATGTTGGCACTGAAAAAACAAAAAATGAATTGTCAAGTTATTTGCACTCTTTTACTTTTTTTATCCACCGTTGCCAATAAGAATTTGTTCTTGAACAAGATCAAACATGTAAATAGTATTGAATAATATTTGTTTGTTCTGTTTTAATTTCCTTTCAATAAAAAAATGAAGTCTTCAAATTGTTAAGAATTTAAATAACTTGGAACATTTATGCAATTAATATTAAAAGTTGAAATACAAATTTTTTCAACGGTGTTTTCCGCTAAAAAAGACTGAAACATCGATGTCCGTAAACGTGATTCTTGTTTGTTTGTTCTTGTTCAAGAATAAATGCTTATCGACAACGGTCGATAGACGCCTTGTGCTATTGTCACTTATTCTTTTAGAATATAATATTTTATTCAACAACTTTATAAAAAAAATATGGAAAATTTATTATATAAAAACATCGATGCTAAGTGATGTTTCGAAAACATCGATGACATCGGTGTTTGTCCATCTCTATAGCTCGGTTTTTGCCCATTTCGTTCAGCGGTCATACTGCAAACACAAACTAGAAAAAAAACGTGCGGTGTCGAATTAAAATTGCTAGGATTTACCGTGAACCAAGGAGGTGTTTTTGCCCATTGTCAACGAAAACGTGCGTAACAAATCCCCCACAATCAATAACTGATAAACTGGGTGAAAATAGGTTTACGGATCGAATTTTACCCCGACTTGCGGTGTTTGCGCGTGCAAGCGAGAGGGAAGATCGAAGGCCGGACGCTAGAAATTTCCATTCTCAGGCGAAAACCGAAATCCATAATTAATGTGAATGTGAAGAGCATATATCGAACCGAACGTTCTGGACTTAATTGTCAACCAAAAAGACCAGATAGCTAGCCGACACGTGCCTGCCTGTGTGTTTAGTACAATTTTATCTAACTCCCGTCTCTCTATGTGGGTACACATATGTATATTTTGCAGTATCACTGGAAAACAAAGAAAACTGAGCGATCGCGTTGTTCCGCCCCCCGAATCTGAAACAAGCTACAACACCACCAAATTAACTTAATTGGAAAAGCGGCCAGACGACAAGGAGGCACAGAAAATGTCCGTGATTGGCATCGATTTTGGCAACGAAGGCTGCTATGTGGCGGCGGCCAGGTCCGGCGGCATCGAGACGCTAGCCAACGACTACAGTCTCCGGGCCACGCCGTAAGTACTCCGGGCATGTTCCCCGGGCCTCCTATTGGCCCAGTTATGTTGATAAGCTCGCCGTGCATAATCGTTCGACTTTTTGCCCTTTGAGGTTATGTCGAGTTTGTAAGTCATGCCTCGCGTATGTGTGTGTGTGAGTGCCCGTAAGAGAGCGCGCCTAGAAAATTCCATGGTTGTTATGGGTAACGCTTCGGAAAACAAACGTGTATCCAGCCCAGTCTGATGCATACATATGTACATATTTTTCATACTTATTTGTGTGCAATACATTATGTATTTGGATGTGGCGGCCTAAATTTGGACGACTGCGCTTCCATAAAAAGTGTTGCAAATTGCAATTCCAACCAGCACGCACCTCTCTCGTCATCTCTCTTCTCCAATTTATTGCCCTGCCTAAAAGCACATTCGGCGCCTGTATGGGTGCTGTGTGCCTTTGATTTGAATGCGTGGGATTCCGATTTCCACTTTCTGTACTTGTCCGAATTAACTTTTTTGGCACACTCACCCGCACACACGCAAAAAGCGGCCAATGCATGCGTCATGCGGTCAAAAAGGCAGCATCAAAGGTGAGAGGCGAGAGCCAGCGAGCAGCAGCTGTTGTGAAAAGAGAGAAAGAGAGAGCGTGGAAGCAGAGATACGGCAAAGGGAAAAAAACGTGCAGAGCTGTCAAAAATAAATCCAAAGCCGGCAAACACAGACAGCACACATAAGAACAGGCTGGCGCATACAGACACAGTGGAGCCCGCATATGTTGGGCCGCCGATTAAGGAATTTTTTGTTTTTAAAGTTTTTTTATACGCCCACGAAATCTATGAATAATACTGATATAATTCAATAATTTTGTTCTATATATATTTTCAATATCATATTGTTTTTGTATATAATTTTAAATTCAAATTTTTGTATTTTGCTATTAAAAATTTATAGAAAACACTGGAGTTAAAAACTAAACCCTATTCAATTTTAAAGACATACGAAAACAGCTGCCGCCTTAGTGGCTTCTCGCTTTATTTACTTAAACCGGATGGTTTTTATCATTTTATCCATATTTAGTATGATCTGTTCAGTTGAGCTAACCGATAAACCGTACGATTTGCAGCTCCTTTGTGGCCTTCGATGGGAAGAAGCGGATCATTGGCGTGGCCGCCAAGAACCAGCAGGTGACAAACATGAAAAACACAGTTGGCGGATTCAAGCGCCTGCTCGGCCGTAAATTCAACGATCCCCATGTACAACACGAACTCACGAGCATTCCAGCGCGCGTGGAGGCGCGCGGCGACGGCAGTATCGGCATCAAGGTGAACTACCTGGGGGAGGATAAGCACTTTGGGCCGGAGCAGCTGACGGCTATGCTCTTCACGAAGCTAAAGGAGACATCGGCGGCCGCGATGCAGACGCAGGTTAACGACTGCGTTATCGCCTGTCCCGCGTTCTTTACCAACGCCGAGCGCCGTGCGCTCCTGGACGCCGCCCAAATCGCCGGACTGAACGTTCTGCGGCTGATGAACGAGACGACGGCCACGGCACTGGCCTACGGCTTCTACAAGAACGACCTGTTCGAGGACAAGCCGCGCAACGTGATCTTCGTGGACTTTGGGCACTCCTCACTGCAGGTCAGTGCCTGTACCTTCACCAAGGGCAAGCTGAAGATGCTAGCCAGCACCTGGGACCAGATCGGCGGCCGGGACATCGACCTCGCCCTGGGCGATTACTTCTCCAAGGAGTTCCAGGAGCGCTACAAGATCAACTCAAAGACCAATGCCCGTGCCAATCTGCGTTTGCTCACCGAGATCGAGAAGCTAAAGAAGCAGATGTCCGCCAACAGCACAAAGCTGCCGCTGAACATTGAATGTTTCCTGGAGGACATCGATGTCTCGTCCTCCATGCAGCGTTCACAGATGGAGGAGCTTTGCTCTCCCGTCTTCCAGCGCGTCGAGCAGACGTTCAAGCGCCTGCTGACCGAGTCAAAGTTGCAGCTGGACGACATCCACTCGGTGGAGATTGTCGGTGGCAGTTCGCGCATTCCAGCCGTAAAGCAGTTAATCGAGCAGGTGAGTTCTACCCTCAAATACTTTCGTACTTTTGTGTGATCTACAATTATTTTACTGCCTTCTGTGTAGGTCTTCAACAAGCCGGCGAGCACTACTCTCAACCAGGACGAAGCTGTTTCCCGCGGCGCTGCTCTGCAGTGCGCCATTATGTCGCCGGCGGTACGCGTTCGCGAGTTTGGCGTCACCGACATACAGAACTACGCCGTGAAGGTGCTGTGGGACAGCGAGGGCTCCGCCGCTCCGGGAGAGATCGAGATCTTTCCGCAGTTCCATGCGTCGCCGTTCAGCCGCCTGCTGACCATCAACCGCAAGGGACCGTTCAACGTTTCGATTGTTTATGGACAGCAAGTGCCATATCCGGATCAAACGATTGGCGTGTGGAAGGTCAAGGATGTGAAGCCGACGGAGCGCGGAGAGGGCCAGGATGTTAAGCTGAAGGTGCGCATTAACAACAACGGCATCGTGCTGATCTCCTCGGCCACCTTGGTGGAAAAGAAGGAGGCGGAAGAGGCTGCTGCAGCTGTTGAGCAGACTGCCAGCGAGGAGAAGCTCGCCGAGCAGGCCGGAGGAGCCAATGCTGCTGCCGAGCCCACGGACGGCCAGCAGGAGGTGAGTCCGCCATCAGTAATTTTGTTAACACGATCACCGAGTCTCCTCATAATATTGTGTTGTGTGGATAGGCATTGATCTGCTGTTCGTCACTTTTGATTTTTAGTTATCTCTCATTTTATTCACTTGCTCACAGTCTCATCTTTGTAACTTTTGCTGTCGAAAGGCATTTATCTGCTGTTTGTAATTTTTACTTTCTTAGAGTTCTACTAACCACAGTTCAAGTTTTTTCGTTTGTTATAGAAGGGTGAAGAAGTTTACATTTAGATAATGGCTTAATATTAACAAGATTTGCGCCTCTCTGGCTATCAGAAAGTTCAGAACAGAAAGATATAAAAGTAGAAAGCTCTTCCATATGTCAGTATAACGGAATCAAGCAAGTGCGTAAGAGTGCGCACAGATCTAGCATACGTGTGCACACTAGAGATGGGCATGGACTGTCACGACACGAAAACTAAATTTTTCAACACGCACGAACACGCACGCTCAAAAATGTTCCCAACACGGTTCAACACGAAATGTAATAGGTTTTTTAAAAAAATTTTTATATAATTAATTCATGATATTTCTTTGAAAATAGCTTAAAATTAAAGTGCTTAGCATTAACTTTAAATTAAAAAATTACAATTTGTCGAGATTAGAACTTGAGAACCTAGTCCTACGGTTAATAATGATTTTCCCAGATGAGGAAAATACATACGGGGCGTTCCACGCAAAATTTGCCACTAAAATTTTTTTTTGCTTCTTATATTTTTTTTTCGGTTTATTGCTTGAAAATATTCGATACGTGTTTTTTTATTTCATTCTGATACTTGGAATTTTCGAGAAATAATTTTCTAAAGTTTCCCGTTTTTAAAAAAGATACTTTTTTCAACCGCAATACTGAGAAAACTAATGAAGATACAATAATTTGTCCAAGCACACGAAACGTGCGCCCTATCTTGCTTGCCAATAAGTTAAACTAAAAAAAAAAAAAATTTTTTAATGAAAAAATTAAAATTTAACAAAAAATTAAAAAAATGTTCAAATTTGGACCTAATTTTTTTGCACATTTTTAGTTTTTAAAAGGTAGCCTTAAAGGCCTTCTTTAAACCCTGCGAAAATTTCAGAGTGGAGACATGAATACTTTGGGAGTAGTGAATTTTTGAATCACAGCTCGAGTGGTGGAAGCGTAGCCGACGAGCGAATTGCGCATTTTTTCCTATCATTTCCCATGAATTTTAACTGATTTCGTATCTTTTTAAGGCTCCGACCATGCAAGCGGTGATTCAAAAATTAACTCCCAAAGTATTCATTTCTCCACTCTGAAATTTTCGCAGGATTTAAAGAAGCCTTAAGGCTACCTTTTAAAAATAAAAAATTAAAAAAATTAGGTCCAAATTTGAAATTTTTTTAATTTTTTGTTAAATTTAATTTTTTCATTAAAAAATTTTTTTTTTTTTAGTTTAACTTATTGGAAACGCTAAGGATAGGGCGCACGTTTCATGTCTTGGACAAATTTTTGTATCTTCATTATTTTTCAGTATATGCGGTTGAAAAAAATATTTTTAAAAACGGGAAACTTTAGAAAATTATTTCTCGAAAATTCCAAGTATCAGAATGAAATAAAAAAATACGTATCGAATATTTTCAAGCAATAAACCGAAAAAAAATATAAGAAGCAAAAAAAAATTTTAGTGGCAAATTTTGCGTGGAACGCCCCATACATACATACTCGTTCAATAGTAGCTGAACTTGCTGGTATACTTAACATTTTTCTAGGGACTAACTGAAGGCTCTTCATGATGTCAGCCTCTTAACAATCTTAATTTTGCACACGCACATGCGTGCGCCCGTCGTGACACGAAGAAAACACGGTCCATTCCAACTCTAGTGCACACACACAGTCTTTGACTGTGGCTGTATGCCACCAAAAGAATCCTATATCTATATATATACGTCTGCTGTTATGTTTTGCAAAGTCCTTGCTTACTAAGTGGGAAGTTTAGGCCAATAGGTTTTTTTTTGTTTTTAGCTTTAGAAAAGTTTGCATACATAATTTTTAGAAAACAAAAGTTGTTTCCCTTTATCCTATTTTAGCATTAACCCAATATATTGCTTTTTTGTTCCTTCTGTTCGTTTATGTAGTTTCATAGGTGCTTGCCCATCTAGATTAATATTGCTTAGATTAACATAATTAGGTCAGTCTTGTTAGCCGATTCGCATTTATCAACTGATTAAAATTCAAATTTCAAATTAAAAGTCGCTGCTGGCCCCGGTTTTCAATGTTTGAGCGTTCTAAATTCTCTCCAGTTGGGCGTTAAATTCAAAATTCAAGATAAATCTGGCCCAGTCTGTGCCAGGGCCATAAATTGTTGAAATTAAACTTATTGATTGTTTTACCCATAACCGGACATGTGAAAACCGGGGCTGTGTCGCACTAGTGTGTTTATACAGACGCAAAACAGACGTGTTTCTGATATAAATCACCCATATATATATCTATATATAAATATACCACTCCAATATTTGATTTCGTTTGTTTGTTTTGGATATGTTTGCTTGCGAACGGGCGCGTTTTGATCTCTCGTAGGCATATTGTGAGAATGAGGATGATTATAATACATCAACAGCCTCATCGCCTGGCGGACAAGGGTGGGCACAGCGGGTCAAGGGCTGGTTTAGTTCGGTACGTTTTCCACAATTTCTCAAATTTCAATTCAAAAGCAAAAAAGAAACATAAACAAAATACACCAAAAATAATGTAAAATCCTTGTACCCAAAATTTGTGTGTCAAGAAATTGGAATTTTTAATTAACGAAAGAGAGTGCGAGAACCAAAATTTGAAGCACAAAAACAAGCTTTTACAAATTTTGGAGTCTATGCTACACTCTCTTTTCCACCAAAAATGAAACGAATGAAGAAGACCGCTCATAAGCCGCCTACCCTATGTGTGCTCCCAACGTAAAGAGTAATTCAACAAGCTTACACAATTGCAAATTGATTTATTATTTCCACAAATCTATACTTTTCTGTTGTTATTTTCTGCAAAATACATGAGAAAACAATGCGCGCCCCTTGTTCAAAATTCAAAATTAAACAACAATTTGCCACAAGTGTTCTTAGTATAAAAAACTGTTCAACAAACCCCCTAAAACAAAACACCCATGAAAACGAAATCCCCTGTGTGCTGCTCATATTGTAGGCTGTCGCTTGGAGCTGTGTTTCCTCTTCGCTTTATTGTTGATGTGTGTCACATTGTTGCTGCTCCAATTTCCGTTTCCTATTGGGATTAATTGAATTGAATTGATTTCTTACTTACTACTATTTTGTAGATGATTTTCAAATATTAATCAAGTGCTCAATATTTGTTTTTTCTCGCTGCTTAGGGCACTGATAAGAAGAAGAAGGCCTCCAAGGCCACCGAACTGCCCCTGGAGAGCACCACACACGGCTTCAGCCCCATTGATTTGGGCAACTACACACAGCAGGAGTCGAAGATGATTGGAAACGATCAGAAGGAGACGGAACGCATCGATGCCAAAAATGCCTTGGAGGAGTTCGTTTACGATATGCGCAATAAGCTGCAGGTGAGGAGGATAATATATATAATATAATATAATATATTTATAATAACAAATCTTCCCCTTCTCCTTTTGCAGGATGGACCTTTGGAACGCTTTGTGGTCGAGTCGGAGCGCGAGGCTATTGTGGCCCAGTTGAATGATCTCGAGAATTGGCTATACGAGGACGGTGAGGACTGCGAGCGCGAGACTTACACCAGCCGCCTGCAGGCGCTGCATCAGAAGACGGATCCCATTAAGGTGCGCGCCAACGACTACGAGCAGTGCCCGTCTGTCTTCGAGGAGCTGAAGGGGAGCATTGCCATCGCACGCTTGGCGGTGGCCGAGTTCCGCAAGGGCGTGCCCAAGTACGATCATCTAACGGAAACCGAGTTCATCAACATCTCGGAGACGGCGGACAAGGCGCAAAAGTGGCTGGACACTCACCTGTCCAAGTTCGCGCAGTCGCCGCGCACCGCCGACAGCCCCGTCCAGGTTTCCGCCGTGCGCCACGAAGTCCAAACGCTGAACGCTTGCGTTAGCTCGGTGATCAACCGGGCGAAACCGAAACCGGCACCCAAGACGGCAACGCCGCCCAAGGACGGAGAGCCGAACGCGGAACAGAATGGCGGCGAGCCGAACGCCTCCGGTGACAAAATGGACGTGGATAACAACGCGCAGAGTGCGGCAGGAAACGATCCCACCATGGATGTGGAGTGAGCTTCGGCTCCCGTCTCCGTCTACCCGGTGGTTGTCCGGCTATCCACGGTATTGGCCTAACGTTAATGATAATAATAATAATAATAATTACGATAACTTAAACGGTAAACATGTATGAGAAACGACTTTGTATATGCACCACTTCAGGCTTCAGGACTAGCAGAGTAATTGAGAACCCAACAAAATCAAACAGCAAACAGCAAAGAGCAAAAACTCAACCAACACCAATCAATCCAACTAGCGTAAGAGTAACTCGATTAGGAGCAAGTGCGGCCGCTGGTAGATCCAGGAGAGAAGAACGGAACGGCGAGTAATCGATAAACATTAGCAAAAACCGGAGGGAGCGAACACGTCTGCTGCTGATGCTGGCTGCTGCTTGCCGAGTGGACAATGCAAAAACGAGAAGTGAAACAAACCTAAACCAATTTCTAATCGACCATTTTTCATATATTTGAATAACAAAACCAACCAAGCGACACTAAAAGAATGGAATTCAAATAATCAAATAAAAACTATGATGATTCCAAATTGAAACTTATTTCTTGTTTGAAAAATATCTATTACTTACTCAACTAGCTGGTGGAACAAATGTTTGATTTTTCTTTCTTTTTCTGTTTCAGACTTTACCTTTTGTCACCGTAATTTCTTGTAAAATATTTGCAGGTATCCCCTCCGAAAAAAGTTGGTCCTAACTGTCCACCGAATTAGGATTTTGAGGGTTCAAAAAAAAAGTGCTTTTTTTTATTGCATATTATGAAAGTATATAAAGAATGTTGTTTGTAAATAGGAAGTCAATCGGAGCAAAACTCACAGAGATATACATAGCTTTGGAAGTACACGGGTTTTACCAGGGTCTCTTTGCTACGAAAAACTTTAAACGCGTTTTTCTCAAATCGATGTTTTTTGAGTCGGTGCACACTGTATCTCAAAATCTATCCAACCCATCGTTCTCAAATTTTTTACATAATTTATGAGGTAACAACGTCGAGATTTTTTCGTTTTTGATTTTAATTTTTGTATTATTAACAACAATAGTCATGAATTTTGGCCAAAAATGTGTTTTTTCACTTTCGAGTCTTGTAAAAAATTCAAAAATTAAAAAAAAAAATGGAAAACTCGACGTTGATACCTAGAGGGACATTCAAATTGATGGAAAAACTTTGGTTATTTAATTTCACATGATCCAGTGCTGAGGTATGATGTGCAGAAAATTTACTTTCACCGTACGCCCAAAAAAAATCTGTAAAAACCTGTTTTTTTTCTGCCTTCAAAACCCTACCTAATTTTAGTCAGAAGTTTGCAACGCAGTGAAGGAGACATTTCCCACCCTATAAAGTTTATATATTCTTGATCAGCATCAACAGCCGAGTCGATCTAGCCATGGCTGTCTTTCCGTCTGTCCGTTTCTACGCAAACTAGTCCCTCAGTTTTGAAGCTATCTGAATAAAACTTTGCAGATAGTCTTCTATATGCTCTCACTCACTATATACATATGTCGGAACGGGCCGGATCGAACGACTACATCAAATAGCTTCCATAGAAACGATCCGAAATTTTTTAGGAAAAAAATTATAACTTTGCCAATTTTCATATTTTAATATAATTAAAGATATGGCCATTTTGTATTATTCTAGAATTTCGGTTTTACTTTTATCAAGATCGTACTACTATGTATATCATATAGCTGCCATAGGAATATGTATATCAATTAATTTATTTTGAAATCTTTGTTGCTGCAACATTTTTCACACAAATTTTTAAATACTTACTAAAAGGGTATTTAAACATCGGCATGTCGAAGTTAGATTCCTTTCTTGTTTCTAATGGTTCTAATGGTCTTACGTTTCTTTTAATTCAAATGCTTTCCATGCCGTGGGAATTTTGCAACAAAAACCGTTTCAATGCTGAAGTATTCTCAAACATTGTTCTTTTAATTAGGAAAATTTGAAATGGGTGCTGTGCATCTATTTATCTTTTAACCCACCTTCCAGTACCTTCAATACAAACACAGTAAATGGTTTTGTGATTTCTTTTTTGCTCAATTCATTTCTAAATTTCTTTTGTAACTTTGCAATACAATAAAAATCCGTTTACAAAGGGGAATGCGAATGCGTTTGGTGTTGTGGCTAGCTGCTAAGCGTGATTATAATGTGGGGATTACAGGATTTTAGGCGGTGACTAGTGTAGATGTGGAGCCGTGTTTTCAATGAGATTCCTGGTCCTCCATCCTGTCTAGTTTTATTATCAAAGCGTTGATTATGCAGGCGCCGGCCTCTTTGGTGAACCAACAGAGATCGTTCAGCAGATGTACGGACGACTCGTTAAGGGCGGCCGATGAAGTGGCGCCCGCACCTTCGACCCCCTGATCATGATCCCCGGATCCTAGACTGCGCCGCTTGGCTTCGGCCGCTGCCTTGCCCGTGGTTACGCCTGAGATGGACTGGCGGCGAACGTAGACCTCGAAGGAGGTGGAGATGCGATGCAGGCCCTGCTCGGAGGCAAAATGATGTTGCGGCAGTACGGGCTCAATGACGGTGGCATTGGGTGAGTAGTAGAGCTCCAGACGGGTGCCCGGCTCATCTTTTAGCGCAGCAGCGGCTGGCTGTTCGTCATCGGGGTCCGTTTCCAGCGGCAGCGGCTGGCCTCGATCCAATATGGCCCGTATCTTGTCCACCCGCGTCATGTAATAGAAAGGGCAGCCAGTCGCCGTTCAGATCGAAGTGCACCTGCGGAACTGCCGAAGAGGAGACGCTGCCGCCGCTACCCGCGGATGCAGTCGTTGCCGAGGTGCTTAGCACATTGACGGTCTGCTGATTGAGCTTAAAGTACACCCAGCCCTCCAGTTTGTCCCCATTGCCGCCGCCGTTGCTGGGCCCGCTGCACTTCAGGCAGAAGCACACCGGCTCCAGGCGGCTGTCGAAGAAGGCCTGCGGCAGCACCAGCGAGGCACAGAAGCGTCTCACCTGCCGCAGGTACTCGCAGTCGTTCTGTTCCGTTGAGCGCAGCGAGTCGGTTCCTCCCCCTCCCGGCCGCACCTGGCCACCAGCCGAGTTCGTTTCCGATTCCAGCGAGTTGAGCGACGGCAGGTCGAGATTCAGCAGCGACGCCTGGTCGGGCATGAGATGGTGGCGCGTGTACTCGTTCTGTTGCAGCTGCTGCAGCAGGAGCAGGTGGTTCATGTAGTCGATCTCGTCGTCCTCCAGGACATTGTCGTTGCCTGCTGGCTCCCCAGACGCTTCGCGTTCGTTGCTGGCGCTGCTCAGATCCAAAGCTGCCGCCGTATTGTTTTCGCTGTGATCGTTCGTTGTGCTTACCATGACGGCGGCGGATGCTCCGGGAGCTTCGTCCACTGAGTTTGCCGAAGCAATTGGGGGATTGGGCAGCTGCTCATCGTACTCCTTGTTCGTGTCGTACACAGCGGAATTGCTAAGGTGTTGGACATTGACAGTCGAGCTACTCCCCGCCGCCGTTGCCGAAGTGTTCAATGAGTTCTGGAATCTCTGTGTGCTTTGGCTGCGTTGAATATTCAAATTGGTGTTGTGCTGCAGCTGGAGGGACTCGCGAAGGCAACTGAGAGCAAAGAAATACACAAAGTTTGTTTGTTTACAGTGTTAACGAAGGCCTTATAATAACAGGGTGTAAAATGTTCACATATTTCATTTAAGGGGGTCTTCTACTTACGAATTTTGTAAAATTCAATTTTTTTATTATTATTAAAATAAAGAGGATCTGAGGAGTACGCCATATAAACGGGTTTTGTAAAATTCGCATTCCTTAATGGGTAAACGAAGCCCGAAAGATTGCCACCTCCATACGTTTTAACCATTTTTCCTATTATTAAATGCGTTTTCCCGAAAATCACCTTTTTTATCACCTTTTCTGGTATCACTTCTACCAGTAACCAACTACCAACTACCGAACCAATTTTTCCCCACTTCTTTAATAAACAATTCTCTATGCTTCTCCGAGTACGATATTTTTTTTTTAAATTTTTTGTTTCATTTTTACACCTTCCAACAGGTGAAAAAACATGGTTGAAAATTAAATTTTTACACAAAAATGTATACTAAAAACAATTTTAAAAAAAAAAAAATCGTACTCGGAGAAGCATAGCCAACGTAAAACTGAAAATAAATAAAATACATTTTTCTCATTTCATGCAAGTCTAAGGGTAGTTATGATACCAGAAAAAATGATCCCTACAATTTTGATGACCCCACATAAACAAAGAATGATTAGCTTTAAATGATTTAAATGATTAAACTTTAAATTACCCATAATGTTAAGTTTAAAGATGTACAAAAGTAATAAAAAAATTATTATTATCTTGTACAGTTTTCTCACAATTAATTTCTGAAAATAGGCCAAAATTTCGGCCTCGTAAGTAGAAGACCCCCTTAAGCAAATTTTTAAAATAACCAAAAGACACTTTTAAACTAGCACGAAAATGTTAAGTACAAAAAATAGTTATTTATATTGTTAATAATTAATTTGGTAATAACTTCTGTTGCGAACATAACGCAAACTTACCAGGTCGACAGGGATCCCCCCAAGTCATTGCGCTGCTGCTCCAGAGCGTTCTTAATGGAAATGTTAAGCAGCAAGTTCTCGGAGACGCTTTCCATAACCGAACGGGTCCTGGGGTTGAATTTAATTCATTAAAGAATGTAAATTATTAGATAATAAATTCACTGAGGCGCTTACATGGCATTCGGTTGAGCACCGGAGGAGGTGGATGGACCATCCCTGGCTGATCCATCGCACATTTGATCCGTGTCCTTCTCCTTCTCGTGCATCTCGAGATGCGCTTTTTCGCACTGCTGCGGCATTCCGTTGTCCAGCTCCAAGGCCTCGGGAGCCTCTAGGATGGGCGTGCCATTGGCATTGCCAGTGCGAGCGGCATCAGTGCCCGTTATCAGGGTTATTTTCTCGCATTTGCCGTACACATCGAACACGGGATAGACGTGGTTGGGTAGGCCGCTGGCCATATCCTCCAAATTGGTTGATCCAACCATGATGACTATAAGAAAAGGTGTTTTAATCCAAAGAAATATGCCCAAAGGCTTTACTTACTCAACATTCCGGCATGGGTGAGGGTCAGAGTGATGACGGTTCCCATCTGGATTTGGTCTAGAGCTTCCCCGTACTTGGAGGCCATCACCTGGCCGTTGACGTTCACATAGTCGTGGGTGGCTAGCCAGCAGCCTCGCTTGAAGTCCAGCAGGGAAACGGGCACAGACTGCGGCGTGGCGGACAGGACGCCCAGCCCCAGGGTACCCTTCCACTTGTTGTTCAGGCCATCGACCTTGATGCTGATGCTCTCGCCCTTGCACAGGGGCTTGTTCATGCAAACGATGGCCTGATTATACGACTTGATCCTGGCCACACTCCGGCGATCCTCGCTCAGTCGCGCATTCTTCTGTGCCACGTCCACAAACTCATAGTTTTGCGCCTCGGAATCGATCGACTCTAGCATTGAGCTGTCCTGCTTGTTCAGGGGATCCATGCCAAAGTCCATGGAGTCCTGCAGCCGTAGACTGCAGGGCCGCAAAGGGGATGCCGGGCCTTGGGCGGATATCACTTGAATGCCCATTGTCGAGCCTCGCAGCTCTGCCACCACATACACATCGTTGGGCACGTTGTGGAACTGAATGTTGACGTTCTCCGAGTTCAGCAGCATGTTCAGTGAGTTCTCCACGCGCTCCAGCGTGATGCGATCGTCCACTCTCAGCCACTCCAGCGAGGCCAGCGAGCGCTGCAGGCAGCTCGAGTTGAAGCGCACCTCGTTCCCGCTCACATACCACACGTTGGCCGGAATCCGTCGCAGGCTGGTGGGCAGCTTCTTGCGCACGCTTTCGTCGCTCAAGTTAAGATCCGTTACGCCGATGCTGAGGCAGCCCGCAAACATGGGATTGATAGATGTCAGCTTGATCTCGAAGGGGGAACCCACACTCAGCGGGTGCTCGGAGAAGACCAGGCAGTGGGAGAGCGGTGCCGCCGCTCCCGTAAAGCGAGACGCCTCCGTCCAGTCCTTGGTGAGGCTGACATTTCCCGACACGCACGTCCACCGGTGCTTTGTCTCCATGGATGCCGGATGCTGGATAACCGAGGTGGCCTGACAGCTCTGCGAGTTCTCGCTGGTCGCATACGGCGCCCGGATATCCAGCTGCGTCTGCGTGAGACTCACCTGGGCGCACTGCCCGTACAGATCGATGATGGCCCATATATTGGGTGCGTGGCACTCGCAGGCGGGCCCCTGGTCCATGCCATCCACAAAGAAGTGGATAAAGTCACCGTTTCGCATCACGCCCACCCTGGTGCCGGGACCCAGGGTGTCCAGGTCCAGCAGGATATTGGTGCGTATGGTCTTGCGGTTGTGGAAGATCATGGGACCGCACAGAATGATGGTATCATTCGCCTCCAGATCGGTGGCGTTCGGAGCCAGCTGGATGTCCTCCGGCCGAGTGCCCGTCACACCGATTTCTATGTTGCCCGACCAGTGGCGCACCATCGTCTCCAGCTCCACCTCGAAGAGTTCGCGCTGCCTCAGCGGCCGATTGCTGAACACGATGGCGTCATTGAACTCGGCCAGCGAGTTGGGACGCGAGGCGGTCAGTCCGCTGTTCGAGATCCCGGCATTGGCGCCATGGATGCTGTGGAAGCGCAGCGGCACCTCGCTGTACAAGGTGGTGTTCGAGATGGTCGAGTTGCCGGTGTCCGGACTGCCGCACTCCGAGGTGTCAACGATGCTGGCCTGCGCCGCCTGCCCGTACAAATCGATGACCCCGTAGACGCGCTCCGGCACATTGCTGGCAGCCGGACCCTGGTCCACGCCATTCACCCAAAAGTGCACGGTGCCGTCGTCCTTGCGCACCACGCCCACACGATCGCCCACCTGCAGGCGATCCAAATTCTGGCCGTACTGCTCGATGACGGTGACGCCGTTCTGCATGACCCCGTTGCCCGTCATCATCCAGGTGCCGGAGCTGTGGAGGAACATCCCCCTCTGTCTTAACTCAACGCTGGGAGGGAGAGTCGGGAAGAGTACTCACCGGACATTGGTCATGGTGAACGGAAAGTCCAGCTCGTCGGCGCTGTGCGTAGTCACGCCCATTTCCACGGAGCCCGCCCACTTGATGACAACCCGTTCGAGTCGCACCTGGAAGAGTTCGTTGGGCCGAAGGGGGCGCCGAGTGAGCACCACGCCATTGTTGAAGTCGTCGGCAGCGCTGGAGGGTACAAAGTTTGAATTGGAATTATATTTAGAACCATCCACATCCCAACAAGACTCACTTGGGTCGCAGAGCCGTGCGTCCGCTTTGGGTGACGGTGGCATGAGTGCCGCAGATGTGATGGAAGGTGAGGCGATCATCGTTCCTGGCTATGGCCCGGGTGCTGGAAATGGTCTCGCTCAGGCCGCCAGCTGCCCCAGCCACGTTCATCTCGCTTTCCGGACTCAAAAGACTGAGGGTCGGTGTGCCTGACAGTTGCTGCTGCTGCGAATGCTGGACTCCGCCGGAGCCACTCGCGCAGGCGGCAGCACTCGCCGCCATGCCCGCCACAATGTTGTTGCGCCTGGTCACCAGATTCTGCTGCTCCCGCTCGTCGCGGTCAACGATGGTCACTTTGATCGTCATGCCGTACAGATCGATGACGCCCCACAAGGTGGAGGCCACCCGGGTGGCAGCCACACCCTGATCCTGGCCGTTGATGTAGTTGTGCAGGTTGCCATTGGACTTGCGCATCATCCCAACGCGATCTCCTTCGCGTAACTCGTCCAGGTTGAACTCGCCGTACTGGCGGCGCGTTCCCTTGCCGTTGGTCAGGATTCCGCAGCCGGACATCATTATGGTGCCAGAGCGCATGTTCGTCATGGTGGCCGGAAAGTGCAGCACCGTCGGATTGTGCGTGGTGACGCCCACTTCAATGGATCCCGACCATTTGTCCACCAGCTTGTCGATCCGTATCTCGAATAGTTCATTGTCGCGCAACGGTCGGTGGGTCATGACCACGCCGTTGTTGAACTCGTCCAGCGGCCGGCGCCGTTCGGCGGATCGAAAGTTCGGAGAGAGCTTGACCAGAGATCCACAGCGGGTGTGAAAGCATAGGCGGTCCTCAGATCCCACGGTGCCGGTGCCGCGCATCCATCCGTCGGAGTCGACGACAATGTTCACATTCATGGCCACGTCCAAATTCTGAACAACCTGTTGCAGCGGCTGCTGCAGGGGTGAGTCCAGCAGCTGAAAAATAGGTCTTATAAATGGGATATCTCGCCATATGGTTAGATAGTTACCTCTCCGGAGCCACCGGAGCCACTATCCCGGGGACACAGCGACACCTGCACACAACGCCCATACAGATCGACGAGCGCCCACAGGGGTTTGGGCATGTTCTTGGCCGCCACACCTTGCGATTCGCCGTTCACATAGAACACCAGGTCGTTCCCGGAGGTACGCATGACACCGACACGATCGTTCTCGTTCAGCGTTTCCACATCGGTGCCGTAGAACTCGAAAAAGCGGCGCCCGTCCTTGCGAACATCGGTGCCGGACATGACCCAAGTGCCGTTGCGCATGGCGGTGGCACAGGCAACCAGCTCCAGATCATCCGGCGACTCGGCGGTTACTCCGATCTCGATGCTGCCGCCCCAGGTGGTGTTCTGACGGATGCGCATTAGGAAGGAATCGCCCGGAAGTCACCTATACTCACTCACCTTCTTCTCAATGACCACCTCGAAGAGCACATCATCCTCCAGCGGCTCTGCGCTGAATACCAAAGCATGACTGAATTCCCGCATGGAACGCTGCGCCGACCGGTTGCCATTGTAAAGCCGAATGGAGCGGCCGCAACGCGTGTGGAAGGACTGAATCTGCGGCTCCCTGCCGGCCATGATCGCTCCTCCAGACCCGCTTTATTCGGTCCTATTTGCAAAAGCGGCTCTTCTTCCCGAACAAATCAATTCTGAACTGGACTGTGCGCACGTGAGGAAGGCGGCTTGCGGGCTGCTGGCGCTGCACTGACTCAATCCGGGGGGCTGTGGTGCAACCTTTGACGGCGTGGCGGAGGAGGTTCGCAGTCTACATTGCATTATGCATACATATTTTAAATTGCAACAGTAATATAAACAAATAGTGAAAATGGTTATGTATGACCGTCTAACGGTGTTTCGGAAATGCTACGGCAGCGAATTTAAATACTGCTAAGTGCATGCAGTATTTTTGGAAATGAAGACAAATCCTTTCGCATTTTTGTTTTATTATTATTATATTTTATTTTTTTTCTTAATAATATATTTTGCTTCGATAACGCGTCAAACGAGAACTCAATCATTTTAATCCACACTCCGACATTTAACAGATGTTTATTTTCTTATACCGGGTTTTGTTTTCCCTCTAGTTCAATAGGAAAACAGCTTAAAATTCATTAAAGACCACGGTTAAAGCTAGGTGCCAAATTGTAAATTACAAAATTAAGAAATAATTTGTTACAAAAATGTATATTAAATTGTTTTAAAATTGATGTTGCGATCGTCACTTTTATCTTTCCTTGTTAAGAATGTTTGTGTTTGATCTTTAAACCACATAAATTTATGAAATGTGTATATTATTTTTATAAATATGTTGATTAGATTAAATTGAGCAATGCTTAAATTATTAATTTTGAGTTCTATTAATTTCATATAATTATGTCAAAATATTCTTTATTCATCCGAATTATATTTGTATATACCTTAAATACTGAAACCTCCTGGGTGGCAGTATTATCAGCACGAAACGGTCATACCGACAGGTCAAACTCGAGCTACGTCAAAATAACACATTTCAGTCTGAAATTAAAAAATATAAATAAGTGAAATATTTAGATGACCAAAAGCCATGTCCGCTACCCAGCGTCAGAAGCAGTTCGACCTGAACCGCAGGCGGGCCAGTGGCCAAGCACACAATCCGGATAGCGGCAGCGGCAGCTGCAGCTCTACTTCCAATAACAACAATAACAACAGTGGCGGTTCGAAAAATGTGGTTTCCCCGCGGCAGCGCAAACTTCAAACATCGATGGAGCGTTTGCAGGTGCAGCAACCGAACGTGAGTCGCCGTGCAGCGGGTTCCAACTGGATGGCCGCGGCCGCTCCCGCTCCTGGGGCCGCTCCGGGTAGCGAAAACCAGTCCACGGAGGAGACATCTCCCGCGCTGACGAAGTCTGCACGCACGCGTATCAAAAAGAAGGCGCAGCGCAACCGCTATTTGGCCATGGACTGCGAAATGGTCGGCGTGGGCCACAATGGGGATGACGACATGCTGGCCCGAGTGTCCGTTGTGAACAGAGTGGGCGAGGTGTTGCTGGATAAGCATGTGAAGCCGCGCCAAGAGGTCACCGACTACCGTACCAGCGTATCGGGCATTCGCCCGCAAGATATTGCTAATGGCGAGGACTTCGACGTCGTGCAGGATGAGGTGGTGAAGCTCCTGCACGGCCGGATTCTGGTCGGGCACGCCCTACGCAACGATCTTGCCGTGTTGAACATTCGACACCCGTTTGAACATATTCGAGACACATCGCGCTACAAGCCGCTCTGTAAGCTTGTCTCCAACGGCCATACCCCTAGCCTAAAGCGCCTAACAATGGTTGTATTGGGACAAGAGATTCAGACAGGCGAGCACAACTCAGTGGAGGATGCACGCGCCGCCATGGGCATATACAATCGAATCGCCACCGACTGGGAAAAGTATCTGGAAAGAAAGCACAATCAGCAGCAGCACTTCTAGCTCCCCAGTGCACCCAGGAAGAGCATCTGTAGCCTTAAGTTTAATAATGTATACACGAGTTTCATTTATTGGAAACTGTTGCTTAAATGTATAAAACGTTACAATCAAAGCGAATCGGTTTTGTCTCGATTGGCCGTACTTTTGTTTACAATTCCACCTCTATTTGAGCTCTGTAGATCCATTGCTATATGAGTATAGGGCTGGGTTTACTAAATTGGCATTAGTCTAAATAGTATTTAACTCATTTTTGTACACTTTACAAGATGTGTGAGCGCTTTAAAAACCACACTCTGTTGGTAAATTACCAGCCTTAATTTGCTTCCACTTTCTTGACTGGTGTTTGACTCGTGCTCGATCCGTGAATGGCCTCGTGACGTTCTATAAGGTCCCGCCAGGGATCCTCCAGCATTGAAGGGTGAAAATACTGCGCGAAGGCATTGTTTTCTCTGCTGTTGTGGTGTTGGTTTCTCTGTCCCTGTTCTCGGTTATGTTGGCCCCTGCGATTGAAGCCTCCGCCGCGTCCAAAACCACGTCCCTGTCCGTAAGGCCGGTGCCTCTGAGTCTCTTGTGGCGATTTGTTCTGGTAAAAGTGCGGTGTATTTTGCATAGACTTCTGGGAGCCCTGCTTGTCCTCGTAGAAGCCAAAGTTACCCTGCTGCTGCGTCTGTTGCCCACCAAATTGCTGCGATCTGTAGTCCGCGGATTGGGACGGATACTGGCCCGCCCGCGGGTTGAAGGGCGGAAAGTTGTTAAAGTTCTTGCGAGGGGTTCCCATTTCAAAGTGTATTAAACTTTAAATGTTCAAAACAAATTGCAAAGTAGTTTGTTAATATATATAAAAGTATCAATATATCGATATTTTTCTAAAGTGATATATTTCTATCGTGATTTTTTCCCCAAATATCGTAGCTGCAATATTTTTGTTTGATAATTTTATTTTAATTTTTTTTTAAATATTTAAAATGTAAAATATGGGAATTATTTCTAAAAATAAACTTATTTAAAATTTTGTATTTAACAAAATATTATTATTTCTTTATCTTTTTTTACTTGAAAAAAATATCGATACGATATTTTAAAATATCCGTCAGCCCTAGTAAAAAGAGACCATCATCATATCTGACAAGTACACCGAAACACCCCATATCGCGGAGCCATGCTCAGTGTGGCTGATATATATCTTTTAACAACAGGGTTACACTTGATGCATCTCTATTTTTGTATCGATATCCATAAAATAACGAAGATTTTATTAAGATTCTATTGAGGCCATCAGAAATCTGCAACGAGTAGCGATGGAAGCAAATGAAAGCATGCATTTTAATTTCGATTAACTATAAGAAACGGATCATTTTAATTTTGTTAATTGTTAATAAAGGAGAATTGCACTCTTATTCCATAAACACACACAAAATCTATAAGTTCATGGTCATTTCTGAACAATCAACTCGAGTACTGCACGATAAATCCCTGCGCAACATATGTGTGTATGTATGTTCATAAAAATTAAAACGTTCATGCTCTGTTCGGGACGACACGCTCATAGCTACGATCATTCTTTTTACTCGTTCACGAAGCTTAAAATTATCGTTTTGATCGTTCCGTAGCGATACAATCTGATGCACGAACATACAAACAAAATTATTACTCGTGCCTGATTATTCTTTCGGGTTTTGCTTCGGGTATGCATCATGAACGATAATACTATTTCGCAGAGCGAAGTAAGTTGAATTGAGCGAAAATTCTTGTATGGTGATCGAGATGATTCGATGAGGCTTCAAGAAAAATGTATCAACATTTTCGGGAACTCCCTATACGATTGAATAAATTACTCAAAATATCGGCGATGTATCGATTTTGAAAACTACGGGCCCGGGGGTAATCCGAACCAAGAAACAAGAATATTTGTGGGATTATTTTGGAATTTTAATCCTAAATCAGGATTAATCGATTGCACCTTAAAATGTTAAGAAATCTAATGCTTAAATCAATGCAAATATTCTTGATTCTTTTAAAGAATAATTTTTATCTTTGCAGGGATTAGTTCCCAATATTCAGCTACCTGAATCGTAAGATGCTAGATTTAATTGGATTTTATTGATTTTCAGCGGACAGTCTCTGATATTTAATATTTTATTGGGTAATCTTAAGGGGTCGTTTTTTAAATGATTAGGAAATACCATTTTGAACACCACAGGAAGAATCGAATCAAACTATTTAAATGATTATGATATGTCAGTTCTAAAGAGCATTTATTTATTTTTATTTGAAGAGCTAAAAGTGTTGAAAAGTGTTTAGATTATTACATAGATTATATTAGATTAGATTAGGAAAATGTAGATTAGAGCAATACAAATTAATAAGATAAGAATAATTAACAAGAATAAAATGCTATTAAAGCATTGAGGCTCAGGGATGACCTCTGATGGCCTGGCAAAAGTTTTCATTCAAATCTGTATACGGTTCAGGCAGCTTTCTCCGACAGCCAATTATGGGGACAATTACCCCGACCTTTTATTCTTTAAAAAGCTACCTGTGCGTGACTGCAATTTTATTTTTCTAAAGGGTGGAAAACGTGGAATGCCTATAGGGGACTTCGAGTTGCCACCCACCAAATACTTAGCTTACGTCGTCCATTTTTCTCTCGTGGCGCAATCTCTGATTACTTCATGAGGGAGTTTCTAAAAAGCCTTAGCTTTCACGCCCTAACCGCCGCCAAAATCTGCTAAATAATATTTTCGGTTTTCTTGAAGAAAATGTGTAGTATACTTTTCGTAACCATTTCCTTATATTTCAATGACCGATAGTGATACCCTTGACCCTCGCTTTTATTTCCGATTTGTGCTTTCGTCTCTCGTCGTCCAGCTGCTATTCGGTGACGTCACTTACCTGTCACCATATGGTGCTCTCGCATTTAACTCTCTCGCTCTGCCAACAGGTGTTAAAATGGTGAAAAAGTGTATGTATGTATTTATAAATGGTCTCCCTTATCCTGATATGCAAAGAGCCACCTGATGCGTGGGCGTTTTTTTTTTTTTTTTTTTTTTTTTCAATAGGGGGAAAAGCATTGAAAGCCGAAAAGTGTGGGACTTGGGATTACCTCACCCACTAAAAACCCACCTACTCTCCGTTTCCCTCTTGCGGTGTGACCGCTAAGTATCTCGTCACACGAGGGGGAGATGGCTTGAAGGCCTTCACTAGGTACTATCTAGGTATTGAAAATGGTGGAGCGCTTCTTTAGGCGCTACGCAAGGATGTGATGGCCTCTGCTCCCGTGTTGCTTCACGCAAACAAGATTCTTGTGCGAACTTAGTGGGCTATCCCAACACCCGGGCTAAGCTCTTCCCGGGTCAACAGAGGATCTCGGACAGACAAAACGGACATGTTTTGCGTCATTAAAGGTCCATGCACAATTTGTACAAAATGGGCGTCATTTGCTTAAATCTACTTGTGATTCTAGGTGAGCTGATATAAATAATAATAGGGTAAGGTTTGAAACGCTGAAAGGGTTTTACAGCGCGGTATACTCACGAACTTTCAAATTTCCCAAAGGATGACGATGGCTTTCCTCCAACTGCTACTCGGTGACTAACGCTTGCCCCTTTTTTGCCATACGGCCTGTAATAATTCTCGCTCGCGCTTGCGCCTCTTCAGTTTATAATCTCTCTCAGCCTAACAGGTGTTAAAAGGCTAAAAAGGTGTATATAGGTGGCTGAAAAATATATACACATCGCTATTGTTTAAATGTGTAGAACAAAGCGGTATAGATCATTTGAACGTATAATCTAGGACCATTTTGTCAACTTATTTCTATTTTTTTGATATTCAATAAAAATGTATATAAATTAAGCGAACTGGATTTTGGATAAGATTTACATTTGTAGATACATTTTTATCGAATTCGTAAAATTTTTACGTTTTCGATTTGAAATCGTAAAATCGGTGCTCCGGTTTTCGTGAAATCGTAAAATTTTTACCGATTTGGAAAACGGGCACCTTTGTCTGGCCGAAATGAAAAGTAAATGCCTTTTTTTTATATCAAATCAGATCTTATTTACTAAGGAAAAAAAATAGTTTACTCAGTGGTCTATTTTTTTAAACGATTACTGGCATTATTGAGGATATTATCAATGGGCTTATTGTAATTATCAAAGATGGCTAGCTTTCCATTTGTTTCCATTATTTCATTTCGAAACCAAATCTTTAAATCTCTATATTATTTAGCCTATTAATAAAAACATACAAATTATTCGTGCGCGTCACAAAGTATGAAACGCATGAGTGCAAGCACAAAAATGTACTCTCTAAGATTTTTACATTAAAAGTTCCTTTTTACTAAGATTTAAAAAAATATAACAGTTGACAAAATCTCACGAATACTAGAACTATATATAACATTGATCTTGGATTTTAAAATCACAGCAGCCATTTTTTAAAGTTCTGTTTTGAAAAATTCCTTGTGTGGTGTGTGCTCGTAGTTGCGATGCACCGCAGCAGTTTTTTGTCATACGATCGTTAAATGCAGAAGAAAATACAAAACTGTGAATCTACAACTGTAACTGTAAATGTAGTTTATTAGGTAAACTTTAAAAACAAATTTTTGGGAATATATAAAAGCTTTATATAATTCCTGTCAGTTTTTCTTTTCATTTGATCACATTTTGTGGATTCATAATGATTTAATTGTAAGCTGTAAAAACTTCGGCGTGCCGAAGTTGGCTTTCTTTCTTGTTTTTTTTTTTAGTTCTTCTAAAGTAACCCCAGCATGCAAAATTATGAGCGCTCCGAATTATGTGTCTGAAAAGAGCCCAGTTTGAGAGCGTTTTATGAGTAAACACATAAATAGGAGTGTTTTCGGAGCCCAATCTGTGCGTAAAAAAAAATAGGCTCATAAAAATATCTTTTTTCTGAGCGTTTTCTGAGTAAACACATAAATAAGAAGGTTTTCGGAGCCCTTTCAGTGCTTTAAAAACATTGGCTCATAAAAAGACCTTTTTTCTGAGCGTTTTCGGAGCTGTGGTAAGTAGAATAACGGAATGCAGATTCTTGCGACTCGAAAATGATGCAACATTTTCAGTTTACGCGTAACGAAGCTGGAAGTCGGACGTGTTAAAGCAGGGAATTTAAAAATTTAAAAAAGAAATATATAAATTACATGTAAGTATATTGACTATATAATAAATAATAAAAAAGAATGTTCAAAGAGCAAGCCGAAATGACTATAATAATACTTTAAGAAATATTTAGCGATTAAGCTGCCACCAAGTATACCTGGAAGGGGACTAAGGAAAAGTGCATTCTTGGCATGGCGATAACAACAACACTTAGAGGTATTTATTAAATTTTAAATGTTTTTCATCAATAAAAATAAATATTAACTGTTTTTATTTTCTTTAGCAGCTTTCCATCAAAAATTGTCGCTGTATGGAAAGCAATTTTCAAAAATATGCAGCATTTGTATTCAGACTGAAAGTAATAGGATTAAGTATCAAAGAAAATAGATTAAATGTTAAATTAAGAATTATGTTTAATTTTTATATTTTATGTTTTTATATGAATTCATCGAGTTACATATGTTCACATTTATTACTATTAAGGTAAAATTTAAAATAAAAGAAATGTATAAATATAAATAAACATTTTTTCAATAATTTGTACAAACCCAAAAGAGTAAAAAAAGTATCTTTTTGGAGCAAATTAAGTGCCTGAATAAGGCACATAAAAGACTCTTATTGGAGCGATTTAGGTGCACATAAAAGGCTCTTTTTGGAGCATTTTAAGGGTCAGAAAAGGCAACTTTTATGTGCGTTTTCAGAGAGTTTTCACTGCTTCATTCGGAGGGTGAAAGCACATATTTCACAGTCAGAAAAGACTCATATCGGACTCTAAAAAGTGCCCTCTTTATGATCCTGGATTTTCAAGGAAAAAAACGCTCTTTTCTGACTCTTTTCTGCACACTTTATGAGTGTAAATCATCATAAAAAAGTATCAGAAAACCCTCAGAAAACGCTCATATTGCATGCTGGGTACATTTATTTTAGTATTTCGTTACCCTTCCGCGTCTGCGACTCGTTCACTAAATTTGTTCTTTCAAAATGCAAATACCGACAACGGGGGCATAGAACCTGTAAGAATGCTAAGTTCTTATTAAATAAGTATATTATTCTTTTTTCAAAATTACCATATACATTACCATTCCAAATACATTAAAACAGGTTATAAATTCAGTATACAAATGTATTTAAATCTCTAAGAGTAAAGAAAAACTATGAAATATGCGGCATCGAGTAGAGAATCTTATTCCAGAAGTTGGGGCTGTCCCGCCTCAAGTAGGTGTTCAGAACCATGTAGGCCTTCAGTTCGCTGTCTAGATCGTCAAAGTTCTCGACATCCGGATAGAGGATTACGATCAGCCGCTTGCACCGATCCTTGGATGTGGCGTGCAGAGCGAGCCGGAACTCCAGCTTCCCCCAGGTGGACTCCAAAAAGTTCTTCGTCATCAGGATGATAATGCGCCGCGAATCGCTTACCGACTGGATAATGCATTCGGGAATGGCTGCACCTACATTCCAGTCGCGCAGGTAAAAGCACAGACGAAACTTCCGTTGCCCGTTCTCCAGCCTCTCCACATAACTACATAAATCAGAGCCGGGAAGGTCCAATCCCTTAATATGAAGCCTTTTTATTCTTTTTGTGCTGGCAGCAACATAATCATTTATTTGTCCTAAATGTACAGATCGTATAAATTCAATCCGAAGACCTTTTGGTCCCACTTCATAATTAGAGTACCTCTCGATTATCACAAATCGTTCCGCATTTATTTCAAAAAGCTTCACATTCTCAACAATTAACTTATTCAGATAAAACGATGCTGGTCGCAGTCTGAGATCTTTTGAGCTGTGAATTCCCAGCACCTTCAAAGACGTCAAATTTAGCATTTTATTTGCAATTGCAATACTATTCCACTCGATTAAATTGTCTGTAGTCCAGTTCAGAACTAAGACATTTGACTCAAACAATGTCAGTTCATACTCATTGGTAACGATATATATGCCGTTATTGTGGCAACTCTTGTTACTGATTTTACTGGCATTCAAAAAGAGTTCACAATAATTTTCCCGGAAATTTCTCGAAACAATGTGATAGAAACCGACTAATGTGATAGAAACTAATGTCCAACAATACTTAAAGCTGCTCCTCAATTTCAATCCGAACTCTATGAAATATGGATTGGCTCTGAACTTCAACTGGAAGTTCGCAACGAAATTTTTCAAGCAATTATGCAATTGCTCTGGCGGACCAGCTCACACAGTACCGTGAGGAGTATCGCGGACTATGCAGAGTGGTGAAAAGGTCGGCCAGAAAGGACAAAAGAGCACAGCTCGATAGACTTGCGACAGACGCAGAACGAGCGCTCGCTATACCAGCAGATTGCACGGATTGCAGGAACCCATCACAGACAGAACAAACCAGTCAGAGATCTAGCCTCTTATCCAATGACGACGCACAAATCCGAAAATGGCGCCAACACTTCATGGGAATTAGCCACACCACATCACCAAACGTGGCTATAGACTATAGGAGTGTTGTGCCGCCAAGTGGGAGTAGCAGGATACCCTCTGCACCCCCGAATGTAAGAGAAATTGTGAATGCAATAAAGAAGCTGAAGCACAACAGGGCAGCTGGCGAAGACAACATCCCAGCCGAACTGCTTCAAGTTGACACCCAACTGATGGCTGAAACATTGCATCCACACTTCTCACGCATATGGGAAGGCGGAACGGTGCCAGACTCCTGGAAAAGCGGAATCATTGTGAAGCTTCCTAAGAAAGGCGACCTTAGTGACTGCAACAACTGGAGAGGGATAACCCTGCTCAACACCAGCTACAAGATCTTAGCTACACTTCTGAACGAACGCCTCCAGGAAAAAATTGAGCCAACAATTCGAGACGAACAGGCAGGCTTCAGACCACACAGGAGTTGCGTAGACCAGGCAAATACACTACGCATAATCACCGACCAAGCTGTGGAATCGAGAGCTCCGCTTTACCTCCTGTTCATCGACTTCAAGAAGGCGTTCAACTCAGTTGAAAGAGCAGCAATATGGCGAGCACTTGCAAGAAAAGGAGTACCTGCAAATCTCATCGCCATCATCAAATCGATGTATGACGATGCCAACCTGGCGGTACTGCACAATGGAAAAACTAGTGCACCTTTCCAGACGAACACCGGAATTCGGCAAGGATGCCCGCTGTCACCAATCCTCTTCAACATCGTGGTCGACGAGTTAATGAGCGAAGTATGCTCTTCCAAGCGCTGAATTACGTGGAACCTCACCAGACACCTTGAGGACTTGGACTACGCAGACGACATCTGTCTCATATCGCACAATCTCGGCGACATACAGAGGAAAAGTGACGATCTCGTCAGGATAGCCAGCAGCGCACAATGGACGGAAAGATATTTTTGGGTTGCAAAAATCATAAATCTTGAACCAGTTGAGATATTTTCATAATTTTTTTTTTTAAATGAAAGGTTGTTTTAGTACCTTATACCTATATGGTGTGATTTAATACTCGAAAATTAATGTTTTTTGAAGCAGTTTTCTCAATTTTTATCCAATTTCGAACAATACTTTTCATTTGTTTTCTCTTAAAATACTAATATGGTAAATATTTAAATTTTTAAAAACAAAATAAATACATTTTAAAGAAAAACAATTTTTTTTTTTTTTTCTTTTTGACCAATTTTTTATTGTTTATGCACTTTTTGTTCAAAATAATCATTCAATTTTACATTATTTAATATTGTTAAAGTATAATTAATCATTACAAATTTATTTCAAATCATTAAGTGTCCTTACAAAGTCAGGAATTGAAAAACAAGACGCCAAAACAGGAAAAATTGTATGCCCGCCATACAATTTCGTACTGCGCAGCGACTGTGCTTGTAGCAGAATTTGTATGAAGCCGCGCGTTTTTTACGCTGATTTGAAAGTATCTTTTGCTTCGGAAATTCGGGGTGGCAGTTTGGGGCAGCCGATCTCTTTTGAATATGATAAAGGACATATTCAAGAACAACACCTCATACGCCAAACCCATCATCTCGTGTAGTCTCATTTTTGACATTCCATCAAAGTTGAAAAATAGGTGAAAATTAGGTATGCCTGCACGTGCAAAAACTATTGTAATTTTATTCTACCTTGGTTTAACCGAGATTTGATGACCCTTTCGATAGAGACCATAACCATGCCGGTCGGTTACATATTTTACCTAAAAATCGACCGCAAATTCAGAATTTTTCTAAAAAAACGACATGCTTTTTTTGCAACCGAAAAGAGGTTCAACTTTGAACACGTGTAACTTCTAAAATAATAAACCGATTTGAATAATTTTTTGGATTCAACCCTTTTGAACTATTATCTGTCGAATGCAATAACAAATTTTACGATCCGTTGTCATCAAAAAGTTGATTTTTGCAACGTATCTGTATCTTTCCGTCCGTTGTGCAGCGTAGGGCTCGAGATAAACGTAGCGAAAACAAAAGCTATGCGCTTCAACCACTCCAGCCAAGGAAACATCAACATAAATGGGAACCCAATCGAGTTCGTCACCAGTTTCCCATACCTTGGCACCATCATATCCAACAGTGGTGGAGTGGATGATGATGTCTCCAGTCGTCTTGACAAAGCCCGCTTAGCATTTGGGAGATTATACCGCATATGGAGAGACCGACAAATCAGCCGACAACGATGAAATCCATACTGCTATACGGAAGTGAGACATGGCTCGCCAAGAAGAAAATAACGCAGAAGCTACAGGCTTTCAGCAACAAATGCCTGAGAGTCATATGTGGGGTATTCTGGCCAAACAGAATAGCCAACACAGAACTGTGGCGCGTTACAGACGAGTTCCCGATACACATCCAAATAAGGAAGAAAAAATGGATGTGGATAGGGCACGCTCTCAGAAGAAATCCTAGTAGCATAGTCAGGATGGCACTGGACTGGAACCCCCAAGGAAGCAGGAGGGTAGAAAGGCCAAGAGCAACCTGGAGAAGAACCCCTCACCAAGAGCTAGCCCAAATAACCATCACATGGGAAAATTCAAAACAGACAGCTCAAAATAGAGTTATATGGAAGGCTCTCGTAGAACCCCTAAGTTCCCGAGAGGAATAGAAGGAATTAAAAAAAAAAAAAAAGGAATTTGCTGTGTAGGAAATACGATGAATAATTAAATTACATTTAAAAGTAATTTGTTTTTATGTATCTTGGGAGGCATTAGCTTGATTCGGAACATGCTCCTTAAGTTTGATAAAAAATATAATTACCCACTTGGCCCTTAAATGAATAAACAAAAAGAAAGTAAGCTAACTTCGGCATGGCGAAGTTTAAATAGGTACCCTTTCAGAAAGTAAGTAAGACTTTTTCGTTTACTCGGGTACTGACATAAATGTTGCGAGCGAAAAATGTTGCGAACGAAAATGTTGCGACCAAAAAGGTTGCGAACGAAAATGTTGCGAACAAAATAAATGAATTTGTATATATATTCCTATGGCAGCTACATATATGATAAGTGGTCCGATTTGAATAAAATTAAAACCAAAATTCTGGAATAATACAAATGGCAATTGTATGAAAATATATTGAAAATTGGCATAGTTAACATTTTTTTTCTTAAAAATTTCCGATCGTTCCTATGGCAGCTATATGATATAGTCGTCCGATCCGGCCCGTTCCGACATATATAGTAGTGAGAGCATATAAAAGACTATCTTAAAGTTTCATTCAGATAGCTTCAAAACTGAGGGACTAGTTTGCGTAGAAACGGACAGACGGACAGACGGACATGGCTAGATCGACTCGGCTGTTGATGCTGATCAAGAATATATGTATATACTTTAAATGTCTCCTTCACTGCGTTGCAAACTTCTGACTAAAATTATAATACCCTGCAAGGGTATAAAAATATGTATCGAATATTTTCAAGTAATAAACCGAAAAAGAAATATAAGAAGACAAAAAAAATTGGTGGCTAATTTTGCGTGGAACGCCCCTTATACAGTTTTATTGCCTGTGTAAAACAGCAGCATTGTCCGCTTTAGAGTGGCGGGTTCAAAGTAAGTAAAATCTAAATCACTGATTGATTTAATATAGGGAATATATATTCATAAACAGAAATACTAACTATACTAACGATATTTTTATATACTTCCTTTATATTTCATTATTTAAATAATTTATTTAATAATAGGCTCTGAATACAGCATATACATAGGTAGGATTATCTCCGCATCATCCTTCGCATATGTACCATCAACTCGCTTCTTCGTCTTCCACCCAGAATTCGCATTGAGTTTCATTTCATGTTACAATAGAAATAGGTAACCTATTTATAAACTTTAAAACACATTTTTTGTTATATATAAATTCTTTATGTAATTCCTGTTAGTTTTTCTTTTTTATTTAATCAAATTTGGTGAATTTATAATGATCAAATTGTAAACTGCAAGGGTATACAATCTTCGGAGTGCCGAAGTTAGCTTCCTTTCTTGTTTTAAGTCATTTATTGTGTGTAATTATATGTTTTATCAAACTTAAAGCGCATGTTCCAAATCAAGCTAATGCCTCCCAAGACACATAAATAAAAATTACTTTCAAATGTATAAAGTGTTTATATACAAACTTGTATGCTTATTTATTCATCGTATTTCCGACACAGCAATTTCATCAATTGCATAGTTGCTTAATATAATTCAGTGCGTACTTCCAGTTGAAGTTCAGAGCCAATCCATATCTTATAGAGTTCGGATTGAAAATGAGGAGCAGTTTTAAGTATTATTGGACATTAGTTTCTATCACATTAGTCGGCGGAATTTTTGTGGAAAATTTTCGAGAAGATTATTGTGAACTCTTTTTGAATGCCAGTAAAATCAGTGACAAGCGTTGCCACAATAACGGCTCATATATCGTTACCAATGAATATGAACTGACATTGTTTGAGTTTAGTGTCGTAGTTCTGAACTGGACTACAGACAATTTAATCGAGTGGAATAGTATTGCAATTGCAAACAAAATGATAAATTTGACGTATTTGAAGGTGCTGGGAATTCACAGCTCAAAAGATCTCAGACTGCGACCAGCATCGTTTTATCTGAATAAGTTAATTGTTGAGAATGTGAAGCTTTTTGAAATAAATGCGGAACGATTTGTGATAATCGAGAGGTACTCTAATTATGAAGTGGGACCAAAAGGTCTTCGGATTGAATTTAAACGATCTGTAAATTTAGGACAAATAAATGATTATGTTGCTGCCAGCACAAAAAGAATAAAAAGGCTTCATATTAAGGGATTGGATCTTCCCGGCTCTGACTTATGTAGTTATGTACAGTTTTTCAAGTGAGTAGTATAATCCAAGATGTCATATTATTTGGTATTGAGTATATCCTAACATCTTTACAGTTTACCAGAACTGCAAGAAAACATTAAAAAGTTGAAATTAGATGTTAACATGGCAGTAAATATGAAATGTTTTGAAAACTATCGCCAACTGACGCATATTATCATCGAGACGTCATATAAACCCTTTGAGAATCTGACTGCCTTAATTTGCAATCACTGGAAAGAATGTGAATTCACTATTGGAATAAATGGCCTAAGATGTCCAGCCAACTGCACGTGCACTTGCAAATATGTGTTTGAAATTTACTGCAGTGATAGAGAAAATAGACAAATTCCGCCGCTGCCCATTCCAATCGATTACGAAATAAACCTCATTTATTCGGATATGAAGTTAATGCAGCTTCCAAACAACACTTTACCTGGCTACATGGAAGTTATAACGCTCGATGTGTCCCGTAACAAAATTAGAAGTCTTGCCGTCCACCAGCTCCCAAGGAAGCTGAAGGAATTGATCATCTTATATAATCCCATAAAAACTATAAACAATGAAGTTCTAAATTACCTAAACGGGCACTCTACTATTGTGAAACAGTTAGGCATCAAATGGATTGCAAACTGTGATGAAAGGGGTTTAGTGAAATTGTTGCAAAGAATTTCTTATAATGGAACGGTTTTCTTAAAAAAATTAAACGGATTTTGTCCCAAGAAATGTCAGTGTTGCTTTAATAAAAATACAAAAAACTTTGTCATCGACTGCAGTAGCGAGGCCGTGGACTTTCCAACGCTACCGGATCGTGTTCCCAATAATGTGACTTTGCTATTAGGTAACTGTAGCATAAAGGAACTCCCAAAAAATCTGACTCTCCTTATGAAATATAATAACATAACGCACTTGGACTTGCGGCAGAACTATTTGAGATCCCTCAATGAAGAGACTGTAGATTTTTATAATAAGCATGATAATGCAACGATCGAACTGTCTGGAAACCCTTGGAACTGTATGTGCAAGCCGAGGTCCTTTCTATTTTTCTTAAAGACCCGAAGTCCAGCGGAATATAACTTGGCATTGGCAAGATGTAAAATCCAAATGTGTCCCAACAGCTGCGTTTGTTGTCTGGACAGCTTAAATGATTATGCCCTTAACGTGGATTGCCGAGGTCAGCGACTAACGCAATTTCCGCTTCTGCCCGACTCCTTTACTAGTTTGGACCTCCGAGATAATAAGCTTACGGAAATCAATCAACAATCACAAATATTTTTGAACAACAAAATGCTCTCTGGGCTGCAGACGGTATTTCTGTCTGGAAATCCGTGGGACTGTACTTGCGAACTTTTCTCAAACTCCAAAGATATTTCGTTTATTTTAAAAGATTTTACAGCACTGGAATGCAGTAATTTGGGAAAGCGTCTTGTTTTGGTTGAAGAAAGTGAAATATGTCCCTCTCTCTTCATGTTCCCTCTACTTCTATTCGTTTTCATTATGTCAATTATCACTGCTCTGAATGCATTTGTTTACTTCAAGCAGCCCATCCTCATGTGGTTCTATGAGCACGAAATATGTATGAGCATGACTGTCCGCATGGACTTAGATCGCATGAAGAAATTCGATGCTTTCCTATGCTTCACCCACAAGGATAAACATCTTATAGAGGATTATGTGGAGAGGCTGGAGAACGGGCAACGGAAGTTCCGTCTGTGCTTTTACCTGCGTGACTGGAATGTAGGTGTAGCCATTCCTGAATGCATTATCCAGTCGGTAAGCGATTCGCGGCGCATTATCATCCTGATGACGAAGAACTTTTTGGAGTCCACCTGGGGGAAGCTGGAGTTCCGGCTCGCTCTGCACGCCACATCCAAGGATCGGTGCAAGCGGCTGATCGTAATACTCTATCCGGATGTCGAGAACTTTGACGATCTAGACAACGAACTGAAGGCCTACATGGTTCTGAACACCTACTTGAGGCGGGACAGCCCCAATTTCTGGAATAAGCTTCTCTACTCGATGCCGCATATTTCATAGTTTTTCTTTACTCTTAGAGATTTAAATACATTTGTATACTAAATTTATAAACTTTTTTAATGTATTTGAAATTATGGTCATTTTGGAAAAAGAATAATATACTTATTTAATAAGAACTTAGCGTTCTTACAGGTTCTATGCCCTAGTCTATCGGTATTTGCATTCTGAAAATGTATAAAGCTTCTATATATACAAACAAAAATAGTTTTTAACGTTTACCTATTAAACTACATTTACATTTACAGTTGTAGATTCACAGTTTTGTATTTTCTTCTGCATTTAACGACCGTATGTCAGCTATATGATATAAAAGTCCGATCTTGATAAAATTAAAACCGAAATTAAAAATTAATACAAAATGGCCATATCTCAAATTATATGAAAATATGTTGAAAATTGGCAAAGTTATAATTTTTTTCCTAAAAAATTTCAGATCTTTCCTATGTCAGCTATTTGATATAGCTGTCCGATTCGAGCCGTTTTGACTTATATATTAGTGAGAGCATGAGTGAGAGTATATACTAGAAGACTATCTGTAAAGTTTCATTCAGATAGCTTCAAAACTGTGGGACTAGCTTACGTAGAAACGGATCGACAGACTGACTGACGGACAGACGGACATGGCTTAATCGACTCGTCTTTTGATGCTGATCAAGAATACATATACATATATGGGGCGTTCCACGCAAAATTAGCCACCAAAATTTTATTTTCCTTCTTATATTTTTATACCATGTACCGTAGGTACAAAGGTATATTAATTTCGTGCAAATGTATGTAACAGGCCGAAGGAAGCATTTCCGACCCCATAAAGTATATATATTCTTGATCAGCATCAACAGCCAAGTCGATATAGCCATGTCTGTCTGTCCGTCTGTCCGTCTGTATGAACGCCTAGATCTCAGCAACTATAAGAGCTAGAGCCATGTATGTAGGTCGGAATGTTTTGCACGCAGATCAAGTTTGTTTCAGATTTAAAAATTTTCCCCCCCACTCCCCCGCAAATCAATAAAAACGTTTTGCAGCCACAAATATTACCATATTTCTTTTTTTGCATAGGCATGCATATGTAGAACATGTATCAATACCGATAAAAAGTTATTTACTTATCAGTGTGCTATCTATTTGGCAGCTAGCAACAGGTGCATCCCAAAAAACAACAACAGCACTGATGAGCGCAAGAAACTAACTCCCGTGCGCAAAAAAGAGAGGGGTTATCTCTTTCTCTGTCTTGCACACGCAAGTGCATGAGATGGTGGTGGTTTTGCAAAGAGCGAGTTTGTTTACGTTTCTCTAATAGGCAAAAGTCGCGATCAGCTGACTTTTGTTTATCGTTGTCAAAGAGCTAATTCGAGCGGCGATATATTTTGGTACATGGTATATAACAGTCGTTTACGAACGACTGTAGCTTTCTTACTTGTTTTAAAATTAATTTTTCGTAAAATGGCGGCAGTTTAAAAAAATAATTCACAATTTTACCATGAAATTCATCACATTTTTATTAAAAAAAAAAACTATTCACTTTTTCAAAAAACCGCTACGTCGTTCCCTGCGGACAACAATTTCAAACGTACTGTACAAATTTGGAATCGATCGGTAAAGATTTGTTCGAGTTATGTTTCCGGCCAGCTCAAAAAAAGTGGTTTTGAGATAAACGCGTTTTAAATTATCATTGGCTGTAAAATCGTGTGTAAAATCGTGAGAGGTCCTGCGGCAGAACTCGAAATTCAGGCATGTAAAAATTTTTCCTGGACTTCATCTTTTAGTATATCATTCTTAAGACCCTAAATGACCTTTAGCAATAAAAAAAAATTTAAGATTTTTAAAAAATTCTACATTGGTGTAACCCCTTAAATAAAAAACATAAAGGACTAACCATTATTGTTAAATTACAATTAAATGATTAGTTTGTCTTTATTTTGTAATACCCGTTATATATTTTCTTAGCCTATACTTAAATTGAAGTGGAGTCGGATGGTCGAACAGTCCACCTTTGGAACGCATGGCGCCAAAAAAATTATCCACAATGTCCTGGTTTAAGCGACTTGTTAAAATATAATCCATTTTATACCTGTCTGACAAGTATGCAAACAATTCATCGAGGGATGCATTATTGACAATAATGCCTTTCTGGAAGGGTTTCCTCTGATTTTTGTCAAATAAATAAACCCCTTTGGTATTCCAGTTGCTTACCATAAATCTGAGTCAAAAGAATCGAGTTCGACGAGACAGTTTCGTATTAATAAGTCGAACCAATCCTTGAATATTTTAAAAAAGTCCGCCGTCTCATATGCATTTTCTAACTCGTATGCCAATGAATAGCAGCCTCTGATTGCGCTGGCGGTTGTATTTGAAAATAATTTGGTTGCATACTTCACCTTTTGCTTAGCCAAAGAGGGAAAATATATGTGACCTTCGTTTATATACCTATTAATAAAAATAGATATTTCGGACTTGGCACAGTGATTAATTGTCTGTTGAATTGTCGTCTTTGTTAATTTTGTTCCGTTAATGTTTAATCCGGAATCGACGATGTGATTACGAATCAATTTAATTAAATGTGGTGTGTCCGCAAAAGCAAAAGTTCTCATCGGATGGATAAACCAGGTTTTTGCTAAAAAAAAAAATGCATTTATATTTATATTTTGTTTTCATTATTGACACTCTTACTTTCTGAGATTCCAAGCTCTCTCCATATCTTCATATAACTTTAGACATGTCCATTTTGTATTATTTTATAATTTCGGTTTTAATTTTATCGAAACCTTTTATCCCAAACTTTCTAGGTTTGCGCTGCAGGTGGTCTCCATTCCTGCGAGTAGTGCAGCAGCCGAGAGTGAATTTTCCCTTGCACGAAATCTCGTCACAGAAAAGAGGAACAGATTATGGCCTAATGTGCTGAACAGCCTAATTTATTTGAATTCCTTGTATATAAATAAAAATGTATGAGTAAAAGATATTGCTAAACCTAAATATAAGTTATATGTACAATGTACATACATAAAAAGATATGAAGTTCCTTATACTGTTATTATTATTGTTACTTATTCCATGAATATTAATCAACCTTATGTTATTTAAATATAATCTGTATTTATGTTTTCCACACACACAGCTCCGGGACGTAGCGATGGGGGCCCCCCGACCGCGGTCCTCCAAGTGCAATAACAAAGAAACAACTGATGAGTTCCCCTGGACCCAAGTATCTTACCATCTCCAGAGCTAACCCCGGACTTGACCTCAACAACATCAACCCATTTATAGTAAAAACAAACAAATGGGTTTTACCTGTGGCGGTGAAATTGAAGAATGCAAGACGCTTCGTAATGTCACTCTTTTAGTTAAAACAAAAACAAACGTCCAAGCTTGTAAGCTATTGAGACTTAAGGCTTTTGCAGCCAACTTTAATATGTTTGTCTCCATACATAACTCTCTTAACACTACTAAAAGAGCTATTTACTCAAACGAATTAAGAGAAATTGATTAAAAAGATAAGTTAAAAGATAATTTCTGACAACCTTAATAAAATGTCGGAAACGCGAATTCAAACCTTTGCCTGTCTGAATTTAAAATAAATTTTAAAAAATGTAATGATTGAATCAAGACTGTTTAATTTAATTATTTTTTCGAACCTTAAATAATCTTTTTTTTTAAGAGTCTTTATCTGTGCAGGGATTCTATCACCCAATTCAGCATGTGTCGAGCGAAATATTCAGCTACCAGCTTTAATTCTGTGCTTTTTGATAAAACATTTGTCCTTGAGATATTTGTCCTTGGGAGACCGAATTAAATTAGAATCAAATTAACCAAACTTTCAGCGGCCAGTCTCTGATATCAGCTTGAATAGTTAGGGGGTAGATGTTTTAATTTAGTTTTAATATTTCATTAGGTAATCTTAAACGGGTGATTTTTAATAATTAGGAAATATATGAAAAGACCCTTTAAACACCACAGGAAAAACCGAATCAAACGATTTTAATTATTTCAAAGCTTTATATTTCATACGATTTTATGCCACTTCTAAATAGCATTTCAATATTTTTTGTTAAGATTTCTGCTTATCATTTGGAAAAGTGTTCAGATGATGACATACAAATTAAATTATGACAATACAAATTAATAAGGTACGAAAAATTAACAAGAATAAAATGCTATAAAAGCTTTAATATGTCTTAGGGATGTGCTCTGCTGGCCTGGCATTAAATGCCTCGTCAAAAGTTTTCATTCAAATCTGTATACGCTTCAGGCAGCTTTCTCCGACAGCCAATTATGGGGACAATTACCCCGACCTTTTATTCTTTAAAAAGCTACCTGTGCGTGACTGCAATTTTATTTTTCTAAAGGGTGGAAAACGTGGAATGCCGATAGGGGACTTCGAGTTCCCACCCACCAAATGGTGGCGCAATCGCTGATTACTTCATGAGGGAGTTTCCAAAAAGCCTTAACTTGCTCGCCCTAACCGCCGCCAAAAGCTGCTAAATAATATTTTCGGTTTTCTTGAAGGAAATGATTTGTAGTATACTTTTCGTAACCATTTCCTTTTATTTCAATGACCGATTTTAGTGATACCCTTGACGTTTATAAGCATAAACAATTAGGTTTGACCCTCGCTTTTATTTCCGGTTTGTGGTTTCGTCTCTCGTCGTCCAGCTGCTATTCGGTGACGTCACTTACCTGTCACCATATGGTGCTCTCTTATTTAACTCTCTCGCTCTGCCAACAGGTGTTAAAATGGTGAAAATGTGTATGTATGTATTTATAAATGGTCTCCCTTATCCTGATATGCAAAGAGCCACCTGATGCGTGGGTGTTTTTTTTTTTTTTTTTTTTTTTGTATAGGGGGAAAAGCATTGAAAGCCGAAAAGTGTGGGACTTGGGATTACCTCACCCACTAAAAACCCACCTACTCTCCGTTTCCCTCTTGCGGTGTGACCGCTAAGTATTTCGTCACACGAGGGGGAGATGGCTTGAAGGCCTTCACTAGGTACTATCTAGGTATTGAAAATGGTGGAGCGCTTCTTTAGGCGCTACGCAAGGATGTGATGGCCTCTGCTCCCGTGTTGCTTCACGCAAACAAGATTCTTGTGCGAACTTAGTGGGCTATCCCAACACCCGGGCTAAGCTCTTCCTGGGTCAACAGAGGATCTCGGACAGACAAAACGGACATGTTTTGCGTCATTAAAGGTCCATGCACAATTTGTACAAAATGGGCGTCATTTGCTTAAATCTACTTGTGATTCTAGGTGAGCTGATATAAATAATAATAGGGTAAGGTTTGAAACGCTGAAAGGGTTTTACAGCGCGGTATACTCACGAACTTTCAAATTTCCCAAAGGATGACGATGGCTTTCCTCCAACTGCTACTCGGTGACTAACGCTTGCCCCTTTTTTGCCATACGGCCTGTAATAATTCTCGCTCGCGCTTGCGCCTCTTCAGTTTATAATCTCTCTCAGCCTAACAGGTGTTAAAAGGCTAAAAAGGTGTATATAGGTGGCTGAAAAATATCTACACATCGCTATTGTTTAAATGTGTAGAACAAAGCGGTATAGATCATTTGAACGTCTAGGACCATTCTGTCAACTTATTGCTATTTTTCTGATATTCAATAATTATTTATATAAATTAAGCGAACATGATTTTGGAGACGATTAACATTTGTAGATAGATTTTTTAAAGACTTTATTGGAATTTTATATGTTCAATAGTATTTAATTATACATACCTGGTAACCAAAAGTACAAGGATATGGCATACCCGCTTCACTCATAATGTATTTATAGTTATATGTATATTGATCAGGTTATATGATTTAGTTCATAACGCCCAATATCAGAACATAATATAATATAATTCGCAGAATTGGAAATTGGAAATTAACTTAAAAGTCAATTTACCGATCAAAAGATATCGGTTCAGAGACGTATTGTATTTTTGTACTTTTCAAAAATCAGTGGGTTCGCAAGATTTTGGGGGTGAATGTGAAATATAAACTTGTTTCCAAGATTGATGGATAATGCACAAGATTTGTTCATTCAACTGATTGCACAAAAGTTTTCTGTAGTGCTTAGGTGTTCAAAATAAATTTTAATCACGCTCGCCAATATCATGTCATATAATTTTTTATCAAAATTGATTGTAAAAAAAAAAAAAAAAAAAGGAAGCTTACTTCGGCACGCTGAAGTTTGTATACCATTGCAGGCTACATTTGGATCATTATAAATTCACCAAATCTGATCAAATGAAAAAATTCGGTTTTAACGTTTACCTATTAAACTACATTTAAAATTTTACATTCGCAGTTTTGTATTTTCTTCTGCATTTAACGATCGAAGGTATCATGTACATATATATTTTTTATCAAAATATGTTTGATAATCAAACAAAACAAAAAAAAACAGAAATTCTGAAATAATATAAAATGATGATAATGAAATGATACGAAAATATGTTGAAAATTAGGTAAGTTATAATTTTGTTCTTCAAAATAAAATTAAAACCGAAATTCTTGAATAATACAAAATACTATGTCCCAAATTATATGAAAATATGTTGAAAACTGACTTATCTATATATATAAACTGCTTTGTCCTCACTGACTGACTGACTGACTGACTGATATATCACAGCCATGGCCAAACCACATGTCTTAGAGACTTGAAGTTTTTTTAAAAAAATCAGAAAAAAAAATTTCCAGATTCGTATGGGTATTTTAATTTTCTAATTCCACCTGCAACCTATTTTAATAAATAAAAAACATAAATTTAAAAAAGTAATATTAATGGGATAATATTGATATTGGTCTAAGGCTTAGAGTAGGCCTTGCCTCATTTTATATTTGTCATTCGACTTCAAAGAATCTTTATTTCTCATTCAGTGCGCTGACTTCAAAGCGAAATTTAATACAAAATTTGAAGTGTGGATCTGCATCCGATCAAAGCGAGGATGCAATAGCGGGCCCTCTAGTATTATATAATTTTAAAACATATTCCTATAAATATTCTGATCGTTCCTATGGCAGCTTTATGATATAGATGTCCGATCCTGCCCGTTCCGACTTAGATAGTAGTGAGAGCATATAGAAGACGATATGCAAAGTTTCATTCAGATAGCTTCAAAACTGAGGGACTAGTTTGCGTAGAAACGGACGGACAGACGGACATGGCTAGATCGACTCGGCTCGACTCGGTTGATGCTGATCAAGAATATATATACTTTATAGGGTCGGAAATGTCTCCTTCACTGCGTTGCAAACTTCCGACTAAAATTATATTACCATGCAATGGTAGGTATAAAAATTAAGAGAAAATAATAGCTTTCTGAATTTTTGCTTTTGCCGATACTAAAATAAGATAAATGTTGCGAGCGAAAAATGTAAGAGCGCTGCCTGATCAAGATCAGCTGTGATTTCGAAGCGAAATAAATAAATTTATTTAGGCATGCTCCTATAATTCATTTCGTAAAAATGTTCCGATTTTGATTTTGCAATCTAGGCGACTAGAAGCACACAATTATCTCTACATTTTTTCCCAGGGGCTGACTACCCTTGGAAGTAGGCAACACTTTTCGCTAAAATTGGGACCAAGTTTTTGAAGATAACCAAAATAGCATTCAATATTATTAAACATAAATTTTTTTATAAATATGAATACTAATTTTTATTTTATGTAATAAATCTTCTTCTTCCCGCCGAATTAGGGTAAATTATTTCAATAAAACGGCTCAGAGGTGATCAAACTGTTCTAGCTTCACTTACTTATGCCTTATATCGGTGGGGACTCTGTGGGATGCCCCCATTACTCCGTACATTTTTGGCATTAAGCCCACTGATGACAGTGTGACGTCATGGTCTGTCGGAATCTCCTTGCCTCTGTCAGGATATCTGTCTGGGAGAGCGACGAGAGCCATTAATCCCAGGAGCAAAATAAAGGGCTGAATAACGCCCTAAAGAAAGTTTAAAATATTTTTTATAACATAAACCTAATTAGAAAAGTATATTTAAGTAATCGTTTTTACTAATGATTATTTCATTAATTTCATTTTTGGGGCTGTCTTTTGTTTTAATTAATATTATTATTAAACAAAGATTACAATGAAGGAATATTATAGCTTATTTGAAATTTTGCACACTTTTAAAGACCTGGAACTTCACATCTTTTGTTATATCGACTCTAATGTTGTTGATCTTTAATATAGCGTGTTCTCAAGCATTCTCGATCATTATTCACTTTTATAAAACTGTTTTCAATTTTAAAATTTTGAATATCTCAACTTTTGGGTGCATAAGTCTATTCAAATGTATTGGCGTTATGCATCTTGTTTTTTTTTTTTACAACATGTCCGATTCATAGGATATAGATATGACCAAATCGAACAACTCATGTAGATAAATACAGAAACGATCGGGAAATACATAGAACATAAATTATATATTCATGGTTTTTAAACATACTACATATAATTCGCTTTAGGATTCAGCCCTCCGCGTTAGTCTTTAAGTACATATGTAAATGGTTTTCATGATTATTCGCAAGTTAATTAATACATCCAGGAAATTAAGTAAAAATTAAAGATAAACCAAAACATAACATAAGAAAACATTTTCGAAACTTATTTATCATAGATTCAATCATTCATCTTAAACAAGTTGGCGCATTATTTGTGAAAGCCACTGGAGGCTACTTAACTTAACGTTTCGTTTAACTTAACATAAGGCATATTTAAGACTTTAGCAGAATTACTGCGAACAATTGGAAGCAATATTTTCATTATTTGGATTAACTTGTCCGTGGTCTTATTAACATTTGGCAAGACTTTAGATGACATGCCTTTTTACACGGACCCCAACGGCCCCAATAAAAACCATCCGGGTGTGCCGACATATGTTGGCCGTTCAGGTTGCTAAATGAGTAAATATTAAATTAAAGTAAAGTTAATTAAACAAAAATTATTTGCTTACCAATCCATTTGAGTGCTTGTCCACCAGTGAAAAAATGAGTAATCAAGATACTCCGTTTTATTAAGTGGGGCGTTCTGAAGACTACGGAACGCATCGCCAGCGTCTCCCGAATATGAACCAAGGGTCTTGATCTTGTATTGTTCATCTTTGCTTCCAATTTCAAAGTGATCATACCTTGCATAAGCACTTAGGTCATCCAAATGCTCAACTTGAATGTATAACTCATGCCTTTGGCGTGTGGTTAATTGGTGTATTATTTCAGTGCCAAGCCAGAAGTTAGTTTTTAGATCGCCAAAACCATCGCCAAGACCATCGCCAGAATCAGGATTTGCCGAAAACCTATCCTTACCATCGATACGGCGTTGAATAACCATCCAACCGGTACTAACCGAAAAAATATCCTCAATCACTGGCCTGAAGGGCTCCATGCCATCTAGTTGAATTACTTTTATTTTCGGATCTTTGGTATTATTTAGAGGCACGGTTTCTTCCTTGTCTGGAGAGTTAGCAATGCTGAAAGTATATTCAGCCAGTTTTTCACTACTTTCCTTAAGTTTGGCAGAGACGCTGAGAAAATTATTTTCTAGTTCAGAAAGTTGCTTCCTTAGTCCACCTTCAATCTTCTGGGACTCAATAATTTTTGATTTCAATTCTTCAAGTTCTACCATCAATTCAGAATTGCTCAACTCTAGTGACTTATTTTGTTCCTTAAACTTGTCAAATTCTGCCTGTAATTTCTCTAAATAATTGTTCTTTCCATTAGATTCAGCAGTGTTTTTGGCTTGGCATTCCAATTCCTGCAGCTGTGCTCCGATATGATCCATATCATTTTCTCGAACTCTAGGTTCCATTTCATCTTCTAAATTGATCGATTCTTTTTGTTTTTGCAAGTTATTATCATTATTACATGTGACAACTTCGGCTTCGGGCTTCTGCATTTGTTTGATTGCTAGTGCATTTGTTTTTGAGATCAAGTCGATCGAATTTATCAGTACTCTAATTACATCGTTCTTGTCCTTGACTTTGTTCTCTAGGTCCGAGATTTGGCTCAGATTCCTTTGGATCGTGTTCTTAAGTTCTTGAATCATCTGGTTTTGATCGCCCGCTGGTGTTTTTGTGCTCAAGTCGATCGAATTTATCAGTACTCTAATTACATCGTCCTTGTCCTTGACTTTGTTCTCTAGGTCCGAGATTTGGCTCAGATTCCTTTGGATCGTGTTCTTAAGTTCTTGAATCATCTGGTTTTGATCGCCCGCTGCACAAACAGCGTCTAGGTCAGAGTCGCTGATCTGAAATTTAAAATTAAGCCTTTGGGAATCTATGTTGCTGCTATGACTCACAGAAATGGTGTCGGCAAATGATCCTGTCGAAGATCCGCTTTGTTCTTCCTGGAAATTGCTTTCAGTGGATATTTTCATATTTAAGATAATCTGCGTGCGGTCGAATTAGTGGTGGAGAAACAACGATGTCATCGATGCCAACATTTTTGTCCCCGATGTTTTCAAAACATCGCTAAGATCGATGTTTGGCGGCGAAACATCGATGTTTTTCCATGCTTCGAAACAAGAAAAAAATCGTATAAATTGTATGTATATACAAATTTGTCATATTTTTCAACACATTTCTTAATAAAATATTATAATAACTCATGTAAGCGTTCTTAATAAAGTTTACCAACTAATAAGTGACCATCGCAAAAGGCATTCATCGATAACACATTTTTCTTGAACAAAGAAAAAACAAGTAAATAGTATTGAATAATATTGTTCGTTTCTTATTTCATTACCTAAAAAATTCTCCAAAATTTTAACAACATGGAAAATATGTATTTCCCATTACAAACAGTTGAATACGTAGTTACGTAGCCTGATTACGTTTTGGCGTACTTACGAAGTTTGATTACGTACATGTAAGTGTGACCAGTTCCTGTGAAAACCAAAACCCAAAGGTTTTTTGCCGAATTTTCAAAACCAGCTCTTGTTCTACAATGTTTTCAGCTCTATCCAAGGCGGTCACACTGTTCGGAATTTTTGTGAAGCGCGGACGTCGCGCGGTCGATCGGCAAAAAAAGTGCATTTAACTGCAGGAGCCCTAGGTTCCCCAATAGCTCGGCCCGGGCTCGAACCAAATGCGCCAACGAAGCAATACTCAAGGGAAAAACACGGTCACGATCGAAGGGGCAGCGAACAAAGCACGAAAGGCGTCGTCGCCTGCCGCAGGAGCCTTTCTATAAAATCCGCCTTTGTCTGTGTTTGTGCCTGCATTCGTGTGCGTGTGTAGTGCCTCTGTGCTTGTGTTTTTGCTTACATTGTCAGAAAGAAGTAAATTAAATTATCAAAATTTGAACACAGCAGTTTATTCTCTTTTCAACCGAAAACCCCAACAAAACCTAATTTTCGATTGGCCAATTGTGGACGCTCGCCCGCACAAACAACAGCAACCACTGAAGCAGCAGAAGCAGCAGCAACAACAACAACTGCAGCCGCAGCAGCAGCAGCCGCTTTGGATATCTTCAACGGAATCAAAGAGCAACTTTCAAGTTGCCCGGAACGCACCCGCGCCCTTTGCCGGACTGTATGGGGTACCCTGTCGCTATCCCTTAGCACAGCGCTCCAAGCGGCGAGCATCGAGGACGCCGGCGGCGGAGGATCCGGGGGATTAGTGGATCCAGGGGGAGGAGGCGTAGGCGCGGGCGGGTGCGGCTCCGGCACTGGCTCCGGCCGCTTTGCCACCATAATGGGCGCCGTCAAGTCGCGCCCCATCACCAGTGCCGATGTGGACGCCGACGAGCAGCTGCAGCATCCGCACCATCATAGCAATCACTCGATGCGCAATGGCCACCACCACAACGGCTCCATCTCCGGCACGCTGCAGAAGCAGGATCTGCGCTATGATATCGGCTGCAGCTCACAATACCAGCACGTCCGACAGCCCAGTCTGCGCAGCCGGAGTCAGCAGCCCATGCCCACCGCGGACGAGCTGGACCGGCGCTTCGCCAAAGTTTTGGTGAGTACAAAATCACCCAAAACATGAACAATGAAGTACAATAAATATGTACATATAGTACAAAAAAAATGTTGGTTTTAACTTATATTCAGCGAAAAATTGTTAACATTTAAATATTAAAATATAAATATGTTTAGTATATATATTTTTTTATATTTAATATTTTATAAAAACATCTTTAACATGTTGCTAAAAGTGAGGATATTGTTAAAAAAAAAACAAACGTAAAACCAACCATTATATCACATTGTATTTTATTTGCTTATAAAATCACGTCCAGAATGACTTCATGTTATTTTGTTTGTCCAACTGTCGAATGGCTTTCCATGCAAAATAAGTAATAAAGTCATAGTTTGTCTAATAATAAATAATAATTCAGACCAATTTCCTCAGAAACTACTAAGGCTGAACAAGAATAAATTGCAAATATGTACCTAGCAAGAAGAGTAAGAAAATGTTGTACATACATACATGAAAATAAAAATTTAACAGGAAATAGTTAATTAATCACCATTATTTTCTTAAATAAACCGAGTATTTTCAGTTGAATTATTTATGCAAATTTTGAAGCTCCTTTATAATTATTTTATCTTACACCACAAAAAGAATACATAAAACTTAGGCTATTAATTCTATACTTAGTCTTACTTTCGCATCTACTGCTTGTATTTATAATTGCTTTTTGAAAATCCGTAGAAGAAGCGTTTGTTTATATTCATAGACAAGTGTTAAGAGAAGGCTTATTAGGCGAATGTATAAGTTGGTATATAAAGGCTTAAGGATTGGCTTCCTGCCCCTGCCCTGCCATCTTCTCGTTCCGCCCTCGCATTTGTTGCATGTGATTGATGACCTCATCGGGTGTGCGGCGACTTGTTCGCTTGAATTTTGAGACACTCACACTTGGCGCGAGTGTTGTTCGTTCGGTGGTGTGCGTGTGTATCTCTGAGTTTGTATCTGCGGCACAACCTCTCCCCAGTTCTGCTCCCGTCTGTTCTGCTCGGCTCTCTGCTCCGGTCTGCACTCCAACTCAACTCCCCATGCAAGGAACAGTGGAATGGTTGCCTCGTATTATCGATACGATATTTATGAGATAGCCAAAAGAGGAGGTTCGGATTTAAATCGGGAGTTTGTAGAGTTTGATCTTAAATTCCAACGTAATTTTCATTTTTTATTTAAATTGATTTCGGGTTTAAAAGTTAGTGGAAAGTTTATTGTTAGTGTTATTTATGATATACAATTAAATGTATCTAGATATGCAATTAATTTGGAACTATCAAAGAAACACCGGCTTAAAATAATTGCATTTTAATATTTATATTATAACTTTATCAAACAAAGCTTGACTTAGAGTAGGAATTTTAGGCATCGTAATAAATACATAATTAGGGTGTCGATATATTTTGTCATATTTGTTATAATATTTTTTCTACTGTAATGCAAGCAAAAAGTCTGTTTTGCTATTATTCTGACCGCAGCTGTGGAAGAACCACTGTGCTAAGGGCGTGTGCGGTTGCCAACTGAATTCGTTTGTCATCCCACTAGACGGCTTTTTCTCCGAACAAGACCGCGTAATTAAGATTTTTACGAGTAAACATATTGCCAAAAAGGTAAAATAAAAATAGGAAAGGAGCGAAAAAAGCTCTCAGCTTTGACCGTCATAAAACCGTAACAAATGATTGTGACCCACAGCCGTCATTTGATTCGCCCTCCACTCTCCACCCTCCCCGCTCCTGCTTCCCCTCAGGCCGCCACTCCAATTCGGCATGCTAATGGCAATTAAAGCAAATTGATCGATTGTCGCCCTCTCTGTCGCACTCCAGGGCTGACTCACTTGTACCGCCCGGCCGATCGACCGCTTGGCCCCCGCCTCTCTGAGGCTGAGGCTGAGGCTGCTGAATGGCTTTGAGATCTCGGCTTATCTCTCGGGCGAACCGAACAAAAGGGGAAGACGAAAACAGAAATCTTTATTTATATGCGCAGCTCGAATTCTCAGTTATCGGCAGTCAGTCAGTAACATGAGAAATGCTCCTCCAACGGGTTTCCGACATCTCTGCTCGTTTTTGGCACTACATACCATGCTTGAGATCTTTTGTTTTGATCTCAAGGCTGTAAATACGGTCCTGAGCATCTCGATAAAGTAGAACTAAGGATCCTTATGTAACGAATGATGACATTAACATTTGCATGACAGAATTTAAATTATGTAATATGTAAGTATGGTGGGTTCTCCATAATCTTACTTTTGGGTTCTCGAATAAAAGTATTTGTTATCGTCGTTAATATTTAGTATTACTTTCCGAATATCTTCTTAAATCTCAACTGATATTCAAGACATAAACGGAATTAAAAAGGTGTCATATTTTCATCTTTTTAATTTTTACAATGTAAAATGGAAATATTTTCTCACTTGATAAACATCATAAATATTTAAATTTAAATTGATATAATGCTCTTACTGATCTGTAAGTTCTGTAATTATTGTAAAACGCAGAAATCGAGATTAAAACCTATATACAAATCTTTGTAAAAAGATTAAAGCAAGCATAGCAATGGGCTGATTTTATCTGGTTTGCCCTTCTTTGTTAAAAAAGATAAGTGCACCTCAAGAATACTTTCTCATTACTAAAATAACCCATTTAATCTGTATGCCTTGATATCGTTTTTTAAGTCAAATCCGATATTCACGATTCAAGGGTATCCGAGATATTGACAGACCTTAGATAACATTTCCCCCTACTATTTGTTATTCTTGGACTATTGTTTGTTCAAAATTCATTGCCTTCTTTTCGCACTCAAAATATGTACGTTTTATTTCGTGTGTTTACCCCTGGTAGATATTTTTTGCCTCTCGATGTTTTGTTTGTTTGCCATTTCGGTAGCCTCATGGAGGTGCTGTGCCCGGCCTCGCCCTTGCCTTGTGTCTCCGGCTTGGCTAATTCGTGTTTACCTTAATTTAGTCAAAAGTGCTGTTGCTCACTCGCCCATTGCCATTGAAGTGGACTTGACAGACCCGAGACTGCCGGACCCACTGCGCCAATGTCCATTCAGTCGGTCGCCTTTCGATTTAAAGCAATTGTTTCCCTGATTCATGGTTTAAAAATAACACGAAAGCAACAATTTTGCCGCTAATAATTTGCGTTTGGCTGGATCTAATCAGACGCAGTCAGTGCAGATGTTTCCGGTTAAATTACGAACCGGCCCCGCGCGGGTTGATTGAACTTTGAATACGCGAGAGAGGAGATCTCCTATGCATAAGGGTGCAGTCGATGTCAATGTGTTGCACTATAGATTCCGTGGCATAGAACACCATTCAAGCTGATCAAACAATCGACTGAGAATAGTGGAGGATAGGGATAAGGAACTGATGCATAGGGATAGATGTCAAGTAGGGGAAACCTCTTAAGATGGACATCTAAGCAGAGGGGAAATATATTTAAAAGGTTAAGTTTTTAATGTAAGTATTTGTTCTTTGGTTTTTGTTTTGTTAAATTTTGTTTGGTTAAATATATTATCTTATTCTATCATATGTATTTTACTCCTGATAGGTATGGAAATTTTCAGAAGTTCAATGTATTTTCCTTATTCATATATATTTCCATGAATTTCCTTTACCAGATTCCAGAAGACTTGTTTATTGTACAAATTACTGATTACTGGGTAATCGAGGGAAGTGTGTTTGTTTACTGACTAATTGCTTAAACAATCAACCTGTGAACAATAAAATTCCCAGAATTTATTTCCTTTAGTGAGTATATATTTCAACGCCAAAGAGTTGATACATAAAAATGTAAATTTAATTGCATTATTGAAAGCTAATCTGCTGTCATGTTGTGGGTGTCTTTATTCACAGACATAGGCATAAATACTCAGATAGACACAAAAGCCTAAACCGCAGAAAATCCTCATCCCCCGATTGCTTACCAACTTTCTCAGACAACCCGACTTTCACTCGCTTAATCATCTCCGCTGTCTCAGTCTTGAGCCTAGAATATGTATCTGTAAACAATTGCCCGCAGGGGCGGAGGTACGGGAAAATGCAGTGGTGAGGAGTTAGCCGCCGCTCCTAATGACAATTTCAATGGCTGACAAACCACAAGGCAGTCAACCACAACTGTTATTGTTAATATTGTTAAGTACTTATTGCTTGAGCGAGGGCAGCTTGAAGTGTTTGAAATGTGGTTAAGTGAAGGGCCTGACTTTAACAGATATTATCCGGATTCTTAGTCATAACTAATTCTCAATTCTTAATACTCAATTCAATTCACTTTGTTTTTAAATCATCTATGCAATATATTAATACTTTAGAACAGCATTTTGGGAAGTAAGAAATAAATTAAAGTAGCTAGACATGATGATGGAATAAAGATATGATAAAATGCAAATGCTGAGTGGATTTGCCCAGAGACCTAGCAGAAAATTTGATTAAAATGCGATTTAATTTCCTATGTTTCCTCTTTTTGAAGTTAAATATTATTACTGTTATTTGTTATTCTTTGTTTCTTAAAAATATTTCTTCATTAAAACCTATTTAACAGAGATTATGTCTTTAAAAGCAGCTGATTACTTTCATCCATACACTTAGGACAACCCTTTTTGCTTGAAATACTCATTCAATGGCAATAACTTGATGGCTTTGTTCATCGCTTCGTCCATTTAGCTTGGCTTTATCTAACGGCAGCTTTGGATGGCAAAAAAAAAAAATAATGATGTGAACCCCTTTTATCTGGCTTCTAGGGCAAACATTTGTTTATCTTTGCTTGGCGTTTCCTTTGCGGTCTGCAAAAAAGAGCATAGCGCAAAAAAAAAACCCTGTAATGATAAAAACAGAAGACCATCTGCTTTTTTGCGGAAATGTGTAAAAGAAGATCATTTAACCGATCCGCAGGAAATAGGTTTTTCTTTGATCCTAAAATTTCTTGCAAACTAATTTTCCACAGTATGTGACATTTCAATGGAAATAAAACGTTTTCGAAAATTCAAACAGGAGTAACATTCTATTCCATATTTGTACTTGGCTAAATATTAATATTTGTATTTCTCACGTGCCTTCTTATCGTAGAATGTTTTGGTTAAAATAAGAAACAATTGCATATTCCAAGAAATTTGGAAGTGTTGTTTCTAATACACACCACACCGTATGTGTATAAAACCTACACATTATTCCGCAGATTTCCACAATATTTTTGTGAGTCACGCATGACTGAAAATCAGTGCCTTGAGAAATGCTCTTTGGGTTTTTCTTTTTTGGGTACACAGAGTATTTGGAGGGATTCTAATTTTGCATTTCAAGATTTCCCATAAACGAATTGTTCATCTATGAATTAAAATGAATCATTTGATGGATTGATTCACTAAGCTCGAGTAGTTCTATATTTCTTTTGATGTGATTTCATACGAATAATTACTATAGTTGGTTTAGTAACTAGTATTACAAGAAATTACGTCCTAAAATATAAAAAATATGGGTAAATATTTAGTAGACATAGTCGAAATGGAGAAAATTATTATCCATTTCTGGTTGTTAATAAATTTTCTGAAGCAGCTCTCCATTGTTTCATCGCCTCTTTCCAACTATAAAATGTGACTGTATATAACTTTTGAATATATATTGTTTGTAATAAATACCGCTGGGGCTTACTCATTGGGCATGAGCGTAGACAGATTCGAATCGAAAAGAGGGGGCCGCGGCTCACAATTCGGAACTCCCCATTATGCATACACACACAAAACCCCCGATAGAGGGACACAAGAAATAAAACAAATTTAAAATGCGTATCCGGTGTGCCGGTCAAGTAATTCATTATGTACCCATATATACATCATGTCCAATTTATTTAGTAAAAGTAGCGCGCACTTTTTGCCTTCGGAGCCTGTCTGCGCTGGCAGAGGCATTGAAGAGAGTGCTCGTCTTTGTCACCTTGTTTATTATTCTCTCCCTCGGTTTATGCACTCTTTTATTTACTTATTTATTGTTTTATTATTATAAAAAGCGCGTCGAGGCAAATCACTCGGCTTGATGAGTTCAGACCGTAACGGACAATATATGTACTGGGCGTGGAGCCGGTGTGGAGGAGCAAGGGGCTCAGCGGCTCACCCATAACATTACAATTAATTAATCAATAAATTTTGCAATCATTCTCGCATTTGTTCACCCTCTCTGGGTATGGTTAAAATATTGCACATACTCGTATATTCCACATTGAGCACGTTTTGAAAAGAATACAACAAAACTACATTTTGTATATATAACAAAGGCAGAAGTGATGATAATTTTAATAATTGTTAGGCTTAATTAACACTCGCATAGAGCTGCTAAGTTCAATGTAAATTTGCAGTAATTGACTGAGAAAACATGGAACAAAAAGCATCTTAGTGTGGTCTTGAGAATAATAACTAAGAAGTTTCAGATAAAAGATAAAGGTAATTTATAGATGTAATATATATTTCACATAGTTATCAGATTGTTTTTAAAACGTAGTTCGCACACCTGAAGGCGCGAAAATGTCAGATAAAACACAATACACAATAAAGCTTTAATATTTTAAAATGCAATTTATAGATCTTTATCAGCTGTAAGATATGAGTTATTGTATATTTAATGGAACAAAGACAATGCTGAATGTTCAGATATTTGAAAAACTAAGGAGCCAATCAATGGTTTATGCTAACAAAAAATGTATACTTAAGTTTTCTTAAAATTATACCACTTAATTATCTTAGTAATTTTGTTGTAAAAATTTAAGAAATACTTGCCTATGGGAATGGGAATCTGTCTGAGGAAATTTTCTAATTTATTCTATAGATGATCTAGACATAGATATACAATTCGGTGATACGTTTCTCCGCATTTCAATCCGCTTTATTACATTTTGTTCGTTCATTGTATGGTTTTCCTTCTAGAGATTCAACTCCAATTGTGCATCCGACGTTGGTTCTTTATTTTGCATTATTTGTTGTCTTCAACACACCCTTTTCCTGCTCTCATCCCGTAAATGATTGTGTGTGTATCTAATTAGAACTTCCAACTGCAGCTGCTGCACCCTAAAAAAGGAGAAAAAATGTGGAAAATAAAATTGAAGTCACGTAAAAGCATATTTGCCGATTTCATTATGGTGCATTCCCTCCCGTTAAATTGTACATTTAACCATTTTACACAACCGTCTGCCGTTGGCAGGTAAATTGGTTCTGCATATTTGAGTTTGCTTTGTGGTTCAGTGATCTGAAGTTGAAATCAGAAATAAATGCCACGAGTAACTTTGGAATACTTTAATATTGTACTTGGTCATGTTTGTCGTAAACCCTAATTATTTCCAAGACCTTCAAGAGTCTTTTTTCCTTTTGATTGAAATAAAGTGATTTAAAGAAGGGATTTGTCTGTCAGCAGAGCTCCTCGTCTACTCTAATAATTTTCCACTTTTGTTCATTTTTTTATGGTTTAGTGACTCACTCCTGTTAATCTCATAATAACCCATAAGCAACCGAGTAGTTCAATATTTGCATGAGCTGGTAGGCAATGCTCCGGGTTAAATATGTCAAGAGATGCAAGACTGGCTGCCTTAATGGGCCATACTATGGGGTGTATTTGGGATTTAATGAGCTTTCCAATTGGCTGAATGTCAACTCCTATCTCTGCTTAAGTATCCGTTCCCTTAATCATCGACACTTACTAATTGTCTTCTGTTCTCCTGTACATTTTCTGACAGGCTTCGATGGACTTGCCGCCCGATAAAGCAAAGCTACTTCGTAACTACGATGACGAGAAGAAGTGGGACATGATATGCGATCAAGTGAGTAAACTTTTTACATACTTTCCTTTAATTTTAATACTATTTTTGATGCGTAAACATGTACATACATGTACATGGAATTCGTAAGGTTTCAGGAAATACAAAACAATTAAAATTGCGATCTTGCTAAAAACTCTGCTATCAGAGTACGAACTTCCTGTTCCTGTTGTTTTCCATTCCCATCCGAGCACTTTGGACTGCTCTCAAGGGAGCAGTTCAAAGAAGGTTATTCTAAGAGTTGGGAGTGCTTTAGGTCGAGCATGAGCCACTCTCTACTGGTGTCGACACCTTGAACGCTGACCTTTAGGCTGTACAGCTGTGCTAAGGGGCAAGTGGAGTGGCAGCTCTAATTAAACCATACCAAATGGCTTTGCGCAATGGAATTGTTACAATCGGTTGTGTGTAGGCCAGTCAGAATGCCAAAGGCGCGTATGTGTTAGGCAAGCAAACTAAATTCTCCTTCAATTAACAATTTCAAACTGGGTTGCCAATGCATGGCAAATCTTGTTGATTAAGATACAATCTTACACATTTGTGAAACCCCAAAGCTAATAAACTGTCGATATTTTAGAAATATAATATAAACCGTTTATAACCTTGTTTTTTCTTTGTTAATTTTTCTTAATTTACTAAATTGTCAACATGACGCAGAATAGAACACGCACAAGTTTTATTTAACAGTTTAAGTGTCTAGTCAAGGTCTTGTCCGTTAGATTTGGCAAATTAAATGAATACTTTGACTTGTTTAGAATTGCCAGTAGAGATTTTGTTTTAGTGTTGCATAAAAATAAAAATGACTAAAAATGATAAATTATTATCTGAAGTATGAACAGAATATCTGAAGAATTACCTCTAAAAAGAGGCAAGATTTGGCACAATTTTCTGACATTCTAATGAGGAATTTGTCTTAAGTAAAATCTCGACTGTGGCCACAGTATACAAGACATCAAAATATACATATTACCGAAGCCAATCTTGTTTCCTTATCCATAGCTAGTCCTTGTCAGAATCAATAAAATACAATACAATTAATAATAATAATATAAATAATATTATTAGTTTGATACTGGAATTAGTTGAGAACCACCAGTGCTGCCGCTGAAACTATGCAAATTGCTTCCGCCATACCTATTTATATAATTTTGTATACGATCAGAGTTACCTTTATTTTTTCAAAATAAATATAAACCAGTTTACTATAAAATGAAATATGTCTCAACCTTTAAACACCTTACATTGAGCTTAGCTTGAGAAATATTTCACATTGTTTTCGTCCGACACTCGTTTGGCGATGATTGCTGATCTGGCATAAATAAATTGTAGGACAAGTGTTCAAATACATACATATCTCTCTGTTTAGATTGATAATTAAATATATGTACATATGTATGTATGTCTGTGCCGTGATGTTTCAGCTTTGACAATCATTATGCAGTGCGTGCTGTTTCGTCGCTAGCTTTTTTGATGTTTTTTGTTCGCCGCTTCGCACACCACAGTGTTTAATGATTTAAATTCGCTGCTGAATCAAAAAAAAAAAACTGAAACATTTCGGCAACAAGAGAGACTGTAAATTGCTTTAGAATAGGGCAGTAAAATGTATACTATATACATATATATATGCAAAAGCCTGGATTGCGTGTTTTTTGCTGCTGATTTTGGAATATGACGAAACTATTAACGTGTGCGCCAGAGCGTGCACCTTTTTGGTGAATTCTATCCATCCATCCGTCCATCCAGCCAGCCAGCTATCTATCCATCTCGCCTGTAACTGGGTCACTGAATTTTCAAGAGCTGCACCTAGAAAAATAACAACGGAAACAACGGCAACGAAAAGCATAATATATTCGCCATCGGCATTTTGGTGGAGTAGCTTTCAAAAAAAAAAAAACAAAAAAACAAGGGATGGAATGCCTAACACTCTCTGAAAGCCCGGGACTCGCGTCAAGCGTTTTCTGCCATACGATAAAATATCATAAACACCCAACACGGTTCTCCGTTGTGCTGTTGGCCGTTGTTCTTATGACTATTGTTGTTGTCCATGTCGTCGTCGTCGCCGGTTCCTTAACTGCCTGCATGCCTGCAACGCAGACCAGACCTGTTTTCCATAATTCAGGCCCCAACGCACTGTGGGCCAGGCATTGGGAATTGGTAAATGAAAATCGGCTAGTCTAACGACGAAATGAAAGGTGAAGAAAACTGAAGCTCAAAGTAAAAGGAGAAAGGTATCAAAATCAAATCACAAAAGTTTAATTCGATTAATCGATACTAAATAGACTCTGTGTTTTGGCAAGATTAAGAAAGGGGATTGATCTCCCTAATGGTTGAACTTACCTTGTGAATGTTAAACCCCTAAATTTGTAAACTAATATTAAATGAATAAAATGAATGAATAAACCAAGTCTAATCACCTATTTTGTGGCCTGTTGTTTCCACAGTTCCACTCGAACTCAGTCTAGTCATGAAAATGAATGAAAACGCAGCCCACTGACAGACGACCCGACCACTAGACTGTGGGGACAGACAGATCCAGTGATGATGGTGGAGGCGAAGGTAGCCACTCGAGGACGACTCCTCGGCTCAACAGAGCTGCTCCGGCCGGCCAATCCCATCAGAGTCTCGGCAGGCACTCGCTCTCTTCCTGTCTCCGTCTCTCGGCCGCTCTTGGTGCTCACAGTGACAAAATGCAAATTATTATGACGGCGATAAATTGCAGTTTTTAATCGCTGGAGCCGCTTGCAGCAGCGACTTACATATCCGTACAGAGAAATATCTGCGGCTGTGTGCATGCCGATACTCCGCCAGCACTCTTCAGCTGAGAAAAAGAATCAAACTGGTTTCTCTAGCTGCAGTTCGAACCCAAAACCGAAACCCACACATAGTTTAGGTTGTAGTCATGCGTTGGCTGCCTTTTTGTTGTTGGCGTTGTTTTTATTTCTTGGTTTTGGTTTTGGTGGCTGCCTTAGTTGTTGGCATAGTTAAACAAACCCCGAACCGAGGAAAACAACAGCGGGCTCAAGCCAAAACAAGTATACCACGCTTCATGCTTAAAAATGTTTAGAGTTGGGCAAGCCATCGATGCTTATGTGATCGGGGGATCGGGGGATCGGGGGATCTGGGGATCGCAGATAGCGCGGCGCGGCGGGGCGGAGTTATGAGAGGTGGCGGTGTGCGGTACCATAAACATGTACACAAATATGCAGTTAAGCTCTCGGGGGAAAAAACAAAGTAAAAGCCGCTAGGCCTCGGTCTAGTGTTAATGCATGTGGAATCAAATCGCTAGAGTAACCCCTGCCTCCGCCGGCTTCTCCATCGCGGCTCTTCGAGAGCCAAGCTCAGTTCATTGAACAGCAGCTTGGGTAACTCCGCCGAAGATGATTTTAGTGGCAATTAACTAAACTCAGCAGCAGTACAAGTGTAATAGAGAGTGCAATTTTATAATTAGGAGACGATCAAGCTGGCCGAAAATGAAAATATAAACAGTATTGCATGGCTTCAACAGCTGTAAATAATAGTTGATGGCGGGATTTATTTCGCATCGTTTGACGAAAGCAGCTGAATATTATTCCACAATAACAGCTGAGTCTTAGGAACTAAATAAAACAACTTTACCTTCAATATGGGATTGTTGGGAGAAAATAAAAATCATGTGCCAGTTCTAAATAAAATAAAAGGATTACCTTGACATTTCTGTGTATTTACTTACCAATTAACTTTTACATACATAATAACCTTTCATAAAGTTCAGTCGTTTAACAAGTTTTTGTGTTCAACATCACTGCGAATATCACAAGTGTCAATCATATTTACTCTAGTCGTTTAAAAATTTTTTTGTTAGAATTAAAATTTTTATAATAATAATTATAATTGTTATATTAATAATAAATCAAGATTACGTTTGCTTGATTAATATTCGATACTAGATTATTATGCTACATCCCGCACAGATCTTTACTTAGGTCTGAACAAGTAGTATATCGAGCGGAAAACATTATTGAAAACCTCTTTACAATAGTTTAAGGGGGTAAACCCACCGAGAAACGCAAAAAAAGGCAACTTTTTGTAAATTTTTTTCCTGGCAACCTATAAAAGTAATCAAACCATTTTTTTTTTAATGATAAGCGCACATTTCAACTAATATTTCATTACTTTTTTATTGAAAAATATTAAATATACTCCGAGTTATCCTTTGTCCCGTAACGTCCTGAAAATCAAAGGACCTCCGCTGTACGCACTCCTGCTTCATATGTAATTATCCAAATCAAAAAAACCAAAGCATAATCTAGTCTTTATCGTAGGATTTTTTGAAAATATTGATTTTTGGCGAAATGGCGCCCGTTTGAACTTAAAGTAGCGATTTTTAAGAAAATTCTTTATTATCTTAATAAAAAAAAACTAAAAATCTTAAAAAAAAATCCTACGATAAAGACTAGATAATTATGCATAGAATAGCCACAGAAAATCGGTTTATTAGTTTTCGAGATATCGTGCGTACCGATTCAAAAACATGATTTCGAGAAAAACGCGTTTGAAAATTTGTCAATGGGTAAGCGCACGTGTAACGAAGGCCATAACTTCGTCATTTTTTCGAATTTTGGACGACACTTGGACCAGACATTCTTAAGATATCAAACTTTAAGAAAATAAAATATAAAAAAACGACAATTTTGAAATTCCTCGGTGGGTTTACCACCTTAAAGTTAGAATAGCGATTTATATATGGAACATTACTTACAGTTGAATCATCAGATTTCGCTTAAATTTTTAGAGTACATCCGCACAGGTACATCATTCGATAAAGCCTGAAATTGACCATTGTAGCTTAGTTAAGGGTTTTCTAAGACTTGACTAAATTGATTCGGCTGATGATGCTGATAAAGAATATGTATTTATGGGGTCGGAGATGCAGCGAGTATAAATATTATTAGAATTTATTTAACTACAGCTTATTTTTTATGTAATTCTTTATAATTTACATGAATACTTTTGTTCGTTTGCAGGAAATGGTGCAGGCCAAGGATCCGCCCTCACATTACTTGAGTAAATTGCGAACGTATTTGGACCCGAAAGCATCGCGAAGTCATCGGGTACGCCATATTCTAAGTCCTCCTCCATCCGCATAGCTTTCTGTAGTTGTTTCTGTAGTGTGGTTTCTGGTTGTACCATAAATAAAGTATTATTGAGCAAAAAACCCATAACTCTAACCAACTATCAGGCCGAAGCTGGATTAATAAGCCAAAGTTAATAACCTTACTTGAAATCAAAATCTATTGTTCCGATATTAATGTGTAAATCTAATTTCTCTACTCACAACACTGACAACACACCACGATCCACATTCCCGACTTGTCTATCTACCTGTTTCTTCCTTGTTTACTTCCTGGCACCTGCACTGCCCCGACGCGATCCGATCCTCAATCCCTATCCTGTTGCTGTTTCCGGTCCCCCGTCTCCCGTCTCCCGTCTTCCTATCCTCCACCACTCCACTCTCTCTCTTTGTACACTTACAGCTTTACCTCTTCTACTTTCTTTGCCAGAAACGGAAAATGGTCGGCGAGTCCACGTCCACCCAGGTGCTCAGGGATCTAGAGATCTCGCTGCGCACGAACCACATCGAGTGGGTGAAGGAGTTCCTGGACGATACGAACCAGGGCCTGGATGCCCTGGTCGACTATCTCAGCTTTCGGCTGCAGATGATGCGCCACGAGCAGCGTCTCCAGGGAGCGCTGTGCGCCTCCGAGGAGCGCTTGAATATCACGAACGGCGGGGATGGCGGCGAGTTGGTGATGGGCAACAGCAGTTCCATGAGTCCCGGCGGCGGCGGCGTAGGTATTGGGCTAACACACGGCGGCAGTGCAGGTCATGGCCTTGCCAATGGTTCCTTACTGGCGGACTCAAGACAACCGCAGCACTCGCTGTCCTACGGATTTCTGCGTCCCGCCATCGCCGATGCCTTGGACAGTCCCAGTTTGAAGCGGAGGTCGCGGCACATAGCCAAGCTGAACATGGGCGCCGCCACAGACGACATCCACGTGTCCATAATGTGCCTGCGCGCCATCATGAACAACAGTGAGAAAGAAGCTGGAAAACTTTGAGTAGAATTGAATGTAATGGGATTTTCATTTCATCTTCTTTCAGAGTATGGATTCAACATGGTCATCCAGCATCGCGAGGCAATCAATTGCATTGCCCTGAGCCTTATCCACAAGTCACTGAGGACGAAGGCCCTGGTCCTGGAGCTGCTGGCGGCCATCTGCCTGGTCAAGGGCGGCCACGAGATCATCCTGGGATCCTTCGATAACTTCAAGGACGTGTGCCAGGAACAGCGGCGCTTCCAGACCCTCATGGAGTACTTTATGAACTTCGAGGCCTTCAACATCGACTTCATGGTCGCCTGCATGCAGTTCATGAACATCGTGGTCCACTCGGTGGAGGACATGAACTACAGGGTGCACCTGCAGTACGAGTTCACGGCCCTGGGCCTGGACAAGTATCTGGAGCGGATTCGACTGACCGAGTCCGAGGAGCTGAAGGTGCAGATCTCGGCCTATCTGGACAATGTGTTCGATGTGGCCGCCCTCATGGAGGACTCGGAGACGAAGACGTCCGCCCTGGAGAGGGTGCAGGAGCTGGAGGATCAGCTCGAGCGGGAGGTCGACCGCAACTCGGAGTTCATGTACAAGTACGCCGAGCTGGAGTCGGACAATGCCGCGCTCAAGATGGAGCGGGAGCAGATGGCGATGGCGCGCCAAAAGCTGGAGGCAGACTTCACGGTCCTGCAACGCATGCTGCAGGACAACGAGCTGGAGCTGAAGAAGAGGGACACGCTGCTGCACACCAAGAACTTGGAGTTGCAGACGCTCAGCCGCTCCTTGCCGCGGTCTGTCTCCAGCGGCGATGGATCCCTTGTGAATGGTGGGGGTCTTCTGCCTGGTTCCAGTCTGGGCGCATCGTCTCTGACGCTGCCTCCACCCCCGCCGCCAATGCCCGCCTCTCCCGCCGCAGTGTCAGCTTCGCCTCCGCCACCACCCCCGCCAGCACCGCCGGCGCCACCGCCGCCGCCCATGATGCCGGGCTTCAGTCCACTCATAAGTCCAAATGGCAGCCTCACCTCAACGGCTCCCTCGCCGCCTCATGCCCCGCCCATGCTCAGCTCCTTCCAGCCACCACCGCCGCCGGCGGCAGGCTTCATGCCAGCCCCCGACGGCGCCATGACCATCAAGCGCAAAGTGCCCACCAAGTACAAGTTGCCCACCTTGAACTGGGTGGCTCTGAAGCCCAATCAGGTAACGCCATCTGAAGATGTATATCATGGACATTACTAATCCTCTGTGCTCCTCGGCAGGTTCGTGGGACAATCTTCAACGAGCTGGACGACGAGAAGATCTTCAAGCAAATCGACTTCAACGAGTTCGAGGAGAGATTCAAGATCGGCATTGGGGGCGCCTTGCACAACGGCAGCAGTGGTTCCGAGGTGGATGGCTCGCTGCAGTCCAGCAAACGCTTCAAGAGGCCCGACAATGTCTCGCTGCTGGAGCACACGAGGTTAAGAAACATTGGTGAGGAAGATGAGGCTTTTTGAATTATCTGAAAACCGATTAACCGATTGCCTCATTTCACTCAGCAATCTCCCGTCGCAAGCTGGGCATGCCCATAGACGATGTCATCGCTGCCATCCACAGTCTGGACCTGAAGAAGCTCTCCCTGGAGAATGTTGAGCTGCTGCAGAAGATGGTGCCCACCGATGCCGAGGCCAAGGCCTACAGGGAGTACATAGCGGCGCGCAAGGACCAGCAGCTGTTGACCGAAGAGGACAAGTTCATGCTGCAGCTGTCGCGGGTGGAGCGCATTTCCTCGAAGCTGGCCATCATGAACTACATGGGCAATTTTGTGGACAGCGTGCATCTCATTAGTCCGGTGAGGAAACAAAAGGAAGAAAATGAAATTGAATTGTTCAGTCGGAATTCTCTTGAAACTTGAAATACATTATTAACACGCGTCTTCCATTCTCTAGCAAGTGCAATCCATAGCAGCCGCTTCCAACTCGCTGAAACAGTCGCGCAAGTTCAAGGCGGTTCTGGAAATAGTCCTGGCCTTTGGCAACTATCTCAACAGCAACAAGCGAGGGCCGGCCTACGGTTTCAAGCTGCAGTCGCTGGACACTCTGATCGATACCAAGTCCACGGACAAGCGGTCCTCGCTGCTCCACTATATTGTGGCCACCATTCGGTCCAAGTTCGATGAACTGCTGAACTTCGATGGCGAGCTGTACGGCACAGAAAAGGCTGCTTCGGTGGCCTTGGAAAATGTGGTGGCCGATGTGCAGGAGCTGGACAAGGGCATGGAGCTGGTGCGCAAGGAGGCCGAGCTGCGCGTGAAGGGGGCCCAGACGCACATCCTGAAAGACTTCCTCACCAACAGCGAGGATAAGCTGAAGAAGATCAAGAGCGACCTGCGGCATGCGCAGGATGCCTTCAAGGAGTGCGTCGAGTACTTTGGCGAATCCTCGCGCAATGCCGATGCTGCCGCCTTCTTTGCGCTCATCGTTCGCTTTACAAGGGCCTTCAAGGTTGGTATACTCCGAGCTAAGTCAAGGCATGGTATCTCAGCCCAGTTTTTGTCGCACTTTCAGCAACACGACATGGAGAACGAGCAGCGGCGTCGACTGGAGCAGGCCGCCTCCAAAAAGGAGAGCGACCAAGTGCATTTGCGCAACAAGGCAAACCAGAAAAAGCAGCAGGTGAGTGACGGAGATCGATCAGACACGGAAGCCCTCAGTCTCTCGAACTCGAACTCGAACTCGTCGTGGTGGCCACGTTCCTCAAATCCTTAACTGCACTTGTCCTGGTAACCTGTTATGCTTTGTTCTGATCTCGTTTGATTTCGATTTATGCGCAGCCAATACAATGCCTGCTCGACCTACCAATCGTAGCATCCATCCACCGGCCATCTCCTCAATCCTAGCACGTTAAGTTGGTTGTTTGGTTGACTCACACAAAACGCACCACACTCTGTCTAATACTCAACTGGGGATGGCAAGAAGCGGGGTTACACGCCCGTGCCCTGTGCCCCAAATAGCAGCCACATCCTCTGCCACGAAAAAAAAAAGAAAAACACAAATCGAAATCGAAACCACCATCCTCTACCACCTAGTTGTTGCTCTCTGGGGGCGGCGGCATGTCGCGGGATTTGTTTTGTGTAAAGTTCCCCATATTAGTGTAAGTCGCCCGGCTTGTCTCTACTTGTCTCCTAACATTGTTTTGGTTCCGACTAATCCCCACCGTTGTGTTGCCTAATCCCCTCGCTAATTCCATTGCTAATCCACTCTGGCTGTGAGCTCATGTACATATAGTTTGGCACTCTGACTCTTAATTATTTGTTGAAAGTTGTATGTTGTTTAGAACGACAAATTTATGTAAATTTATTAGAAAACCATTCCCTTAAATAAATAAAATTTATTTCGTTAAACTAGGAGGATTGTCAAAGCCCTCAAGAGGGGGATATACATATGGGGGATAAATATTTAAAATTGAAAAAAATTGGTTACAATTTTATTAACAAATAATTTATGCTACAATTCTGAGAATTTCAGAAGTGATGCAAGTTTATAGTACCGAGTTACCAACTGCTTTATAGTTACAAGATGCAACAAGCTTCTTATTGAATTTTTCTTGAGGAAAAACCAGCTACAACCAGTGATGTCATTTCTTGTTTACAAAAAAAAACTGGATTAGCAAAAAAATAAAGAGTAAAAAATCGGAATTCAACACAAAAAAAGCTAAGAAAACTTAAGATTTTCGGTACATTTTACTGTAACCTCAAAAAATAATATTTTTTTTCAAAAATATCCTTAATTTTAAATCTTACCCATTTCCGCAGAAAGAAATTCGGGGCCCGGGTAACTAATTCCAAGCCCCATTCCATATTCCTAAAAAATAAGTTTGGGCTCTTGCTGTCCCCTATTTGAAACAACGCGCCCGGGGGTATTCCACCCGTCACACACCACCACCATAAATTATAAAAAATAATTTCAAAGGGTAATCATTGTTAAAAAAAAATAATACTGAAGTTACAGCATCTCTAATCTACCAAAAATATGTAGTTTTAGCACATTTAAGTAAAATGTCTCTAAAACTCCTTGGACTATTGTACCTATCTGGTAATTGAAAAGTGTGCCGATCGAAATTTTTAACATTTCAACTATCAAACTCAATTAAAACATCACTCAAAATGTGGTAAAAGTTATATTTAAATAAATTTTCATTGTAAGTTGGTAAAAAAAACTGGAATTCCCGCTGACCGCTGTTATTAAATTTTTCCCGCTATCAAAAGTCAAAAAATGCCAAATATGACGGGGAAAAAAAGCGGAAATGACATCACAACATTAGCTTTAACTTAAAAGCCTGTATCTGGCTGTTAAGATTAAAGATCGTAGCACATTCACTTAAAAAAAAAAAAAAACATTTAAAACATAAAACATGATGTATTTCCCCCTTTAAACAAAATTGTAATTATAAAACAAAGAAATATAATTTGGCCAATTTAGAGTCTACTTAGGAGTAACTTCTTAGAAATAAGTTTCTGTGCCTCTTTGGGTGACGGTTTCCCGGTTTAATGCTAACCTTTTTATCTTTCCAATCCCCTCCCGGCCTGGCCCTGTTCCGCTGTTCTCCGCTTCTGAAAACCAAAACGTAAACAGCTGGCCTCAACCTGCGCGCTCTCCTTGCAGGATGCGGTCATCAACGAGCTGAAGAGCAAGGCGCACTCGGTGCGCGAGAAGAAGCTGCTGCAACAGGACGAGGTGTACAATGGGGCCCTCGAGGACATCCTGCTCGGGCTGAAGAGCGAGCCGTATCGGCGGGCGGATGCGGTTCGGCGCTCGCAGCGCCGCAGGATCGACAATAATCGCCTGTCGCGCACCCTGGAGGAGATGGATTGCTAAGTGAGATCGATCGGGATGATGAAGCCGATGGCAACGAACCGAAAATCAAAATTATAAAACAGAAACGGAAACGGAAAAGAGATCATTAGAGATACTGCAATATGTGATTGGGCGATTAAATTGTTTTGGACACACTCGCACGCACACACAAACTCACTCACATTCCCCTCCATACGAAATCCTTTTATTTTCGAATTACTCGGAGTTTTCCCCTCATATACGCAGCCGTGTTCGATCCCCTTCGGGCACGGCTTATCTGGAAAGCGTGTGTGGAAATCCTCCTGCTCCGATTATCCTAGCCCAAGTCCACACCCACACCCACCCGTTTTGTGAATCTCGCCTTAAATTTTATGAGACATTGTATCGCCAAAATTATGTTTTTAAAAACACATTTTTATTTGGTTGCTTAGACCTTAAGTTGAACGCGAAAATTCGAATGGTGTATTTATAAAATCTGTAATTGTTAAATATTGATTTACATTTTAACCTGTGTATATACATATACATATATATCAGTTGATATATGTACTATTTAGTTATATTTTGTATGCCTAAGTTTTAACCAAATTGGAATCGCTTGCTGCATCCAACCGAGGTGGCAAATCCGCACGACTTTGGAGTACCCAAGTCCGTACTTTAAATAATTGTATTTTTTTGTATAAGCAAATTGAAGGATGAATTGTATGAGAAGAAGGAGTAAAAAAGCATTAAAATTGTGTATATTTTCGTATTTATGTGTTCTTTTGTTATTTCTTATTTGATTTTACTCCGAGCACACAGAAGAAAGCCATTAAAAATTAATAAACAATCATACCGCCAAAATATTGCATGCCAGAAAAAGAACATTTTTGAACATTTTTAGAATGTTTTACACTTAAAAAAGACAACACATTTTCTAAAATTTTTATACAAAGGATATATAAAAACTATATGAATAAATATTCCATTTATATAAGCCAATTTTATTCTCACGAGCCACAACAAATTGACGAAGACTGATATGGAGGCAGTTCAATACGACGCAGCAAGCCGAACACGCGGAAAAGCTTTTATAAACTCCTTTGGATAGTGTCTTCTTTTGATAACTATTAAGAAATATTTATATATATAGCATATACATATATTAAAAATGCAATAACGAATTTAGTTGAACTATAAGCACAGTTTTATTGTATTTACATATTTACAAGTGCCATTGGCATCCTTATGCATATCCTTTCAAGTCTTCTCTTTATTTTGCGCAAACTGGTCGCCGCACACACGATTAGCACGATCCATTGTTAGTTTTTAAATATTGTGTTATTTAATTTGATAAGAAGCCAGCATGGTATACGATGTGCGATGTGCGACGGAGGGGCAATGATCTATATATAAATATAAAATTCCGCATTTTTGTACACACTTTTACACGAATATATTAAACCCTCGAACTATTTTAAATGTCTTATTATAACCGAATAAACTAGCCAAAAAACAGATAGTATTTCTTTCTCGGATTTGTGGTTCTTCAGGCAGGTAAAGAATTACTTTGCAGGAAAATGTCTTTTTGCATTCATCTTTTTTTATGAATGTTTAAAGGTTTAACGAGCACTACCACCTTAGTATTATTAACATGGGACTCTCCCCCTTTACCAAATTACCTCTATAAAAATAATAGAAATAAGAACCCGCGTTCATTAATATATTTGATATTTTAATTAAAACCAAATGCACATACAAAAATTTAACTATTTTAATTTTACAAATCTAAAAACAATGATTTTATATACATTATCTTATTCTATTATTGGTCAGCAATTCTAAACCTGAAAACCGTACTCGCATTCAGTAATATATTTAATATTTTACTTAAAAACAAATGCACATACAAAAATTTAACTATTTTAATTTTACAAATCTAAAAACAATGATTTTATATACATTATCTTATTCTATTATGGGTCAGCAATTCTAAAACTTAAGTATAAACATAAAACAAGTAACACAAATATACTTTTAAAGCTTATTGGAAGGTACATAAAAATACAATAACGAATATAACGACTTAAGAGTTTTCAAATCTGATCAGAGCCAAGCAGAAGTCAGCCCAAAGTTCGCTACTTAAAATACTTTCCTTCCACTGGAGTTGGTGTTTGCTACACATGGCATTGAGGTTCTCGGCCCACATAATATTTTTCTCAACTACTTTGAGAGTTAAAAAGCGAACTATGGAATTTTCAGCATGCGAGAAATATATTTGTCCTACGTACCTAAGGTGCAGGTCAAGGGCGAGACTATAAAGGTCCGTAATATTATTGCTATTCGCCTTTAGATAGGAGTGTTGAAGTTTCCCGATCGCTTCGCTATATGTTTTTTTGTGACTGCCCCACAATGGAGCCATATACTGAATCATCAGTTTTGTCCAATAAGAGTCATTCCGAAAGTCCTTCAGACGAGACTTGGCATCTGCAACCATTTTCTGGACTTGCTTTGTATACGAAAACTTTGACGTGAGCACGAAACCAAGGTAAATTGTCTGGGAAGTGGTCTTGATCTCTTTCCCGGTAAAAAACCATTTTTCCACTCCTGAAATTCTGCCGCCTCTCTTAAAAATCATTACTTCGGAAAGGGATAGGTCCACATTAAGGCACCAACAGCAGCAGTATTTTTCCATTCGGGTGATCATATCCTGAAGTCCGCTGATGGTGTCCGAGAGAAGTACGATTTTGTCAGCATACATTAGCATGTTTATTTGGCGATCATCAATGGAGAGGCCTCCCTTCAATTTCTCGGGAAGATCGTTTAAATAGAGGGAAAACATCAGATCTGATAAGGTTCTCTTTTCATTTTGGAAGTAATTTAATAATTGTTCTAGGTGAAAACTTTGCTTGTACAAATATTTTAAAAGGTTTAATATTTTTGATGATACCCCCAAATTGTTAAGTTTGTTCCATAAATGTTGAATAAAAGCTTCCGAAGAGATTGATTTGAATTGCACAAAAAACGCGTAGACCTTCTTTCCTTTTTCGGTCATTTGGAGATTAACAATTGCATTCAAGTTGTAGACGGTGTCTATCTTGGGAGTCTTTTTGGAAAATCGTGTCTGACAATCACTTAGGATATTGTTTTGCTCGCACCACATAAGCAACCTTCTTTCAATGATATGTATTAGAATCTCTGTAATATTACTTTGTGAGACAATTTTCGAGTGTGTTGCACCATTTGTATTGAACGAATTAAAGACGTCATTGCATTGAAGAGTTACATCTCCGACAAAATTCTTTAATGGACTTTTAGAAAATCCTGGGAAGGGCACTCGTTTAAGGACACGCATGACTTCTGCAACGGAAACATCGGTATCTAATGCCGCCTCATGTGTCACATCCAACGAAGCTAAGCTAAGGCTATTCTGTTGGATTGAAAGAACTCTGGGTACTGATAACTCTGTCAAAACCTGTAGGTTCAGTTGCAGGCAGATGGGGAAATGGTCGGATCCATGGTCGACACTGTCCACCTTGAAGTCCACAACCGACGACATGAGAGTCAAGCTCACTGCGCAGATGTCGTTCGTTGATTTGCCCATTCCACTGATGCAAGTGAAGCTACCTGCGGCGTCTCCGCGGGTAAGACCATTCAGTATTTTAAGGTTCTGAGCGTTACAGAAATCGAAAAACTTTTTTCCCTTCTCGTTCCTCTCTTTGTCCAAAGATCTGCGACCATTGGTGTTGGCAACGCAAGTGAATTGTTCCACTTCTTGCTTAAGTTCTCCCAGTCGGATATTAACATCGCCCATTACTATTGCATTCTCCATGGGGCTTTCCATATTTTTAAAGGTTTTAGTCACCGGTTCAAATTCCTTATTCCAGTCCGCAGAACGAATATATAGCGGAACGATGTGCAGCTTCTTATTGCGTACTCGCAACTGTAGTACCTTTAATCCATCCGATCCATTAACTACAGAGTAGCTAACTCCCATGTCCAAGAGGGACTTTCTTATTCCAATTATGCATCCACCGATTCCGCGGCCGAAACGAAATACCCTCTCTGCATCCTTCCAATGCAAACATTCGAAGTCTGGCTGCTGATCCCTGAAGTTCTTGGCTTCTTCGGCATTGGGAAGCGAGTGTGTTTCAAGTAAAATGAATACATCAAAGGTACGTAGATAGTTCATAAAGTCGCTGTTCTCAAATTTGCTTTTGAGACCTCTGATATTGTAAGCAGCAATATTTAAGGCCCGAGGCGGGAACTCATTTCTTTGGTTGGTTTCCATATTTTTATTTATTTAAATATTTTAGTTGTTTTCGCTTTCTTATAATTGGAGATTAAACTTCCTGTCGCCACTGGTGATTACTCACTAAATTCAAGAGAAGAAAAAGCGACATTCAACGATTTTCTGCAGTCTTTTGATAAGCGTTTCAGACTTACATGTACTTATGAAATTCTTGATGCAGATGAATCATTTATGCTTTTTTTACATCTTAGTTTATTGCTTCTTCTAAAACTTTTTACTTTTAACGCTATTAGTTATTTTGTACTCTGATTAGTATCTTCGTTATTCTGATTGGAACCCGTAGCAGATATAAGTAAATTCCCCTTTAAGAAGTCGATCGATTCTCCGAACAACAGTATCGATAACTAATTATCGAGTAATATGTTTTATTCTGTTTCCATTAAAACAGCATTCCGCATTAATGCAATTAAAAAAATTTGTATTACTAAAAACAACATATTACTACTATACATTATGTTAAAATTAACGTCTTTATTGTAAAAGTATTTGTTATATAATAAATAAACAAAACTTATATACAAATATGAAACAATCAATTATAAAAAATTAAAAGGATAATAGAAAAATATAATCCCCGATTAATATTTTTGTTATCGAAGCTTGCATATTTATATAAAAAACGTATGTATTACAAGTCAATGTTTATTAATTCCTGTACATCGCAGCAGTGGAAACAGGCTGTTAAGCGCTCATCCCTAAACAGCTGTTTCACCTGTTGCGGCTATCGGCGCAGCAATCGTCAAGTTTACCATCTCTTGCGCAGCAGCTGGCGGAACTTTGGCCAAAAATGAAATTAAATTAACCGGGCAATAGCTCAGTTCGCGCACGCCCCCGTCGAAAATGTTCAAGCGCACATTTAAGGTGGTTTATCGGCCCATTAGGAGCAACTTTGTGCTGCTGCCGGACCAGTATTACGGCGTCGTTTCGACCTATGTAAGTGTCCAAAAGTCAATCCGCCGTCCAGATAAGATTACTCAGAGATTATTCCGCCTATGCTAACCGCTCTGATTAGGACACGGGCTGCCTGAGTCTGCAGTACAATGGACGGGTGCACTACGCCTCCTGGGCGCCACAGGCGGGCGGCGGGGGCATTAAGGACACCGAGATTGGGATCAATGCCAGGGCGGCCAAGGAGATCGGTAAGCCCCATTACTTAACGAACCGGATGTGCATCGCTTGCCAATGTGCCATAATATTGGACTCCGGCCATCTACCCCGCCCCGCCGTGCTCTATGTTCTATGTATATAGTTTCCCTTTCTTGCCGTAGGTCTGCACGAGAACGATTTGGTCAAGTGTGCGCTCATCGCTGACGTTCTCAACCTGCGCAGCGTCCACGTTACCCCCGTCTCGTCCAAGGACTGGGAGATCATTGTGAGTGATGGTTTCGCATGCTTGCGGCAGCTTAAAAATAGACAATTCTGTTTATATCGGATTAGCATTTGGCGCGGGCGTGCGCTTGGTCTTTATTTATACTGCCATTGCTTGGCCGGCATTGCCATTGACCCCTCCTGCTAAGCAGCTCAAAGTCGATAAAGCTATATTTTAAAAATTGCGAAACTCCCTGCGATTCCGATGTAAATAATTGTTTATTTTTAATGAAATGATATTATATTTCATAGAAGCTGACACATTATCATTTAGTGATTAAAAAACATACTTTATAGCTTTTAAAGATTATAATACAAACACGCTAGAGACATATTTCTCTATATTATGTATATTTATGTGTCACATTTAATATATAGAGCATATTTTTGTTTATTTTAATTCACATAAATTCCTTCGTTTCCGCAGGAGCTGAGCACCGAGAAAATATCTGGCAGCGTCCTAGAGCAAACACGCATCGTGAACTCCACCCAGATTCTGATTGTTTGGATCAACAAGTCCATGCAGGTGGCGCTGACAGTGGGTAAATGAGTGCATATGAATATCATATATTTATATTATTAATAATATTTAATATTTCACCAGATCGCCTGAAGCCGCACATGAACTACGGACGAATAGACCACAATACGGAACTGGTTGTGGCGCCCAACTTGTACAAGGGCCTGACCAATGGAACTACCAACGGCGTCAGTGAGAACACGAAACTCTCTAGGAGTAAAACTGCTGCTCAGGTCAAAGATGAACTGGCTGATAAGCCAACAAACCCGCTGACTCATTCCTCAACGGTCTCGAACGTGAAGAATACGTTGCAACGCAACAAGCGGCAGGATCATATGGAGCGTCTGAAGAAGGATCTACGCAGGGAGAGCTCGCGAAGCTTTGAGTTTCGGGTGATTCGTGGCCTTTGGCGGGATGGGGCTCAGGAGTCGGATGTCTTCGTTAACCGCAAACATCTGCCCGAGTTCCTGGACCTAGATCAGTTCTACTGCATGCACACAGCCAGCGACAAGGACTACTATGTACGGGTGCGCACAGTGGTCGAGGAGGAGGAGCTGGAGGACGATTTACCCGGCACCATTCACCCATCGATTGAGCTGAATGCCAATCTGATGAAGTTGCTGGGCATCAAGGAGCTGGAGCGGGTGGTAATCCGATTCAAGACGACCGTGGTGAACTTCGTGGAGAAGATCGAGCTGTTTGCCCACAAGAAGACCCACTACAAGATCATCGAGAACGCATTTAAGCGGTTTGTCATCGAAAGGACCCAGCACAAGCCGATGCTATTTAACCAGGAAGAGGTGGTGCGGTTAGAGGACGATTTGCTGGTCACGGTCGGCATATTGCCAGAACACTTTCGCTACTGCGTCGTCGACGCTCAGTTTCTGAAGGAGTCCAAGATCTATGCCGCCGATCAGGTGCGTCCGGTGAACGAGATAATCAAGGAGCAGCCACCAGTCGCGTCGCCGTTGAGTGTCAAGGATCTGATACGTCTGCCCGAGTACGATAAGATTGTGGATCAGGTAGTGCGGGAGCTGCGCCTGAACCTCTGTCTGAACGAAGACAACTCCGTGATGCGGCAGTGCAACGTCCTGCTCACCGGAGCCTCCGGCACGGGCAAAACCGTGCTGGTCGAGCGTATCCTGGACCAGCTGTCGCGCAAACCGGACTACTGCTACTTTGACATCTTCTACGGGTCACGCAGCAAGGGTCGCAAGACGGAGTCCATCCAAAAGGACCTGCGCAACATCTTCACCAGCTGCCTGCAGCATGCCCCTGCCATCGTGGTGCTGGAGAACCTGGATGTCCTGGCCCACTCGGCCGGGGAGCAGTCCAGTCAGGATGGGGAGTACTACAACCGCATGGCGGACACAGTGCATCAGTTAATCGTCCAGTACACCACTGGCAATGCCATCGCAGTGATTGCCACCGTCAACGAGCTCCAGACGCTTAACAAGCGATTGAGCTCTCCACGGGGCAGGCACGTCTTCCAGACGGTGGCTCGACTACCCAGCCTGGAGCGTCCGGACCGTGAGATTATCCTGCGCGAACTGTGCAGCCATATCGACGCGTCCAAGGAGCTCGATCTGGTCAAGTTCTCCAACCTGACTGAGGGTTACCGGAAGTGTGATCTGGTTCAGTTCGTGGAACGCGCCATTTTCTATGCCTACCGCATAAGTGAGTCAAAGTAAACTTTAGATTTTGAAATACAATTTGATTACCATTTTCTGATCCCAGGCAAGGCGCAGCCGGTTCTGACGAATGATCAGCTCATCGAGTCCCTGGAGCATACAAACTCCTACTGCCTCCAGGGCATCCAGAGTAATCAGAAGACTGGCAGCGATGCGGAGGCCAATGAGATACGTGTGGAGGAACTACCTGGCCTGGAGGCTGTTGTGGGCGTTCTCGAGGAGGTTCTTATGTGGCCATCTCGGGTGAGTTATACATTGCAATATTTTAGAAATGTGTAAATTATTATTTCATAGTTTTACCAAAAAAAAAAGAAATGTACAAAAGACTTTTGTAGGAAGGAAACCTTTGTTCATTTCATGTGCTACTTAATTTATATATTTGCCAAGGAAATTGCATGATTTTTTAAAGCTTTAAATGGTTTATATATAAATTTCTACTTTGTTACTTTCATTTCCTTATTCCCTTGCAGTATCCCACAATTTTCAATGCATCACCGCTGCGCAATCAGGCCGGAGTGCTCCTGTACGGACCGCCTGGAACTGGCAAGACCTACCTCGTCTCACAGTTGGCCACCTCGTGGAACCTGCGCATTATTTCCGTAAAGGGCCCTGAGCTGCTGGCCAAGTATATAGGCCAAAGCGAGGAGAACGTACGGAACCTGTTCAATCGGGCCCGCGGCGCTCGGCCGTGTGTGCTCTTCTTCGACGAGTTCGATAGCTTGGCGCCCAAGCGCGGACATGACTCCACGGGCGTTACGGATCGGGTGGTCAACCAATTGCTCACCGAGCTGGATGGCGTGGAGGGACTGCAGGGCGTCACCGTGATAGCTGCCACCTCAAGACCGGAGCTGTTGGATCCGGCGCTCCTTCGGTCCGGGCGCATTGATCGGCTGGTGGAGTGCCCTCTGCCCGATGCCGTGGCCCGGGTGCGCATCTTGGAGGCCCTCAGCTCGACGCTCAGCCTGGATGAGTGCGTGGACTTCGAGTGGTTCGCGGGCAGGACTGCTAACTACACTGGCGCTGATCTCCAGAGCATTCTGACCTCGGCGAACATGGCGGCGGTTAAGGAGGCTCTGGCTCAATTCGGACACGAGGTGAGTCGCTCATTGCACTGCCGGAAACGGCCCTCTAAGTTATGGCAAGTTCTTGGTAACCAGAGTTGGACTGTTGGACATAAGAAGCCCTTCCGTTGTTCGGTTTTCGATTTTCGGTTTTCGGTTTTGTTCCCATCACAGCAGCAGCAAGTGCAGCAAGAATGCATTTAACTATTTTCGGGGAGTTTACGTGCCTGGCATCTGGATCAGAATCAGGGGATCGATCTATGCGGGAGCCACTTCCAGCCGCTGGGATTTGTAGATATCAGTCACGTAACGGATATTTCCTTATTGATATGCGATTACCGCGCATGCGCACGTACTGCAGGCAGGCACAGCACCTCGCCACTAAGACAATGGACACATTTTCTTTTGCATAAATTAAGCCGCCAAGCAAACAAGCAGAAAGCGGGAGAGGGAGCGCAGACCGAAGGGCAGATAATAAAGAATTTCAACGAGTCGATGCCACCGCAAACATGCTTAGAATAAAACCAACAAGGGCCAGCGACAACAATAAAAAGAAAGGAACCCGCTGAGGAAAACCAAGTACCAGCGAAAACAATTGCAACATGCGGGAGGGAGACCACCGCGAACAGGTAGCTAAGCCCGAGCCCGAACCCGAGTCCCAGAACCTGCGTAAGGATCTGAGCAAACACTTTTACCGAGCCCGGATCGCATTTAATCGGCTTCGATCGGCCGGCAATCGGCTGGCAATCGGGCACCTTCGGATTAGAGCTGAAAAAGTTTCTTCCGTTCGATCGTTACTGCCGGTTAGTTGTTGGCGCACTTTCAAGCCAATCGGTTGGCTTCGCTCGGTTCCCTCTCCAAACTTTACGGATTACGGTTGGTGCGGCGGAAGTGGACCCTCCTCCTCCACTCCTCCTTTCTCTCTCTTTGCGTCTCCCCCTTGCCGTGCCTCTTGAAAGGGAAATAAAAGTTGGCAACGAAGCGGAAACGCCTAAAGTCGCCTTAAAGAAATAAAAAGATTTTTATCCAAACTCCATCCTCGATTGACAGCGAAGTAAACAACACAGCCAGCTAAATATTGTGACAATATTATTTTCGGTCTTAACTCGACGCCCCCAGCTCCGCGCAAATAAAAGACAAAGAACGTGATTTCTTGGTCAAAGATTTTTGGGTTGTGGCGTGGAAGGAAACAATTATACATACGTATTCCCATCGGGGCTGACATGCAGCAGTAAAACAAAAAGGGAAACAAATTTAAATTGAAAGAGTGAAATGTTCCAGCAGTCAAATAAATACAAATCATGTCGAAGTGCAGAAAAAAGTACAAAATAAAAAAACAAAAGATCAACATAAGAAGTTAAAATATGAAGTATCGGTTGGAATCAGTGGTGCCCAGGCAAAGGACATTTTAGAAGGGTATTTGCGTAAGATATTTCGATCAAATACAGATTTCAATATTGTATTAAAAGTAATTTTATTAAAATTTAGCATTTAACGTAATCGAACATTACCATTATCGAAAAGTATGAATTAAATGTCAACTAATGTTCTTCTTCCCGATCATTTGTCTAATATAAGATAAGATATATTAAGTTAAGACTCAAATATATAGAATTCTGACTCAAATATCGCTGCAGTAACGATATATCTATTTCCAATATCTACTTAGGTCACCAAATAGCTGATTTAGACTTCAATTTCCTTCTATGAATTCAAATTGCACGTCAGAGTTTTGGATACCACTGATTCTAATGCAGATAATAATAAAGATATGAATAAATGAGCAAAAAGTCCAACCAAAAAAATAATTCATAATAAAATAATATTAAAAACCTGTAAAGAAATTTCTATAATAGCGAAAAAAGGCATATGTGATTATAATTCCAAAGTTACCACCTTTCAATAAATTCGTATTAATTCATTAATATGATTTCTTAACGCGACATAAAAACACTCCAAATGCATATACTTGAAATAAGAAAAAATAATTTTATTAATAATATGCAGAATGTCAAGTGCCGAATTCGCCGAGTAATTCCGTTCCCCAAATAGCGCAGAGACCAAGTTGAAATGTCAAATCGGGTATGCGAAAGATTCATTCGCTCGATAATAATTCACAAGATAAAAAGGTGTGAGTTAAACGCTTTTGGCCATGTGCTCGTCTGTTGGCTGCAAATCGAATAATATTGAACGACTGAACAACTGAGAAAAAAAAGAAAAATAATACATTCTTCAAATACAGCGATCGAGTCGTATTTGGCAACAACTGAGAAAAAAGGAATTGAATAAATTAAAACCTGCGACGCGTGTGCATACATATATCGGGCCTGAAGTCAAGCCGCTAAAGCAACCATAAAACAGCAACAATAACAACAATTACTAGTGGCAACAACAATCACAATCACAATCACAACGGTTGTCGCATGCCTTACAAACAATAAAATAAATTTCATTAACGGCACAGTGGTTTGAAGACGACTTAATTATTGAATGTCTATAAAGAGGGAAATGCAAAGTCAATTAGAAATCATTTTTACAAATATTTTTACATTGATTTGGAACAGATTTACAAAATATATTCTTTATCTAAGGGTTTCATTGACTCAATTGCACTTAATGTATTTTAAATTTATGATGTTTCCTTACTTATATCATATAAATATGATAATTCTTAATCAGTTCAACAAACATTTAAACTGTGATAAATAGTATGAGATAAGCGTTCTGAAATACCCGAATTCAAGCTGCCAATACATTTTGGGATTTACCCTAGACTTGCATATAATCGTTAATCATTAAACTGGCTAGTATACATCTTTCTTTTGTTTGCTTGGTAAAGATTTGTTGGCAAGGCGAGGCAAACAATATACCCTTAACAACTTGAACACAGTTCATGAAAGTCAGTGGGCAAAAAACATATTTCTCCGTGTAAGCTTTCTGTGGGGAAGTCTAATTACGGACTTTCAAGTTTTTAATTATTTGTTTACATGCTAGGTTTCTGTTTTCAACTCTAATTATACATTTTAGTTTAGGTTATAGGTTTCTTAATTCACTGGCTTGTGTTTCTTAGAGTATTTCAAAGTTCCTTAAGATGTTACTTCTGTTATTTTTAGCATCATCATTTGGGTATTTCTCGATTTGCGGTTGCAAATCGTTAGTGCATTTCCATTGCCTTGTGGATAAAAATAACTTAAGAGTGTCAAGCCACTGTAACGAATGATTTCAACCGATTTGAGATCGGTTTTCTAACTGTACGCCTTTTGTTGAATGGAAAAACGCATTTGGCGAGTGTCGAATATAGACAACTTATAGTGGAGATCCCCTTCGGGAGTGGAACGCCAATGGGGAGTGGGTGGCAACGAGTGTGTCCGGCAATTCAGTGGCTACGACCACGTCTTCGAGCTCATTACGGAGGCAAGGCACACACATCTGCCTTTTTTTTCTCCTTCAAATTTTTGCATATTGGTGCCGGGCAGACTTCACTGGGCTGTGTGCCGTGTTGGCAATAAAATATTAAACAATAATAATAAATAAATAAAATGACAGAGCGGCGATCGCAAGAGGGAGACAACGAGAGAGAAACGGAGTTTTGGCAATACACATCGATACTCATACAGTTGCGGTCAAAAAAAAGAGCACTCTTAAAAATATAGCAATCAGAATTATTATTATTAATACGCACATTCAATATTCTATCAATATAGACTTTAAACATTAAACTTTAAACAGGGTTTCCCCAAAAAATCATTACTGAATTGAAATCCCTTTAGTAGTTTCCTAAACAGTATGTTCCAAGTTTGTTCCAAAGATCACTATTATTTTTAACACATTTAAAAAGGCATTTAAAACTATGCTTTTTATTTACCAAAATAAGTTTAAATTGCTTTCTTTATTAAATATTCAATGTATTCTAAAATAGGACACATTTTAAATGTTTTTAAAAGCCTAAAGATTTCTGTAACAACTGATTCTAGGTCTAAGTTGTAACATTATGTTAAAGAATTTTGCAGCATAGTTTTGGGCACCTTCTTAACAGACTTTAAAAGACTACTAAATATTGTTAAAAAGAGTAAAGGTCACTTTCAACCTAAAGAATAAGAATTCCAATTAAAATTGACTCTACTTTAAAAATACATTCGTATGCAACCATTCACGTCAAGTCCAAACCGTGCCACAATTCTGACCGCAACTGTATCCATACTCGCATGAACCCAACCAGATACAATCACTTGGCTGCTGTTGAACTCCAAGAGAATCCACTTGAGCCATGGCAAAACTGCCGATCACGCTGATGATCATTGCGCTCGTTTCGGCGTCGGCGGACCTGGGCTGCGACTTCGCCCATCACAGCTGCCGCATCGATGTCACCGCGGAAAACAGTCCCAAGCAACGCCACATTCCCGCCGACATGGACATCACGCTGCAGTGCATCCGCCCCACGGCCAAATGGTACTATCAGGAAAAGTTTCAGCTGCGGGCCACTGTGCTGGAACTGGAACGAGCCCAGGCCAGGCAGTCGGGGAACTACGGCTGCTTGGATGGCCAGAACAGATGGTTCAATGTCTCCCTGATAATTGGCTACAAGGAGGCCGGCGGCAATGATATAGCCAGCTTTGCCAATGTGGAGACTGCCCAGCGGATTCCCCAGTCGGATCTCTTTTTTCAGCCGCTGAATGGCAACGCCTCCCTGAGACTGCTGCAACCTCTTCCGGAGTTCGTGCAGCGCACTGCGGGTGGTCTCTTCCAGCTGAGCTGCAGTCCCAAGGATCCGGAGGCAACGGGTGTGAATATATCGTGGCTGCACAATGACAAGCAAATCCTCGGCGGCCGCGGCAGAATCAAGACCAAAAGGTGGTCGCTGACCATTGGGCAACTGCAGCCGGATGACGCGGGAAGCTATCGCTGTGAGCTGTGTGTGGAGCAGGAATGCCAGAAGAGCAACCCCACCCTTCTGGAGGTGGTCAGCCGGAGTCACAGAGTGCCCGTCTTGATGCCCGGATACCCTCAAAACGCGAGCGTAGCACTCGATGACAATGTGAGCTTCCAGTGTCGGCTGGAGGACTCCCCGCTGGAGCCGAAGATAACGTGGCTGCACCAGGAGAGCGGTGTTGAGATCGAGGACGTACTGCAGCTACTGAAGCAGCAGTCCCAGCTGCCGGAGGGCATGTTGACGCAAAAGGACGAGCCGCAGGTTCTCCGCCTGGGAAGCGTTCAGATGGTGGACTCCGGCTGGTACATCTGCATAGCCGAGAACCAAATAGGGCGCACTGTTGGCGCCGCCTATCTCGAACTGTACAGTCCTAACGACACAACCACAGCGCGTGTGTCCACCAGCAGCACAGTGGGCACACCCGCACCACCTGCATCCGTCCCGGAAGACACAGACGACGAGGCGGACAGCGCGGCAGGGGATGCCGATGCCGGCGAGGGTCCGCCCGTATTTAGAAAGGGTTTGAAACGGCTCCAGCACACTGTGGCTGGTAACACCATGACCCTGGCCTGCCCCGTCACCGGCAAGGCGAACATCACTTGGACCAAGGACAGGAATCCCTTGAATCGCGGACTCGGCGTGTATGTCAGGAAGAACTACATCCTGCGCTTCGTGGAGGCCACCAGCGCGGACTCGGGAAAGTACAATTGCGAAGTGTGCAACTCATTCGGCTGCATCTCCTTCGACTTTGACGTCTTGGTCAACGAGCGCACCCGATCCTCGCCCATCATCGTGGTGCCGCAGAACCAGACGGTGATGGTGAACGGGAGCCTGGACATCAAGTGCAGCGTCCTCTCCGATCTGCATCCCACTGCCCGATGGGAGCGCGCTGTTCTGCGGAATGACTCCCTGGGCGGGCCCAGGGCAGTGGAGTTCGCCCGGCTCAACTTCACGGTGACGAACAACTCCGTTGTTCTGGAGCTGCGCAACGTGACCCACCAGCAGGAGGGATGGTACACCTGCGTGGCTATGAACACGCTGGGTAGCAGCAACTCCAGTGTCTACCTGCGGGTTAGGAACCCCCTGCCGCCCCTGGAGATATACGCCCTGCTGCACGCCAATCCGCTGGGATTCACGCTGGCTGCCATTATTGTCGTGGCTCTGTTTCTCTTGGGCAGCGTATTTATAACGATCATGCTCCGCCGCATGAGGCGGGAGAAGCTCCTCAAGCTCCGCATCGAGACGGTGCATCAGTGGACCAAGAAGGTGATCATCTACCGCCCGGCCGGGGAGGAGGGCAGCACCTGTAACTCCGGCGACCTGCAGATGCCAGTCATCAAGATCGAGAAGCAACGCACGACCGTGTCGACAACGGGTACGGGGGGAGCTGATCCCGCTCAGGCCTTCAACGAGTACGAGTTTCCGCTGGACTCCAACTGGGAGATCCCCAGGCAGCAGCTCTGCTTGGGCTCGATCTTGGGCGAGGGAGCCTTTGGGCGCGTGGTAATGGCGGAGGCGGAGGGGCTGCCCCGAAGTCCCCAGCTGGCCGAGACCATTGTGGCCGTAAAAATGGTCAAGGACGAGCACACGGACACCGACATGGCCAGCTTGGTGCGCGAGATGGAGGTGATGAAGATGATAGGCAAGCACATCAACATTATAAACCTGCTGGGCTGCTGCAGCCAGGGCGGGCCGCTGTGGGTGATCGTCGAGTATGCGCCCCACGGCAACCTCAAGGATTTCCTCAAACAGAATCGACCGGGAGCTCCGCAACGGCGCAGTGACAGCGATGGCTACTTGGACGACAAGCCGCTGATACCGGCGCAGGAGCTGGGCGAGAAGGAGCTCACCAAATTCGCCTTCCAAATTGCTCGTGGAATGGAGTATCTAGCCTCGCGACGGGTATGTTTATCTCGATCTTGAAACAATGACGCTCTTTGGCAGAGAAGGAACCTAAAGATGGTTGGATTAGGTTGTAGAATTCTATATATTATTCCCTTAATTCATTTAAAAATTGAAATAACTACTCCTAATCCTAAAAAAGTTATTCTGCTCTGCCAATCAGTAATCATTGAATGAAAATAAAGCATATTGTGAGAGGGAAAATCAACCGGCAACTCGTTTCCAGTGCATCCATCGCGATCTGGCCGCGCGCAATGTGCTCGTCAGCGATGGCTATGTGATGAAGATAGCCGACTTTGGGCTTGCAAGGGACATCCAGGACACGGATTACTACCGGAAGAACACCAACGGCCGGCTGCCCATCAAGTGGATGGCGCCGGAATCGCTGCAGGAGAAGAAATACGACTCGCAGAGCGACGTGTGGAGCTACGGGGTGCTGCTTTGGGAGATAATGACGTACGGCGAGCAGCCTTACCCGCACATTCTGTCCGCCGAGGAGCTCTACAGCTACCTGATCACGGGCCAGCGCATGGAGAAGCCGCCCAAATGTTCGCTGAATATCTACGTGGTGATGCGGCAGTGCTGGCACTTCGAGCCCTGCGCACGGCCCACGTTCACGGAGCTGGTGGAGAGCTTCGACGGGATCCTGCAGCAGGCGAGCAGCAACCCGAACGACGCCTATCTGGACCTCTCGATGCCCATGCTGGAGACTCCGCCCTCATCGGGGGATGAGGACGACGGCTCCTACAGCGAGACATTCCGAGAGACCTCTCCGCTCAGATACCACTATACATATAAGTTTAATTAGTCCCTAGTCCTAGGCAACCAAGAACTTCCGACGAGTCTATGCAATCCCATCGAAATACCGCTAAGCACTAATGTCTCTTCATTTCCTTCCAACCCAGAAATTGCCAAAGAAAATCTCGCTGAGGCAGAAACACCTGATCGAGTCCTTCCAAACCACCAGACCGTCCCTTAGCGCATCCGATGTGGCCAAATATCAGAGAACGTAAGTACCATAGTGTCTTTTCGGTGTTCCTGCTCATAAATGTATATATTTTCCTGCAGATATGCTCGCTTTACCAACAAGGAGAAGAGCTCCAGGGAGTTTGTAGCCAAGCGCGCGACTTTGGCTTAAAGACAAAGACTTAATAAGCTTAGCATTATCATTACCTTTAGATGTACTTTATATATCTGTAACTGTGTGGCGGTCACGCTTTGTTAGGAGGCGTACGGCTTTGGGTTTTGTATATTTCATATTATTGTTGAGCCAATAAAAACGACTTTGTTTTAATAATATTGTGAAGCATTTTGGAATTGAAAGCAGAAAAGAGCAGCGACATTGAGAAACAATAAAATATTTAGATACATGATCAGCTTTCCCGCTTGTATGAAGGAACACCAGATTATGTGGTGCCAAAAATCGTGATTTTGTAATATATAGATAGTCTCTTTAAGGGGGACTATACACCCAGAAATTTATTTTTTTATTTTCTTAAAGTTTGATATCTTTAGAATGTCTGGTCCAAGTTTCAAGTCAAAATCGTTACACGATCGCTTACCCATTAAAACATTTTCAAACGCGTTTTTTTTTTCGAAACTATGTTTTCAAAGTCGGTACCAGAAATATCTCGAAAACCATTGAACAGATTGAAATTTTCTGTGGTTAGTCTAAGCATACATAAATATCTAGTTTTTGTCAGAGGATTTTTTTTTTAAGATTTCTAGTTTTTTTATTGGGTAAATAAGGACAATTTTTTTTTTTCAAAAATCGAAGCTTTAAGTTCAAACGCCCGCCATGTTGGCAAAAGTCGATATTTTTAAAATCGGCTATGACAAAGACTAGATTATAATATCTATTTTAATCATCTTTTTGGTTTTTTTAAGTTTAGATGATTTTTGACGTAACGGCATCTGGTAACGTAAACCTAATACCATGTTAATAAAAAAAATTGTTCAATAAACTTAAAGGTGTATTCTTTTATTAAAAAAAAAAAAACAGATCCAATAACTCAAATAGATTCCCTAAAAAAAATTTCAAAAAATGTCTGTTTTTTGGCCCTCTAGGTGTATATGCCCTTTTAATAAGTTGCAGTTTTAGGTAAAATTTGTATAGGAAAATCCTACATTTTAATAATTTTCTTCAAGTTTTTAAGTCCAAAATAGAACATACATATTTATGTATTCTTTAAAAAAGCAACGCCTGCCAATACCTATTCTTATCTGCGAACACCAAGACAACCTTTGGATCACAATAAAATATAGCATATGTACTTAATTCTATAAACAAAAGCAGCTCCAAGTCATGGATCAGTCTGCCTCGAAATGCTAAGATTAACATTTGCGTGCCTTTGTTGTCTCGTTTTCGGAGATGGGACAACAAGTTTTGGTAATCATTGGACACTGCCAGCCCTTCGGAGTCATCTTGGGTCATCAGAACCTGTAACTGCACCTACCAGGTGGCAGATGCGAGAACGGTTTCTCCTGGACTTGTTGCTCCAAGTGCACAAACCTCTGCTCCATCAGGAGCTCGTTGAAATGGGTAGCCAACTCAACGAAGATCCAAGGGAATATAAAGAAGTTCGCAATTAAACCGAAATTTATATGAAACATTAACCTTATTGATTGCTTTTAGGGCTCCTGGAGATTTATAAAGCAGTTCTTGGATCGTGTGCAGCAGAATCGAGTGCCGAGACCCTTTACCATTTATAATCAACTCGATGAGGAAATGCCGCAGAACTTGTTGGGAGTATATCGCTTTTTGGCCCTGGCCAGGGATTGGAATTCCTTCCAACGAAACGCTTGTTATGCCAGAATACACTTCCATCCGATACTCTTTGTGAATGCGCTGCAGATGGCAGTGAGTGAAAGAAAGGACACCGAGGATCTCAGACTGCCAGCCATGTTTGAGGTGCTGCCCCAACTCTATTTCGAAAAGGAAGTAATCCTGGCGGCCCAGGAAATTGCCTGGCATCAGTTGACACCCATTAGACTAGTGACACCCAAGCGCAGTTGGAAGCATATATTCCTGAGGTTTCTCAGTCCCACAGAGCCCTTGGCGGAACAGGAACCCATGTCAGAGGATCCTTTGGTCATTGATAACGTCAGGGACTTGGCCCAACTGAGCATGGACTTGGAACTGAACTCACATTGGAACAACCTGATTAATAGACTGGTTATATCCATTGAAGAGGCAAATGAGGGGATACTGGAACGTGTCATTATAGATGGCGATCGCCTCGTGGCGTTCCGAGGACCCGGCGATGAGGACAACTACAGAACGCAGCTAGCGATGGGATCACACTCGCACAATTCCCAAATATATCTCTTTAATTTAAAGCAATTTGTGGCTGCCTTGAGTATGGAGGACTTGGCTACTGGCCGGCGACCTACAGAGGTAATTGATCAGCCGTTAATGACAACCGGTGGAGTTTCATACCAAAGCACCACCTTGGACATCGAGGCCATTAGGCGCGTCTTAGACTTGACCATAGAAGATCTGAAGAAACAAATTGACGAGGTGGTCAGTCACAATAAGGATTACTTGGAGAATGCACTTATAGCTGAAAAAATAGTAGCAAATAACTATCTCAATATTTGCCGTCACCTGAGTTTGCCCATCAACGGATATAGAGTAGATCAGCCCAGTATGCTGGGCCTGGCCACGGCCAACCTTAGGGATCCCATCTACCGATCGCTGCTCTTTCGCTTAATGGAAATTGTAAACAGTTATGCCAAGGGAAATGTAACCTCGGAAACCCCAGAAAAAGATAGGATTCTGCCCACTATAAATGATGTCGCAGTCAGTAACTTGCTGACTTATGAGGAAATCGTGCATACAGATCTCATCAACCTAATTGACCAGCAACTGCTGCAATCTCAGCGAAATAACCTGCAGTTTCTGCGGCGTCATCTTGTGGCCAGACAACGCCGGCTCAATCACGAACCTTTCAGCATAACCCTAGATGTGGCAGCCCCTGTAGATATGACTGTTCAAGCCAGGATTTATCTAGCTCAATCCAATCAATCTAGTCCCCATTTTCAGCTAGACGCCTTTGTGTGTTCCCTGAAGAAGGGATTTAACCAATTCGAACGTCTTTTCCCAGCAGCCCTCACTGAACCCACTCTAAGCGAACTGTATGAGGCCGATTACCCATCGACATCAGACATTTCCAGGCGTTTCCCCTCACACCTTCTGTTGCCAAGAGGCACCCGAGAAGGACTCAAACTTCAATTGTTTGTTGAACTTACCGCTTGGACTGGCTGGGAGCAGGAGGAAGAGGACGTGTCGTCGCCTGTGCTAACCAAAAGTTTGAAGGATGTGATAATCTTTCATCGCCAGGCCTAAAACTATTATGCGATAATATATGCTAAATGGCTAAACTTCTTAATTGAATGCTCTCTCATGTGCATACATATTATATGTATGTAACTTACATATGTCGGGAGTTTGGAGTGGGTTTTGTGCCAATATAGATGTCTAGGCACGAGCCTGGATTAATAATCATAAAATAAAATCAGTACCAAATCTAATTTGACAATAAAAAAATACAACAAAGAAAAAATATATTTTTATTTCATCTTTTCGTTGTCATTTAATGTTCTCTTGAATATTTGGTTCTTGAATACCTTTTCATTGTATATAGTTAGGAAAATTTAACCTATTTCTAAGTCGTTTTCCCTTGATATAAAATATTTAACTACTCAATTAAAAAGGAATAAACGTATCTATTTACCCTTCCCATGTGATCTTTTATAATTTCTGTGGCTACACACACAAGCCTAGTCGCATCCTTTTTCGAGAAAATCAAATGAAATGACTGACAAAATGGCACAAAAGTGGAATGGGGAGTTTCCCGCCCACAACTGAAACTTGAAAACGAACGAATACGGTTTATTATACGAATGCGATGACAACAAAAAGGCATAATAGTAAAATTAAATGTGTCTATTATGCCAGGCCAATACAAAGCAAACATAAAACCGCATTCCCTCACCAACACAGGCAGGAGCCATACAATCAAGCCACACACTGAACACAATAATATCAAATACGAAATATTTTCAAAAATTTCTCTTGATAGAGAGTTTTATTTTAAGTTTTTGCTGTGCTAGAAAATAGTATGAGAATTACAAGTGGTGTTAAACCTTACAATTTAATAATGTGAAATGAATTGTACATATTACACTTTTTATTAATTAAGTTATTACAAATTCGTAAAAAGAATATTATGTTGAATATTTGTATATTCAACTTATTAAATAATAATTGACTATGCACTTGGATATACATACATATTAAAGAATAGTTTGTAATAGCTTAAATAACAAATATATGTTTAGTTAACTTGGGTACGCAGTGGTGAAGATAGTTTGTTAGAACACATACAATAATTTTATAGTTATTTGGTTGAATAACAAAATACATTTTTATAAATGCCTTTTTTCTCTTATCTCTCTTATATGTTAAATATTAGTGAAACTTGAAGCAGCCTCAAAAGAAATAAAATTAATCTGAAGAAAGCTCTTGAGTTTTTAAGTACTTTTACACATTACGATTGGTCTTTATTTCTGAAATAGACCGGAATGGTGAAAAATTTACCGAGGGTTCTACCTCAATATTTAAACATAACTAGAAAGAATATGTTGCAGAGTAATTGACTTTCAGTGCAACTTTAAAACATAAAATTTGACTAGGTTAAGTAGATAGAACTGCATATGAAAGAAGAAATATAAAAATGACTGGAAACGGAGGGGAAAAGTTTCAATATTGTGAGAAAACTAGTCCATGTGCGACTTTAAGTACCACTGATTTAAGCCAATGTGAATTTTTCGCAGTGCAGGCGATGACAACATTTGGCAGGCAAGAAACGTTCAAGGAAGGATGTGTTGCTTAGGCGGGTGCGAAGTGTTTGAAGTGGTGGAGGATGTGGATGTGGATGTGGCTGGTTTGTCACTGGCACATTCGCATAAAAACAAATGCACACAATACGACCGAAGACGGCAGCAACAATCCCATTCAATTCCCCTAACAAAAAGCGTAGAAAAGGGAGACGGGAATCGTCATCAAGTGGAAGGCCTCATCTGTGGGTCCGGGCCGGGAAATGGAGTCCTGGGCGTGTTTGTTCCTAGATAAGCGCAATAATATGCACGTATTTTACGGCAACTTACACACACCCCGCCCAATGTCCACCGCCACCCAGCCAGCATCCAGGACTCATCCCTGCCTTCGCGGCGCAAATTTTCTAAGAATACGCAAATTTAAATGTGAATTGTTTTCACTTTGTTGCCAACGTCGCTTTGCCTAATTGACTTTGTGCGTGCACGCTCCCTCTTTTTTATCCAGAGACCCAAAAAAAGTAAATGAAAAAATTAACTGAATAGGCGACAATCAGCATTCGCTTTTCTTGGGCTTTCTTTTCATTTTGTTTGCGTCTAATTTGCGTGTGGTTAGGAAAAAACAGAAAAAAGAAAGCCCCTCTCCCCACCAAAATCCCCACAATTAGAAAGGAAAGACGAAAAGTTATTTTTTTCGGAATTTATGGCTTATTAATTTTACAATTGTTAAAGCCAGTTGAGGTTTGGGGTTACGATGAGGCTAGGCTAAATCGTTATGGAATTTCGCTGACTTAACAAATGCGAGGAACCAACAAATGTTTCAAAAATAATTAAATCTTTTAAATAACCTAAATGTTTTTTAGCTTTTTCGAGTCTAATTAGCTCAAAGAAATACATTTATTTCTTTGATCGATGAATAAAATGTTTATTAAATATGTATATGTGTTATGGTTAAGTTTAAAATGTATTTCGATTATTTTTACAATACATTATCCTTTATTTACATATATTTTGTATTTATATTCAATTGTTTTCTGTTTTAAGGAAACCCAACACATTTTTTGACCGACTAAACATCTTTTTATCTTTCTTCCCCATAAACTCTCAGTTGGCAAAAGTCAAGCTCCGACTTGCCCCTGGAGGTATCGTTGGCATCTCCATTTTGACCACTTCTTCCATTCTTGTGGAGCTCCTTGGGTATTGTATTTCATTTCCGTTTTCATTATTATTTGTGGCTGTCCGACTTTGACTCCAATTCCGATTCCCAGTGACTGCTGCTCCCGCCTCCCCCATTCTGCTGTTGTCTCCACTGCCCCTTTTTTTATTATCGTTGCTGTCCTGGCCTTCATTCCACGCCTTTTTGCGGAGTAAACGAGAAAGAACACAAGGACAAGAACAAGGACAACGCCAGCGACGATGGCAACTTCCTGCTATCGTGCTAATTTCCGTTTCTTTATCTTGACACAATGGTGCGCATTAAAAGCACGATGGGCAGGGGTTTCTCTAGAGCATGGCAAGGCTTCAATGTTAAGGGCGGTTTCTGAGCATAGAAAGTGGGACTTCCCCCCAAAATCTGTTGCAGTTATGACCGCCGTTGCGCTTTTATTTTCGTCCCATTTTAGGTAAGGCTTTATTTAGCCAGGAATATGCCAATAATGGACGTTCAGTGTTTTTTTGTTTAGAAAAATTTTGAATATTTTCTCAAAAAAAACTAACCATAGAAAAGAAGTATGGAAAATAATTATAAAGATGTTCAAAAATAATGCTATAATCAGGAATATTAAATTGTCACTAAAGTACATTTAATCTCTTTCAATGTTCACTGTTTCACTTTAAATAGAGATACAAATAATCAATTTTTTAAATATATTATAGAAACGAAAATATTGATGATTTCGATTCGCGAGCTTAACTTCCTCTTCTTATCCTTCTTACCCCTCACATTTGCGGCCATATTAGCCGCCATTTTTGTTCTTGCTTTGTCAACACAACACTGAAGCCCAAAATGAAGGATCCCCTTGAACTGGGAGTGGGATTCCCCATTTTTGGGGTGGCTTAAGGAGGCCTCGCCATCGCCGCTCTCCCCCTGCCGCTGGCGGACAAAAATTTGCATTCAGCAACAACATGAAGAAAATATTGATAAATGCCCGCCATTAAACGCGATTAACAATTTGAATTATGTGGCAAAGCCAAATTTTATTGCCCACACAAACAGCCACAACAATTCTATGGCCAAACAAATGGCATCATTATTAATATTTACTCGTATATGTATATGCGCACACCGACCATCATTTTGGCGGATTATTTAGGCGCGTATTTAAAACAACATTTTGGCTACTTGTTTTTTATTTCCACTGCTGGTGGGCACGTTCAAAATGTGTGAATGCAATTGCGCGAAAGCGAAAATGATTGCCAATTGTTTGGGCTACCATGGAGTTCCATTTTCCGTAACAACAAAGGCCTTTGGAGACTTAATGCAATTTTAGTCTAAACAGTTGCCATCAAAATTTTCAATGAATTGCATCAATTGCCGGTCCATTGTTGGCGCTCCCCCAATGCGAACGCTTTTTTATCCTGCTCTGCAATCGAGTGGGCGTGGCGCACTGCATACGACCCAATACCACGGTGGGCGGACCGAGGGTTTCGACGGCGAAGGGCGGTTTGTGTAATAAAATAATTGCAGTGCACGTGTCAAAAATATTCAAAAAGGCTTAAGAGGGATTGTGTTTCGGTGGCGGGGATTTGCTGGTGGCGCACTGCAGCATGAAGTGGTTTCTGGACCCGTCATATTTGTACTATTTCTTTTCCCTTTTTCTGTTGTGTTGTGTTGTGTCCAACTGATTGCATAAATTGTTGTGGAATTTTATCAAGTTGCTGGAGGAAGTCGTTTCAGGAGGGGTTGAATGCTGGTCGGATGCGGTTAGATCGGGGTCTCGTGTTTTTTCTTCTATAGTGTATTTATTTTGTCTACATGAGATTGTTTTTAAATAGCAAAAACGTGCAAAGTAAGACAATTCAAAAAAGAATTTAGTACTACTTATATTATAAAATTTCATATAGTTTAACTGAATAATAATATTCTTGTAATTAAGCTTTTGTTTAAAAGGCTTAAAGTATTTGCGGCTAGAATTAAGCATATGAAAAACCCGAATATATGCTGGATCACACTCAGATCGTTATGTCAAAGATACGTGCATCAGCTATATATACAGATATTTCGCTTTTATCAAGAAAGTAACCTTAGTTATAAGATCGGTCTTTGTATTTTGGGTTGCTATGGAAAACCTAAAATATAGATTCTAATTTTTTAATTAGTTATTTAATTTAATTTAATTTACTAAAATATTAATTTAAATGGTAATATTAACCGCGCGACAAGAGCATTCCCACTTCGTGGTGATTTAACAACAGGGAACTCTGGCTTTTTTGTGAGCGTGTCGTCGGCTTGGAATTTGTTTTGATTTGCAACAAATTTGTTTCAGCATTGTGAGTATATTCCAGTGTCTGTGGGCTGAGCGCTTTATTGCTTTCCACTGTCGCCTCTGGGTGCGAACTGCCTGGCTGTGATGAGGGGTGGGATGTCCTCGGGCCGGGCATTGTTTACATTGTTGTGGTGTGAATAGCAAATAAGCCGCAACCAATTCGGGCAAATCCCATTTTTATAGCATACTCTGGCACATCTTTCCACTCCGATTCCAGCACATACACACGCAGGCCAGCTTCTCCGGCCCATAAATGTATTCTAATTGCAAGGCAGAGAGAGCCAACGCAGCAGAAATCGTATTTCCACACTTTTACACCTCATTAGTTGGCAAAATCACAGAGGACCGCATAAAGTGTAAAAAATAAGCGCTTACTGGAAATGGAAAAGCTGGCTTAAATGCATTTACCGCTGCAATCTGTGGCCACAAAATCAATTTGCGCTTAAAATATATTTTACCAACCAGGAGGAGCTGCAAGGATGCGGGAATAGAAATTAAATGGCTTTCGTGTCTGTGGCTGCAAATTGATTGATTTTGCTGTGACAGCAACAGTAATTGAAATTATTTTTTGTCAACTATTAGTTTGCAAACGGATTCTGTCAAGTCAAAGCGGGAACGAGTTCTCGCCAATCATTCTCCTGAGTCCCGAGTGCGTGTTGTCCCTTCCGGTTGCCTTAATCTACCCCACATCTTGCAGGATCCTGATCTTCCTGTTATGACAAGGTAAACGCGATGGGTGTCATTACTTTTGAGGGACGACCAAGGGATGCCCATTCAGTAAACTTAAATATGTAGAGTATTGCAAACAATATAAAATATGTTTGATTATAATTTTGTACTCTTTGTGTACATAGTTCGTATAAAAATAAGTATTAAAGGATTTATTAAATCCTATTGGTTGATATTTATCCTATTATAATATTAATCTTATTATAAATATCTTTAAGTTTAAGTACTACTACCACTCTAAGTGGATGTAAAACTAATTGAATAGTTTCCATCACATTTAAGTTACAACCTTTTGCTTTCGTTGCACCCTTGCTGCCCTATATTCCCATTGGCATTAAAATGTCCTGCGCTCCTCCGTAATGTAAACATTTTTTTAATCCCACTCGAAGGAAAGCCTTCTCCAGTGAGCACTCCTTTCCCCACCGCGCTTATCAAGCGATGCGCCAAAGCGTGTCAGTTAAGACGGTATATAGTGGGTGGGCCGGGGAAATACCAATCCTGAGGTGGGTGTCTTTCAATCGTACAAAAGCCAGGGAAGAGAAAAAAAAATCCCTTTGACAATGCAACGCATGAATGTATTTTCTTTGCGCCGGTCCCACATTTTTCTTCCTTCATTTTAATTCACAGCCAAATTGAATAGACTAGAGAAGGGCGAGAAGAATACAAGACGATTGCCACGTAGCTATAGATCTCACCTATACCTATACAAAGAGAATGTTTATTTTCTGAATACATTTTTTATAAGCAACTGGCATGGCTATTTTAAGCAGGGGTGTGGATGTCATCAGGAGGGGTTGTTTTATAAACGTTCAATTTATTGAGGACTAATAATTATTAGGACATAAATTTGTACTTATCTCACATCATTGAAAGTAAGGGATATAAGGACTTTGACATTATAAAAAATAAAATTGAATGGTTAAGAAAGATGTTTATAATTCTAAATTGAAAAATTGTTATTTGTTTTAAAAAAACCCAAGGATAGAGCTGCCTACGCCTCTGTTTCCACCAATTCCCCTGCCCTATCCTGGTCCATTAGCCTTTGTGTGAGCTCTGGTTGCCGCGCGTATATCACATTTCCGTTTGTTAGCAATTTTTTGTCGTGTACATCTGCATGAATAGCGAAAAGTTTTCTGCTCAACTTGATAGCCCCCACATCTCCCATCCCTTCTATAACCAGAGCAGGCGTGTGAAAATGTTTATTGTACATTTTTGAATGCCCCGTTTTGGAGTGGGAAGGAAGGGTTCGGCCCAAGTTGATTTGGGAGCCAGCTCACGCCTCCCTTCCGTCCAATATTTTCCACACGTCTACGCATAGAAGGTGGTCGGAGCCCAATATCTCGGATTGATTGCCCCACATCCACTCGGACAGTTTGCTAAATATTTTACAAATGCCTCTAAGGATTTGGAATTAAAGTCTTGGATAAATGTTTTGTCAAAATAAATTTCAGAGTATCTTTTTGAAATAATTAAAGTATTGTCAGAGAAAGGAGAAAGAAAAAGTTTGTCAAATGTGTACATATGTACATATATCGAATACTTAGTAATTTAACATCTATTATATTAAATGGACCGTTGCATTATTCATTACAACCAGGTACTGCACTCTAGAAATTAGTAAAATAATTGAGAAAAATCTTACAGCTTCCTCAAAAGCACTTACAAAAATAAGTGTTTTTTAAACAATTCAGTCTCTTTTCTAAGAAACTGTACGAAAAAAAAAAAAGGAATCAAAAAGTATTTTTAAAGTACTATAAACTAATGTAAAGCAGAACCAAATCAATATTTGCAGAGTATTTTAAGAGTTTTCTTGATTTATATTGATTGATGGTGAGGCCCTTGTCTTTAAATACATAAATTAATATTAATTGTTTTGGCTGCACCTCTATTACATTTTAGCCTTAAGAATTGGTTTTTTCTTGCTGTAGATATCCTTTCCCAAATGTTATCAGTAAACGGCACAAGAACCCTTCACGTTCTATTCTTCAGAACTTTGAAAAAGAGTCGTTCAGTTAATTCCCCTCACCATTCAGGCGAATTTTGGCGATTCACCCACAACTTTCCTACCATTTCGCACTAGAATGCCCAACCAACTGCGAAATTGTTTGGCAACCACAAAAAGAACTGACGGAGAAAGGAGCATCAGAGGACACGGCGTAGATAAGGCTGCCAACTTGTTTGCTTAATAAATAAACTTTATATTCATAACTGAAAAAGTTTTGCAACAAGCCAGGGATGCCACGTCCCCGTTTCCTGCCATTTCCCTCAGCGAAACAAACGTGGCCGCTAATTTGCGTGCCAAAAGTTTGGCCGCTGAATAGTATGCTACGAAATTTGCGCAAGCATCAGAGGCAGTTTGTAGGCGCGGCAAAACTACGCGCCGGCATTTCCGTTGCACAGCGCCAAGGCAGAACATAAATTATACGAGCGTTTCCGCAGCAGCTGCACTGGAATAAAAATGGATTTAAAATGAATAAAAAATAATTTCTTATTAGGTTATAAATAATGCTTGTAAAAATGTAAAAAATGTAAAAAGGAAGTCGATTTTGAACTATTGTTCTGAAGCAAACACTGTCCTTGCTTCTTGTGTTTATTTAGTTAATTATATTCAATTATGTTAAATTTATTTGCATACATTTCTTTTAGTATCTTGTAATTTTCATTTCACTTTGAGAAATATTTTTTAAGTGTATTCCTCTCCAACTTTTCCCAAGACGCTATCTGCACCGCGGCAAAGGGCGCTGGCTAATCACAAAAGTTTTCGGTTTTCAGCTACCTTCGAGGCGCAGGGTGCTCGTGCTCCTCCGATAAACTTACGGGTTAAATACCCTTTGACCCCACACAGCCCTCAGTCTGATTAACAAGACATAATTACTTTCGCATTAAGCGGCTGCCTAATAGCTCGTGTAATTCCCCAACTCCTGGAATCCCCTAATCAGCTCGTCAGACGCTGAAAAACTAAAGAAAACAACATTTTAAATTTTCGTATTGCAAAGTACGAAAAGTACAAAAAGGGCACATCAACAGCGGTGGCAGCAGAATGAAATGAAATGAACGGCAAACCACTCGAAGATAATGAAAGTGCATTGAGGCGGCACGGGTTGGGGAAACAGTATCAGGTCGAGTGCGAAAAATTTTCCATTATGTAACGTGCTACATTCCTCCTTGTACCTCGTTGAAGGAGAGCATGAAAAAACAGGGTATAGGAAGAGATCAAATAGTGAGTCTACTGTTTTGGTGGAATTAAAACTTTATTATTTAATTAAATAACTAATATTAGCCAAGGTTTTAACAAAAACTAAAGAACGATACTCGTCTGTCGGCAAGTTCCTTTCGAGCCTTTGAGTTTATCAAAAAACGAAGCCTTCTTAAACTCGAGTCTACAAGAGAATTGCAAATTATGAATTAAACATATTTTGTTCTTGTTTTTTTATTTTTACCAAAAAACAAACAAAAATATCCTCATTATTGTGCATAAATAAATAATAACTGAATATTGCTTAACAATTTATTCATTACAGTTTTGAACAATATTATACACATGGTTTTACAAAATATTGTACAAAATATACATATATTATATTTATTCAGATTTTTAGCATATTTTTATTATTTTAAATATTTCTAAACAAGTTGCTTAACACACTTTATGGTATTTAAATAATTACTCCGAAAGCATTATTTAATTTGTACAGAAAGGATATACATTTTTATTTAAGTAAACAATATGTATAACTACATTACTCCAGTTAAAATATCACCCAGATATTCCATATTGGTGACTGCATTGGTCCATCATGTTTATGGTTCCCAGGGTATTATCTCAGGTGTGAGTGCAGAGCAACCTGGAAAAATGCAACGTTTAAGCGCCTGCGGTGAAATGTCTGACGCCCTTTGGTGGGGCCACCGCCTCTTTTCCGACCCTGCAATCCCCCTCATTCTCTGCAGGATCCGCTTCTATAGCCGGCTCTGATGAGAAAACGCTTCTACAGCGGGAACACATAGAGGGGTTAAACGGCAGATCCGTTTGGACCTGAGCCAGAGCCAGCGCCAGCCAGTGACAACGTGAGTGCTCGACAACGGAAAGTGTGATTATATTTTCATTTTCAATTTTTTACGGCCAATTAATTTGGCAATTGACGCTTCGCTGGGCGTCTGCGCCTGGGCAGATATACAGACATGAACACATATACGGGTACATTGGGTGTATATATTCAAATTGAGTTGTGTGGCAGGAATAAGAAAAGTCTATTATAGTCTCAGGATGGGTTGCCTGCCAGCTATTTTGACGCTGCATTGTCTGGCCATCCCGGCATCCTTGGCCGCCATTGTTTGGGGGCGTGGCAGCTGCCTGTAATCCCTACCGGCTCCTGCTCCACTCCTACTCCCGATGGACATGCAATTTGCATTGAAATTGTTTTTCGAAATTAGAAAAGCCAGTCAGGTGAACGTGAGTGCAGTATGAGGAGTGATAAAACGATGATTTAACCATCATCTCTGGGGGGAAAATCGAGAAAAGTGGCACTTTCAATAAGGACAAGTTGAGAGCTTGGATGCGGTTTGGCCTGTGGGGCTTTTAAGGACTTTTCCTGATTGTAGAAGAAGCTAAACTCTCTCTAAAAAAAGTTGTTATAGGAAGCATCTAGCTTTCCAGGAAACATCAAAAGTTAGTTTATCAAACACCGAGTCTTAATGCTTGTTTGCATCGCTTGCAAAGATTTTAATAAGAATTACATATAAAGTGGTTACAAGAGTATTTAACATTTTGCTATGATAAATTTAGTTAGGTTCGAAGCACTTAAACTAGGGTTCGTTCGGGTTACTCAGAGGGGTCCTCCAGCGGGCGATTGGTCTGTCGGTCTGCTGTTTAGTTCCGTTCAGTTCTCCTGGATGATGAGCACATCCTGCAACTGAATGTTGGGCAGCTGCAGCAGCTCCTGTTCGTTGTCAATGGGTCGGTCGAGGGGATAGCCCAAGGGGCGCACGTCTCGCACCGAGGCACGACCAATGCCCATGCCAATCTCCGGCACGATCTCTCGCTCCTGCTGCTCCAGCACAGGCGAGACGATCACCAGCACCTGCATCGGTAGGCCTTCAGGACGACCGCGGGGTAGAAGGAGACGCTGCGGGAAGCCTCCGTTCTCGCCGACCAGTTCCTGCTCCTGCTCCTGCTGGCCCCTGTTGCCCAGCTGCAGCATCACCCGGCGGTAAATCTCGCTCAGGGGCGTGACATCACGAGTGGTCCAGGGAATGTCGATGGACCTCTGCTGGATGCGGTTGCGACCCGTCTGCAGCTGCACATTGATGGCGTCCAAAAGCACAAAATCACGGCGGCGTTGCTCCAGGGAAACTCCCTGCCTGCCCTGCTGGTCCTCGGCGGGGCCAAGCAGCACTCGGATAATGGCATCCTGATCGCGGTCCGAGCTGATGTCCATGTCAATGGCGAAGGGCCTGTTGTTGAGGCGACGCTGGCGACCCACAACCACCTGCTGGACTTGCTGATTCTGTTCCACCAGGTTGCTGAGGTCCAGGTCGTGCTCCTCGATGCGCGTGCGCAGTTTGTCCACGCGCACATCATTGATGGTCACGCCTCGCATCTGGAGCTGCTCCTGGCGGTAGGCTCCGAGTATCTGCTCTCGCTGCTGGTCGACGATCCTCACAATCCGGCGCAGGGTGTGCTGCACCACCGGATCGCTGAGACGGATGCCTAGGCCGGAGCGGTCAATTTGCTGGCCGTTGTCCTGTACCACCTGGCGGACGATGTTCAGAATGCCCACTTGGCCCAGGCGTCCCAGCAGGACGTCGGCCATACGGGACTCCAGGCGGCGCTGCTCCTCCATTTGTCCGCGCTGGGAGCCGATGCTCACACGGTTCACCACCTGGCCAATCACCTGCTGGAGGCGCTGCTCGATCTCGCCGATCTGCTGCAGCATCTGACGGTTGTTCATGGAGTCGATGCGGATTTGGTTCAAGCGGAGGCCGTACTTCTCGGACTGCGACTGGCGGGGATTGTTGAGCCACGGCAGCTGCTGGTTGGTTATCTGTCCCTGGGAGATGCTCTCCTGGTTGAGGCGGGCCACCAGCTGGCGTAGGTTGTGCAGGAGGATTTCGCTGCGTCGGGTGTTCTCGCGGCGCAGATTGGAGATACTGCGACGGCTTCGTGTTCCCCGAACCTCATCCCCGTCGTCATCATTGTCATCGTTATCGTCATCATCGTTGTTTTCATTCTGCATCTTCTCCAGGCGCTGCTGGCGGTTCCTCTTCAGCATTTCCAGGATCTCCTCGTCGCTCATCACCTGCAGGCGGTTTTCGCTGCGGATAAGCTTCAGGATGTCCTCATCCTGCAGAAGGCGCTCGCCGAGCACTCGACGTCCCTCACCAATGGAGCCGACTCTGCGGGGAATGATCCTCTGTTGCTGCTGCTGCTGCGATATGTCCTGGTTCAGGCGACGGCGGTTTACGTGGACCAATCGCTCATCGTCGCGGCTCACGCTCTCCAGCTGATCGGCATAGCTGCCCTGCTCCTGCTGGCTGCCAACCCGACGTCCCTGCTCACGCTCCTCCTCATTTTGGTCGAGGCGCTGCCGTTGGCGAGTCATCTGCCAGTCGTTCTGACGCACATCCTCCTGCTGGCCAACGCGTCGTCCCTCACTGATGCGGTCTCCCCTCATCACGCCCATGAAGCGCTGGCGTCCCCATGGCTGGTCCTCCTGGATGCTGTTCATCCGACGGCGGCTCACATGGAGCAGGCGGTCACTGTTTACGTTAACAGTGGGCAGATCCTCAACTCCTCCCATGCGGATTCCTCCTTGGCTGATTCCGCGCTGCAGCTGCACGCGACCCATGCGGACATCCTCGTCGTTCTCTTGGATTAAATTCTCCGTCTGATCTCGCTGTCCTTCCTGGAGGCGGCGACGGTTGACCCGCAGCAGATTCCGAACTCCTCCAGTGCGAAGACCTTCCTGCATACGGCCCGAGCGAATATCATCGTCGTCGTCATTGTCGTCATCGTTGTTATCATCTCGTCGTAGGATTCGCTGGAAGCGTTCCCTCTGGTTAACCTGGCTCTGATCCTCAAGATCCTCCTGCTGGCGGCGACGGTTCACGCGGAGTAGGCGTCCAGAATCCTGATCCTGTCCCAGGTCCTTTTCCCTGTTGTTCCATTCGCGATTACGGCCTACCCACTGCTCTTCCTCGTCCCTGTTGATCCTTTGGTCGCGCTCCCGCACATTGCGGATTTCCTCCTCCTGGGAGTCCTGGGCATCCTCCTCCAGCAGAGCCATTTCCTGGATGAGATTCTGGACAAAGTTGCGCAGAGCAATGTCGTCAGTCAGCAGAGAGGTTCCGTCAATTTGTCCCTGATTCTCGGCGCGGATAACCACACGGTTCTTGCCCAGAATGTTCTGGCGATTCTGCTGCCTCATCAAAGCCATCTGCATGTGGATCTCCCGCCAGGGCATCAGGATGTTCATCACGGGATTCATCATGTGCTGGCGCTGGCGCAGACCCACTATGTCCATGAGCGAAGGCCGCTGGGTTTGCTCCCTTTGGACGCCTCGAACCTGCTCAATCACATCCTCGTCCAGGTAGAGTTCTGGCAGCAGCTCCTGGACAGCGGGTACGACAAGGGAGCGAGTGTCGTCGCGGTCCCGGATGGCCAGGACCAAGGCGTTGACCAGCAGAACGGGGTTGATGTTGCGGCGCAGATAGACTACGTTGCGGCGCAGGGTATCGAAGTCCTGGGAGCGGACAAGCAGGCGGTAGATGCCTCGCAGCTGCTGCACGTCCTCCAGCCGACCCACGGTGTACACCTGATGCTCGTCCAGCAGGCGTCGCTGGCGGTCCAGGTCGATGACCCGCTGCATCTCCGCATCAATGCCACCACGATACCGCTGGCTGTCCACAATCAGACCCTGGTCCAGCTGGATGAGATCGTTTTGCTGCAGCGGCTGGCGAATGTTTTGCACAATGTCGAGTATGAACTTCTGACGCTGCAGGTCCTCCAGGGACATGCGGTCTAAGGGGGAGAGTGGTTAAATTTTATTAGTTGTTTTATTCCTTTGAAAATAATCATTACCAATACCCTGAACCCGCTCTGGGCTCGTCGAAATCCTTCCTGCCGCCACAAGGCTGGCCGCACAGGCCACCAACAACAGAATCTTGTTCATGTTGGTGTCTCTCCTTTCACTGACTGTTATAGAGAGTCTAGAGTACTATGCGTATTTTCGGTGGTGGGTTCTCGGGAGACTCTTCCTGGCACAATGCTAAGACACAGACCAGCAGGCAACTGCATCTTCCAGCCAGATTGCCCCGCCTTTTATACCCACGCCAGTTATCATCCGCAGTGCATCCCGAAGTCGATTGGGTTGAATGGCTTTTTCGCGGGGCGAAAATATGTTTATCAGTCCATAGGCCGCGAAATCCGCACGCTCATTATGCAATTAAGTTGTTGTGGTCACAGATTGTTCCCGAAATCGATGAGGGCATTGGGCCTCTCGATGAAAAACTCCGGTTGACTGCTGTTTGTTTAATCTGATTCGGTCCATTGATCCTCAAGCCACTGCCCGATCTTCCGACTTTTGTTTGGCGTTCGTGTTTGCGGTAGTATTAAAATTTAATTATTTTCAACAAACAAGCTGTTTTACTTTACCTTAAATATGCTTAGAAATAGATATACACAACTTTTGGTAAACAAATTTGCGTGGATTTCATCATTCCAATTGCATTACTGATAAGGATAAGGAAGCTAATGGGAAGCATGGAAACATTTGACTTAACGCTGATAACCATACGAATTTATGATGCTATTTATGTGCGAAAATAAGACCTGATTGACCTAATTTTATTGCTAATGCGTCAGCTTATTAATTGTTACTAATTTCATGTTTGATGTATGCTTAGAATTCGTAACAAAACCAGATCCATGAAGTAATGTATTTTTATTTGACTTTAAAAAATAGTTTATTATTCGTGGAACAGAAAAATAGTTTATTATTCGTTGAATATACTGTAAAAGTGTGTGAACCCAAATCAAGCCTGTACGCGACGCCTACAAATGTAAATGTGGAAGCGTTAAAAACTTTAAACGGTTTTTTCTCCACTCTTAATTTGTGCGATTTTACCTTTGTAAATAGGAAATTATAATGATCAGCATGAAATGATGTTCTATTTAATACGTGTTGGTAATGAAAACATATAATTTTTTAAGGGGATGGGAAATTAAACGTAATTTTCGGAAAATCTAAATTTTTCGTTTTAAACTTGTTTGCCAACCATTATTTAGGGGTTTTTAGGTTTAAATAGAAGATAAACTTATAATAAATACAAATAATTATTGTTTTTGTATTTTCGACATGAATGTCGAAATGTTTCAATTAAAAAAATTTTTTTATAATCTTCGATATTACTTTTAACTGTCTCCAAAGTTTCACGATGATTGCTTTATTATTAAAAACAAAAGAAAAAAAAAGAAATATAAAAAATTTTGAGCGTTTTCGTGTATCTAATGCATTTAAATAGTAATATTGAAATAAATATAACAAAGAACTTGTTAACTTCACTTTTTGAAGTAAAGTATATTTGTTATTAGAAATAATTATTAAACTAGATTAGTGACTATTTTACTAGATCCGAGCACTTTTAATTCGTGGGACAAACTATTTTAATGTTTAGTAAACGATATTGTCAATACTACATAACACACCAAAAATTTTTTTATTTTATTCTCTTATTATTTTATTCTCTTATCCAAACAAATTTTTATTAACTTCAAATAAAAAAGCAAACAGCAAGATTATACTTATAAAACGGATAAAAAAAGTTAATCGTACGAATTAATAGGGTTCGTAGGGGCTAATAGAGTAATACATAGTTGATAACATCTTTCTAAGATTCTTAAGATCCTTTGGGATTTGTCCTTAGTGCATTTTCTGAAACTAAGAAGTCTTGGGCATCCCCATATCGAGTGCAGTGCAAAGTAAACCGATGCGGATTCGGAGCACCAAAATGAAGGCCACGTAGCTTTTGGCTGCGTCATTGTTCGCGTGAGTGAGTGATTGGCGATTGTGAAAGGATAAAGGATGGCAGGACCGCTGCTCTGCTGTACTGGGCTGTGCAAGTGTGACGATGGGAGTGGGCGCGGTGGGCGTGTGAGCAATGAGCGGGTGCGTCGATGCAATTTTTCTATTCACATTTAAATTGGCAATTCGTTTGTCCGTGGCTTTTGTGTTCGCCGAGTGATTTTTGCTGCCTTTTTTCGGTTGTCTGCGCTGCGACAATTTTGCAACGTGCCTGGCATGCAACGGAAGTGAAAATCGCTACGTGGGTGGCCAGAGCTTAGCTTTTGCTAGGGAGGAACTAGCACACATACATATATCGAAATGGAAAATTTCCCCATGATCTATTACATATTGCTTTAAAGTTTCCAGTAAACAACGGAGCCGTGACTTTAGATCATAAAATGTACTGAAAGTTAGGAAATTAATATTGAAATTTATGTAGTTTTTAAAATGTAATTGTTTTTTTTATTTTATTTTTATATACCAATAGGAGCAGTTAGAATTAGGTACAAGAAAAAGCTAACATTTCCTAAAGTATTGTTTTTAAATATCTATAATTTATAAAAATATCTTATTTACTCTAAATATGGATAAATACAAGTACAACATACAATGACAGGGGTTTATTGCCATCTCTAGCCTGGCCAAAAGCTAAGCCCTGTCGCTTCAATGTTTCTGTCTTTTCTAATGTAATTGCAATTGTTTGCCAGCTCCGGCCGGGCATTCAGCATTTAGCTCTCGACTCCGGCCAGAAAATGACCCGTAAAAAGCGGCTTTGATTTGCCTCTGCTGCACTTTACCCGCTTTTTGCGACTGGACATTTTTATGCATGCCAAGCGCATTTGTGCGGCATTAATTGCTTCTTTATGCCACTTGCCCTTGCTGCATGTTCAGCAATTATGCAGCTACAATTTCGCATTAATTGCTCCTTTGTGTCGCAGGCGGTGACGCACTTTTTGCGCCACTGTAAGCCCAGTAAAAAAAAATTCCGGCATTGTGAGCGGCGGCTGCATTTACAGCGTCCTGCCGGCAAGTCCTGCTGCTCGTTTTAATTGCTCCCGGCCCCGGACATTTGCTGGAATGCGCTAAATGTGCATAGTAATGCCATCGGCGATTGTGCCACGATTTGCATTGCTTCTGAATTCAAAATCACCCTCCCATTTCAACTCCTCTCCCCGGTGTAGCTGCATTTTTCGCTCGCAGTATATCAATATGAATAATTTACTCGTGCATACATATGCTAAATGCAGTTCCCTGTCCGTTGCTCCCAATTTGACTGTTTCCAAGCGGTCGAGGTAATCTCCCGGGTTTTCAGGCTATCAAAATAAGGCCAGGCAGTTGAGCCTAGCCCCCCTTATCTAGGGTCGTGATTCACCTCTTGAAATGCAGTGAATGCTGTGGCCAGGTCGTAATGTAATGTCTTTGACTTGAAAGTTATATATTTTCTGTTCAAAAATGAAAACAATCTTCATTTTATTATTGATTAAAAGCATATTAATTTTTTAACAAAGATATATTTTTAAAGAATTATTGTATTAATGTAAAGAATTATTGTATAATAAGGATAAGAATGTTTCATCCCAATTTGGAAGCTCTAGCTCTTATAGTATCTAACATATTTTTTTAACGGAAAAGCGGACACGACGAAATGGATATGGTTGATGAATTATCAATGATGATGCTGATTATGTAAGAGTTATAATTCTCTTGTACCGAAAACAAGAAAATAAGAAATCTAAAGGCCAGTCCACGCAAACTAGACTCTCAGTTTAGGGGTTAGCCGAATGAAATGTCGCATATATTCTTCTTTCTGTAAATAAAATACATATTGGAAAATGTAATGAAAGTTGACTTAACATCTTGTTTTTTAACCTATGCATATATTTAAAAGATATTGGTCGCTGCTAAAAAAATTAGGTATAGTTTAAAAATAAAAAAGAATTATTTATACATATTTCTTATTTAATAAATATTTTACATACATTTGGATCTTTAATTTATTTTATGAGATGTTCATTAAAATACACTAATAAGTTGTTTGGAAAACGGGCAATCAATAAATGACCAGAGCTTAGAGCTTAAAAAATTTTCATATTTAATGCATTTTGGATAACCATTTGAATTATAATTTGGTATATTCGGTACTATCATAATCATTTTATTAAGAATTTACGAAAATTAAATTTATTTGAATTCGGTAAGCTTCCAGTTTTCTATTCAATCCACTCGTACACATTTATCCATATATACTCGTTGCAATGTGCTAAAGTTTGACGTAAAGTCATCTTGAAAGGTACTCTAAACCTAGACTCAAATATTAAAAAAATATTATTCTGCATTGAAATTAACACTAAACTTGAGGCTTTCGATATGATTCTTTAACATTTAACACGTATTTCGGCAACGCTTTCCCTCCCCAGGGAACTCTGCGCGATAAGCTCCTGAGTATTGAAAACACATCCTTGTCTCCAGACTCGAGTGCCAGTTGTCCTTGTTCTTCCTGCGATTCCTGAGCCAAGTCAAGGCGATGGCGGTGGATGTTTCTGGCTTCGTAGCGGGTTCTGGGTTCTGGGTTGTGGGTTTGGTTTCGGTTTCGTTCTTGGCTTTGTAGCCGCTCGTCGCTTTGACTTAAATGCGATTTAATGCCTTTTTTGTTTGTCTTCCATGCGTCGGATATCCGTTCGACGAGCTGTGGGCGTGATAAACCGCATCCTCCCCTCAGTCACCCGCAGCAGCAACACCCCTCGCTCTCCTCGGGGGCGGCTAATTTGCTCGGCGTTGTTTTTTATGTCTCAACTTCGCCTTGGTGTCTTAATCTTATATCCTTTTTGGCTTTTTCCTTCTTTTTCGGCTGGCTTGGCATTAAAAAATGAATCGTCCTTTGTTGCGCTGATAAAAGTGCTTACAAATGCTTAAAAAATTAAAATTTATTACATGCGATTAAGTTGGGTGCCTTGGCCCCGGGCCTCTGCCCCAAAAATAATCTAAAAAATGCAAATGGAATGTCATCGCTTTGGCTGTTCAACATATTTCCGGGCATAACTTTTTTGTGGACATTGGCCAATTGATTCATGGCCACACAATATCCTTTGCGTAATGGGCTCTCTCTGGGCCACCTTAAACAGTCGCCAGTCAGCAGTCAGCAAAATGAAATGGAATGTGAATGGTGCCCGGGAATGAAAGAAAAAGTACAGCAAATAAATATAAATATAGTAATAATGAAGCATTGGGCCAAAAAGAAGAAGAAAGGCGAAAGTCTGCTGCCAAAAGAAAATATTTCTTTTTATCACAACGGATGTGAGTGTGCCAGGACTGAAATAGCAAAGGATGGAGGAAGGGCAGGAGCAGGAGTCGTGTGCTGGAAGTGGTGATAGAGTCAGAGGGAGTGGGGCCGCCTCCGCCAGCATCCTGCGAAAATAAAACAAAAAAATTCCTTGCATTGAGTAGTGTTTCCAGGGCTTGGTTTGTCGCAGAGAAGGGAAAACCTTCGACTGTCTTATTGTAACACAGAAAAAATTGTATTCAAATTGCCTACATAAATGTGGTTACAATATTTTAATATTTCTTAAGATATTTCTTTTCAAATAAAATATGCTCTTTAATTATGTATATTCAAATAATGTTAAATAGACGACTAAAACAAATCCTTAGAGTTTGAAGTTAGTAGTAATTTTGTAAGAGTATAAATTCACTGCCTTGACCTATTTTAAAACTCTTAAATAGTTAAAATAAATTTTCCAGGAAGGACTACTTCAATTTAAAATCTATTTTTATTAATACAATCAATCCATTTAGCTCAAGGTTTCTTATTTTATCTTATTTTTAAGACTTGATTTGAATTTCTTTCGGTGTTCTTTTGTCACCGCGATACTAGCGCTTCCTTCCAGCATCCCCTTCAACACTACCCCCTCTACTTCGCCCACTTCCGCCACACAAAGCAAATCAAACAAACTTTTATTTCACACGTTTTCGCTCTGCTAATTTTCCCCCTCACCGACTCGCCTTCAATGTTTTTATTTGTCTTGAAACAAGTGAGTGAAGCTAGATGATGATGAGATCAGGGGTCGGAGGTCGGCGGGCGCACGTGCTACGCGTGTCTGTTAGTTTTGATAGCCCGTTGACTTCGCTCCTGGAACGCACCCAAGCAGTTGACCCGTTAAATTTTTGATAATTGCAGCCACAGGACCCAATGTTTTCATGAACTCTCAGGGATGGCTTTATCTTATTAAATTATTAAATATTAAAGGGAAAAAATTGCAAGGCGATGAAGGAGAACTTAGCTTTAAAATTATTTTTAAAGTAAAAATAAATACATTTTAATTAGCCATACTTAAGGAAGACACTTTAAACTACAACAGGTTCTATTGTTATTCCTTTCATATCATATTTTATTAAAATTTTTTATTAAATGTGTTATATTTAAATTTGGGATACTACTAGGGTTTTAAAACCCCCAAAAGGGATTTCAAAAGTTTGCAAACAAATTTTACAGTATACAAAAACAATTAAAACAAATTATTTTCATCTCACTTTTGTTCTTTAAAGAAGAATAAATTACATACCTACAATTAGAGATAACTCCCAATAATTTGTTTCTTTAATTAAGTTGGTTCCTATAAAAATGAAAAAGGGGTCTCTAAGTCCCATCAGTCCTTTAAAAACCAATCTCATTCAATTACCGCTTTGTGATCTATAAAAGAAGATCTCGTTTTGGTAATTTGTAAGTTCCCACAGTCGACCAGCATCGGGGACTGCTCTCTTGGGGGTTGCTCTCCCCCGCCTTTACAATTTCATTCTACAAATATTGTTGTAGCATTTCACAGAGTTTCGCACAAGTGATTTGGCCGGAATGGAAGCCGCCCCTCAGCCCGCCGGCTCCTTTGTCTGTGTGGAGGTGAGGTCAAATGCAAACATTAAATGCTTATTCAAGTTCGAGCCGGGGACTGTTTCGGTGGACCTGTGACTAGGGCCAGGACACTATAAAAACGACCTTGCGGGCAACAAAAGGCGGCACAGACACCACCCCATAAGTCCTGGGAATGCGTGTGTTTCGCCAGACCATAACCACTTTAAAAAAATACAAGAAAGAAATGAATTCAAAATAAAACTGATTGTGATTAAAAATAAATTAGGACATTATTCAATGTGGATAAGAATTTAAATTAAATTCACTGAACCTTAATATTATGTTTTTGAAAAGTCTTGTTATGTTAATACTCAACTAGTAAAGTGAACAATTTTAGTTAGAAATTTGTCTTGCAATGAATTATTTAAGCACATGCATAAACAACAAATTACAAATACGATTGTATTGTTTTTTTTTTTTTCATTCATAATTTTAGCCATTTCCTTCAAATTAACTAAATTTAATAAGTCCAGCATTGTTATATTTTATATACAAAATTGTAAAACTATTTATATAATGTGCTGTCATTAAAAAGGAGGTGTCAGAAATATAAAAAATAACTTTTCTAAAGTTTAAAACGGATAAATGAAATATATTATGTTATGTTATAAAATCGATTAATTTAATTTAAGGACATAATAAATTATCTAGAATTTCCTTTGGTCCTTGAGCCTTTTTTTTTGTCAGTGAAGCTGTAAGCAGAGGAGTGGAAAGTGGGCTGTGGATGCTGAGTGTGGCGCTGCCTCCTCGGCATTTGGCGCTCCTTATCAGCAGTTTCGTTGGCTGCAGCGTGGCATTTGTGTGACTTTTATGTGCGGCTTTTCAGCTGGTTACGATGCTGTCGCGATTGCTCCTTCCCGCCCCATCTCAGCCACCCATCCTACCCACTCCGTTTTCCCATTTCCCACTCCGTTGTCGTCATAGTGGTGGTTGCTGCTTTGTTTTGCCACAGACAAAAAAGTGTCAATTGTTTTTGGACTGGGCATTATTGACACGCCTCAGCGGTAACCTATTCACAGTCGGTCGCCCAAGCAAGTGGGCGTGCAGGAATCCCATTAGGGACTCTCGCCACCCTTCCGTCGTCTTAGGAAATGCCGGCTATCCTGGCCATCTATCCAACAGATTCACCCTCGCGGCGTGTCGGCAATTTAAACTAATAATCAACGCATCAGCAAACATTGTCGTTATTATTCAGCCGCCTGTGGCAGTGACTGCTGACAGATTGCGAGCTGTGATTTTCACTCACGCTTCCAGGATGTTCGGGTTGATGGGATGTTCAACTACCGCAGCCATCCATCACCAAGGCACGTACTCATTTATGTGCTGTTTAAAAATCGTTTATTTTCTTACAGTTTTTCAATTAATTTTCGCTCATTTATCACATTAAAATATATAGTTTTACAATCATATACATATTACACAAAAGTGGACATTGCCTTGATGCCTTAACAAATCTAGTGCACTAAAGACTTAAAAGCATTTATTTTCGGTTTCCGGAATACCTCAATCACTCAATAACATATATGGGAAATCAATTAATTGATGGGAAAACATTTGGAATGTGCTTCAAATTAATACAACTAAGTGGTGAATTCGAAATAAGCGATGATAGGGATTCTTTGCCTCTAAACTAGCTTTACCTAATTAAATAACAATACTTTAATAAAAGCTAAAATTGAATCGAAACAAAAATACAGCCTATTTATGGGAGACACTGACAACTTGGCATGAAGAACCAGATAGTAGCGAAATTACATTTTGTATGTCTTGGAAATCGATGAAGTTCGAATAAGAAGAGCAACCTGTAAATATTAAAGGTTCGCAATTATTAGCTTAGCAAACTCGATTTACAACTTATTCTTCATGCAAAGTTTAGGAATAATGGGAGTTGCGGATGTAAGAAGTACTCCTAAGCTTGTAATTATGTTTGTACAGGTCGCTAAAAAATAGTATAATATAGAAGTTATGTTATTTATATTTTGAAATTGGTTTTCTCGCTACCAAAGACATTTAAATAACAAGGTGCATAAAGCCCATACAATTGAATTGTCATATGTAAGCTACATTGGGGCCTCTCTTGATAGTACAAACTTATGAGAGTGAAAGTTTAAAAATTATTTACGCTGCCATAAGTAAATAGACAAATGGAGTACAACGACGTACAGATCTAGTCCTGAGTTGTCCCTCTAGAACGTTCTTTCTTTCTCCCTCTGGCTTTTGAACAAGAGATTTCTCAAGGCGTTACCCATCTTGTTATTCTAAAATCCTTGGCCCTATACCAAGTGCCTCCTTGACTGAACTTAAATCAGAATCCAGAATAAAACTGAAGACACGCGAGGATATTCGACTAACACTAGGCTCTAACACTATAGTGTTATATAGACCCTATAGGGTCTCTATTTTCGGGGCGGGGTGATCAAGTGACCAATTACCGGAGGGCTCCGCTGGGTCTGTATCTGAATCCGAGTCTGAATGCATTGCTCCCATCATCCTACACCGCGTGCTCAGCGGCGGTGCCGGCGCCGAAGCGCAATGGAGTCGGTCAAATGATGTTCGGCGGCGTTCCCACTGCCGGGTTGGGATTCGGCGAGGACTTGGACGACTTGACGCAGCCGTAGGAGGAGATGCCGGTGCCGCTACTGCTGGGCGGAGAGGGCGGTGTGTCCGGACTGATCAGCGGCAGGTAGCGCCACGGATGGTAGATGCTTCCGGCGTACATCGCCTGGAGGCGGGCCTGCAGGTCCAGGGCCAGCGTGGGATCCAGCGGGTAATGCGCCAGGCCCGGGAAGGCGTTCGGCAGACGGGGCAGGGACAGCTCCAGCGGTGATCCGAAGCCGTACTTTGCGCTGAGCGTGGCGGCGGCCAGGTGGACGTGGTGCGGGTGGGGATGGGCATGCGGATGGTGGGGGTGTTGCGGGTGGTGGTGGGCGTGTGCATGGTGTCCGTGCAGGTGCGTCATAGTCTGACCCAGGGGCGAAAGCTGCGGCTGCATGTCCTTCGGCGTGGAGGAGCCACCTGACCCAGAGGCTCCGGGGAGAGTGCTGCCAGCTCCTCCACTGCCCACCCCGCCGCCATTGGCTGCTCCACCTGGCACCGGTGACTTGTTCAGCGTCTTGGGCTTGCGGCGTGGCCGGTACTTGTAGTCGGGATGTTCTTTCATGTGCAGGGCGCTGTAAATTGAACAAATGTTGGAGCACCAATCAAAAGATCGAACGAGTTAGCGATGATATCATAAACTGCACGACACAGAGAAAAATATTGAGGGTGAAAGAAGTTACAATTTGATTTTATTGTTAAGGAAAATAAAGCAGATTAAATTAGTAAAAAGCTTTACGAAATAATATAAATTTTATCTTTCTAAAAAAAATAATAAAATAATAAATAATAATATAAATATGTTAAACAATTTAGATTTTAAATTGATTACTTTATATTTCCATGTAATGTGGGTGAGACTCCATTATTTTCAATTGATATAATATCTTTAAAAAAAAACTCAAACTTATATCAGATTGTCTCTAACATTTTTTTGTTTGTGCCTCAGATCGTAAACTCCAGGGGAATCGGAACCCTTCCATATAAATACATATAGATACAAAATGCACAAGATTACTCGTTCTTTATGTATTTAGCAAAGAACCCAGTCCAACTCCGACTCCGACATCGATTCCCTTTCCACCTTAGAGTCCGAATCCGATTCCGATTCCGTTTCCCAGCTGCAACAATGCGCAATTGTTGACATTTGTTTGACAAAACGATAAAACCTGATAAAAGGTGTGTGTTCTCAGTGTCTTCTGCTCTTGTTTTACTTTCGCCTTTCTTTATTTGGCTTTCCTTTCTTTGGTCAGTTATGTCTGCGTTATCGCGAGACCCGAAAAAAATAAAAATATTGTTTTCCTTATCATTGCGCATTGGCAAATATTTAAACAAAATTTGTGGTTCTTTTCACTCGATATGCTTGCTCGAAAACCCCGAATAGCCATTAGTGTAAGCCCCTTCAGACGGGCCTAGACTCATTTATAAATGTCATAAAAAGTACATAAAATTTCACATTTCATTTTTGGCGGGCCAATCCAATCAATAAAAGGATTATGACAGTGCAAACACAGAGGTTCGTCATCGTCAAAGACCCCACTATCGCAGTAACACAAGAAGAAGGTTACCTATTTGTTTGTAATCGACATCGAGATTGTACATACTCTAATTAGCTATCCCCCAGTTTGTAAGGAATTTGAATTCTGAATTAGTATAAATGATCTAAAAAGAAGTTTCATTTAATTGAAAATTTATTTCAATTTAGATAGTGTTTGCCATGCGTTGTTACTACTATTAATTTGTAAACATTATAAATTATAAATTATATTTGCATATTTTGCATATATTTTGCATATATGTATTTTGCATTTCTTATGCATATGCATTTTATGCAAATATGCATATACAAAAAATATGCATATCGCGTTTAAGGTTTTTTTCATCGAAAAAAATTTTGGTGTTATCGGAATTAAAATATCTTAATCCCTTAAAAATATGCAAATATGGAAATTCCGAGGTCTAATTATAATTAAAGCCCTTTCCTTTAATATAATTATCCTTTTCAATCTTTCTGTTTTCCTCAGTTTTATAGAACATTTAATTCCTAATTCAAAGGACCTTTCTAATGCCTTAACTCCTTCTATAGGGCATGTTCCGAAGTGTAAATAAGGAAAAGCAGAATGCTAAATGAATGAAACATTTCATGCGATGTGTTGTTGCCACTCTTTTGTGTGACAACTTGAATTGAAATGTTTACCCAAGATATGCCAATGCCAATGAAATTGTGACTAAGCAGGGCGCACACAATCCTCGGCTCCGGAGCCCCACAATGCACCCAGGAGCTCCTCACAATGTGAGCCTTTGTCTTAGCTAATCGATCAAATTTTGTGGCCAGACGGCACTGAGAGAGCGAATGAGCTGCCGACTGGGAAAAACTGTAACTGAAACCTAGCCAGAATTTCCCAACCACTCTATCACCTAAGCTTTGTAATTACACGGCAAGAAAATATCAGTGTTGTTTAATAATTTTAGGAATAAATGTTACCAGATTAAGTGGTTCCTTCATTCTTGTGCGAAATATAGGGAAGGATTATAGCAAATTGACTTCTAGGTGAGTTACATTTTTAAATATAAACTGTCATTGTATTCAAATGCTTCTACTCCTTTAAAAGTTTAATTTTGAGGATAGAATATGATTGATGATATAATATTTATTAAGCACTCTGAGAACGCTAAGTTATTTAAGAAAGAAATGTAAAGAAAATGAGGATAAAATAGCTATATATTTTTTACTTTAAAAATGCGATACTACATAAGTATTTAAGCTCCTACCTATATGATGTCACTTTAATATAAGTAACTAAATTTGATAACCTTCCAGTCTGGACTTTCCTGAACTTTTATTGGAATATTGCTCCCTACACTTTTCCCTCTGTGTATTGTGGACCGGACCCCGGTGAGCAGTACTTACCGCAATCGCTTTGCCTCGTCAATGAATGGACGCTTCTGCCCCTCGGTGAGCAATTTCCACTCGGCGCCCAGGCGCTTCGATATTTCGGAATTGTGCATTTTGGGATTGTCCTGGGCCATTTTGCGACGCTGTCCCCGCGACCAGACCATGAAAGCGTTCATGGGCCGCTTGATGTGGTCGTGGCTGTGGTGCGATCCATTGGCACTGGCGCTGGTGTTGCCGTTGGCGTTGGAGCTCGCGCTGGAGTGGTGGTGGTGGTGGTGCATTTTGGCAGCCACTGGCGTGGAAGTTGCGGGGGGCACGGCGAGGTCAGTTGGCGGCGGCGGCGGTGGAGTGGAGTTACCCGTGCCCGTGGCCACGCCCACGCCCATACCCATGCCCATGCCCAGACCCAGGCCCAAACTGATGCCGGGCAACTGCGGCGACAGGCTGCTGCTGTGGCTGTGGTTGCTGCTCCCGCTGCTGGTGTAGCCATTGCTGTGGCTGTGGCTGCGATGGAGGAGCGCGGAGATGCTCGTCATGATGCTGCCGAGGGGACGCCAATGGGGGCTCCAATGGGACTCTGACAGAGTGCAGGTGGTAATTATCAGGTGGTGCTGCTGCTGCTCCTCGAGCCCTGAAATGCCAACGGAAATGGTATTCAATAGATATCCCTTGTTAGCTCGGGGACGCTGCCAGTCTGCCTGCTGCTCGGTGAGTCATTTAGCCATTTGATTGGCTCGCGAAAAGCACAATGGTGCTTCTTTTTACTCCTTTCAATTCCTGTTAAAAGGGGGCTCAAGCGCGGTTTAATATTTATGACCCTTAAGAGTAAATATTTATCTGTCTCCGATAGCAGATTAACGAAAAATTTGACTTTCAATTCAGGGGATTTCCCGGGATATCCCTCCTTGGGTAACAATTTTGGTTCATTCTAAACATTATGTTAAATTCTTCTAATCTTTTGAGTTATAAAAAATGCTTGAACAGATTTAATAATTAATCTTTAATGGTTGCTTTTTTTATATAAATAATGGCTAGCTATACCACAATTATTAATATAACAAAATCAAAGTAGTGTAGATTATAAGCTTATGTTTATAAAATATTAATATGTACTTTGTAACGAAAGTTCACCTGATAGTTGTTTCAGTTTTTGAGAAAAGGCTAAAAATAATTCAATTCTTTCTAAAAGGTTCTATTAAACCATTTCCAAATTATATTAAGGAATTCAAAGAACATCATTAAGTAAACAGTTAAGAAATCATGACTCTTTGACATTCAAAAATAAACGGCCATTTGTACTCTATTAATTGAATCTGATATGTTTTCTTAGTTTGATATGAATTGGTAGAAATTAGAATCCGATTAGGCTCTAATTTACCTAATCTGACTTATGTTTTTAATCAATTCATATCCAACTGAGAAACAAACCCCTGTTTAATTAATGAAAATACACATCTGCACAACATTATTATATTTGAAAATATTCGAATTAAGTTTACTATATATTCAATATTTTTGAGCAGTTTAAAACCACCTATTGCTATATCAAAATAATCAAACCAATTTTAATTCTAATAATTTAAAGCCAAATACATATGTATTATGTACACTCAGTTCTATTCTAGTTCCCTATACCTACTTTTGCTAAGCGACTTTATTTCAAGTTCATAATTGAACCAAACTTACCTTGCTTAGAAATTAAGTTCCTTCTTCACACAGGTTTTAGTTGTATTCCTTTCGACACATGTCACTCGATTAACAATTAAAATCCGCGCTTGAAGCGATCGTAGGTCTCATTTTATCATTAATTATTCTGGAATAAGTACTATTTTTAACACAAGATATGATCCTCAAAGATCTTTTTCAGAATACACCAATGCACAATTACTAGTTTTCAAAATATATATGTATATTCAAGAGCTATCAACTATCGCCGAACGTGGCAGGTTTTATTGACCGTTAGACAGCGCAACGCGTCCGTTTCGAGTGCGCGACAGTTTGGATTTGAAAACCCATTCTGTGGCATTCGAAAACTTGCGACAAAAACGGCAAACAAACCCGACAAAAAAAGGCAAGAAGCAGCAGCAGAGGTGTGCGTGTGTGAGCGGGTGTGCGTGTCATTGTAGTGGTTGCTTGCTCGGTTGGTTGCTGCCGCTGCCGCTGCGTCGCTGCCACAAGAAGGACCGGGTGCGACAGAGAGCGCGCGCAGTTAAGGGTGCAAGCGAGATGGCGAGCGAAGAAAAGAGAGAGAGAGCGCACGCTTTGTAGAGTTTTTTACGGCGCCCTCGGAGGACGCGTCAACGTGGCGGCTGAGTGATATGAATTTCGCCGCTGCTGCTGCTTTGTGTCTTTGTATCTTTGTATCTGCATTTTGTATCTTGTTGACAATCGCCTTGAGTTGGTTCTTCTTGTGCTCGGTGTGTGTGTGCCTGTTTGCTCTCTTGTTTGCCGAACGCTGTTCATTTTGCTCTCCGCAAACTGATAATATCTGAATTCTGTCAGCAAATACTTATTATCTGGTCAAAAAAAAGGAATAAGCCAATAAATGTTTTGTCGATCGTATAACCATTTATGGTGCTTCGTGATCCTCCTAAATTGTTTTCTTTTAGACCTTTTAGCTTGATGATGTTTCTTGTTTAGGCAAATGCTATACACTTTGTATTAAAAGGTGTAAACATTCATTTTAAAAAATAACGGATTAATCCTTTCAACAATCCTTTCAATGTCGTTCAGAAATTCATATGTTTTGAAGGCCAGGAAAGGATATTTGTGTCATAATGCAAGATTATTCAATCTCTGGTTTAACAGTCTGTTCTAATTCCTGTTCTGTTCTCAACTAATTATAGCATTAGCATTCTAGTTAACACTGTAGTATCCTGAATAGGCTCAAACGAACAAAATTTTGTGAAGAAGGCTGACTGAATTCCGAAAAAATTGTAGGTTGGAGCCAGAATTTAGTGATTATGAACTTAAATACTCCTTTACAATATTTAATACTGCCCTTTAGCAGAAAGGTCTCAATTTTTTTATTATATTATTCCTCAAATTGAGGAATATTGCTTAATTCTCCCTGTATACTCATGGTATTTATAAGGTAGGCGCAAAAATCTAGTCTTCGAGTTAAACGGTTGAATCAAACTAGATAACAACGTAAATATATTGACAGAAGATGATTCTTTTCAACCTTATTTAATATTTTATATGAGGAATAAACTGTGGATAGCCAAAACAAAGATCACATTACCTCATAGTTAATCGATTTCATTGCCTATCTTACATTTACCCTATCCGGTGTACTTGTTTGCCTTCGCAATCGGTCGCTGTCTGATCGGTTTTGTTTGCCGCAAACATTCCGGTGGGGTAAGGTTGCTCGTACTTCTTTTTTGTTGAGTCGCTCAATTGACGTCCTTGTTTGTCATACAGGAAATTCCTCATTCTTGTTCTAATATCGATTTCTGTAAAATTACATCCAGAAATAACCGATCACTCTTGATCCGTTAAAATAACAAACCTTATTCGACTTGCTAATATTGCTTATAAATGACCTTCTTTATAATTGTGGGTCTTAAAGTTCCGCTTGCAAGTTAAGGTACTTTTAAAAAGGGTCGACCCTATTCGAGTTTAGCGCCGATAAAGTAGAGTAAACAGAGAAAAATATGTAATGGACTTATTATGTGCAATCATTTTTCAATCGAAAATATTTAGGAAATAGGAAAGGAAAGCTTTGTACATACTTCGGGGAGAGAGTAGACTCTTGAAGCTTTTCAATTTTAATAATCCATTCTTATGAAGATAAAGTCGATCTAAATGGTGTATTTTATTGTTTAAAACGATACAATAGAATAAGATTTCCAAAAACGTTAATATAAATTTACCAATCAGTCATCCGCTTTTGATCAAATTTAAAACGGATTATTGTATCTTTATTAATCACAGATTACAATCAAAAACAGAACTATGCTATTTGAACCATTTCCTTGAAAAAGTCGTTTGATTTATAAATTTTAACCCTTAATCAAGAGATTTGATATTGAGAGTATTAAACTGGCTAACACTAAGCTCCGCTGTTTATGGTAATTAATAACATTTTACAAGGTTGAGAATGTGTTCTCTGTTTATTTTGACATCTGCTGATTAGAATTTTAGTATTAAATTTAAATCTAATATACAATAACCGAAAAGAAGTTAATATCAGTATATAATGGAACATTATTTAATATTATATTACATTATATTACATTATATTATGATATATTATACATATTATATTTTTAGTAAGTTTTCAGTTACGAAAGGTTTGGTTGTTATATCGTTAAGGCTTAAGATTTGTTTGTTCTATAGATTTCTTTCAGTGTTGTATTGATAGATAAGTTTGCAGAATAATTATCGTATTTACATAGCTGATTTTCTATACCTTATGACGAATCGTTGGTATTTTTACAAAAGCTTCTTTAGAAAATAGAGTGAAGAAGAACCCAAGCAAAAAAGTTATTAAATATTTATTTATTTATTTATTTATATAATGCTAGAAGCTTGTTAAAACAAACAGCTAACTAATTATAAAGATCATTGGCTACTGCGGCGCACCGCTCGATATGTGTATTAACAATGAAGGGTATTTATAATTTGATTATAAGTTTTGTATGGATAGTATTTACAGCTTTTGTTTTAGTATATTCATATGATAATAAAGTGAGCTTAGAGCTAAATTTTATTAAATATTACTTTTTGCCCCTCCTCAACTTTTATTAATATTATTATTATTAAAATGATTAGCTAGTCTTAATATATCGTCTATAATGACAAACATTTTGTTTAAACCAATTCAAATGATAATTAAACATTATATTAAGTTTTACATTGATAACTTTTGCTTGGAAATGTACTTGGTGACATTTTAAAAAACAACTTTTGGCGCCACAAAAAGGACATATTCCCCCTGTTTTCGGTTTCTGCGCAGGCGTCGCTCTCGCTGGAGTCGTAACTTTTGTAGACTTTTTAAGCCCCCTTTCCCCAACCTGTGCTCTCCACGCCGGGCAAAACAAATGCTAAATAGGAAACGCATTTAGCGGCTACAACAACTGTCTCCCCATTTATCCCCCTTACAATAATAAAAATGGCAGCGCTCCAAAAGTGAGTATGTGTGTGTGTGTGTGAGCACCCATCCCCTGGCCCCCAACTCTCCACCCCCCACACCGTCGTCTCTGCGCGCATGTCGATGTCGGGCTCTTTGGACCAATGGCGTAGACAATGCCCCGGGATTTAAGGGCGGCGGACGGGGGGCCGCTGCTTAGAAGCGTTCTCAATGGTGACGCGTTTTTTATCGCTTTTTGTTTTGCATGCGAATTGAATGCATTTTATTGGCCGAAAGCCAGAACAGACGGGGCCAAAACAAAGGAGCCAGCAACTGGTGGTCTTAAGTTCTTTCGTCCTTGGAGAGGATACGTTTGGAGATGCGCCTTATCGTCGGCTGGCAGGGCTCTCAGTTGCCGGGACGGACAGGATAGTTCGGGACCCCGGCATTCCTGCATTTGTTCCCATTTAATGGACATGGCTGGCCTAGTCCTATTATGTGGCCATCGCCAAGCACAATGAGGCGCAGCCATGGGTGGCATTAGGAATCGGATTCCGTCAGAGAGGCGAGGAAAACATTCATACAGCGCAGGCCAAAGAATCATAACTGGGTAAGAATTAATCTAAATTCAATTTTAGCTCATTTGTTTTTAAATTTATTCATATAAATGGATGTATGGATGGATGGATAAATTCTTTAAAAATATATTTTCATGTTTTATAATATTTTATTTAAAAATTGAGTTTAAATTATTTCATAGTTTTTGCTGCTTCGGCAACATTGAACTGTATCCATTGGATCCGAATTATTTAAAATAAATATGGTTATTTGCATTTGTAAATGCTACCAATGAGATTGGTAATTTTTTAAATTAGTTAATTTAATATTTGTTTTGGATTTATACATTTGTATCTCTAAAAATATACATTAATGAACATCGGTACACAGAGTCGCAATTTATTTATTGCTGGAATTTAGGTTTTAACCTTAAATGGAATTGGAAATTAAAATGTATAATAAAACATATGCTTAAAAACCAAAAACCTACTTTCTTAACTTATAAATAAAATATTCATACTCCCCCTGGCACTATAATTTTGGACAGAAACGTGTCCTGAGCAACACCACCTTGCTGGTGTTCACCTTGTCACCGCCTCCGACGTCATAATTTTGGGTATTTTCAAAGTGACCCACCATAGACCATCGGAGCATTGTTTGGCTGCGTTTACTTCAATAATTTATGGCGGGGATTTTACCTCCAAAACGTGGCACAAAATTTTTGCATACTCGGAAACTCAATTTTTCCCATGTCTCCACCTCCCTCTTTATCTCTCTCTCTCTCTCTGTTAGCTCCCTCGTTTCCTTTCTATTTGGTCCAACCCAAAATGGGGAAGTGCGGTCGCGCTAATCGTGATTTGTGTTTTAAATGAGGCCAAAAGGAAGGCGGGAGTTGAGTTAGTTGGTGGCTGATAAGGAAGCAGAATGAGGGGGAAATATTTTGGGATTCGAAAGGATATCCACCAATGAATGTTACAATTCAAAGAAACCTTTGTAAAATTAGTGTATGTACAAATATTCACATACTCGTACTTTAAAGACGGCTATCGTTGAGGTTTTTGGGGCTTATATAATATTATCCACTAGTTTTCTAGCGTGAAGTTTGATCGTACCTTTTTAGTGGACAGCGAGTGGCTAAAGTGCTTAAAGTGCCATTCTGTGAAAAAGATTTTGTTATAGGTATTGGAAAATTTAATTAAAAATAAAATATTTTAACAAATATTTAACAATAAAGGAAATATTTTATAGTTTTTAATTGAGGGCAATGGTTTTATTACTCTATATTTACATTTGATAAAAGTAAACGAAATCCCTCGTTCATATACATATGGGTATTTCCAGGATGGCGAACGCCTCATTCGTACGTCTTTAAACTTAAAAAAAAATATGTAAAAATAATTTTTTTATAATTATTTTTTTACGTGTTTGAAGCATTTTATCAGCTTTATTTTTAATAAAAAATGCAAGCTTTGAGATCTTTTTGTTTTCAAATTATTTATAGAAAACAGTGCATTGCGAACGCCTCAAAAAATGGAAGTCGTTTTTGACTTCACCATGAAAAATGAGATATTCAGCGAAATGTCGCAATTAAATTGCAAGACAATATTTTTAAATCATAAAAAAATAATGTAGTTTTGCATTGATAGAAGTTATTTGAGTTATTTTAACAATTTTATTTATTAAATAATATTTCTAAGAGATTTGTAACGCCTCATCGCGAACGCCTCAAAGTTTCCATCGTACTTTTCGTGATGCTTTTTACTATTTAAGTAAATCAGAAAAGTATAAATGTTGTCTCTTTTGATTCTTTACAATCTCCCAGTGATGATAGAATGCAAAAGTCCAAGCATAATTCCTCTTCTTTTGAGATTTTTATCAAAACACAACATGATCTTTTTTATGGTGTTTTTCATCAAAATGATGAAAAATCGCATTTGCGCGAGTATGCATTCGAATATTTCGAAATTTGTTTTAGAATATGATAAAGGATTTCAAATTTGATCAATTGGAACATTTCTTAATGTTACTATGTTAAAAATATAAATTTTAGAGCATATTTCCTGTTTTGGCTGCGGTAGACCTTTTTCTGGAAATACCCATATGTATATTCTTTGCTACTGATAGGTGAACAATTATATTAATTTCCTATAATAATAATATTTATGTATATATATTGACCTTTAGGCGATTTAAGGTTGTACCTTTGTATAACGTTTTCAAATATTTGTATTTGCAATAACGGGTGTCTTACTGTAACCGCATTTAGCTCAAACCCCATTAAATTGGTTATAAAACAAAAAACCTATTTAATTTGTATATTGGCGGGAAACCAATGCTGCCAGACCGCGAAATTGAAATGTTTGTGATGCACTGCTTTAGTGCATATTCCACTGCTTATCGTGGATGTACTGCTTGTTTAAACTGCTTTTTTCCACTGCTGTAGCGAACCGGTAAATTCGGCAATTGAAAGCAGTGCAAAACCTCAGGCATGAACCGTGGTCTTAAAACTAGGTAACCTTTTAAAATTCATTAATTGTTTTTAAATTTAAAAGAATATAATGCGTATAGGTAGTGAGGTTATTAATTAAGAATGATTTTCAAAGGTTTTTAGCATCTGCATAAATGTAAATAAACATAAATTCTTACCATCAGCACTGTTTTATTGTTATATTATTAACCGTGTATTATTTTTTATTATTAACAATTTATTATTTACGTAAATATTTAAGAAGAGTGGTTTCTAAACTTTGGCAAAAGTGTTTAACGCGGCAATTCTTCTGGCAATTAACCCACCCCGAAGCAGACCTCAATTAACGCTAATTGCCGCCGCCTAAGAGAGCGTAAAATTAATTAAATTTACTTGGATTTTTGCACCTCAACTTGACTGCGGCTGCCATTAATTAGTGGCCAACGGTAATTTTGCCCCTGGCTGAAGCTTGAGCGTTGAGTTGCTGCGGCTCTTGAGCAATCTCAGCTCGCTCTGGTGGATTTTGTCAACCTGATTGGCCGGCAGTTGCCGTCGTTGGGAAGTGTTCGGCGTTCTTGGCTTTCGCCACCCACACAGCCCAGTTTAAGGACACAACGAGCAATTACTCGTTCTCACTTCCTTACCCTCTCCACATAATGGAGAGCAATGCATTGTTATATTTAACTTTCTTATAGAAATAATTTATTAGGAATAAATTTGAAAGAAATATACTATACTATGTATTAATATAATTTTTAATTTAGTATTTAAATCTTAATGTTCCTGCTCCAAAAAGCTATTCGGTGTGTTATTCCTCGTTCTTAGAAATGTTTTAAAAACCCTCTTGTATAGCATTCTTTTGAGGGTTTTCTTTTATTTCCTGTTCACAATTTTCCTGTTATGTCCTTGCTATTATAACAAATACGATATAGTTAATATTAACCATTGGCTTTATTAATATTTCAGGATACCTATAAATTATATTACAAATTTATGTAATGATAAAATTATTATTATTATTTTGTTATTAGAACCTTTGTTTTTTGTACTTACCAGAAAATAAAAAACCTAAATAAAGTAGGTATATAAAATAAAACCAAACAATTTGCTGCTTATGACAACGTGTCTTTTATTTTGATTTTTCCAATTGATTTCGTTTTTTATTCTGATGTATATATCTTGTGTGTGTTTTTGTTTTGTGTGTGTTTAGTGTAGAATTTAAATACATTTTAAATTTAAGTTTAAATTTATGCTATGCACTTCGATCTGCGTTTAAAACATAAAAAATTGCACCGCTCGTTGTTGTTTGTTTTTGTTGGAAATTTGTTTTCTTTCGCTAAGTGGTTTTGCCTTGCCTTTTCTTTTCCTACCTCCATTTTATTTTCTTTTTTGCCTTTCTCCGTGGCTGCCTTCTCTCTCTAATTTAACAAAGCTTACGGTAAGTTTACAACTGGAGACTTACTTGCAAATGTTGGCTACGTTTAACTTTAATCTCGCGTTTTCGGTTATCGTTATCCCTCTGCGTTCTACCCTTTTCAAGGGGTATTCAACCCAATTAGGCTTTCAATTTCAATCAAAAGAGGGGGAATTTGTGATACATTGTTCTGGGAAGTGTATAAAAAGTTTGAATTCTTAAAGCTTATTTCTAGTTCAAATGTAATTTTAAAATACAAATTGAAGAAGAAGCAGAGATGACCTACTTTTAAAGTTATTTAAAGTATTTATAGTGTTCTTTAACAGTTTTTAATCTGAACTAATTCCTTATTAATTCAAAAACTCCTCCAATTTTCATTGAAATTGATTACCAAGATTGGGCTTTCTATTTGCTTGCCTTGCCACCTCTTTTTTTGTGAGCTTTTCCTAGGTCATGGACAAGTTTAACTCCTCGCTGCCATTGGAAGATGGTGGTCAGAAGATCACCGTCAGCGGTCGCCGGAAGTCTGCAGCGCCTCCGCCCCCACCCCCTGACCCACTGCTAGCGCCGGCAGCCACCCCAACCCCCCCGACAGCGCCACCAGCCGCCGCCGCCGTGGCCAACTGGCCGCCATATTGCTGCGCGTACTGGGCATAGTCCAGGCCCACGTCGCTGGGCGAGTGCAGGTGCGGCTTGGCCTCCACCACAATGCTGCCGCCCGCCTCTAGCTGGGGCGTGGCATCGCGGTCGTCCAGTCCGCTGCTGCTGTTGTTGTTGTGCGAGCTGGCACTGCCCCCTCCACCGCCTCCTCCGCTTCCGCCGAGCAGCAATTGTTGCTGCTGCTGCTGTTGTTGCTGTTGCTGCTGTTGCTGCTGCTGCTGCTGGTGGTGGGCGGCCGCGTGCTGCTGGGCGCCGTAGATCTTGGATATGTCGAAGGCATAGTTGGCCGCCCGATCCTGGTACATCTTGGAGTCGAAGTACGCCTTGGTTAGGACACTGGGATCCAGGTAGGCGCTGTAGGCAGCGGCACTCGCCTGCGTCGAGTTGCTGAGATACGAGCTGCGCTCCAAGGCGAACTTGTCCATCTGACCGGAAAGGGTGGCCTGTTTTGCGAGAGGGAAAAGTAAATATTAAATTATTAATTTTATTGTCAACTTTAACCTAAATCCTAAGGCAGCCAGATCGTATAAAAAGTTTAGGAAGATAAATTAAATTTGTGCTTTATATTCTACTTAATTTAGTATCTATAAAAGTCGAAAATCGACTATGTGCTACATCATACACAGGTCGTTAATGTGTTGCAGGTTTTTAGGATAGTTGATACGATTTTCCTCTTATTAAATTTTCAGCTAAATTTGCTATAAATCAGACACTAACTTTTGAGCAATGATATACCATTGATTTCCAGAATTCAGACTTAAGATTTTCAAGTGAATTCTTCGCATAAACTCTTGCCATGCTCCTGGTAGTTAAATCAAGCTATTTAGTTTTCAAGTTCAAATTGTATTGTATTTCTTTTAGACCGTTTTATAATCCCAAATATCCATTCGCTAAATATCTATAACTCCATTTTCAATTGGCCCTGTTAAGGAGCCTATAATTTTCGTTAATCAATCAATAAGTATGGCTTGATTATTTACATTTTCGTAGAATCCTTGGAAACCCAAAGCCACCCCTTGAAACACTCCCACTCCCACTTTGAACTCAACCGCAAAGGCCTGGAGTGACTTAACCTTCTGATTAGTGCAAATTGCTCAACACTTTTGCGGCTTTATTTGACCAACTAATTGTGGATTCGGCTGAGGAGGATCGCGAACAGAAACAACCCTGGCGCAACTCCCCCGTAATGCAAACCGAATCCGTCTCAATTTAATTTTATTTGATTTGCAATACGTTTTTCATTGCTACACCAGTTGCCAGTGCTTGTTATTCATTCGCATAACGACTCGGAGGGGGAATGGGAGTGGGAATGGGAATGTTAACGGGTACTAAGGCACATCAGAGGGTTGTTTTGCTTCATTTCCGTTTTGTTTTGAGTGGTTGCTCTCGGCCGAGGGGTTGTGCGCTCCCCTTTTCCCCGAAGCAAACACTTTGCTCTGGGCTATAATTATGTTGTTAACACATCATCATCACCATCACCATCACGCTGCAAGGATGACGACCTGGCCCCCCCGAACATCCCCTGGGCTTGTCTCCGGTGCCTGGAGCGTTTTGGATTACAATTTCATTTGATTTGCGCCCAATTGGGAATTAGTGCGGATTCGTAAATATTTTGATCCATCGCATTAACGAGTGGATAGTCTGTTTGTCTCGGTTCTTCGGGTTCCGGTTACCTATCCGTGTGGCTGTTAATTGATTTGGAACCCCTTGCCGTCTGAGTGGGTTATACAATGTTGTCTTTTGGGGCAGGTGGCGGATGATGATGACAACACAGAACGGTGTTTAGCCAAGGATTCAGCGGCAGCTGTGTCAACATTTATTTCTTTGAATTGTCGAGGATTCAGTTAATTGAACGAGCGATTACCCTTATTAATTATTTGTGAAATATCTTTGGATATATCCTGATTATATCCCATAGAGATATCAATGGAAAAGTCAAGTGTGGTTTACAAGAATATAAAACCGCAAAGCCTTTTAAACTAAAAAAGAACGTGTGCATTTATTTAAACCGACTATTATACAATTTTAACGAACGATTGACATTGACAGGAACCTGACTAGCTGTCAACTCTTTAACTTTTAATTATTTAAAGCAATAGCTAATTGTCGAGAAAGAAGTGACGAGGAGGAGGATGTGAAGTTTCAAGTGGATTTCATAACCAAAGCAATCATGTGGTTGCGACTAGCAGCACAATTAGACGCTTTACAGCAATAATAGATCATTAACTTTGTTATTTTGTCAGGTTAAAATCTGTTTTACGAGGTCGTAGGAGTAGATTTGCTGTACGATAAGTTTATCCTTTTCGGACAGATAGCTAACAGACAGTCTAAAAGTTTATATTTACGCAGCTTTAAAAGTATTTAAAGAATGTAAAGTAAGAAGTTAATTATTTACTTATAATCTCTGTCAAAAGTCAAACTAACCTTAAGAAAATCTGATGCTCGATAGATAGAACTGCCAAGGCTAGGGAAAAGCTACCAAACAAAGGCTGGGGCTGGGCAGGAATGCTGTCAGCAATTTGCCCTGACAGAGGCTTGGATACCGCCCACTATGCAATTTTCTTGTAGGCTCCAAGCATTCCTTCGTTCCATCACTCAATCGAGATGTTGTTTGGCTTAAACTTAGTCTATTATTATAGCCGCGGCACGAGGTGTGTTATTATCGGGCGAATGTTAATGCCAGGCCTTCAACACCCGCAACATAGCATCTGCAACGCCACATCAATCACGGGGCCAAATAGGCATCGTCCAGGGACTTGTGTGCCCCTGAACAGAACGCACAATGGTCGCGAACCGAGAGTCACGGCTTTTAATGGGCTTTGTTAATCAATTGGTGCTGCGCCTGGGTAGCTGACCACCTGATGGAGGAACAAAGCCCATGGCCCTGGCTGCTCCGCGACCATTCCCGGCATTCCCCTGCAGCTTTTCGCCCGGCAGCTGTTCCGCATTAAGGACATTTTTTGGCTCGATCAGCCAGTCCCACCTGTCCGGCTCTGTTTGTTTTTGTGTGTGTCCTGCCCTTGTTTATCAACTCGATCTGGCGAAGAGGGGCTGTCCCGCCGCAACTGCGACCTGCTAAACATGTAATGACAACTTGCGGCCAAATCCTTTGGCATGACATGTCAGAAAACTCAATTGGGCCAGGATCTCCCGCTTTCGCGCCGCTTAGTCACGACAGCACAGAGAAAAACTATTACAGAACTATATGAAATTATAGATTACTATATAAGAAATTTGGTTGCCAGCCAGTAATCAAATAACCTATCAAACTATGACCTTTGAAGTGCACTACCTTTGGACCCTAATTAAATAGTAAATTATATTCCGTATTATTGATCTTTTGTCTTTCCTAACGTTTTGTTTTATATTTTCAGTATTGTTTATTGCCTGACTTAATAATTAGTTATAAAGTCTTGGATTTCTTTGTACTTTTTCCTTTAATATGTTGTAAATGATATTTACAAATGAATAACGAAAGTGCTTTTATTTCTTTCTGTGCACCAAACTGAATGTTTTCCGCCTTTTAAAGTGGGCGTCCTCCGTAGGAGTTTGTAATTATGTTATTAAGGCGACCCCGCTGTAACCTCCGCCCATGTGCTCACACCGCACTATATACACGTCTGTAATTGGTCTGCGCTACCGTTCAGCCCTTTTGATGGACGTACTGGCACTTGAGCCTCAGATGGACAGCGACTGGAACTGGGACTGAGACTGGAACTGGGACTGGGGCAGGGAGCAAGGGGCAGGTGGAAAGGGTAGGATGGCACTCACCTGCGTCGTGGTCGGCGTCGATGTCTGGCCGAGATGGCTGCCCAGGTGATAGGCAGCCGCTGTGGGACCGGGCGCAAAGTAACCGGGCGTAATGCCTGCAAGTGAAGCGAACGACAAAGGGAGATGAGATGAGTTCGGTGGTGCTCAGTTTTCAGTTTTTCAATTTTTAGTGGGGTTAAGTTCTGCTTAGGCGGTAGGGGTACCAATAGGGTTAAGGGAAAAGAGTTTAGAACAATTACAACATTGCCATGGAGGCACAGTGGTGTGGAGGCAGTGATGAGTATCATCAGTTACCTAGCTAAGAATAGGAATATATTATATTTGATAACTTTAATATTTCCGGTATAAAAGGATGCTTAAAACTTGTACATTAATAAACAGTTTACACTGATTTAGAAACAAACAAAATAATAATGCACATTTCTAGACATCTTTTCAGGGGTTTAATAAACGCTAGTGATTTCTAGAGAACCTTAAAAATATTAAATTACACTTTAATACATACAAATTAATATTGTATTTTTCAAAAACCTTTTTGAGTGGTTAATTAAACGGTAAAGTTTTCTGGAGTACTCTAATTTTATTCTTATTATTACTAGAATGAATTAAAGACATTAAAAATAGAGAGGTATGTTTCCATATCCTATTTTTTTTTTAATATAGTAAGTTTACGTATTTGGGGTTCCAATCCATTAAAAATGAGTTAAGAATTGTGAAAAAAAATATATACATTCAAAATAAAAAACAAGACTTATAATTTATTTATTTATTTATTTTTTTGTACACTGTATACCTAATTACGAATTAGGCTACAGGATGTATAACAGCCAGTTGCTGCTTTGGAAGACTTATAAATTTAAAATAGTACTTCTTAGTTTCACAACACTTTGGCAGGGTTTTCAAAATCACTATAAACTATACGCTATTCAAAATTATAAACTATATAAAAACATTTGCATTCAAGATCATAAGACCATGAACCACCGTGCTCTCGGGGCATGAACTGCAGCTTCGATCCGGCTTGGCTGGAGTTTACCTTGGTGTGTGTTTAAAATAATTGCCACTCGAAATATTTGCGCTCTTTGTTCGGTCAACTCTTTCATTTCGTTTAAATAATAATTTCTTCTTTCGGGGTCGCCAGCGCTATTTAATTGGTCGCTGAATCAGCTATTTTACGCGCGATGATAATGCCGGAGCCGGGAGAGAGTATCTGGGTATCTGATAGATGCCTGGAAGCCACTAGCAATTGCCCTAAACGGTAGTCGTCCATCTGCTCTCGCGGCCTTTTGTGGCCAAGTTGATAATTACAGGCGCCGCTTATTGAGAAACTTCAGCATTTATTTCATTGATGGCGCTACGGACTTGATTGAGAGTCCCGCCGAATTGGGATCTTCGGCCGAGCAATTAAATTCGCTTAGACAACAAAGTTTCTATTGAAGAAAATAACAATTTATTTAACCAAAAGATTGCTTTCTATTCGGCTCTTTGGCGACCTCAAGTAGCGACGGTTTCGGATGCCGTCATCATTGTTATTATGATAATAGCGGATTAGGCAGTTGATCCATTGTTGTGGATCTTCTTGTAATGACCGGTTGCAGTAAACAAACGGAAGCTCCCTTGGGCTTCAAATTTTGGATATCTATTCTCTTACATATAGATATATTTATGGATTATGAGCTGTACTTTTCGATTTATATATGTGCAAAAAAAGAGAAAAGGTTCCTGTTCAATAACCTCTTGTTTTTCCATAAAAATAAACCGTGTTGCTTATGTTTTACAACCAAATATTCAACTAAACTAGCTTAACAACCCGCTAATCCAATTAATTTCCGAATATATTTAAAGCACACACGCTCCTTTCATTGAATGCATGAAGATATTTGCCCTAAAAATATTAAATATACTTAGGTTTACTAATTCCACAGTTGAGTGCACTTTCTGCTCTCGAAATCCCTTTCCTTTCAGAGAGTGCAGCGACGGGAAAGCCACGAGCAAGCTAAATAGACTAATTCGGTTTATTTATTACGCATTTCCTAGCATTTTTATTATCATTTCCGGCTGGCATAAATCATCCTGCTCCGCGAAGGGCACAGGGAAAAGGGTCCTGGCACTAACTTAAACCGAGAAAACTTGCGTTAAATTGAGGGCCCGGGATCACGAGCGGGATACCAGTGGCTCGGGGTGAAAGACAAAAAACGTGACAAATGCTAATTTAAAACCTCCAGCCAGAGCCCGAGAAACTACACACAACCACCCACTTCCACTCCCCGTTTCATGACCATAGAAAATCATGAATGGAAACTTATGCTCCTGCGCGGGGCTCATGTCTGACGGCTCTTCCCTTGCGTCTGGCTCGGATTGGCCTGGCTTCCTCCGCTCCGGGGTCCGCTCCTGTCACTCGAATGAGTTGCTAAGCCAGGATGATGACTTCACAGTTTGTCAGCCAGAGATGGGTGGTTCCCCGTTTCGGGTGGTTAGGGAAGATTGGAGGATGGGTGGGGGATAGTTCGTTTTCCTTCAGCTCTTACCCCCAATTCCCGCTTATTTCGTGTCACATTTGCATTTGTCTTGTCTCCCCCAAAAACTTGATTATTATTTCGCGTAGCTTCTTGCTTTATGGATTTTCAAGGGTCCTGGAGTGGAATTGGCTTTTAACCCAAGGAATTTGCGTGTTACTTTCGGTATCTATGGAACAAAGGTTTTTAAAGTTGTTTGCCAGGCAGCAGATACATAAACCTTTTGCATATATTTTTAGGCTGAGTGAATATACTTAATATAGTGGGTTGTGGATATAATGATTAGTTATAAGTATATGACTTTAAGTGAGTTTGGAAAAATAAGAAACATCCGTAAAATAATTATTACCTAAGCTATTATTCATGGTATATTTATGGTAATTATATTTTCATATAATATTTAATAATAACGAAAGAAAAAATACTTCAATATGTAAAATTAATATTTAATATTAATATTTATTTTAAAGAGCCCTTGCTTCAATTTCAAATACTAATTCTTAGAATTTATAAGGTGGTAAAATATAACATTATAATTTTCCCATATTTTAAATAAATTGTAGCTCTCATAAATTGTTAAGCTAAACTTATTATTATTATGGACTATGGACTATGGATGCGCTCATAAATTGTTAAGCTGAACTTATTATTATTATGGACTATGCTATGGATTTTTAAGAAGTAAAACCTAATTCAAAATAGAAACCAATACTAAATTCAAATAGATTATTTATTGGTTTGATTCTTCTATACATTTTTATGTAATTTATTAATTTATTTTTCTTAATTAACCGACTTACCCGCTCTTAACGCCTCCACTGGCACCGAGGGATATGGCATGGGATAGGGATAGCCGTCGCGTCTCAGGGCCTTGGGCTTGCGCCTGGGTCGGTACTTGTAGTCCGGATGCTCCTTCATGTGCATGGCCCTGCGGATAAACGGTCCTTACAGAAACCTGCACCCGAAACATGCTCGGCGGACTCACCTCAAGCGCTTGGCCTCGTCTATGAACGGACGCTTCTCCTCCTCGGTGAGCAGCTTCCACTCGGCACCTGGAAATTGAATTTATTCTCGTTAATCCATTAGATACATTCGGGGCACTCGGAGCTCTTGTCGAAACCTGGCTACAACCATTGGAGTGCACTCACGAGGAGCTGTCGCAAAATGGGGGTTACCCAGATCCTGATCCCCCAGAACTCTTGTCTTGCCTTGTCTGCGCACGAAGGATAACAGCAAACAATGTCGTTGTCGTCGAGCACTGTTCCCCTCACCCTACACTCCACATCCCCCACAAACCGTCTCTTTCTGCCCCGCCATTGTTCGGGGTTCCCCTTCGACTCAAACGGGTTTTCAGCCTGCCCCAGCAGGTGATATCGGGTTACTTTTCGGAATGGCTTAGGGGTCGCGGGAGGAACGTTCTTGTGGGCGTTGGCCAGGATGTGTACAAGGCACTCCCACACAGAGAGACACAGACCCAAATACACGTGCCACGCAGATAGGATACACAGCAAGGACACATCCTATAAGTGGCACAGGGGTTGCTTTCGCTTCCATTCTGTCGCTGGTTCCTCCATTGTGTGTTTGGAAATTGCAAATGTTTTTAAGTTAATGTGAAATGTTATAATGACATGTGTCAGATGACTTCTGGTGGGATGGGAAGCCAACATAAATGATTCATGAAAATAATGAGGGTCTTCTATTCAGCTGGGGAGCTTATACATAGGAGGCATTGACTTTGGATAAACTATTTTGCTAAGAAAAATGAAGATAATAAAATACAATGAGAGTCTCAGCCTTTTTACTGAGGGTTTAAGATAATTCAGAAGGATAAATTCCTGCACCTAAATCACCAAAGAAAACTTAACAAAATAATGACACATTGTAAGTGAATTAGTTGATGAATTGCTCGGAGAGTGTGAGTTAAGGGGGGCAAGTCGCTAATTAGTTATAACGTGTAATTTTAGTGGCCTGTCATGCGGACACAAAGCCGGAATAATGTCACATACACACCGGGCCACAAAGCCACTCTCGCATTGTTGTGACAGACAACGATGACAGGGCCAACTCCAACTCCAACTGCAACTTCCCTCTTGGCCGGAGAGGAAGCGAATCGAGTGTCAGAGCCAGACTCTGGCCGGGGCCCACACAGCCACAAAAACTATAACAATAAGGCCAATACAAAGGCTCAATGGGACTGGCAGAGGCAGAGCTTCTTGCAGCCCCACTCCGACTGCCACCCACTCATAATGGTAAAATACTAATTTATAGATACATTGACAGAGCCCTTCTGGCCTGCCGGCCGGCCGGCAAATGAGCAGCGCTCCTCCTGGGGACGACACCTTCAAGAGAATGGAGCCCCATCGCTGGAAGGGGAGGTGGGAAGGTGGAAAGGTGCCCTGGACATAATAATAAACAAGACAGCAGTGCAAGCTGAGCAGTTGAATAAACCAGGCCCACAAAAGGGATGACAATGACAATGTCTATGTTTGCCCAACGTCTATGATATTGGCGCCCCTTGGCCAAACAGGGCACATCGAACCGAGGCAGCCGGAGAATTTTCTCCTTAATAATTGATAGGAAAAACAAGCGAGCACTTGGCAGTTGTGAGATGTTTCCTCGGCTCTTTCTGGAACAATTAACAAGTTTTTCCGGCCTGGAAACGTTGCACGTTCGCCTAACCCGCAGAGCAAATATTTAGCCAGCAACAGTTGCAGTTTACTTGGTTCTGTTGGGATTTTCTTTCCTTTGTTGGGATTTGGGGTCTGCAGTTACATTTTCCACATTCTCTCGAACACAATCGTGCTACTTATGGGATTACTTAGCTTCCGTTTGGCTGGGGGCCCACTCATAACTCGACCAGAGATTAACTTGTTTGTCCAGCAATTTAATGCCCTCGTTTGGAGCGCTGGGAGTTTTTCACTTACAATGGACAAATGTGCTTGACCAGTCGAAATCTGGCCTATTTGCGCAGCTTTTGTTTGGGGGAGTCGTGAGAAGAACCTTGTAAACAGAAAAGAAGAGATTCAGGATAAGATCCATGGCTAAATCAGAAGTGGGACACTGCTCAAGTACGTATTCGAGTTTTTGACTATCGGGCTTATTGGATTCCTAGGCGATAGAATTATTGTACATTATAAACATAGTCAATACGATAAATATTTCACACAAAAATTTAAGTAAAACTAAACCTGGATTGAAAATATTTGAAGGCAGAAAAATCTTGGCTGGTAAAATTTGTTTGGCCAGTGAAGTCTAGCATTGACTGGGACCCAGACTCGCTGTCAAATATTTTCCGGATCGAAAAATCGAATTTCTAATGGTAAATGAAGATGTGGCCTACAGCGGTTTTGAGTGGTTTTGTTAACCAAAGCAATGTGGTTGCCCGGCAATGCACAATTACACGTAATTGATTTACAGCCGAAATGTACATTTAATATTTGTATTTATTTATTTACGTTATTCTTTAACCTTCATTTAAACTTTAGGAAGTTAGAAAATCGATTTGCTTACCGATAAGTTATTTGAAGTTAATCTTTTCTGGCCATATATACTATGAAGACTATTAGGGAAATGAAGGAGAATTCGTCCGATTTTTTAGGCCCAAATGAATTCATTTTTGTAACTCAATTTAAATTGAAAATTATTTTAATAGTTCACACTCGCCCTAACGAGTAAATGAGAAAACATACCTCTTAAAATATTTTCTTAAGCCTTCAATTTCGTCAAAATTGTAGGGATTCGTCGTAAAAGTTTACATCCATGCACACCTGTCAGTTGCAAGCCCAACGGGTGGTATAACATTAACGCCCACTGCCCAGCCTCCCTCCCACTCCCACTCCTACTCCCCTCACAACTCCTTGCGATAGCTTTTTCCAATTGCAAACTAATCAATTGTTTGCATTTTATTGAGCAACAAAAGGTGCTTGAGGGGGTGGGAAAAGGCTTGAGTTCGACCTTTTGTGATTGTTTTTTTTTTGTTGTTTTTGTATTTTTTACCATCCAACTCCTTGTGCCTTTTGTTGCGCGGAGTCTAACGGTTCATTCATCCGGCGCTCCTTGGCTTTGTCAGCCATTATTTCATATTCCCGCAGGAGCGACGGGGGCCTTGATTAAAAATAAGGAGCATTGCCGATTCGACAGGTTTTTCAATTATTTGAAAAACACAAAACACGGCGAGGAGATTTCCTCGGAAAGCTGCGAGCGAGCATTATTGTTGCTGCTGTCGCCTTTTGTTCGCACTGTGTTGTTGGTAATTCAAATTTCCAGACAGTAATTAATGACAGTTACAATTTCAATTAAGCCCGCGCGCGGGGCCCAGGATTGTTTTCTATAACATTCACTTTTATTTTATTTTATTTCATTTTCCCCCCTCACACATACTGTATACGATTTTTTGTTTTTGTTTTTGTTTGCCTTTGTTGGCCTTTGTTTTTTGTTTGGCGAATAAAATAAATGGCAACGCCAGCGGCGACGGCGTCTGAAACTGAAGAGCCTCTCCACAGTTGCCAGTCGTCGGTCGAGTCCCAGTTGCGCCCTCTCGCTCGCACCGGATCGCCCCATCTCTCTCGGGCGCACTCGCTCCGTCTCTGTCGCTCTGGCGCTCGCCGTGGTGAAAAAGTAGCTTTCGCGCCGCCATTTTTTGTGGCGCCTTTGTTTATGCCACAGTTATTTTTCCACCGCTTCCTCCGCCACGGCCGTCGTCTTTTTTGTGCTTTTTCTGTTTGGCAATTTCTCATAATGAGCGCGGCCCTTGTTGCCGCTGAATTATTCATTTAATTGAATGCTGGCTTCACTTTTTCAAGTGCAAAAAACTTTGACATTTTGTGTAAATGCGGCGAATGTGGCAAATGTTTGCCTTTGCTTTCCGTTTTTCCATTTTTGTTTGCTGTGTTTATTTAAATAAATTGCCTTTGTTTGCTTTTGTAAAGCGATGAAAGTTGGAAAAATTATTCTAGGAATTATTAATGGTCTGTAATAGGTGTAAGGTGTAAGTATTTATTAAATGTATGTCACAGATACACAATATATTCCAGATTCCACAATATTATTACCCCCAATGCTAAGTAAACTTTATTATGAAGTAAATATACCTAAAAAAACTAGACCCATAACCCGTAAAGGAGAATCCAGCTTATTATTTTCAGCTTCCTGGCGGATGGCTGCCAATCCTGCGTTGTCCCCCTCTGCCCCAGTCCCACCTTGGCCACAATAGAATTTCCCGGGCTCCCGTCCCCGCCAGCCCCTACTTTCCACCCGCTCTAAACAAACTCAACAAAGACTGCAACTGACAGCAAATACTACTGGGGACGGGGGGACGAGCGAGAGGAGCTGTCAATTCGCATAATGGATTTGCCAAAAAGCGGACTAAAAGGAAAAATGTGAAAGGCGAACAAAGGCTTTCAGCAACAACAACGGCGGAGGGAAAATCGAAGGAAAATAATTCGAAATTCAAGTTTGCTTCTAAATTGTATTTAAGTTTTCCGTCTCCCATCGATATGTTTACCCAAAGCAAGAAGGCCAAAGGTAAGTGAAAGCGGACCAGCTTGTGGGAGAGAGTCCTGGGAGAGTCCTGAAAAACTCCCCCCACAAGTACACCCCTTTCTTTGTTCGCATCCTTCAGATGCAGCGAGTTTCCCCGTTGTTGCTCTTTGGTTCGCTCAACTGGATGGCAAGTGAGTCGCATTTAATTTGCTTTTGTTTCGCCGCAAACAATGGCTAAATAAAAATGCAAGAAAAAGTCATTTAACGAGTGCTTGACTGGGGGAGTTGCGTCGGGGATTGCGCGCAGGGGAAACTCCGTTAGCTTTTATTAAAAAATTGCACAGAAATGACGGGAAAAACCCTCAAAGTTCAGATCGATAATGGCCAAGATGAGTTTGTCTTTTGGTTTTGATTTTTTGTTATCAATGTTTTGACAGAAGCCACTGATTAGTCCCCCAATCGCAATATAGGACTCTCATCCAATATGCATGAGCCGATCGGAAAAGGTAGACCTAAGAACTTGCATTGTTATGCTAAAGAACTTGCCTGTCAGCTGCCACGTGTCGGGGAGTCGCATTGAAATTGAATTTACTACACATCATGGCACTGGAAGAAACACTGATTTAAACATTAAACCATGATAAATATATATTCTAATTTCTCATATATTTAATATGTTACATTTCTAGTTTGAGTAATATTTTTCTAATATTTTATGTTGCCTTTATGTTTAGCATATTAAAATTGAGCTCAATGAAGGTTGCATAAAGTTTAATACGGAAAATATAATGGTTCTGTGAGGGAGAACTTTGTTTCTAGAAATGACTAAAATTACCGTGCCGCAGAGGCAGGACAGAGAAATCTGTAGGCACAGTGAATAGGACCGTTGGTTAAAATATCTTACATATTTTAAAATCTTTCCATCTTGAAAATTGAGACATTTAGCTTGGCAAAATTCGTGATTTAATTGTACATAAAAATAAATATCAATAAGGTTAAATCTTGCCTCGTCCAGTTTTTTTCTCAGTGTTAATGCTCAAAGACCAGAAGACACAAACCCAAAGAGCCGATAAGACTTGCGTGGGATTATCCGACGCCGCTCTGAGCCCTCCGAAAAGTAAACTACTTAACTTTGCAACTAGTTAAGCGGGTGAGAGACAAAGCCACCAGACAGCCGGCCGTGATTTGGCGAATCAACTTAATCGGGTGGGTGGTGGCCTGAACTTGGGCCAAGGCCCAGACCCAGACCCAGGCCCAATCCCAAGGCCGAGCCCAAATCCGAACACCGAACCCCTTCTTCGGGCGTAATCAACAGCTTCCTGCACGGCTCTTCCTGCTCATTGTTTGACAGCCGCTTGTCACTTTTGACAGTTGCGTTGAGTGGCGGGCGTTTTGGTTTGTCATTGTCGCTGTACAGTAGGGTATTACGTTGATTAGTTTAACTTGCATAAGATGGAGGGGCGAAGGAGTGAGTGGGTGCGAGAGATTGGCAGGTCGTGTGCCGCATTTTAATTTCGTTTTGTATTTTCGAATTGCCCCATCCCTGGTGCCCAGATTATACACATTCCGAATGGAACGTTGCCACCAGATAACAGAGATTTTCGTGGCTTGTGTTACACAAAACGCACAAAAAGAGAAACTGAAGTGGGCTTGCATGGGACTTAAATAGTTTATTTGTTCAGGGAATATAAAAGCGTTTGAGGAAGCGATTGTGGCACTCACTATGTGTGTGTGGTTGGGTTTCTTATGAACATTTGAACTCTACGAAGTGGATACAAAATAACAGAACTAGTCGTAAATTGATATTTCTATCAGGATAATAAGTATAGAGCTTTGACTGGTTTTAAACAGTATCTTATATTACTTTAATTTGGATTTTTAAGTAATTACAAAAGAGATAATATTTTTTGAAAAACTATTAATTGAGTGACCTGGAAACGTTATGATATAGAAGATGTATACATTAATTCTTACTTCTTTTATCTGATTTATTAGCCTCACACTTTTGTTTACTGTTCATTTACGATCTCATTATTGCTAATTTATTTATTACGCAAATTGTGCATTATTCACTGGTGTATAAAAACTTTGGTTTGTCCAATAAGTCTACTTTCTTTTTTATACTTCTTTTAGAAAAATTGATAAATAAATATGTTTAAAAGTTATAAAATGTTATTCTAGAGGCAATATTATGACAAGAGCTTCCAGTAAAGGTATACAATATCATACAAAGCTTACCCAGTCTCTTGGATATTTCCGAATTGTGCATTTTGGGATTATCCTGAGCTATCTTGCGTCGCTGGAGTCGCGACCACACCATAAAGGCGTTCATGGGTCTCTTGATGTGCTCCTCGTTCTGGCGTTTCGTTGTGTTCTGGATCATCAGGCTGAAAAATACATCGCTGAAAGATGAAGTAAAAGAGATTTCAATAAGAGCAAGGCAAGAAAGTAACAGTCGAGTGTGCTCGACTCTGAGATACCAGGGAGCCAAAGCTTTGAGAATTCAATTTCAAGAGAAACGCGAAAGCGACTTGTAAATAAGGATGCAACTTTATTGTTTTATAACTTTAATGTTTATCGTTTGAAGGAATGTATTTACTGCATATTTTTTTAGCCTTCTACTGAGAAAAGTATAGATTTACTATATTTTTTTATGTTTTGTAAAATCAAACTTGATTTGTATTCGAAATATACAATGCTGTCACCAAATCTGGTAGATCTGGCTCTTATAATCTCAAGAACCTGTTGTTTTAAACGGATAATCAGACTGACAAACACACCTACATGGCTAAATCTACTAGCCTGGTGATGCTTATTAATCTGGACTCTTTCTTCTACTATCTATCCACTCACCTGGCGCTGCTGCCGCTGTTCATGAGGCTGCCCATGTTCTGGTGCAGATTGCTGATGGGCGACGCCTGCGAATTGTGGTGCAGATGGGCGGCTGCTGCGGCGGCCATCACGCTGCTGGACGCCGGGGCGCTGTGGTGGCTGTTGGCCGATCCCCCAGAGCCGGAGCCCGCTCCGCCGCCTGCTCCGCCGACCAGCTGAGAGCTTCCGTTGCTGGTGTGCGGCTGGTGGGACAGCGACAGCGACTGGCTGTGGTGCGATCCGGAGGAGGACGACACCGCCGGCTGGCTGCCCTGCTGCTGCTGCGGCTGCTGACCCGAGGAGTGGTGCTGGTGCAGCTGCGGGTGGTGGTGCGCCAGGTGGAGCGCCGAGTGGGGGTGCAGGCTCAGGCCGGCGGAGCCGTTCGGCGACCCGTTGCTGCTGTTGCTGCTGCACGGGTGGTGCTGGAGCTGCTGCTGGTGCTGCGGCGACTGGTGGGCGTGGTGGTGCTGGTGGCCCAGCGAGAGCTGCTGGCCCGAGTGCAGGTGGTGCGAGTGCCCCAGGACCTGCTCCGACTGCTGCTGCTGCTGTTGCTGCTGCTGGTGGTGCTGGTGGTGCTGCTGCACCGCCGCCGCCAGTTGTCCGAGGTGGTGCGTCCCGCTGCCGGAACTCAGGTGCGACTGAAGGGGGTGAGCGAGCGATAGGCCGGTGAGCGACAGGTGCGTGGACAGACGTTCCATCATATTGCAGACGGAGACGGAGCCGGGCTAGCTCGGTGGCTCAATCTGTGGCCCTCGAGCCGGTGGGCGGACTGGGTGGTGCTGGAACTTGTGGAGCTGGAACTGGTTTTAAGTGTTTGGTGTGTCGAGCTGGGGGGAAATATGAGGATTAGGATTACTTTCGATCGATTTTCTCTTTATTTTGCATATATTGAGGATATGAGGAATACACCACATAAGGGGTTTTGTGACAGGCACACTCCTTCTTGGGTAAACGAAGCCGGAAATATAGCAGCCTCCATATGTTTCGAGCATTTCTCTAAAAGAATTCTCCCGAAAATTGTTTTTTTTTTAACTTATTGGTAAGACTTCTACGAGTAATTTTCATCGAATTTAACCAATTTTGTTCATACTTCTTTATGAAACCATTCCCTATGCTTTTCCGAGTACGATTTTGAAAATGTAGTTTTGTTTAATTTTGACACCCTCCAACAGGTGAAAAACGTTGTTGAAAATTTAAAATTTTCATAACATTATAATATATATTTAAAACAAGTTTTTTAATCATAAAAGTCGTACTCGGAGAAGCATTTCCAACACCACTTTGACCCCTTATCAAAAAGGAATGAATTGCTATTTACATTAAACATTTCTAATTTTTTTGTGTAAACCAATAAAAAAATTTAATTATTTAATTATCTTGTACAGATTCTTCACAATTAATTCTAGAAAATAGGCTGAAATTCCGGACGCGTAACTAAAAGATCACCTTCAAGTATTCATTAATTAATGCGACAAATACATTTTTAGCGCGTTGTCTTTAAATTAGTTTCAAAGTTTTTGAAGTTTACCTGTTATGCATCGTCGTGAACTTTAGAACCTTTAATTTATTTAATAAAGATCTTCAGCAAGACTAGAAGCAAACTTTCTTAGAGTAAAAGCTATTCTTCTTGGTCAGTATCCCTAAACATCATTATCCCTATCGCACATTTTCAATATTAAGATCCAGATACATTTCCATTTAAATATTTACCAATCTATATCATTTTCTAACCTTTCCGCTTACCTAATGGCTTGGAACTCTCGCCAGAGTCCAGAGATATACAACCCATGCAAATCTCCACTGCAGATGACACATTTACCCGGGATAATGACAGCCAAATAGCCCAAATACCCAAACGGAGTATGTTCAAATGGGAGAAGTACTCGGACTCACATCGGGCATATGTCCCCGGCACGCCCGCACTCGATTGCACTCGAGATCCTGCCCAGACGGGGAAGGCCTCATCCGAATCTGAAGCCGAGGCCGAAGGGGACCATTAAACAAATTGAAAGCGTTTAGCCGGACGCTGGCTTCTTGACCCTTTTCCCTGCCAGGCTTCGCTTCGGCTCGCCTCGCCGTATTTAACACGTTGCGGAAGGAGCTGGGGCATCAAGTGGACCACGTAAATCCCGCTTATAATGCACGCACATGTGGTATTGAAAGGACCCAGTGCCACATGACCGGCTCAGCTCATCCCACCGTGTCCGAAACAACCGGCTTGGGTGCAAATAAAATACACAAAAATGTAAAATGGTAAAATGGGAAAGAAATGGGTTTCAAGTGCTCCGTCGCATAATGAAAAGGATGGACGACGTCGTGGTAGTCGTCTCATTTGTTGTTGTTATTGTGCATCCCGCCCGATTTAAGGGTTGACATTTGGCCCACACAATGGGCCCAGTTCCTGATGGTGGAGGTGGAGTGAGCCGGCTTCGAAATCCATTTCGGTCGGGTTGAGGTGGCAACCGCCAGCGCTGCTCGCAAGTGGTCTCTGGGCCAGGAGTCCACGACTCCACTCGGCATTGTTTTTCTTTGTTTTTTGTCCCCGAAGAATGGGGACAGACGACATACTTTTAAAAGCTCGAATCAATTAGTTAATTGATTAACAATGCCCCATTAGACAAGGGGTCGAGCGGCAGCGACTTGTCGTGGAATAATTAGTTTTATAATTATTTCTTAGTGGCTAGTCAGCTAATTAGAGGCGATTTGGAGGGGTGTGAAGCCTTTGTTTGGGTTTTTCCTAGCACTCATGGCATTTTTCTTTGCTCGATCCATTGAGCTGAATTGAAGGAGGTATTTCCATTATTATATAAGATAAGAACCATTTTTTAATTTATGCTGCCACAGGAATTCCAAACAAGTGTTTTCTTTGCCAAATAAACCAATTTAACCAAGTGTTTAAATTACGTTTGGTTAACTTAATTGTTATACATATTTTAATTTGGTATATCTATAAAAACTCAGAAAACCCAGTTGACATAACTGCTGCCATAATAAGCAATACATCTGTTTTATAAATTATGTTATTATCTTTTTAAATGTAGAAGAAAACAATGAGAAGTTTCAGCAAATTTGATTAAATGCATTATACTAAATATTTACTCGGGAATATGGAGAGATATTTTCAGAATCCAAAAATAAATAAATCCATGAAAATAAATACGTTGAAGGGTCTTTAAACATATATTATTGTGACACAAAATGTAATACTAAAACGTGTGAATAAACAATGATCTAAAAATTTAAATTTGTATGAACAGGATGATAAATGATTTATACAATTCAAACAAATTATACAAAATCAATTGTATATTTCAAACAATTTTTCGTTGAAGTGCTAACGTTTCGGTTCCGGCTGATATGGAAGATATGGTTTAAATATTTCTACCCATTTTGGAACTAGTCTTGGTCTTGGTCTGGACTTAGCTTTCAGATCCCACTCATATTTTGCTGCCAGGTTCCGCACGTTTTCCATTTTCTTGGAGCCTACCATTTTCGATTCGTTTATTGGCATCCAAGCACCGCATCGTGGTAATAACTCGCGGTGCACTATGCAGGGCGACATCTGCACTGCTTCCGGGCATTACCCACTTGGTGTTAAAGTAAAAATTGCCCAGGCATGCGTATTAAGCATGAAATTTATTTTAAAAGAAAGGAAGGAGCAGAGAGCGGATGGGGACACGCATATTTGTAATCCTTATGGAGTGCAAACAAATTTCTGTATTGTCAAGTTGCCTTGCTTACTCTTGCTCCTCTTTTTCAATTCGGATCGAGGCTAATGCACAGGGAGAAAATGTCAATCGAGAATGCAGGTTAAGTATGTACGATGATGTACGGGGATGATGAATATATTATATTAAATATATTTTAAGCTTAGAATTTAATAAGAATTCGATTAGGCAACATTTTAAAGTTATATATAACTCTTGTGAAATTGGTGTTAATATTATTATTATTTATAAACAACACAGAGTTAATTTTTCAAATGATTTCATTAGCGATCAAGAATAATAGATATATTTTTTCAACAGTGTAGTCCCTGATGGCAGTTGCAGTTTCATTTGCACCACACGGCCCCCATCCGATTCGACGGTTGCACCACCAGCTGTGCACAAATTGCACTCCAGATATTTTTATTTGCTGTGAATATGGCAGCTCCTCCTTCCAGTCCCTCCAACATATAGACGAAATGTTTCCCAGATATTTATTCGTAACGGAAATGTACCCGTTAAGCCTTAAGCGCGTGGGTCTTCTCAGGGTGTTAATCTAGTAGTAGCTTTAATAGATAACCCACCAGACACTTTATGTCCGACTCTTTCTCATGGAAATCTCTGTCCGTGGCCGTTCGATCCGTCCCTCTGTTTCGTTCGTATCGCAGTAGGAGCGAAATTAACCCGCCGGCCACTTGAGTTTCGGGGGCCATGCCATGCAATCCCCTGCCCACTCGCGGCCCCCTCCCAGTTGGCCTTGTTGTTGCTGCTCCTCGTTCATTTGTTCACCCGTTTGTTGGTGTGTCAAACAAGAATTATGATCGGCTTAGCCACATGCTGAGCCCGAGATCTCTCCCCCGGCCGGATTCCTCGCCGGAGGAGAGGAGTCTCGCAGTCTGCAGTCTCGAAGTCTGCAGTCTTCGGTTGCCCATCTTCGGGCTCTCAATACAGGTAGAGCTTTAAGTGTCTCCACTTTGTGTTGAAATGTATCGCGTCTCTGGGCATCCATCCGATCCAGTCCCCCAATCCACTCCGAGCCCCAGCCGACTCTCCATTCAAAAGTGTCGTCTTGACCGCCCGCTGGGATCGGATCTTCTCAGGGCCCTAAGCCGCTGGGCCCCCTAATGTTTGTAATTAAGAACTTTCACACTCGCAACAATCGCCTCGTAAACGTACGAGTATATCCAAGCATCTTCCCGGTTTAGTGTCAAGTTCGAGCCAAGGGCGATGCAGAGGGAATGTTACAAAGTCAGCCACATATAGGGCGAAGTCTTCAGAAAACAAATTTTAAGATAACAAATATAGTATACCGAAAAGGTCATTGAGTTTAACATATAATCGTTAATGTTGTATGAAGCGGTGATCAAAATAAGGAGATAAAACATTGAGGAAAGCAATTATCAAAATTAAATTTTAAGTACTTATATTACCGCAGGAAATGCTAATTACACCTGAAAAGTGAACCAACTCATTGCACTCAAAATGATATCGAATTTATCGGGCCAAAATAATGATCAACAATTTAAACTGTGCATTGTTTCCACTATAGAAATGCTACCTTATAATAATAAAAATAACAAAATAAATGATTCTCCCATTTATACATTTCAGTTTCTATAATTAAGACTACATAAAGAAATAAGTAAGGATTTAATTTTTAATATTACATAAAAGCAGAGTAGCTATTTCTATAGGTATATAATATTCTGTGCGCATTGCATTGCCTCGCTAGTCTGCTCTTTGGGCACCTCTGCTCTAAGGTATTTTGAAAACATAAATTAAGCCTTCAACTTAAAAAAAATTATCTCAAAAAAGCTCTAAATACTATTTTGCAGAAAATTTTTTATCATTATGGGTTCCATTTACATTCTAATCATTATAAAGCCCCGTATACGTAAGGGTATATAATTTTGCAGATTGCTACCTGTGTTTTTTCAAATGTTAAAAATAGTCGTATCTAATTATGGGTTCCTTTAAATTCTTTATGTGTAGGTACATCAAAAGTCCGATACAACCGAATATTAATTAGAATTCTTGGCCAACCCCACTCTTGTTTGATCTGAATTGTCGTTTTGTGCAAATTTAATAAATAAATACGATGTCCGAGACAATGGCTAAAAAATATTCGATTGACATCTGGCTCTGTTTCCATTTGGTAGCAAAATAATTTTCACAAAACTCTGTTTGCACAATTGTGTTTGGCCTTCATCAGATATTGCCTCAGTTTTTTGTGTGCCCTGGTCCAAAGTCGAATCATATATACGAGGGGGGCACGTCACAAACAATTCAAATGTTGTCACAAATGCTGGGTAAATATTAATAAACATACTTTGTTTTCCCTAGTTTTCGCTACTCCTATTTGCTCTAATTGCGTCATTTCCAATTCTCCGGGGTTTTTGGCTCTCTTCATTGCAGCTTTTTCACATTCCTTGAGTCGGTTTTCAGTTATAGTTCGAAATTAAGTTAACCAAACAACTCTGAATGCCTCAATTCCCACTCGGGAAGGAAAAAGAGCTTGCTTTAATTCAAGTGGAAGATCGAAAGCAAAAGTAAACAGCCGTCGAGTGGCGGCATAAAGATTCCGACAATGATGGGGCAGAAAATAAAGAGAGGAAAATCCTGAAATTATCCAAACAATAAAATCTGTTGATTCTTCTTGTATCTTAGGCACTCAGACTCGTTTTGTGCGGCTCTCTCCATGTTTACCTAATTGATGGTCGAGAAAAGTTGTTTAAATTGCGCCTCGAACGGCGGTGAATTAAATCCAGCCTAAGAAAGGCGGCTATAATTGATTTATTACATTCGAATTAATTTAGATTACTATTGATTTATGAAAATAAATAAATCAGCTTTCAGTATTGAGTGTAGGTCTACAGGGGATGCCACAAAATAATCTTTTTTTGCCTCCCTATTACGAAATAAAAAATGTTTCTCAATATTTGAGAATTACTGATTTCAAATAAAATATTCTAATAAATAAATACTTGATATACGCTTTAACTATATTGATTTTTCAGTTAAAACTTGTACGTTTGGTAATTGCTATATTTTCTTAATTCAGGCAAGTAATCCATAACTGACCTTGAAAAGTTCTGCATTTCCTTGGACTTTCCCGTTTCCCGGCGTTTGAAATCAAGAATTCGATGGCGGCATATACACGGAATATACTACCGAATCATCTGGTTAATATTTGTTTATGGTTTGTTGCTGGCGTTTATGAATTCCACTCCCCGATCCGCCATAAAATGTTGATTTCGTTGACTTTTACGAGGCTGAGCCGTTGCCGTTTTGTAACCGAGCACTTTACATATTGGATATCACTAGTTTATGTTGATTTCATCGATTCATCGTTAAGATACCTACACTGCCTGCTATATTCTTCGGTTCTGCAGACAATGGGCCTGTTTGACGTGAAGTTTAACGAGAGAACTAAGGAGCTTAGGATTTCACGACCTGACGGGGGACTTATTTACTGGATTTATGCACTATTTTGACTCGTGTATTCGTGTGGCTTTCAGTGAGCACTTCAGTTGATATCCTACAAGCACTCTGTTGTGGTATTCACTGTATCGGTATTGTTATTAGGTGATATTATTATTAACTTGCGATGGTCAGTTTTCACTTTTGGTGCACGGGTCCGCGAAAAGTTTTCGCCTTGGTTGTGTCTCCTTGCGGTGCGGCTGCTACTGTTATTTTTGCCTCTTGCCACGAGGGGGCTTAACCGTCGCTAGCTGATCGGCTCTCGTTGGCCAAGTTGGCTGTGGCTGCATCTAAGCGCGCTTTGGCGGCTATTCAACGGATCCGTTCCGACGCGTAACTAAAAACTTGGCGCGCGCTCTCTTCCGAGACCCACGAGCCAAAACGGGTCTTTCGGGCGACGGGGCGTGGCAGGTGGGGCCGTGAGACAGCTGCTATGTAACGATTTCGCTCCACACACACGCACACGCACACAAGCACCCCAATCCTCTCCGCAAAAGCTTGCATTCTCTCTCGCTCTGGCCAAAACTTTTTTGTCGGAGCTTTCTTTCTTATTGGTTTGTTAAATATTTTTCATAAAGAAACTACATCCACAACAAGCCAAAAGAGAGCGCCTCCGTTTCCTTGTATTCGTGAGAGAGAGAGAGAGAGAGGCCCGACTACCAGGTGACATTTCGTTAAAGAAAAAGCAAAAATAAAAACCATGAACTGACGCACCACGAGAAAAAAGAACGCTGCCACTGGAGCGACAGAGAAGGAGGGCAACAAACACGAGCAGGTGTTGCGTGGGCGTGCGAGCGAGACGACCAGCCTAGCTGCTGCCGGCTACTGCCGTTTCACTCTGACCCGCTTGGTCCCATGGTGGGCGTTTCCAATTGGAATGCTTCTGGTTGGGGCAGGCTTCGTGTTACATTAAATGCCAAGTGGAAAATCGTGGTGGGGGCCGGGGACTCGACCCATTGGAGTGAGCTTTTCGGGAGCTTGCCGTTTATTTACCGCATTTGCTTAGAGACCGGCGGAGAGAGCTCGAAAGAGGGGGGAAAAGCAAACTATCGAAGCCAAAATCAACTAATCTTAATGGACATTTATTTCTGAATCGAACTCTGCAGATCTGAGCCTGACACCTCGCCCGCCACTGCGATCCGCCTCCGGCTAATTTCTGATCACAAAATGGTGGGCTTTCGGTCACGGTTCGAGTGGAGCAGAGTGGTGTCTTTTGGGGTCACATATTCATTCTTTATGATATATTTATTTTACGATTTTAATTATAATTGCCATTTATTATATACAATGAAATTGTAATAGAAAATAAAGAAATAATCATAAAATTTGCGATTTATTAATTTTACAATTTTAATTATAATTAAATTTAATTAATTATGTATAATGAAATGCTAATATAAAATATATACCTAATCATAAAATCTTATATTTATTTAATTTTCGATGTAAATGCAATAAAATGGTAAAGAAAAAAAAAATAATATAATCGAAGATATATAGGCTTTAAGAAGCACTTAGCTAAGGTTAAGGGTATTTTACCGATTTACATTATAATTAAAGTTAATTAAACATAATGAAATTTTAAGGGAAATTGGAAAGAAATCTGATATATTTAAACTTTTAGAGGCACTTAAACAAGGTTTAGGGAAGTTAAATGATTTAAAATATAATTAACATCGATTAAATATATTGAAATGGTTGTATAAATATTGGTATAATGCTAAATTCTGAGACGTTTCAGTTTTTAGAGAGACCAAAGCCAAAAATAAGTCCTAAAAACTATGTAACATTTATCAACAGCGTTAGTGTTGGGTACTAATTTTGCAAAGTGTAACTATATTTTATAAACAACAAATTGATTAGGTCGAATTAAAATGTATTACCTAATTTAATCATTTTTATTATTACCTAATTTAATTAAAGATCTTGACTTTCCGTATTAGTTCATTTAATATTACATATTCCTTTAAATATAGTAATGTCGAACCTTCGAGCCTCGTATTAGCCTTACATCACGACAGCAGTCCCTCAAAGTGCCTTCCATTGCATTTCTCATGTCTACATTATGGTTTTGTTAATTCGCTTTGGTGCTGGTGCTGGTGTTGGCGTCGTTGCCAGGACAACAGCTCAGGACTACGCTCTCCGGACTCGAAGGCCCCGCACGGACGCCACCCAACCAACTCCACTCGGCATTCGGTGGGGCTTTGTTTCAGACCATTTTGAATGACGGCTGTGGGTGGCTCTGGGCGGGCGAGGGCATTACGCAGGTGTTGCCATTGTTTCGGGGCGGTTTTTAGCGCATTTTGATTTCCATTCACTCCGGCGAGTCGAGCTATGTCGCCTAGCACTTGGGCTTCATTTTAATTAACAACGAACTAATGACAAATGCAAACAGAGCCCGTGCACAGCTCGAGCAGCTACCTTCTAACACTCTAATTTAATTTGACTCTAATGACCTAAGCTCTTACCAAAGAAAATACGAGAGGCAGCGACAGGTCTGAGATGGAACTGGTCCAGGCAAAGGCAGGAAGAATGGGGTACTTGCTGCCTTTTCGCCAATTGTCAGTCGACAATTGCAAGTTGAAAACAATGGCGCACATTTTTGCAGCTTCTGCTCCTGCCTGCCCCTCGGCCCAGCTTGGCGAACTGAGCGAGTGACGAAGGGACAGACGGATGGATGGACTGCAACTGTTCCATTTACTTGGACTCGCTCCCTGCTCCCCTGCTGTTACCTCCGCTCCCGCACTTTATGTACTTGGCTGTGCCCATTGTCTTCCGCCCTGTCTCCATCTCTATCTCCGAGCCTGTCTCTCTCTCTCTCTCTCTTTCTGCGCTAGTCAGCCATTGTAATTATACACTGCACTCACCTGAATGCCTAAAATGGCCGTAATCGCTATGGGAATGGGTTTGTTATTCGGGGGATATTCGAGCAGAAAGGGATAATTAGAAAAGAGGGGGAATTATATGGTGAAAGCATATTATTTAGTAAAGTAATCTTCCTGGACAATATGGATGAGAACTTTATAATTTAAAGAATATTTTTTTTTATGTAATTGCCTCTATTTATGCGTGAAACTTACAGAATATATTCTTTTACTTTAGCCCTAAGCTCAGACCCTCAGGAAAATTTCTCTGCCGGCACTTAGTTTACTGTGCACAGAATCTTAACAAAAATACAGTGAAAAATCTTGTATTATAATTCGCATAATTCAAAATAAAGTCTAACTTCTAACTTTAACTAACTTCTGTAAACAACAATTTGTTAGTTTAGACATATTTAATACTATCAAGAAATCAATAATCTATTTGTTTTTAATGAACTTAATTTACAGCATAAAATATAATAATGAATGGAGAGTATGTGAATGTACAAATATTTGTGATTTTAAAAGAACTTTTCACATTAAACTTAAATGCAAACTTTGTGGGTTTAATTTACTTGATGTAAACGTTAATTTTAAATTTAAGTATAAGCTCTTTTAAAGGTCAATAGTCTTTAGTTAGCTATATTTAAGCAGTATTCCAAAAATGATTATTAGCTATATTTTGAATAAAAATGCAATTCTAACATGGCAATGAATTGTCTGGTCGCAACTGAAGTAAGTTAGAATCAAAGCCAATGGTATTTTTAGAAAAAGAATATAAGTACTATATACCTTTAAATATTAATATGGCCTCCACAAAACACTCTTATTTACCTAAATTGTACTGTATAATACTTCAATTTTCCTATTCAATATAAAGTATTTGCAGTTGTAGACACCAAATTATATATTTACACATTCCTAGAGTATTTAGTTTTCTAAGCCATAAACTTTGGTGGGCTACAAGAGATCCCCATGTTTCTCTACCATTCTTTATTCAGTTTCCCCTCGCCTTCTCCAGTCCACCCACTTTTTTCGCAGTGCATTTTCGCCTTTGTGTGTTTCTGTTTTCTGTTTGTCTATCTGGGCATTGTCTGTTTGTCATATTTATCATGGCAGTTGCTTTGCATTTGCCATGGCATTCTCTGCACTTGCAAATAAATGTTAATGAGTAGTTAGACAAAAAGCGCTGACAATGCACCGACTGCAAGTTAGATAGAGAATAATGTGCTGAGCGGGCCGATGGGGGACTTGCCATCTTGTTGATTCCGTCTTGGGGCAGAAGGAGACTCGACAATCGCTGCGAAAAATATTTCAATGGAGCTCTAATGCCCAAATCGCTATTGTTGCCCCGGATAGGTTGCCGAGGTGGATGAGAGGGCTTCCACACACTCCTCCCACTTCGGCTGCCACTCCAGCTCCAACTCCAACTCCTAGTCCGACTCCTGACGAGCTCCTGTCGCTTTGAATGGAAATTTTTCTAAAGACCCGGACAACAATGGGGGCAGAGAAGCCGCCACCGTCGCCGTCGCCGCCGCCGTTGCCATGTAAATTTTTGCACTTTTTGTCGCTCATTAATGTTAATCAAAAAGCATAGGGCTCGAGGAAAATCATTCAAATTTTCGGTTGTGTTTGGCAACCGCTTGGGACTTCTGAAGGAGGGTATTCTGTTCTCCCCTTCCCCGTGCGGCTTCCCACTCCCCTCGGATAAACATCAGATACAATTTCATAGGCCACAAGGCAAACAGATTTGGCTCGGAACGATCGAAGCATCGAAATCGGCATCGATCCATCGACGGCCGAACAATTGTCGCAAACAAATGAGATTGCAATCGTCGGGCCTGAGTGCGCCTAATCCTTGCGAATCCTTCCAGAGACACGGCCTAGACAAAGCCCAGATTTGCAGCAAATTGATAAGCGGAAAGAAGGAAAAAAATAAACCGTACGGAAACTGACAAAACCAAATGCAGTTATGACACACCGATTGATAGGCCAGATAGTAGATAACCAGAAACCGAAACTCGTACGGCTTCGGGGTTGCGTCCTTGGGATGGGACATGTGTGCCCAAGGTGGAGAATTTCATCGGAAGACCACAAAAGGTATCTGTGCCCATCGATGCTTCCAGAAATAATCAGTTGCAACTGGGGAAAGGATGCTCAGATGGAACTAGTGTTAATGCTTCATAAACTGTACATAAATTGAATATTCACAGAAAAATATTCATCTAAAAGTATACGCTTTCACTTCAAATAACAAAAGTAATTACCGCAAATATATGTTAAATAATTAACCCTCTAAGCCTAAGAGTCTAAGGCAGTAAATTCTAAATTATATGCAATGACGACAATCAGAAATATTCTGATTATTCACTAAACCGAAGTTCAAATAAACTATAACTCAAATATCGTAATTTAAGGTAAATAAATAAATATCAACAAAATTAAATAGATTTTATTTAGGTTGTTGAAGTAGAAGATTTCATATTTCAGATTTCTAAGTAGATAATTTATTACAAAACTTGGTTTATTCTATACCTTTTATTTATATTTTTCTTTTATTATTCCCTTTGCTTATACATTTCAATATTAATTTAATTTATATTTACTTTTCATGGAAAACTAAATTTGATTTCTTGAACTTAAGCCTAAAACTGCATTTATTTTAAACGGAATTTCTGTAGGGTTCTCTCACCATCCCCATTGGATCCGTCCATAATCGACCCAGACAGCCTGTCGCGCTGACCAATTGATTAGTGGAGCTACCTTCAAACCTTTATTCAATCAAAATGCTAAATCATGGCGTTCGCAGGCTTTCAAACAAAAAAATACAGAATTCAGTTGGTCAATGTCCCAGACATGTACAAAAAACAAGAAAAATGGTAGTGGAATGGTCTTTACTAATGGACAACCAGTCGGTTGTCTGGGGCAGTAGCCTGGGTCAGGACAGACTGCCTGTCGATCGATCGCATTCAATGCAGACGATTACGCGGCAGTAAAAGGACTCGTTTACCTTTAAGCCCAGGCCTGGGAAAGATTCAAAGATATTTGGTAAAACGATTTAGGATATTTTTGAAGTGAATGGAATTTAAGAAATTTGAGAATGATGCTGATGAGATGATTATATAATATGCTTTAGACAAGAATAAGCTAGATGACAAAATGTAAAAATAGGTTTATTATTTAATTTGCCAATAATAGACTTACATAGGTGCTACGTGATTTAAAAATATGTTACAAAACATACTTCTGGTCAATACAAATGTATCTTTACATAGAAGTTGCATAAATAAGTTATCTTTTTATGCATAAAAATGTAAAACGTTAACGTAAATTAGCGTTAACATACCGATATATATTATTTAAGTCTGGAATGATTAAAATAATATTAATAAGTTCTGAAAACCGAAGTGGGTATGTTGATTCCGAAGAATATGTAATATTTTTAGCCGTAAATTTATGGGTTGATACATAGACAATGGCTGTATATTCTACAACATAATCCACTTTAAGAAGCCTTTTGTAAATGCGTTGACTTAAAATGTTTCGAATGGCAGCTGTGCCATTTAGATAAGGAAAATTCGTGTCCTGTTCTTTATTTGGTGGCTGGCCACTTGACCTTGCCCCAGCTGATGGTCCTAATGCCAGGCGTCGGCCGCACTTTGTTAGCGTTTTATTGGTGGCTCTTCGTGGGCCGTCTTCCAGCTCCTGGGCTCTTCGAGAGTCTACATAGTGGATGTGCATCTGTAGCTGTCCCCTGTTTCCCCTTTCGGCGCGAAGCGCATTATCCTGTCGGCCATTCGCAACGCTCGCTGCCGTTGGCCCCCGCCCGCTGGGCCATTGTCTTCCAGGCCTGAGAGCGGACAGCGGGCAGCGGGGTTAGAGACAATGACGAGGACAAAAAACACCTACGTGCCCGAATGAATCGAATGGCCAGAATGAGTCGAATGGCCTGAATGGCCTGAATGGCAGGACGCGGGCTGTTTTGCCGGTTGCCAAGACAATGGACATGCAGCAAATTGAAAATTCATTCATGTGAAACGAGGCAGGCAGGCATACGGGCGGCCAGCAAGCAAGGTGGAAGGAAGGCTGACCGACGACCACGTCCCGACCCGGGCATTCGGGCATTAAAACACCTTAAAGCGGATTATAGGAATTTTGACACTTTTTCGGCGTATCCTTGGCCGAGAGTCGAGTGCGAGTGCGAGTGCGAAGACGTTGCGCCATTGAGAGATTCGTTCGGGATCCGAGAGGAACGGAGTCCGGCTGAAAAGAACAGAACATCCCAGCTCGGGGATGGGTCTGTGGGTTCCCTTGGGTCTGACGGTACCGCCGCCAGGTTGTCTGGATGATGCTCAATGAATTGTCGCCGCCGACTTGGACTCTCTCCTCATGAATGGAGGAAGAATGCCGGGCACAAAAGTCAATTACATGCATTCTCCGGGCAGGCCCGGTCAGGTATTATATATTTTGTTAGATTTTTGTTATTTTGTGTCTTGTTGCGCTTTTCATCGGATTCTTTGAATTGCTATTCAGTTTTTTCCTTTGAGTTTCCCTTACAATCTGCAAGTTGAAGGGTTTCTTGGTTCGGCCATAATATGATTTGTCTGTCACTTGGTCTTCATCCTCTCGTCGGAGGCGTTAACTGGTTGCCTGAGGTAAATGTTGTTCTTTTTTTCGGTGTGATATTTCGCTGCAACCTGCTGAAGAGGGTTCTATCTGGAATTGGTTAAGAGAAATTGGGATTAAGCGAATTAGGCATTAAGTGTCAATTGTATCCTTGACTGGCTTTGGGAAACGTGTGAATGGGAGAGAGGTGAAGAGAAAGAATTATGAATAACATATATAGTCATACAAACATCTAATCTATTTTTCTTCTTTGTGAATCTTGTTTTCTGTTGTTAATTTGAAAATGTCACAGAATTCTATGAGAGTTTGTTTCTTTTATATACATAAAAAAAATGATTTACTAAGAATTTTACTTATCTTCTTAGCCCTCGAACAATAAATAATTTTATATTGATTTGACATTCCTAAAATAAAGTTTTCCTTAAAAATGATTCCTCAAATGTTTGTCTATAAAAGGAGTTCTCGTGGCGCCTTAATGGTACCTCTATAGGATTTACTTGTATGGAATTGTATTTTAATCATTTAAAAATTAAAAGGCCAATGAGAAACCATTAGGAGGATTAGCAGGATATCTCACAGTCGAAGGCCCATACTTGAATGTAATTGAATGTATTTTCTTTACTTATTTTTATACACTTGCAGAATATATAAAATTATAATAAATAAAAGACAGTTTTCGCCCAAATTATAAGCATTCTTGATCATCATTAAAAGCCAAACCGATCTGCGTATTTCCATCTGTCCATTGACTGTTTCTTTCTACACTAACCAGTTTTTCCGTTAAAGGCTTTGTGAATAAATAAAATAGCTAAATTATTTCTATTCTGCTAAGTTATAATACTATTGTTTGTACAATAACTTATATTTCTGAAAAAGCAATACAAAATGTAACGGTCATGAGTATTCTTACATTCATTTTCCTCGAGCTGTGCAAAGCTTATGGTAAACAGGACAGAGCTCCCTTCGAGAACCCCTTTCCGGTTCCGCAAAATGAAGCTTAGTTAACATTTCAATCCTCAGTGTTGGGCAACTCACAATGACTAGTCAGCAATTAGCGGGCCCCATTGTGATGCGAACCCACCGGGCAGCTGCCATGCAAAGGCCACTCCAGAGACCGCGATCAAGATCGAGATCAGGATTGGGATCGTGATCGGGGGGAAGGAGAACTAGGATCCGGAGGAGGAAGGGGCTGGGGAAGGGCAAGATCAAGTCAAGTAAATTAGCGCGCCCTCGGCCCTGGTCACGGATCCTTTTGATGATCGCGATGATGATGAATTCGCTCTCGAAGAGTTACGCATCGTTTTGTGTCAAGAGTGTGTCGACTTGATTGCTTCTGACAGCGCGCGAACCGTGGAAGGACTCCAGAGGCGAAGGACAAGACACGCTCAGAGGAGGCTGACTCACCCCCCGGAGCAGCGGAATCAGCAGCTGCGGATCGCGATCGTCTCGATCCCGATTCCGATCCCGATCTGGATGATCATCTCGCCGCCGATCGCTGTCGCCGTCGCCGCAGAATGATGAACTGCCCAGGGCGACATAAGTGTAGCAATAGCGACTCTTTGTTTATTTGTCTGCGGAGGGTCATCGCAGTCGTCATCGTCACTGCATCCATATGCAAATCAACGAGGCTAGGCTCCTCGAATGCTGATGAGCCTAGATTGTTCCCAGTTCCCGGGCGAAAGTGACCGTGGGGAGAGCAAAGAGACTTGAACCCGAAAAAGGGCTCTGATTGAATACGAATTAAAGTTGCAACGGCTTTTTAAGTTCTGTTTCAGGTTTCCGATTCCTGTTTTTGTGTTCCCTCCCCAGTCCAGATCCGCGAACAAGTGTGGGACGGCCAAGGGGCCTTGTAACATTTTCGGACAAGATTTGGCAATTATAAGGCCACAAAGGCCAAAAACTTTCAAACGGGGCATGGCGAAATTTAATGGCCAAACTTTGTCATTATGAACACGCGGCCAAAAAAGAAAAATTACAAAAAGAACAGAAGCCGAAGCCACAACCAACATTTAACCCTTTGCCAACCCCACACTGACTACAATCGAATACACATCCCAATGTGAATTCTTTACAAATCTAGCGACCTCAGGAGGCGTGTCATGGAAGCCCATTAAAAATTTGCCAATTTCCAGATTTCACAAATTTTTATTTTACGGGCAACGCCCAGCGATTGACAAATGTCAGGTATCGGGAAAAATCTTTTAATGGCTTCATTAAACGGGCGACTCACTCCCCTTCCATCCCATCCCCACCCCCTTTTCCGCTGTAACCCCTTCTCCGATACGATTTGCATTTGGATATAACAAACATCGATTAATGGCCGTTACAAATGTTTTCCATTTGTCTGCGTGTGTCGCATTTTACTCGCTTCTCTGCCCCCTTCCCGCACTACAATACTCATTTTTGCAAATTTTTCATTGCTGGAAAATTTGCGTATCGATTTTGCCATCCCTTGGCATAATTTATGCGAATTTATGATACGCATCTCCGAAAAAAAGAATCAAAATAGCTGGCCTTTTATGAAATGGAATTGAAATTGAATATTGAATGACTGCGGCTCGAGCCACATGACAAAAATAACATGCCCTGTTTTTTATTTGCGACATATGCCTAATGGTATTTTGTTGCTAAATAAACATGGGAAGGAAAGCGATATTGTGATAAATATTAAGTCAAACGGAACTGTGGAAGTTAATAAAATGCTATAGATTTTACCAAATAAATACATATACCGACTTTTTTTTAATTGGTTTTATATGCAAATTAAATTCCATTAATATTGGTATTAAATTGAGATAAATTCTAATGTGCTTGCCAAGCAATCATAACAAATCTTTCTGAAGAGCTTAGACAGACACGAGCTTAGCTCCTCAGCTGTGTACTTATTATTTTGGCAAATAAGTGCGAATTCATAAAGATGTGTCAAACTATCACTTTGAGTAAAATATTTAAAGCAAACTAGGCCGTTCTCGTAACTTGTAAATAGGAAATGTGAATTAAAACCCTTCATGTTTCAAAATGTGCCGTCAATTAATTTCGTAAACAAACAAGTTTCCCAGGAACTTCCTTACCCATTACACCATATCGGCTTTGATCTCAGGCTGACCAGTTTCCATCGCTCATCCCAGCTTCACGCATCCCGGCTTCATTAAGGTTATCCTTGGCGTTGCTCTTGATTTGCGTTGTCAACTGCTGAACCCATGAATTTAATTTAATTTAAACTTTGGCCCCGTGCCTGTCAATCGGGGGCACCGCTTCTGACCCTTGTCTTTGTCTTATACCTGACCCCGGTCTCCGGGATTTGCCCTTGTAAGTCTGGAGCAACCCTTTTGTCACCTAACCATTTGATGAACTCCTCTGGCACTTCCGGCCAGCCTCCGCGCGCCTTGGAAGGTCCTGCATCCGGCAACCCTCGCCTCATCTGGATCAGGAATCTTCGGAGCGCGGACTTGATCCCGAACCGCTCTGCTGCCTTGTCAGTTTTGATTAGTTGAACCACTTCAAGTCGCGGCGATGTCCCGTGTGGGAATCCTCGCGGACTCCTACCTGGCCGTAACTCGAGTGTTGATCGTTCTGCGATAACGCGATCGCTGCAATGTTGTGCAATTTTCGCTACCCATTGTCTGCCGTCGGGGTCCGAAGTTTGTTTGGCTGCTTTTCATAATTTTCACATGACCAAAACAGCTTAAGATCAAGTTAGCCATCTAAGCTGACAGCTGGCAGTCCCCTCTCTGGAAGGTTGGCAATAAAAAGCGTGCGAGTGTACGAGTTCGAAGAAAAAATAAAGCGAGAACGCTAATCCCATCTTATGGCAAGCTCCCAGTGTCATGTCCTATCCATTTCCATTTCTATTTCCATTTCAATTTCATTTTCATTTGTCGGGAGCTGGGTGTTGCCCTTGGGTGGATTGTTTGCTGAAAAGTTTTCCCAAAACATTGGCCAGCTAATCTGCAGAACTCGTTCGCCATGCAAATGAAGACAATCCGCGATCCAGTTCCGAGCTCGCCTCTCTCCGCGGCTGATGATCAATAATAATCATAATGACAGTCTTAAGTGGGTTAGTCTCCCAGACGGAGGCAGAGACACACGTTATTTGCATTTGAAACTCGAGGCAGTGGCTGTGGCAGCCTTTGATGGATAGCTCGGGGTCCTTACATCATCTTCGGCCAGAGCCATCAATCAGCTTAGCTCCGGAATAGGATAGCCTCGGCTTCATTACGATTATGTGCATATTTAAATGGCAATTTTTATGCCAAGATTGTCAGGCTGTAATCCCTCCCAAACCTCAAACTTTCCTTTGTCCCCGTGGTTTTCTTGGGCCCATTGTGGTTCCTTTCTCTGCCTGGATCTGTCATTAATTCCTTTATAATTTGCGCCTGACTGACCAACTGAAAGAGCTCCACCTACACTCCAACTCCGATTCTCCCTGACAACAAACGGAAAATATGAAAGAAAAATCTGCCACAAAGGGACGGGCCACAGAAAAAGGAAACTCAAGTGCACATGAGTATTTGTCCAGTTTCTTTTTATTATTTTTTGTGTGATGGCCAATTTTTTTCTTTCCTGAGCCATCAAAGCAGAAGCCAAGATGTTGCGGGTGTCCAGTCTGGCGGGGATTCCTTGGAGGGTTCTCCAGATCCCCTCCACCCACTCACCCAAAATCGGATTAGCCTTAAGCGATTTTGGCACTTGTCCGCAATTCAATTAGGCTGCGGTGAGGGTGCAGATTTGTGGGTGGCTGGGCTCGGCGAGTACCTTCTCGTCCTTGGCCTGGGACCCTTTCCCTCGGTGCAGCCATTTGCCGCCACTAATTGGCCACACCTTGGAAAAGGAGACAGTTTTCCGTCCCTTCTCCGTTCTCAGCCTCATAAATTACAAGTTTGCCAATGCTCAAAAAAGTCGGGAAAAAGGAGGCGAGATGCGCAAGGAGTCAAAGGAAAATTTAGCGCATCCCATTGCGGTGCCTTCATAAATTTCCTTTCTTTTACCCTAATTTAATGATAATGACGCAGCTACCCCAAGTCAAGGCCCATAAAATTTCAACTTACAAGCTGAGAAAATGTGTTTTCCCTCGGTGGTGGCTGCTGCCCAGCCCAGTTTTAGTTTCAAACAAGACAATAACCAGACTGGCTGACTGACCCGAAGGGCCCGTTGACATCTTTGCTAAAAAAAGGGATAAAAACTGTTAAGGAAAGTTGTAGCAATTTTATGGAGGCCTTGAAACGTTGGTTCCTGCCTTACAGGGAAGGCATAGCGAATTTTATGTGCTTGCGGAGGTTTCCTATGGTTAAAGTAAGTTGAAAAGGATGTTTCTACAAACTAGAAATTATAAAGCTGACTTTAGCTGGTGTACTTTTGTATTTAAAGTCGTATTAAATATATGCTAAACAAGTAAAACTAATATATATAAAATATATATTTAATAAATAAAGAGCTTATAAAAGAATTTCCCTAGGGATCTTTGTAAATGATATACTTCTTCTTCCTGTTTCTTTGATGGAAACTTGATTACGCAGTTGGAATGTAACAATTGTTTTTCGTTAAAGATAACATAAACTTACGCATCAATGTAACAAAAGGTATTTGCATTCTGTTTGAGGGCTTTTCTTTCCCTTTTGCTTTTTCTTTTCATTATTTTCGTTCATTCTTTTTTCTCCTGTATCTGTCGGCTTAAAGGCGTGAAGCCCATCAAAAAAATCGTAAATATTTTGTTTGGTTTTTGTTTCTTGGCTTTGTCTTGTCTTTTTGGTCATATTTTCATATTCTGTATAAGTAGTTGTGATTGATGTGTACGAACGTGCTGAAAGATGCAGCGCAAAAGTGATTTGTATCTGTAAGATGCGTTCCTTTTGCCCGCGGAAGGGGGAAAGGGTTGAGTGGATTTGCTTTGGCTTGCTGCTGTGAATTAATAATTTTCTTCTCTCACCTTATTTTCAACGTAAAATACCGACAGATGCAGGGTGGAACACGTGGATGGTTTTGAAATTAAATTGAAAAATAATTCCTTAGAAAGTAAAACAGCGAGAACCCTTTGAATTATTGTAAGGCTACAATGAGACAATAAACAAAGTATTTTTGTAGAAATATTGTATATTATTCTGAATAGTCTTTGAATTTTTGAAGTAATTTTGCTACAAAAATGGATATGTCACGGTCAGCAGGCACTTTATACTTTTTAGTCTTGGCGCGTTCAGATAAATGTGTGATCAATACTCATATTTTCCAAACAACGAAGAAATCACAAGATAGTTACAGTATCGATAGCACAAAAATGTTCCCACATTTTCCCATAGCCAGGAGTTTTTCCTTCGCTTTTTCCAGATTTTCAAGCGACGATCGCTCTGATAAATGAGCTTACCGCTGCGAGAGCGACAATGACAATTGGCTTTTTCTCTCGATATTAAGTTGCTTATAATTAAAATTTCGTGGCCCAAACAAAGGCCGAGGAAAATGGACAGAAACGGACGGAAAGAGTAGCGAAACGAATGCCACAAAGGGCGGCAGAGAAAGGCGAGACAAAACAGCGACAGCCAAGCAATCGAGTGACAAAAGCCTCCAAATCGGATTGCGGCCCAGGGCAGCCTATTCATGCCGTTCAATAACTAAACAACAAATATTTGTCATTTTGCCCGGTAATATGCCACCAAAGCCCTGCTTAGAAACGAGCCCCCAAAGAGCGGGGCATGACATCTCCGGGGCCCCCGAAAAGCAACGGTCCGGAGCAGCGGTGCAACAACTTTTGATTTCGACCGATTCCCAAAACGGTTCCGTTCTCTATAGCGGTGTCTTCTCGATAAAAGATCCGCATTATCGTCTATGGGGTCTTTTACTTTCGAGTAGTTTGGTCAATTAGGAAATCGATTTAGCCGGTTTAGTTGAAAGAGGCATCTTGTAGATACATATGTAGTCCTTAGATATCTTTATCATTTAAAGTTAATTTTTTAACTTTAACTTCCTCTTAGAAGTTAAAGCTGTTTGATATTTATTAACCAATGTAAATATTTTCCTTTAAGATACATTTTTACCCCCTCAAGAGTATGCCAAAGTCAGTACTTCCATAGAAACACAATTCCGGCTCACTCGCTTTTGCGACTTCTTGAAGTTCGTTGTTGATTTTATTGAATTGTTTAATTATTAAGCAACATTTGATTGATTGCGAATTCCGTATCATTTGTTGTTATGTTTGTTTAAGCTTTCTCGTGCCGCTGCCACTGTTCGTTGTTGGGGTCCGTTGTTAATGTTGTTACAGTTGTTATAAATGGTTATATGTGTTTTTTCTTTTTCTTCGCATATCTTTTGATCATTTTGTCGTTCGCTCTCATTATTGTTATTACTTTTCAATCACTATTTATTTTTTATGTTTTTGTCTTTCTTTTTGGCAGTCATTATTGCAAACGCTTTTTGACCCAATTTAATGGCAACATTTGGCATTGAATGGCGACTTCCAAATACATACCTCAAGCGTGGCCTGGTGAAAGAAATAAATGGCTGAGAAGCTGAAAGCGAGTTGGCTTGGCTCAAAGGGTTCTGTTCTGCATACAATATAGCCCCCGAACCACGTCCACAGCCCCTTTTGGCCATAAATTTGCAGCCATGACAATGTTGCCAACTGGCAACTGCTCGGCCCTGAATGAACTACCGATGGTCACCATATGAACTACAAACGGCCATTAAATGGCGGGGAACAAAGTGGAAAGGGGCGAGGAGCAGGCAATGGGCAATGGGGAATGGGGAAAAGCGGTTAAATGGCTTCGTGAAAAATCCAAACAATTTTTACACATTTTTTCTAGCCATTTTTCCGTTGAAATTGTTGGTGCTGTATTGGCTGCGCATTTTATTTTGTCGCACTTCGCGTGAGGAGCGACCTGGGAATGCACAGTGGGGCCAAACTGACATATTTTACTGAAAACAATATTTAATTTTATTTTGATTTTGTATTATTTTTCTCTCATTGAGGAGGGAAGTCCAAAACAAATATAATACTATTTGGAAGTTTAATCAATTATAATAAATTTATAACTTAATCAAATAAATGTTTTTATAAGTTTAAAACCTTTAATTGATTATTAATATTTTTTGTAATTATAAATTATAAATTTTTTATGCGTTGAAAAGGTTTATTCTAATAAAGTGGTATATTTATCACAGGGAACTGCCTTTAAGTAGTATTTTAATTAAACATTATAAATAGTTACTAAATATGGAGAAGATATTATAAATATATTGTATATAGTTACGGCTTTATTGACTGATGTATCCCTACGTTTAGACCCACCGTGAACTGTGTGGCAGTCGTAATTCAGCCATTTCGCTTTCATTAGCTGCTCACCCAAATGGGCAGCTTCCAGGCCGCCCGGATTTCTTCTGTTGTTGATGCTGCCGTTGTTGCTGTTGTTATTGCCGTCAGACATTATCCTTTTTGGCGCTGATAGGCGCAACATTTTTGGTTTTTTGCATTGATAAAGTGTGCCGTAGCTTGGGGTTAATGTCGTGCCAATGATTTAGCACCTTGTTACAGAGCCCGAAAAAGGAGTGCAAACCCAGCCCAGTCCCAGCCCAGGCGCGAGCTAAAAGCCCAGTCCCAAGCCGAGCCCGATCCGATCCGATCCGATTCGACTCTTAATTGCACTGATCGTGTGGACAGGCTGGAGGAGCGGAGCCCTAAGCCCAGGAATCGGCGGGGATGCGGAGGGCAGGCCACCTTGGGCGCGTGGCGAATGGGTTTTGTGTGGGTGCTCGCACTGATTTGTTGTGATAAATAAGTGGCAGCCTATAGTTCTACCAATAGATAAGTGTTGATATTGAAGGAAAGAGAGGAAGAAGTGAAGAATTTGTTAAACTAATGGCAATATAATAATAAAAATAGCTAAGAAATCGTTAAATTGGTTAAATAATAATAAGTTCCCACCTTATATAAACAAGTTTTCATTTAAAACTTCACTAGTGAAATGTTACCTAAGTCGAAACTAAAATGTCTGTATTAGAAAATAGCATTCATTTGAATTACTATAAAGAAAGAAACATTCTACATTTAATCCTAATATCTCTTTAAAGTGTTACATTTTAATTGACTGATTTGACCATATTTTTTTAGTCAGTTATTTAAATTATTTAAAATTCCCTGACAGTTATATTTCACATCCGATCGAAGAATAAATAGACTATAAAAGATCCTAAAAATTAATAAAAATAAGCATATATATAGCGTATATCTTATAAGATATAAAATGAATGAATTAAACGTTTTCAATCTTAGCGATATATATATTTAGCAAATGAATATCCAAATATTCAAAAATAGTAGATAGATGATTCTGCTATCAATATATCGTATGCAGATATCCACACCAATCCGATACTAATTTCTTAGGTCCCATCCCTTGAAGAAAGGCGTCTGAGGGGGACTTAGGCATGCATAACTTCATACCTCGCTGGTGTGGATTTTCATTAAAATTTTTTAGATTTTTGTGTAGCGGTCACCTTCTTCTTAATAAGAACAAACAGGCCGTTGAGTACGGACAATCGGTTGGCGCCCCATGGTGCCCCATATATTAATATATATGTATATGTATACACCGGATTCTGGATTCTGTTCGTGGTTAATCCCCAGAAGAGCCCGCGAAAGACATAAAATTTGATTATTTATGGATGGCACTGGGCCAGCATATCCTGCGGCCGTTCTTTTCATATTCCCCCATATATTCATTGGCATTTATGACACGACCAAAAAGATTCCAATTGTTTCTGCCGGCCTCCCGTTCTGTCTGCTCGTCCGTCCGTCCGACTGTCTGCCCGCCTGTCTGCCTGTCTCTCTCCTGTCTCGGACTCCGTGTCTGTTTCTGTCTCTGTCCCCCTGTCCAAGTGTAAGGCATGGCCGGAATGGGCTTTGATTAACCTTAAGCGCATAAATAGTGGATTCAATCAGAGACAGCCGGAGCAGCGGAGTTCATGAGGTACAATGGGATGGGTCGGTTAATTTTTGGTAAAAACAAATTATTACAAACCCAAAATAATTTCGAAAACCATGATAACTAACAAGGGAATAGAGAATTGCCTCTCTTTAAACTCATTGTAAGTCGGTTGGAATTTTCTAATTATTTTAGTTCATTTTCACTGGCATACTGTCATCAAAAATCAGCATTAATTCAAATACACATTATACTTAATAATAGAATATATAATAATATATTTTTATGAATATATTTAATACTTAAGGGTACAATTTTTTATTAGGGAACGTCTTATCAGTGCTGATAGTTATCGTATTGGTTTGTAATTGTAATTGCATATTTTCATTTCACATTTGAAATCAAATCGTCTTCATAGTTAGAAGCTCTTGATATTCGGAATATACATATATGTATTTACTTAATATATATTTACTTAGGTCCTAAAGTTTGCCCCTTAGTCTTGCCTTTAGCCCCACTGTGCCTTGGGCAACCGGTCTGAGTCGATCGGTCCCCGAAGTGCTGCTCTCCAACTCATTAGGTTCGATTCTTCTTCTGGGGGCCTTCGTAAGAAACTTTTTGCGGCAACGTCATTGTTATTGTTGTTGTATCTGGGAAGGAGTGAGTCCGGTTGTTGTTGCTGTTGCTGTTGCAGTTGCCATTGTTTGCCCATACGGATACAGTAACAACTGTGGATGCGCTTTTGTCATTCGTGTGGATGCAGATGCATGGATATGGATATCGGCTGGGAAAATGGAGAGGGAAATGTTGCTGCTCTATTGATTATTGGATATTGATTGCTGGTGCTGCCTTTTAATTCGAGGCAGGCAGCAACAAGCGACGGGAAGAAAGAAAGAAATCATTTTCCCCCATGAAAACATTCCAAGACAAGTGGTTGGCAGTGGACGGGTCGCCACTTGGTCTGGCTAAGACCAGACAGGCTGGAACCACCAGCTGTGTGCGAGTGCGAGACGCTCATATACCCAGGAAGGAACACAGGAAGAAAATATGTTGAACTCTCATGAGTTTCTTATTGGAATATTTCTTTATAATTCCAAATAGTCTTGGTATAACTTAGACCAACTAACTTATCTTAATTCTAATTTATTCCACTCCAATTGAAGTAACAGATAACATATCATACGCATTCAAATATTTCTTCAATAATAAAGAATTGTTCTCTGTGCACTCCACTTAACTGCCATCGAAATGCGTTTCATACAAAGTCATCGTGGCCGTTGTGGAAATGACAGTCGCCACTTTATATATGTGGGGCTGATCAATGGCTGGATCGCATCGGTCTGGCCCTTGTCTTTGAGAAATGCATTTCCATATTGTTTTGATCTCGGAATTCGTTCGAATTTCCAGCACATACGACAACAATTTTGACAGTTGCATTTGGAAATTCCGTGGAACTCGCCGGCGAGATAAAGTTAATTGAGTTATTTTGGCCCTGACAGTTGATTAGTTTGGGGCACCAATCCCCAAGCCTGGCCATGGCACACGGCGCGACTTGGATAAGTGGAAAATTATTATTCAAGTTGCCCCATTAGGCTGCTCCTTGGCCTTTGTGGCAAGAGACCCCCACGCATCCACGAACCCAACGCGAATTTTATGCAAATTTATTTGACTCTGTGGCATGCCCTTGCTGAGAGTGGTGTTGTTAAGGTGAATGGTTTGCAAAAGGTTTAATCTTGAATTACTGAATTTGCCACAATAGAGCCTGAACTTTGAACGGTTAAGTGATCCAGTAAATAACTGAAAATTCAATTTAAAAATTCTGTAAAAATATTATCCACTCTTAGTTCTTAAAATAGTAACTAGTTTTAAAGGGCATTGCAGGATGCGGTGAAAGCTAAGTTTCCTTTCCTGAAGCATATGCAAAAGACTTTCCCAGCGATCTGGCGGGCAGGATAAAAGATTCAATTACAGAGATCCGTGTGACTTCGCGTCGAGTAGGCACAACATGTAAACAACAAAACACAGGAGTTACGCAAAAGGCAGAAACCCATCAAAATGATGGATGACACTTTGATGGTGTGCTGCTCCTGCACTTCAGGAAACCGCAATTGGCAAACGCCAGCTGCGCAAAAAATCAAAAAATAAATTAAAAATCAACAAACAGTAGTCAAGACGATCGATGTCAATGAATCTGAGATGCATGCAAATGCGAGCTCACCGATGCCAATTGTCTTGGATTCGCATTCGCAAAAGAAAATAGGCATCTTCGTTACGCATCGAGTTCAAATGTCACACGATCGATCCCCGATTTGAAACGAATGACGGGTGGTAGTTTCCCTCCCTCCTGCGATGCTTTTCTTTCTTTGATTTTCGCCACGGTTGCAATTCGCCTTTGTTGGGCAATGAAACTCAATCTTTGAATACACTTCTCCGCCGTATTTGCATATAGATCGCTCCCAAGATCGCGTACTCACACTTGATTGGTTTTGAATGGTCATAGGAATCAATGCAAATTTCGTACTGGGGGTAAAGCGATACTTTATTGAATTGTTAGTTAGGATTGCTCTTTTTTGCGATCCTCGGTAGGAGCTCTATGATCTTTTGGGCGAAAATGTCATCTGATTTAGGGCCATTGCTCATTTCTTGGGGGGAAAACCACTAACGACATTTTAAGTGATCGCAAATATGATAGCAGAGATCTTTATAGTATTTGGATTTCGTGATTGAGATAGAAATGGCATGAAAACTTTGAGTGATCGTTGAGAGGGATCTTAAAATGTATAGGTTTTTTTTTATAGATATTATTAAGTAACTCGTGATTCTTTTAAAATGCATGTATTTTCAATACTTATGTATTGGTAGGATGTTTTAATAAAGGAGCGTCACACATCAATAAAATTTCCCACCTAAATAGTAACATATCCTATACATACAGTAAATGGGATTATTATTAATTGCTTGTAACCTTTTACTCGGCTTAAAGCTTCAGAAGATCCTTGGAAATTCTATACAATGCAATCAAATTTAATTTTTACTCCTTTCAAAATCTCAAAGTACATCATAATTCCCTCTTTGGCGCCTTTTTTCGAGGACAAAATGTCGATTTCTTATTTTCGCTTTGCATGTTATTGCAATTACGAATTCATTGTTCGCATTCGAATGCAAAAATCAAACCCCTTGCCGGTTCTCAGACTGATCTGCTCTACTTTGAGGCTGAGCCAAAGTCTGATGCCAATAAATAAACAACAAAGGAGTTAAACTCAACTCTTCCTCTCATGGCGCGACCTTTCCCAAAAAATCTTAGGAGGATAGAATTGACAATTACATGCTTGCAAATTTTTTGTTCGCAACCTTTCGAACTCAATTATTTCAGACCTTTTGATCCGATCGAAAGGGCAAGAGCAGCGATCGAAGATCAGCGAGCGCAAAACTCAATCAGTCGGCCTCGACTCGACCCCAACCCCGTTGTCATTCTTGTATTTTATTCGCAAATGCAAAAAGGTGCGTGACCCTTTTTTCCTTTTCATTATTATTTTTGTCAACTGCGCAGGTGAGGTTGCCTTTGCCGAACATCTTTGGAGGGGTTGCCCCGAACCAGGCGCATCGATTTGATTTTGTTCGAATGTGAAAAAAGGGTTCGCGACCCGCGACCTTTTTCTTACAATTGGTTCCTTAACGAAGGCGAATTTCGCAACTTTCTTTAATTTCGTTTGACATTTTGTCGTAGAATTTCTGGGTTATTGTGTCTGTTCTGGAAATAGTTTTGAATTCGATTTGGATCTCATAAATCATTTTTTGAAAAATCATTGTAATCGGTTTCGATCGAAAGTATTAAGAAAATTCCAAAGTTATCTGGACCAAGTTAGTTATACTTTGTATTTCAGAAAAGAAAACATTTCTTTATTATTATTAGTATGTGTAATACTATTCTACTGCTACAACTATTTTTTGTAAAGGTTAAAAATAGTTTGACTTATAAAACCTGGACAGCATATACATAAAACGGCATTTATGGTCAATTTAGCAAATCGCATTTTACACCATTTTTATTGAAAAGTGCTTCATTTTAAAATAATAAATAAAATGTCAATCAATTTTTTTTTGTATATAGATCTTGATTATATAGATGTTTATAGATCTAATAAGTTCCAATGTTGTAAAAGTTACTAATCTATAGTAACTAGTATAAATATTTACTAACTATATATTCTAACTCAAATTAATTGGTATCGGATGTTAATTTATATCTGAAAAGTATAAAAAGTAAATTATATAAATTTATATAAAATGACAAACTTATTGGCATGTATTATATAAAAGAGAATTTATTATTTTTGTAAAGAATACATTGTCATTGATACCTGGCGAATAGATCTAGACAAGTGAGGCTGATATTTATGAAATACACATAAATTAAGAATTTACTCATAATAATATTCTTTGGATACCTAATTAATAATGAAATGGTAAAACACTTTGAAGATTTATATATAGAATATTTGAATTATATTAGCATCGTGCGAATTTGATTCGTATTTATCCGGGTTCTATTTACATATATCTTTCCGAATAATCGGTGGCTCAGCAAGGCAGAAATTCCCACAATTTGCATGCGGCTTCTAATTATACAAATCGCCGCTTAGCTGCGGTCATTTAAATCCGGCCATGGCTAACTTGCCCTGTCCCGGCGATCCTATCTGCGGGATCTGTCGCTGGGCTGATAAGTGAAAGCCGGCTTAGGGAGCGGCTTACTCCTTCCTGTTGTTGTCTTTGCGGCAGGAACACCAGCTGGACTGGAATCGAGCCTGGGAAAGTCCGATGCGTGCTTCAGGTGTTTCTCCCTCGGTGTCCCGATGTCATCCTAGGACTGTACTCGCCCGGGGCTCTACCTGTTCTGTGTGGGCATTGTCTTGGCTTTAACTACCTTTTATTTGGGAAATTCCCAAAACAAATGAAAATAAAGTGCAGGGCATAACAAAAGTCAAATGGCTTCGGGGCACGGGCTCGGCCTGGAACTGGGAACTGTGCGCAGCTCGGGGAGATCGGAGATCGCAGAGCTGCGACCCGGGATCCGGACGAGATCAGTTACCACCACTGAGTAGGTGGCCATTGTTTGCAGTGTCTTGCGCTCCGTCTCGCTCCCTCCCGCTGGCCCCGCAAGTGATCCTCGCGCAGTGCGCATATCTCTGTCCCGCTCTCATTGTGCGTGTTTTCGTCGATCGCCTGCTACTTTTTGGTTCTTTCTTTTGTCCTTCCTCTTTCTCTTTTCAGCTTGTTCTTCTTCATGGCTCTTCTTCGTTTTCTTCTGGCGACAGACTGTCTGGCGCGTCGGCGTCAGGGTATCATGGTGTGCGTACTTGATTTCTCTTATATGTACATAGGGCTTACATAGGCAAATGTCTCCCGTCCCTCTCTGTCTCTCCCCGACTCTCCTCCTCCTGATCTGACATAATGTATCATTTATATTACGGGATTACGGATTCAGACTCGAGTGCACTTACAGAGATCCATGAGAATTGTATTTTGCTAACTATTCCCCGAGTAGAGCGGGATATTGTTTATTGTATTTCAATTGTTAACTGAAGCAAAATAAGTACAATAGTACTGGGTGAATCTCCTTATAAGATACTTCTTTGAGAGAAAAGAATGTCCTTAGTAAAAATATAATTAAACTGATATAATGGAGTATTAATTATTAAAGTCATAATACTGTATTATTTTACTTATTAATACCGTATTAGTATTTACTGAACAGCATCAGTATTTGTTAATCTGTCCGTATGTTTCGCTCGTCTTAAAAGCTATCTAATTGAAACTTTAGCAATCTTAATTCAAATCTTAAAATATTTGTATACAGTACAGGTTTAATGAATAGCATCTATAATTATATAATTTCGTTATTCAAAAGAAAATTTGAAAAGTATCTGTCTTAAAATATATTTTGGTAAAGAAATTCGGCTATAACAAGGGTATAAAAACTTCGGTTTGTTTAATATTATAGTTTTTATTATTTGAAATTTATTATTTCTCAAAATAAAGCATTCTAGAACATGATACTTCCTGAATTAATTTGGATATAATAGCAATACAAACCTTATACAAACTGTTTTTAAAATTTGGGTTATGAAGAAAATATAAAGTATATAAAGAAAATATTATTAGACAAATAAATACCTTTGTAATATGAACCTGATTTATTATTTATTTCTCAGATTCAAAAGGTTAATATCAAAAACCAAAGACAGTCGGTAATTTTCATTGTCATTGCAGTTAAACTTCAAAGGGACTTGTACATACATTCATATTAGTTTTCCATTATCTTGGTTTCCCTTCAATCAGTGGCACTTTTAGCATGTCAACCTCGATAAAGTGAACGTCTTTTGAATTGTAACCATTCCGCCATTGTGATCAAGCTGAATATTTCCTTTCACACTCTTTTACGAGTCGGGGGACTTTATAGAGCTCTATAATGTGAAGCGAGGTTCTACCCTTACAGCTTCGCCAGGCAGTGGCCTATTGACGGTGGATCCTTTTGTCTCTGGCCCTGGCTATCAAACCAAATGACACTCCAATTTGGAGAGGCATTTCCACATTAATAAGCAGCAACACATTGGGCATAAAGGCAGCAAAATAAATGTCCATAATGGAAGAATGTGAACAGAAAGATGAAACAGAGGGACGTGAATAGAAGACGCGGAGAAGTCGTTTCTCCCAGTGTCTCCCGGCGAGTCCCAGTGTCTCCCTTGTTCCCCTGTTTGTCACACACTGTTCTACGAAAAGCGTGTGGCCAACAATGGGATCGGATGGGATCGGCTCGGATCGCATGGATCGCTCGGATCGTTTCGGATCCGATCCGTGGCAGACGCATAAACTATGATCTGTGGACAATGGCCAGGGCCGCATGGACTTCCTTTCCTCCAGAGGCGCAGGGAGTGGGAGTCGGGAAACCTACCTGCCACCCGATGGTTCATTGTTGGGCGATCGCCGTCGCCAGCATGTCTGGCAAGATCAGCAGTTCGGGCCAACAATGGGCCCTGCTCCGTAGATTAGTATAGAATTGCTGAGATCATTCTGAAATTTCATTTCGTTTCATTTCATTCATGGCATAATCTATTTTCTTTTAAATGTTTTATGTGCACTCGGTCTCTGTTTCGGTGTCTGTCTGGCTGGTTGAATGGGCCCTGGAGTGGCGACAAACTGTCTGGCAGGATCCCGAGACCAACTGGTGCGAGTCACCTTGTGGGCCTCGCCTCCTCGGCTTGTTAAACGATTTGTGTCTCGGAATCATGACAATTCACCAAATAGTTTGAACTTCCCAGAGCCGATCTCAGGTGTTGCCCCTCGATCAGAGCTTACTATCGCTGCTGACAGTTACATTTTGACGCATCACCCCGCACTTGGTTCGTCGAGCTACCCTCCAGGATGCGACCCTATGAGTGGAAGACCCCTCCCCCGGAAACAATCGACGGGACAACCCCTCTTCAATTGCCACACAATGCCGAGTTTTAAATCCCCGAGCTTAGTATAATAAAAATTCAAACGAGCGTAAAACGCTAATCTCCGCCACAGAATGTCTGTGTATCTTTGGGCCTGCATCCGTGAGTGCGTGTATCTGCGTGTATCTATTCCATGTGCAAATTTGTTTATTGGTAAATCTGTGCAGCGATGCATTGATTGTCTACCAAATGTCAGATTAGATCAGCATGGACCATGCTCCAGAACATCCGGTCATCGACGGGAGAGCGACCTTCAGAGTGTGAGACATGGCATTGTTAGATGAGTGTCAGTCTCGATTGATTGGGTACAGTTATGCCTACTTAAAGGTGCACTGTGAGTAAATGCAGTGGTTTAATTTGGTATATTTTTCTCGAATTTATTTATGAGTATACTTATGGTATATCACATTATGATAATTATGATATTGAAAAGGCGACAACGACGAACTTCTTTTGAGTATTTCTAAATGAGATTGGTAAGTGGCGTAAGTGCCACCAAGGACTTCACGAATAGGGCTATAAAAGCTCAAACCATACCCTATATTTCGTTAAGAAATATAAAACCAAACGTTTCTCGCAGTGCTGCCCTGTTGGCTGTAAGTTGGGGTAGTCGCTCAATTAACCGATGGCAAATGCCGTCATAATGCGCACTTGGTTGCTGCTCCATATAAAAACATTAATGCTTTCCAATTCCCATTTAGTGTGGAGGAAATATCGGGGATAATAATGCCGTGGAATACAAAAAATAAGGAAAGCGAACAAAGCGAATAAAATGGGAAAAAATCTAGCGATGACTCGGCCCTCTCCCTCGCTCCCTCCTAGCTGCGCATCCCTGCCTCTCCCTCTGCCCCGAACAATAATGAAGGGCGGCAACAATAACGAGAAACAACAACAAGAGTTACACACATATTGCGCAGGATACACAAGGATATCCACAAAGTCTCGAGTAGCGGAGGGGGTTGGGGACTTATGTTTCAACATTTTCAATTGTTTCCTAATGTTTTTGTATTGCGTTTTTACCTTTTGTATCCGGGATTGTCTAATATGTCAGGATACATTATTCAGCCGACGGGGTGGGGACTCAGAGAGTTCAGAGATTACGCAATCAAGTATCGAGTATCGGATACACTTAGCCATCTGTATATCGCCAAATCTGATATGTCTAGGGCCAGGCCCTGATCCCCGCCCTCGCAGGGACGTGTGAAATTTCCGCAGAATTTTCACAGAGACCGATCGGCAGAGAGGCGAGCGCTAATCGTCCGCCTTCTCGGAAGTTGGGATTGGGTTAATTTCGGAATTTCCTTCCTCAATAAAACGGGTCACTAATAAGGCCAAACAGCCAAGGAACCTGGCCGAAAGGCATTAGCATTAGCCCGACAATGGAATGGGCCAGGCATTTAGCTTTTGTCTGCGGACACGCGACCTTCCCACCCACCCGAAAAAATGGAAATACCCACAACAGATCGCGCGACTCTCGCGTCTGTTTCTACTTAGGCTCAAATCGCTGATCTCACAGCTCCGATGGCCGATCCATCTATCCCGAAAGGGCCGAGGGCCGAGCCGTCATAAAGGTCACACTCTTTGCCTAATAACTTTAGGTCACCGAAAACGCCTCGCCGTCACTCCTACACGAAGCACTGACTGCTGATCGGTGATCACACGGCCTGGTCAAGGACGTCTGGCCTGCCAGGGATCGCGGATTTTATGGCGGGAGGCTAAAGTGGGAGGGCTCTGTTTCCGCTTGTCATCAGGCTTGCTCTGAGGGCCAGAACTAATCAAAATCGGGACACGCAATTATGTACCCTTAAAATATAAGTAAGTTAAGATATTATAATGTAGATATTTCCCAAAGATTGCTTAATAAATATATAAATGATTATAATAAATAAATGTTTGATGAATACCACATATCGTTTACTACTCATTTTACAATCTACACTTTCCTCCAAATCCCCGCTAGGTCTGTATAAAACCTGATTATTTCTGAAGAGCCACTTCTATGTTTATAACCAAATATACACGAAGAAGCTTACACTTTGCTTATGGCTTTAGGGAAAAGCAATTTCAGCTTCTGTTAAAGGTGTTCCCGACCAAGAGGCAAACCTTCCCCCGGCAAGGGTTTCAAAGATCGACTGCCCTAGCTCTTGCGTCCGATGTAATATTAATATCTAAGCAAGCATTTTTATGTATATGTGGTGTATTTTATGGACCCATTCTGTTCGGGGCAGTTGGCGTTGAGGAGAAACAATGAGGAATGCTTTATTACCCAACGGGGAGAGCACGTGCAGCCGGTAAAGCGGACAAAGAGCTGGTGACCCCGACGGCCGGGCCGATCGGGAATTGAGAATTCAAAGGAGGATGGCTAAAAAAGGCAGCCAGAAAGGGGGAGCTCACAAAAGGCGCTCGAGGAGATGCTTTTGGTGGCATTTTTGCACTGCTGCTAACAATATGAAAATTTATACGACAAGTCTGTCATATTTTTACAAACGTTATAAATCACACCTCGCAACAGTTAGCCATGGCCGGTGATGGTGATGGCTGGCCGGGGAAGGCAATGCAAATATTGCTGCAAGGCACGCGATTCTCAAGCTGGTTCACTTTTATTGCTCTTACTCTCGTCTCGTTGCAGGGTTTTATGGGTCTCATTTCAGCCTTGCGGTGGGTCTCAGTCTCAGTTCCTCGCTTCTTATGGCCCTACTTCTAGGGAATGGGCCGAGGCACGGCGCAACTTGAGCGAAAAATGCTAATTTCTGGGAGACGCAACTGAACCCCGGCACTCGGTTCCAGGCCAGGACAATTGTCATTGTCGATTGTTTGCTTGTTTTGTGCTGCGCGGTTCGCTTCAAAAGGCTGTGGAATAGAGACAGTGGATCAGCATCGGCAGGACAATCACACAAAAAGGACAATTGCGTATTTAAGATTTTAATTTTGCGTTAAAGAATTGTCTTTTTGTCAAGAGCAAATTCACAAGTAGAAAGGAGGAGAAAGAGACCGCAGAAAGTCATATTGGGAGGTCCTCGGTAGCAAGGGGACAAAGGCCAGCGTTTAGTGGTAAACGCGCACCAAAATAAACCAAGGAAAACCTTCCTTCTAAGCCACTTGTGCACGGTGGCCAGATGTTCAGTCTGGTCCTTATAGAGATTTCATTATCCCAGTTAATAATAAAGAGCCTTTGAGAGTATTGTCATTGAAGGAAACTATCACTAAATCCATTTGGAACAAGCCAAAGTGGCCTTTTTAAAATACTATAGAAATCTTAGAACCGATTTGAACAAAGAACTCTCAATTAATACCGAAACGTAATCGAACGATACAGTAAATCCGGAATATACATAAATACATTATTAACATAATTATTATAATAATTAAATGCCATATGTTTTCGATACAGTAAAGGAGATATTAAAAGTACGTTGCAAATTTAGAATTAATTTCCATGTTCTTTATGATTTATATAGAAAAAATATTAAGTAAAAACATTTATGTTCAAATTGTTCAAAATTGTTCCAGAAAATAAGGTTATAAAATATAATTAATATGAAAGTGTGAAATCTTCTTGTGTCTTTCTTGCTTTTGAAGAACTGTGTTTAGCCTCTTTGAAGCCATACTTGACATAACATCAATTAATTATATCATCCTGCCGCCCTCTCGGATATGCAATTAAAATAATTCGCCATGATTCCGCTGAACGAAAACAATTCTTAAATTTATTTGGGAACAATGCCAGGCACCTCGGCGAGTCCGATTTAAAAACGAAACGAAGCCCACTGAGCATTTAGAGCAATTAAAAGGCCTTGGCAACAGAATGTTGGCTGGGAGGAAAACAAAGCCATAAAGGCAGATATATCAGGAGGGCCCCACACATGCGGTGCTGTAATTAATTTACGCCACTTGAGTTTTGAAAACGATTTGGCAGCAGGACGATTCCAGTGGGGGATGCGAGGTGGCGCCAAGCGGAAGCGGAAATGCCAAAGCATGTGGAAACATTTGCCAATGTCGGCTCCCATGCATAAGCGTATAATTCCGACGCAATTAAGAGCTCCACGTTCAATGTGCTCTGGAGAGGATAAGTCCTCCAGCACCTCGGCGTCCCATCCTCCTTTCTGACCTTTGTTTACCTTTTGCGTTGATGATGTGGGGCTAAGAACGCGTTATTTTTACGCGTCACTCGCCCCACTAATTGAATAATTGCCAGCTGGACGAACTACAGACAGGTTTATGGGACTAAGCCGGACACCGAAAGCCAGCGTATTTATTTACATATTATCCAAAGCAAATCAGTTTTCACTAGTTGAAATTCATTGAATATTACTACGAAAATTGGGTAATAATTTTGGTGACTAAAGAGTACTTTATGTAATAAATAATCAGAGGGAAAATAAACACACACAATAATTTTATTAAACCAATTATTTATTTATTTTTGATTAAAAAGATGATCATAATTGTTTATATGTACATATGTTTATTTCCTTTCATAATTTTCGACTTTAAAACTTTAATAAAAATTTTAAATATTTGTATGCTTGGGTTTGAAAACTCTACGTTGGCAATAAAATACGAAACAGTTATATTTCTAAGAATCTTTACAAGCCATTGTCACCAACCCCTTCCCCATTTCCCCCATTAGGAAGCCTCTTAGTGCCAAAACCAAACTTCCGGTTCCACCCCATAAACATAATATAAGAGTAATTAACACGAAGTCCCAAATTGTATCAGTCCCAGCGACAACCCTCAACCAGCATAAAATCAAAGAAGGAAAAAAAGGCAGAAAAATGTCGCTACTTTTTGCGATGGTTCTGCTTTGGTCCTGCTGAAAAACCATTTATCATAGGAAGCAAACCGAACCGAACCCAATGACGGCCCATTTGCTACAGGAAGAGCATTTGGCGACTCGCACAAAGGGCCGCAGGAGCAAGGACCAAAGTGGCCGTATGATGGCAGCCAGTTTGGCCGGCAAGTATCTTGTGGATACGTTCAACGTCAGCGGGCTTTCGTCTGAGAACGCTCGAAGTATTTGGAACAATTTGACCGCAGTTGCGGCACATTTGAACCCAAATTACTTGAGATAAATGCGTACTTAATTTGCAAGACTTTTGAGTGGTGGTATCAAAATAATAATCAATGTTCCATTATCCCCGAACCGGGGACTGCGTGAAGATTATGAGCAACACGTCCCCTGCCGCATGCAAATTCCAGTCGAACCCGTTCCCTTTGGTCCTTCGGCTCCTTGGGGTTGAGGCGAACCTTCTTTGCCTTGGGCGGCAGGCAAACCCGGTCTGTGCGAAAAGTTTTGCCGGTGCGAAAATTTGGACATGTTATGTGTTTGCCAAAGTTAAATAGCTACCGGCTCAGGGGGCAAAGGTTAAACAAGGATTTGCCGTGTTTTCTTTAGCCCTGTCTACCCGGGCCCAGTCTCTATTCTCCTGGCAAGGGGTTCGCCTTTTATTCTGATTGGTCACTTATATCAGAGCCTTTGGGTTCTGAGTCCTTAATTGGAGTCTTGTAAACTGAATCAAGACATTTAAGCTAACGATAACTTAACCTTTTTAAATCTGTCTTCCCAATTTAATTAAGTACTTATTTAAAATGTCTTCTGCTTATTTTACTTTTACTTTATTTTAAAATTAAATTGGTCTAAAATGGTAAACCATTAAGTTTTTTAAACACTTTATTTATTACACTTTGATTATTTAAAACATTAAATTAAATTCAAGGGCTTTAAGTATACCTTCTCCAAACATAATTTTTAATATTTCAAGCACAAGTTCATGAGATTATACCATTAAAGTAGATAACCATCATAATGATTACAATCGCAAGTCTATTTAAATGAGATAATCCAATGACATCTAAGCATTTTTGATCCAAATCATCTTAACACAGTTGTCACAGGGATCCACTTTACTAAACTGATTTCGGCTGATTTTCCAGTTCCCTCTTGGCCAATCAAGGCGGCTCCTCTCGACCCCAACTAGAGAGATATTTTCCAATTTAATGCCTTATGTAAATCCGATTCGACTGCGATCAAGACAGGTAGGCGTGTTAGGTTCAACGGCGATCAGATCATATAAAAATCAAGTTCGGGCCACGTGAACAAAAGGAGCCCGCGACATTAAAACAAAAGTAAATCAGAGCTTAGTGTCAAAGATGTTAATTTTATGGCCGGTGCTCTCGCTACCTTTTTCGGTTCAGAAAAATATATTTTTTGTTCCCCCCGAAATTTATGCAGCCGAAAAGGGGCGCGGCAGTCCCATAAAAATTCATTTCGAACGTTACAAATCGATCGATTTGGTTTCGTTTTTTTGATGCGATCTCTTAACGGTCAGCGGTCGATCACTCCCTTTCCCTGCCGTTTTCTCCCGCATCTGCAATATTGTCAGATGTAAGGAAAAAATGGAATCGAATTCAATAGCAAAAAATGGTTGTCATTAGCATGGTTTCAATCAGTTTATTGATGATCTCACTACCAGCATTTAATGAATGGTCACCAGGATCGCAGGGAAAGCCTTGGGAAAAGTCGGTTCACTCTCACATTTGCGGGTCAGTTGTGTGGCGACCATAATGATTTTAGCTAATTAATGCTAATGATTTTAGGGATTAACTTTGGAAAAACTGCGACAGCCGGGGGAGCTATTGACAGTTGCCAAGTTCCTGTGACCTTAATCTATCCGCCATTGAAGCCAGCTCTTAACATTAATCTATCCGTAAATAAGGGCCCACTTTCAGGGCCCAATCAATCTCCAAACATTCGGTTGCATTGTCACAGTTTGTTATGTATATTATAAGATTGGTTTGAAAAGAAACCTTTCTCTAAACAAATGCGAGCAACGGTTTCACCGATCACAAAAGCACGTGCCACTTGAAGACACAAAAATACCCGAACAAAACACACAAGAGACGTTCGGGGTCCGAGCCCCAACCTGGCTCACTTTTTAATTTGACGCAATTGTTATGGCATCGATCTGAAATGAATTTCGAATTGTCAAGGGCTAAGGAACCTGAACAATTAATGTCAAAAGCTATTCGAATGCATATGTATGGATATTGGGTGCCTTAAAGCGCTTTCAAATGTCACTGAGCACGTCAGGGCACACAATCGTGATACCAAAATGGCCGTCCCAGAAAGAATATGTGAAACTATATTTCGCTACTGCCCGGGCGGCTACCGGGCTGATCCCCAGCCAAATCACAGCGGGCGGTTCCGCAATCTGATATTACTTTTGGCCTAAAGCTTTCAGCTGGGAGACAATCCTTGAGTCATCTCGCGAGGGTGCTTCAGACTGGGACCATATAAATCCTCTTTAGCTGAGGTATATTCATTCTAAACTGAAGCTTGTGTGTACTTAAATTCTAGGGCTACATTTATTAGTTATACATAGGTATATACTTGTAAGTTTCTTGCTCATGTAAAATAAAATCAAATAATGGAAACGTAGAGCTAGAGAACCTAAAGATTCTTTCTCGACAAATTATAAATTCTACAAAAAACTTAGCAGGAAAATAACCAATACTTAGAATTTCTTAAGCTTAAAATCAAAATCATTCTAATTCTAATACTTATTATACAAAGTAGAAACATCATTAAATTATTTAAATCTCTTTTAACAAAATAAACCCTCAATAGAGTATTCAGTTAATCGATGTGTCAACCTAAACTCATTTTCTGTCTTCCCGGCAAAAGCTTAAATTTGGTTTTTAATTGGCTTTTGTTATGGGAGCATTGTTGTTGCCTGGCTTGGCCTCAAGTCGGGATTTTTCTTTACTTCTGATTTCGCTGAGAACGAAAAGCAATTCATCATAATTCATTATAAATATTTTTGACATTTTTCGAGCCTCGTCGATGCAGTGTTGTGGAAACTAATAAAGATGTCATTGGCCAGAAGAGACAATCGGACCGAGAGACACAAACACAATCCTAAACGGGTAGACTGCGATCTATGTGTGAGCCATAAAAATGGTTTATATCCATGGTTACGCCGAGGGCAATTCATAATTTTCATAATTTACGCTTTGTTTGCCAAAACATTTGGCGCCTTAAAGAAAAATTTTCCAGCGAATGGTAGTGGAAAATGGGCTGGTAATGGGGTGTGTTTTCCTCTCCAGGAACCACAGAGGTTTCATCTTCAATAAGTCAAATTTATGACTCCTCTACCTACTCCATAAATCATAGAAATTCCTGTGCCCCAGTGCAGGAGAATATTTCAGAAATTCATAATTAATTTTTAATGCTTGACTGCATTCAGTACACCTCTTTATCGTCCCTCTCCCTCTCCATCTTGATTTTACTGACTCTCTTTTTTACATTTTTGATTTATAATTCTTGCGTTTTCCGTTTTTTGTACTCGGCCATTCACTTGAAATGTTTTCGAGTGCATTTCAGGCGCAGAGTTGAAGCCGTTTAATGCCCGCGCAATATAATATTGTAATTGCAAAGTGAAATGTCATTATGTATTGCATTTTGTAGCCATTGAAGCAGCGTCAAGTGCTTCGGCCCGTTCCGGAACCGCCATGATGCACTTAAAGAAATGGTTTTTAAATTGTATGACAAGCCTAATTTCGAAATAAATAATTCAATGTAAAGCTGTTTAGGTTATTGTATTTATTGGTGTGTTATTAAACAGTTCGGATAAGCGAACATTGCGCAAATTATGAACACTCTAACCAAGAATATTTTTCCGAAATATGTAGTTAAATATAATAACATCAAAATGGGAACATATTTTAGTATTATAAAATCCCAACAAAGCTCACAAAACTTGAATCTTAAATTAAGTAACAAAAGAATACGACAAAACATTTTCGGTCAGGTGGCTAAAAATTCTTAACTCTGGAATCTGGAGCTCTGTTCTTGAAATAAAAACTTATGTGGGAAGTTTGATCTTAGTTATATGTTTACGGAACGTATAGAGAGTGGGAAATAGATGGGAAATCCCCTGCTATAAATTGAATTGAGTGAACTTGGAATTAAGTTGATTCTCTAATTATAATACTCTAATTACCTCGAGTTAGCTACAACTATTCACAATAGAAAATAAGTTAGCTACGTAGTTAACTACAAACAATAAATCTATAAATTAATTATATCTTAAAATACACAGACGATCAGCTATATAAAGAACACTCGGAGTACACGATCTTTTCTGGACGCTTTAAAAACTTTTTAAAACGTAATTTGCAGTACATTTTAAAGAACGGTATGTATAGTCCAACAATATCTGTAAATTCAGATATTATGTAAAATCAGATATTATGGGACTTAATATATACTTTTATCTACTTATTTATTTTATATTTCGAGTACCACTACATTTTATCCAGTGCACCCCTGAACTTGGTTTGAGATTTTGTGTCGAAGGTTGCGGGTTTGCCCTGCCAGCTGGTCGCCTGCCAACTAAAGTGGGCGAAAATGGCAAACTCAACTCCGCGAGCTCGAAAACCCCACCAGCCACAACACTCTGGTGCAGAAATATTGCCGTCGGCAACTCGAGTCAAGTTGGGTTAAGTCGCGACCAAACTCACATGTGTCGACTTTTAGCGGCGACTGTGCCTGCACCTCCCACCATCCCGGTGCCGTTGTTCTTTTCTTCGGCTAACTGTCAGCTGTGGCTAATTAAATGAAAGCCCGTCAAGTGCTGCAACTCTCGCTAGTGGCTCCTGGCCATGTCGTGTGCAGAAATCGTCGGAGCCTGCGCCGCCTCTTGCTGTCTTGGTGGCTGTTTTCCGCTCGCAGGGGCACATAATTGTCAAAGGTCACAAAGCTAACATGGCTAAAATGGGTGTGCTGTGTTGGCTAGTGTGTTCCTGCGTGTGGGTTTGTGGCCGACACCTCAACATAATGCTGGCAACTGGAGTTGGGGCAGGTCACATAAGCCCGGACTTTGACTAGCAAGTGTAAGAACTATACATTAAATTTTTAGGCCATTTAGAACGAAGAATAAACAAAAAATTATGCTATTAGCAGTATGCTATTAGCAGTAATAATACTTACTTTTTGTTCCCATTTGGCAACAAGAAAGCCAAATGTTACCCTTAAATACGTTCCTATAGCTTAACCGATTGAGTAAGCCCAATTGTCTGTCTAATTGTGCCTGCCACAGCTGGCCCCCTTCAAGTTTTCAAGGACTTTTCAGCCGCAGCCCATGAAAAAACACCACAGAATCTTTATAGAAATTCACATCCCGCAACTCACCCCCTCTGTTGCCCCTGCTCCTGGAATCAATACAGTTGCAACGGCGAAACGCGAAAAATATGTTAGTGGATAAGGACGAGAGTGTGCAAGCGACTGTGCCAGGGGCGTAGTTATAGGGGGCTTAAAAATTTGTTCAGCAAAAAAACACAAAATATTGCTAAGAACAATTTGTCATATTTCAACTATTATAATTGTCAAGGAAGCTTTTTCAGGTTTTTATTAAGTTTAGGCAATAATTACTTTGCAAAAACAAAGTAATAATTCAGAGACATTATTTTGTTAAGTGGATTAGTTTCCTTTCCGATTTTATTTATATTTTTTAAATGAAAACGAAGTTCTGAATTGTAATGCTTCACCCAGAGAAAAAATACCGCGAAAATCCGAGACCGCCGTTCTTACTTTCAAGACACATTTGGTATGTTCTTGAATATGGAACGTTTGTACCATTTGTGTCTTAATATGATACCGTTTGGTCTTAATTGTCATACAAATAAATTAAAACAATATTTTTTCATGAAAATATTCTTTAAAATTTTTTGTTGTATTTTCTTATACATTTAGAACAAATCCCCCACACAATTCCCCAAAAAAAAAAAAAAAAAGAGAAAAAATCAAAAGTCAACCCGGTATTCGAACCCATGTACTTTGGATTGGCAGTCCGATGCCTTAACCACTAGGCCAAATTTTGATACCAAATGTTCTGGGAAGAAGAAGAAACGGGATTGCGCTGTTTTTAAGAACGAATAGACACGTTTTTGGTACATTTAGAACGTTTTTTGTTCTGAGTATACTTACATACATATGTTAATATGCACTTGTTCATTGTACATACTAATGTATGTACATATGCAAGTAGTTTTATTGTTTCGCTGATAAAAATATGACAATCTAAATCACAAATGTACAAACAAGCATTAATTAAAAAAAAATTTTATTTTTATTTTAAAAAGATTAAAAAAATAAAAGAAAAGAAAAAAATTTGTCGAGATCGGGATTCGAACACGCTGCCGCCTTAGGAGTTCCAACCTATTGTCCCTTACAGTCGCTGAATGCATGTATTGTTATATCGGCGACTCAAACAATAACGCGTGCATGGTCCAATGTGTACGCTGTCCGTCTGTTAAACTCTGAGACGCGGGTTCAAACCCTGAGTGATCGTGTGTAATAAAAAATATTGTGAGTATGGTTTTTCAATATAAATTATAAATGAATTTACTACAATTAACATAATATATGAATATGTAAAGTTGATAAACAATTAAAAAAAAGGATTTAAAAAAAAAGGGATTTCATTTTTTTTTTTTTTGTATGAATGAAACCAAAATGTTGCTAAGCCTAGACCGTTTGTTCTTAAACTTAGACTGTTTGTTCTTAAATAAATGTTCTTAAAATAAGACCGTTATGTTCTTAAATGTAGAACAACGGTATTAAAAAAGTGATACCATATGTTCTTGAAAGAAGAAAAAACGTGATTGGGCTTTTTTCAAGAACGAATAGACACGTTTTTGGTACATTTAGAACGCTTTTTTTTCTGGGTGTTCCTTTACTAAGCTCATAGATCTAAAATTTACCAACACTCGTTACCCGCTATGCTTACGACATCCTCTGGAAAAATCCCGCCTCCGCCCCTGTGGTAAGCACTCCTGTTTTCACAGCCTCGACTTCACTTGGCCTCTCAATTATCGTTTTTCGGGAAATCTGACCCCGGCCCGGATTTGTACTTTTTTATGCGAACCGAAAAAATGGTGAGTTTCCTTTTCTTTTTTATAATTGTTATTTTTCGCGCACACTTGAGCCTAATGAATAAATAACATTAAACATGCTCTAATGGGCGAGCGATTTTCGTGGCGAGAGTGGCAGCGTTTTGGAAAAGGCGGGGTGGAAAACCGGGGCAAAACATTTTCATTGTGCGAAAACAGCTGAAGTGGGCCGCAGACGAAGCCGCCCACTTGAGGCCGCGGCTGCCTATGGGAACAGATTTTCCGTCCAGACTTACGAATTTATTGGGAAACCCTAGAGAACCGGGCCCAAAAGTTCAACCAAACAGTCGCAGTTGGAAATTAGTTACTGATAGTTGCCCAAAAAACACTTTGCATAATTGTCTATCAGCCACAATAGCGAACTGTCGCCATCGATTTGAAGGCATTTTGGGCCAAAACCAACGCTAATTGGCAACGCAAATTTCGATCGTCATAATCGTTGGCCAACACAATATGGAAAATTTTAAATGCAACAATCGGCAATAACAATTGGGAAGTGATGATCGACAGAGCGATGGAATATTTTAAACAAATCGAATTTGGCATGCTCTTAGCGAGGGAATATTAAAATGATAAATACACGTTAATAGAATGCTTCAAGCGAAAGGGAAAATTAAAAGATCAACCACGTTTCCGGGACAAACTTCAATAATATGGGTTTCTTAAAAAGTATAATGCTTACAAAAATTTGAAATTGAGTTCTCTTGAAACAAAATTCTTTTTAATCCGGTTTTTTTTTTTGTATTATTATTTCAAAGCAAATAATTATCAAATCGATTATTAATCGGTTGACTTAAAGTATACTAGTTAAGTATACTATTTTGATTTTGCAATAAACATTCTTAGAGAGCAAAAAATATATTTACATCAATATTTGTGTATTAAAAGTCCCTTAGCCCTAAATGTAAATCAGTACCCTCAATCAATTATGCGACTAAACGAATTCATAGCTCCATCTATGCTGACAAAAGAAGTTAACCAGAAATTAGCGCTTTTGGTAACACACCACAAAAGGCACCACACAAAAAGTCCAACAAAAGATATAGAAAATAAATTCAAATCCCCAAAATAGACACAAAAATATGCGATTTTCTGAATGAAAAATGTAGATGCTCAATGGCGACTAACAGAATGCCTACTGGCCCATTCAGGAAACCAGATCACTGATCAAATAAACAAGCCAAATTAATCGTTTAGGAAAGCGGTGAGAGGAGGCGATGGGCGCGTGTGAAAAGAATTTTACCAATTAGCGGGGCGTGTGTGTTCGAGGCTATGACCATACCGCAAAAGCTAAAACACACTCCGCCCCTTCGGCCACTGGATGATTTCGATGAGGCCCGCGATAGACCCACGGAATTAGCTTGAGAAGCCGAGCAACTGATGGCCCGGCTCAGATAAGTGCAGCTGAAACCCGGACTCTCTCAAGTGGCCGGCAATTAGGGGTTGCAGTGAAGAGCCGGATTCCGGAAATCATCCTCGAACAAACGACTCGCGCCCCAAATCAAAAAACGAAATAAAAACGCAACAAAGTGTAAATAAATTTATTAAGGCTATACTTGGCTAGGGGTTAAAAAAACATAAAGAATCGGAGCACAAAGGCGGAACACATTGGACTGAAAGCGCAGTTTTCGCACCATTTGAGCAATAGAACAGAAATGAAACAAACACAAATAGCGATCATGGAGCAGACAATGGCAACTTGTTTTGTAATCGCAATTGTTTCGATTTAATTGTACTTCTTTGCTATTATTTATCTCTTTTTTTACCCGTGGAAATGCGTAACGGCGGCAACAGGCGGGCCTCGAAAAAACCCTCATCGACCGCGTTGTAAGCGGTACACCTATACTGAAATGCCCATGTAGACACACCTGTGCAATCGCCAGTTGCTGCTCCATTCCATTCCGATCGAGTGACGCAGTTGCTCTTACCCATTTTTTCTGTTTACCCGCCTCATTGCGTAATACTCCCAACAGAAGCTGAAGCCCCTACAGAAGTTAACCCAAGAACCACTTTGATCCAGTTATCGCCAAGGCAATTTGGTAATTTCCTGCACATGAACCACTCAAAGGATTTTGATGAATTGAAATAAAAGTTAATGGAGGTTTCAAGGTTTTAAATAATCAAAAGGAGGCCTGAGTCTAAGACTGAAACACACCTGGGGTTTTTTAAAATTATCCATAAAGTGTGCTTAGGTAATAATAAACGTTGTCTTTTTACTATTAATTGTTTAATGAAAGTTGTAGTCGCCTTTAGTACTAGTTTCAACTGGAATTTCCTAACAAATTTGAGCATTGACATGTGTTTTCATTAACTTTCGTCAGTGGATTAAGCCAATATTTAGAACGCAAAAAAAAAAAAAAAATTTAAGAATGATATTCAAAATAAAAAAAACTAACCTAACCAAATAGAAAACTCCCAACAAAATGTGATAAATGCCTCTTACTTTAAAGATAAACTTTAAGTCATTTCAACCATATGAAATGAACACTTTATGAAAGAATTTTGTATCTATACATTGGGCATATTCTAGCCATTCAGACCAATTCGCACTTCGTCGAATTAAAATTTGCGTTGTATAACCTTTGCCATAGTAACAATTTAAGCGTCCGCTAATTGGTTTACACGCCCCAATAAGCAACAATCCTTTATGTCACAGGTACAGCTTTATATTTACAGTGGCGGCTGAAATTATAGCAGTAAAGAAATGGATAGAAAAAACAAGCTGTTTCCCATTGTCTTTGAGTTCCTTGTATATTTTAATGTTCAAGGTAGAACCCGTTTATTTTCCAGCTCGTTTTCTTACCACATTTCTTGACTCGTACTTCCTTCCATAGAATAATTAAAAAGGAGGTCTTATTTAAATAGATTATTGTAAAAGTCAATTCATTTATTGATCCGTAGAAACAATGATAGTTTTCTTTGACTATTATTTTCTCTATTTTTTTCTCTATACTACTCTATACTATTATTTTCTCTATATGTATGTGTACCACCTACAGTACTCATACTTCGTATATTCGAAATTCAGCGAAAAATGTCTCGCCAAAAGTTTGCATTTCTCTCAATTTTTTCGCATGCGAGTCCCACTCGATTGAATACGATGCCATATCAAAGCCTTTTTCGGCTGTGACAGCAGTTGCCGAATGGCTGCTCCTTGCCAGGCCGCTGCTCCTTTTTGTGACAGTTTCGAGTCCTTTTGTAAAAGTTTTTCAGCAACCAGTAGACGCAGTGCACTAAAGAGAAAAATAAAATAGGAGATATTTTAGAAAATATATTTTTTTGAATATATTTTTCAAAGAAATTAGGCAAACAAACTAAATTTATAGTTACAAAAAAGAACAAGTAATTTTTTCTAAGTTTAATATTTAATATACAAGTAAGTAACTTCGGTGATGCATTTTATGTTTTTATTTCTTTAATCACCAGAATTTTCCAAAGTGCAGAATGTGCATTTCAGTGGACAGCAGAAATTCGGAGATCCCTGTGACGTTGCGTAACCCGAGACCGGACAGAAGCAATGTTTTGTCTAATAAATTCCGAAACACTACACTTCCGTCACATCATAAATCAAGCAAAATATATATACTTGGGGAGGGAGGGGGAGAGCCTATAGCGATATCGGATCCGCTGCTACCCTCATGCCCGACGACGCCGATGATGGGCACGAAGAATTAACGTAATTATGTTCGCAGCAGAGTTTGCGCCATAGAATTCGCAATGGTATCGAGCGTAAACAAAAACAAAATCAAACAATAAACATGCCAAATCAAACGAAATGCAGCGGAGAGCCGAGCAGAACACCTTTTCCCCTGGACATCGAACATAATGAACCCTAATGATATCGAACAGGGGCACCCGGGCAGCTGCCTGGAGTGGGGTGTCGAGGGTTTCTGGACCATAGGTAGCCCGGATCGGGCACTCGTGCTAAGCAACAAAACCAATCGAGTGTTAAGCGGAGCTACGAATTACAAAGTCAAACTACAAATGGCCCAAAACAAACAGATCGAAACTACTCCCATTGTAGGGGCTCATTTGCATATAAGAGCAGAGAACGACTAATAACGATAGAGAGCAGTGCCTCGACTATGTGATGCCCAGCAAGAGTTTCCTTACTCAATAATTGTACAGTCCAGACTGAGTTCCGTTGAAAAGAGGCGATGTATCTACACAAACCAATCTAAAATGATGGTAAAATAAAGTAAGTAAGTGTTTAATATTTTTTATTTTTTAATATGAAAGTTTAAAGATCATATATTATTCTTGTATCATTTGAATGTAAGTGAATAGGGTCTATCTGAAACTCTTTACGTTGTAGCGAACTAGATTTTAACAATTTTTTACTTAGCAATTTGAAACACTTTTATGGTGTATTTCCTAAATTCTAATAAGGTATTGAAGGATAATTAACTGGAATACAAATTTAATTCTTTCTTTGAATCACACATTGTTGTACATACAATCTGTAGTGCGACAGGTTAAGGTAAGATTAATTTAAACCTATACTAGTCTTAAAAATATGTTTGAAGCCTATTCTCTTTCGTACGTTGAAGTCACTACTATATACCCTTCTCCTCAAATGCTACTCGATATCAAATCTCTGAACTGCAGTTGCAAGATCCAGTTGACGCTTCCACAGTCGATTGGCAGCCAATCGGGCCTGTTGCTCCTCTGTTTGCCATCGTTTAGTGGCCGGCAGTCAAGTCAAATAATATGGCTTATATCGGACAGATCCACACAGTAGTTGGCCCTTGTAGGAGTCGTGAGCTGGGTCCATCGCAAACTATTGTTAATTGATTTGTACACACGCGGACAGCGTTGTTCTCTTCTCGACTATTAACTGGAATTTGTCGCTTCGCTTTTTGTCTGACGGTTCAGTCATCTCTGTAATTAACATTGGGCCAAGTCGCCAAGGCTCGACAGGATTCTGTCAATTGGTTTTGTCGCGACTTTGTTTGGCCTCTGGGGAGACAGCTTCCCGCTTCCCGGTAATAACAGGGTTCGGTGACAGGAGTGCAAAGACAGTGGAAAAATGCCAACACGGTCTGAACAAATATTTGAATCCTTTTTGGGACTCTTCAGGGGGAATCCTTGTACTGCTCATTTGAATTTTAAAAGTACATTGTTTAAATTGAATTTGATTGTTAATTGAATTTTATTTAGCAAAGCAACTCAACATTCTTACGAAATATATTAATTCGTTCAAGGTAGTAAACAATGGGAGTCGCCAGATATATCCATTAGCAACGTATACAGAAGGTTGTATAATCATGTGATTATAATAAGACTCATGCAGTAAACACTGAAATATTTATATACTTTTATTTTAAGAAATATGACTGGTAAGACTGTTTTTAAATTTCGAAAATACATTTGTGTACTTATGATGAAACATTAAAGATAAAGAAATAAAGGTACCTGAATGTCGTACATGCATTTTGGGTTTTAAGCATAATTTAACCCTGAATGTAGAGCAAGGTGCTGCCTTAAAAATTACCTTTTCTAAAACAATCATCGTGGCAATCCAGTGTGGGCTTTGAACCCATGCATAGACTATTGATTTTATGTGCAGTGCATCACGTTTTCTCACACTTTCAGCGTATAAATCGAACGTATCTGGAATCCGTTTTGCAAGCCAAAAACATCCATTCATAGGAATCAGTAGTTCGACATAGATGACCAAAGCAAACTGGGTCACTCGCTGGCCAAACCTTCCGTTTGGCTCTTTACATAATTATTGGAACGTAACATTTGTCACACAAACCGCCAGAGAATGGAGTCGGCTCGGGGCGAAAGTGTTTGGCCCAACCCAACAGAACCGGACAATCCCAAACCCATTCCCATTTCCATTCCCAAAACCCCACCTAATGCTGGGCCAAGTAAAATTGCGTGCCAAACTGCAACCAGCTATGGCTATCTGCCCGTTTTTTGACTCGGTTTGCTGTTCTATAATTTGTAATGACAAAATGCAATTAATTGCAGGGATTGTCCGGGCGATGGGCTCTGCGAGATTAAAACTAATTACGACTCTGGATTTTTTTTCACAGATCTTGTGTCCGATTTTGGTCCAAAGAAATCGCATGACTCGCCGCTGTTGTTTATTACTTCATTAAATCCGCATTAATACCGCTCTTCACTTGCTATTCGATTTGTTTAAATCAATAATGAAAACAAGCAACAACAATGAGCTTTTCGGGCCGAGAAAAAGGCCAAATCAAAACAGAAAATCGAACAAGCCCGGCATGGCGGTATAGGAACCAATCCCATCCCATCGGAGCCGACGTTCCGATCCCAAGCGAGGGGCTTCCACCAGACAATGCCGATAAATTAGAAAATAATGCGCACCCATTGTCCGCGGGCTTTGTTTCATTTAAGCGCTTTTGTTGTTTGCGTTTTGTTATTATTGTGGGCCCCAGCTCAGCCCCGATGACCCCCCGCCTCATGACCCCGCTCCCAGATCCTACCGCGGTGTTGACTGGTGGGAAAGAGCGTTGGGCAGACCTTGCCCTGGATACCCTCCCCCTCAGCTTGAGGAATTGCGTTCATAGGTTATAATTTCTTTTTAAAAAAAACCGACGAATTTAGAAATAATTTTAAAATATATAAATGCTTGTGGTGATTTTCTTACCACTTGCAAGCTTTACTAAGTGAAATATAATATTTATTTAGGTGTGTAGTTGTGTTAAGAGGAACACTCTTTTCCCGAAAATAATATGTTTGATTTTGTAAATGACTTAAGAAAAACAATTCTTTCAATTTAGGTACCTACATTTATCCATTAAACATATTTTATATTAAAAGTGTACGATAGTCAGTGTCAAGTTCAAGTATTTAAAAACAAAAACCAGATTACAGTTGTAAACATAACCTCTTAAAAGATAATTCCAAAGAGTATCCCCTCTTTTCCATTAACAAAATATATATCTTCCATAATTCATTTTCGTTATTCCGCCTTGTATTTAGTCTCTCTGTCCGCCTGTGTTTTTGCTACACGTTTCTCAACTCTTTTCAACTTTTGTTGAATGAAGCTGATTACTCAAATTTGGTTTTGTTTGCGATTCGTCAAGGTGTTGATGAGTTGAGCAGACCCGACCCCCCAACCGCTCCGCGCCGTTGCCAAAAAATTGTTATTAAATGTGATTAGTGTCCGAGAAGAAAGAGAGCACAATTCCGTTGGCCCAAGTGTATTCTCCGGGGCTACAGTTATAATCCTAAGCTATTGGCAGTTAGCAGACGCGGGGCCCGGCCATCTGGTGGCGTTTAACCCATTGAGCCGATCGGACAAGTCCAACAATGGGCGAAATGCAGTTATCAAAGTAAAGATTGTTTTTCTATTTTCTATTTCTGTGTCTATTTTTGTTTCGGTCGCTGTTTCCGATGCTGTCTCCTGCTCTTAGCGACGATTTGCTTTCTTTTCTGGCCCGGCTTTCTTCTGGGCCCTATAGTCGCTTCGACATCGGGCAGATGGCGCATGGATGGATGGGATGCGACCATTGTGAGCCGACGGACCATTGTCCTGCCCATCCCCATCCCCAGTCTTCCCTTCCTGTTCCTGGTCCCGGTGTACGGGTTATTTGTTTGTCCGGGAGCCTGCATTTCCGCTCGTTGTTTGCCAAAAATGTAAACAGTTTGCGTTTACATTCTCTGCGTAATCGGCTGCCTAATCCCCCCGCCCGCCGGCTAGTAAGCGTTATGTAATCGCATGTCGGGCCACATCGAGGAGTTAATTATGTCATAATAGAGGCCGGGAACCCAACTCGTTAGGTCCTCCGACTCGTCATCTGTTTGCCCTGTGCCAAGCTGCACCCTCAACTCCGTTTTTCCTTTGGAGCCCTGCAACTCCTCTTTTGTGCCGGGACACGGGACAAATCAATGCGCTAGCCAAGCCAGCATTAAGCCATTTCCCATTAAGGACTTTACCGGAATGGGTAATAATTGTTAGTTGCCTTTGTTGGTTCCGCTATTTGTTGTAGGGATTTTGTTATTTGTTGCTACCAATTGGGCTAATCTGCAAGTTTATTATTGTTAACGAGGTAATAGATGTTGAAAGAACTGTAAATACTTTTCATGAGGTTACCAGTAATCACCTATTGATTATGAATTCTATTATTAATATTATTTATACAATTATTAATTTTCTTTGAAATCAAGTTAACGCTATGAGGGTAAGCGTAAGGCTACCCCTCTTTTAAAGATACAATTGTATTTTACCTATTTCTATATTAATAAATGCAATGTCTAAAAGAAGTACATGTATTTTAATTTAATTTTTTTTTACAATTTTAAAGGATTCTCAGCTCGCTGCTCTTCCGTCTGAAGTGCGAAATTTTCACAGCCTTCCCTAAAACACTCTTCAAAAATTTCCACCCGAGTGCCCACTTTCATCATTCGGCGCCCATTTATCATAATCAGTGGCCATTGAGAAACACCACGGCAGAAGTGACAAATTTTAAACAAATTAATAAAAAATATTAAAAACCAGCCACGAAAGACACCCGCAACAGGCCACAAATCAAAGGCAGGCTTCAGGCCAGACGAGAGGGCCTCGGAACATGCTAATAAAACACAAATTGACGATAAAATTATTACAAATTTATGCAAATATTTGCGTGGCAGGGGAGGGCTGAAGTAACCGGCCTAGCACCCTGGCCTGGCCTAAGCAAATTAATGGGCAAACACTTGAGCCTGAAGCTGACTGTGAATCCGCATCCGAATCCGAGTCCGAGATGCACCGGCGATGGGTCACATGGATCTGGTGGTGGTTTCCGTACTCGTCGAGCCCATGATTCGGGCAATAATTTATACGCCAATGCGCACGCGATGTGCGATGTCCTGCTGCGCGTAAACAGGAAACAAATTACGCTCGAGAGCAGTTATGAAATGCCATAAAGACTCCCGGATCTCCCGGATCTGCTGCTCCTGTGCCTCGACTCTGGCTCCTTCCGCTGCTCCCGCTGTTGTTGTTGTCCTCGTCTCACTGGACAGGAACAATACTGCATTAGGCAGCCGCAAGGATGGATCATATCCATATACACTGAACATTAAACTTACAGAAATTTCAATTTAAAAAGTGCTCGTTGTGTATTTCATGTATTTTAAATACGACTAAGTTGTATCTTTTTTTATTTGTAACATTTTAGTCAGAAGTTTACCTTGCAGTAAAGGATTTATTTCTTGCAGTATAAAGTATAAAACAATATCGTAAGTATAGTGAAATTTAGTTTACAATTATCTAAATTGAGAAGAAATATTTGTTTCAATGCAACCTTCTCCCTTTTCAGAATTTATTAAAGTTCTGAATAACCAATTTTCCCAAAATTAAAATGAAATAAGGCAACAACTTTTACTGTGTAGCACAGAATAGACAATGTGGCAACGTCCCGGGGTTTAATTCCAATCCCTGTCCCTTCATGCGCGCCCCTGCTCCAAGCTCTCCTGACACGTGGTGAGGAGAGCGGCCAGGAGCACAGGACGGAAGTTTTCCACTCGGCTCGCGTCATAAAAATCCTTTCAGTTCGCTGGCCCATTGTCATGCGAACGCTGGACGCCCGCCAAGAGTTTCAAATAATATAGAAGAAGAGCCCTGGGATCAATTGATAAAATGTTAACAAGTATAAATATTCCCATAAATAATTACGAAAAAACGTGAGCTCTACTGGTAACTGAGACACATAATAGTCGGCTTTGAGGAGGAAAAATAAGGGTTTTTAAAAAGGAATTAAAGGCTAATTGATGGCATCAAAGAATAGTATGTTTAAAGCGCATTCAGAGCAGGAAGTACAGGAAGCTTTTCAAGTATAAAGTTGATATAGAAACCAAATTGTATATATTTACTTGTATGTAAAGATGTATCTTCGTTGCATAATCTTTTTAATGAGCTTTTAAGAGAGCTAGGAAAACGTATTTTAGATAAATCAAAGACCAAATTATTGAATTTATAAAAAAAATATATATTTTCAGTGTAAATTCTTTAAAAGTTGGACTTAGAGAGGGAGACGATGTTTTCAAACATGTTGAAGATATATTGTAATATTTGTTGCATTTAAAATCAGTTACCTAATCCAACTTTTTGGAGTATTATCATATCTCACAGCTTATTTGCGTGCTAATGACTATTATCCTTTTGTCCGACATTCACCCTTTTTTGCTAATTATGTGTAATGTATGTGTGATTTTTCAATTCACAGACCGCGATCATCAACTCTCCAGCTCATCAAGCTCACATGCAGGGCGTAAGTGTTTTGGCACTCGACGCGGAGCGTCCAGCTCGGAACACAGAACACTGAAGACAGGAGGACGGAGCACGGAGCTCATCAATCGCTGTCGCTTCTGGAGGGTTGGCCGGGAGAGCGAGGCAGACCACAAATTTGTCGCCCGGTCGGGGCGCAATATGCCGAACATTCTGCTTTGACAAATGCCTCGCACCTAATCAAATTTGATACAACTGAATGAGCCCCGAACAGCCGCCGTTTATGCAAATGTTTTCGCCGGTAGGTCCTGTTCTGCCGCCACTCCAGTTGCAGCAATCAGTTGTCAAGTTGCGGCTGGTTGCGAATTTATCATCATTTAATTTCCATTTGGCGTTCGTGCCAAATGTTAATGACGCTGTTGAGTTGACAACAACTCGACGCGACTTCACTCGAGGCAAATCAGCGTTATCCTTGCACTTACGACTGCAATTTCCTTGCTGCTTTGACGCCCTGTGCTCGCTGACAAATTATGTCCCAGTTGGCATCGCGCATACGCCCCGTGGGACGTGGGACGTTGGAAGCCCGCTTTCGCCGTCGCTGCTCATTTGCCTAAGTGCGCCGTGCTTTTTGTGCGGTGGAGGCTTTTAATTAATTGTTAGCCTGCGACTTATTGACGGTCTGGTTGGCTGGTTAGCGCCGCAGGAGGAGCGCAGGGAGGCAGCGGTGGCGGTGGACGGGAAACCGTCGCAGTGGAAGCAGAAAAAATGTCAAACTAGCACTTAAAAAGCCGCCACGCTTTGCTACTTGTCAACCACGCGCCACAGTCGCAGTGGCATACAGCTCTTGCCAAAGCCACTGCTGTAGCCACCCTCGACAATATGCTTCACGTCCAGACGGTACGGCATGGGAATGGGGAGGGGTTGGGGTTGGAACTGGAATTGGGGTTTTGTGGCAGCTCGTGGGTGGTGCTTCAGGGAGTGGAAGCGGGTAGTCGTTCTCGATTTTGAATGAAATATGAGACAGGACACTAGGCAGCAAAGTTTAAATAAAGTTTTCCAACTTTATAGTATGAAATGCATACAAGAATATAAAACAAAATGTAAGAAAACGACATTACTATAAGAAGAAGCTTGAGATATACATACCAAAATCTATAAACTTTTATTAGTATTATTATTACTATTAAAGTATCAATGATTTTACTATCTCTATTAGTCATTAAGATTAATTTGTTGTACTCTTTTCTTTAACCTTCTTTCCATTTAAAGTTAATTGAAGTAAAACATTTCTATTACCTTTTTTCTCCACCTTTCAATTTTATTTACGAGTGGAATATTATTTTTATATAATTATATAATATGTAGAGTTACCTCTAGAAGTTTTAAGCCTTTAAAGTTCTTTGTTAGTCCCCAGACCTGTAGCACAGTGTGGCCCGATAAGCAACCCTGTTAGGCCGTTGCAAATATGAAACAGTTGACAAAAAGCCACCACCCACAAATTAGGCTGCACAACCAGTAACACAACAGGGGGAAAGGGTAGCCAAAACAGGGCGGAGAGTGGGTGTAGGGAGGAATTGACAGGCGACAGACATCGCCGCCATGTTGCGGATACATCCAGGGATGGGACAGATATATAGGGAACCAAGGGAGCAGACGGACAACAGCTTGACCCCTTCGCAGGCCGATCTTGCATAGAGTTAATGGTTTAGGGCCAATAAACTGGACCTTCCGCGTAAGAACGGTATTTGGAAAAGTGAAATGCTGGAAAATGAGGCTAGGAGTCGGCTGCCGACGAGGTCGTCGCAATCATTTTGCCGGCAAATTGTATCACCGTTATGCTAATCCGTCTGGTCCTTTGTCGCTAATCCCCCGGATTAGCGAGCGCATCTTTCGCCTAAAAAAGCGAACAAAAACAGCAAGGATTTTTGGGAAAACGCGAAGGAAATCAAGAGTCCGTCGCCGTCGCTAATCCGGGTCTTAGTTGCCTCAGGTAGCCGAGCGGTCCACGAGAAGCAGCAACAACAACCCAAACACTCGCCGATAGATGCATAAAAATCTCGCGACATTTTGCACACTCCTTTCTGCGGACCGGACGCTAATCCCCGGCCATAAAGTCGTAAAAAAATCGAAGCACCGGGGCTGCAAATTATATTTGTATACAGACATGACCAAATGGGTAGGGAGTAGGAGGCGTAGGCGAGTCGGGCCATAAAATGTTTTCGACAATCCTTAAAAACCCAACGAGTTGAAGTGGAATTTCAATTATTTGACGGGGATCTGGGCGATCATTTCCCCGGTGAAAGGGGGAACTACGGCTGAGGAGGCGTGAGATGGCTCTAATGTTTAATCATGGCTTAAAAGTGTAACTGGATTAGGCTTTAATCACTTCCGCTTGGGTTCAGTGTGCAAAGAAAAATGTATATTTATTCGTATGACAATTTTTACTTTATTTGTAAATAATTTAAATTTGTTGAATATTTAGGTAATGATAATATTATAATTACATATAATTATAGAACTATAAAAGTACAGATTTTTGTTGAACTAATTGTCTGATCACTTCCAAGAAAAATAGTCCTTATTCTGATATATAAACTATTTGCAAAAGAAAGTAGACTGTAAGACAAAGAGGGCTAAATCGGATCGGCTGGTGATACTGATAAAAAATAAATGCATTTTAATAGGATTATAAATAATAATTAGCAAGATCATTCAAATGATATATTGGTTACTATAAACAAGTGCATATAATAAACATAATATTCCCTATTTTTATTTAAATATTAATTATAAACTTACACTGGCTAGAACCATTCTCTCGCCGTCTCCCTTTACCAACTAACCCACTTTCAACTTCAGCCAGAAACTGTCCCAGAAAAGAATCCAATCTTCATATAATTATTCAGTATCACGTCAATGCTGGGTAAATATTTGTGAAATGTAGATATCGAATGAGGAATGGAGAAGCACGGTAACAACAACAGAGCAAAACAACAAAACGACCAATATCAACAATACGCATAATAACAACAATAATCAATATTTGATATTTTAACACATTTGACATACACAGGGGGAAGGGAAGGGTAGGGAAGGGCAAGGTGAATAGGAACCATCCGAACCATCCATAGAAACGGCAATCGGAGAGCTGGGGATCGCGGGAAGACAATGCAAGTGGATTTATTAATGACCGCAATTATTCTTATTATTATTACGAGAAGAAGCCAAAAATCAAAACGGAAAAACACGCGTTGATTTCTTTCGCCAGGGGATTCTGTTACACTCCGGATAGTGAGGTCTTAGAGGGCCCCCCGCTGCCCCAAAAGACGGCACACAATGCGACCCCCATCCGAAGATCGGAGAGACGACGACGACCCTTTGTTCGGACTATCGAATTCTGTCTTGGAGGCGCAAAATAAACAGCGCATTAATCAATAGAAATTAATACACAACGGCAAATAGTTGTATAATGGCAAATCAAATTTAGTTTTTTCTTCGCCTCTCAGCGGGTGGAGGCTAACCAAAAAAACAAAACCCACAAAAGTGAGTAAAATAATAGCGAAGAAACCCTGAGCAAGGTTAATTTGTTCAGTAAAAGGAGAGGAATTCAGGCTAAGATCCACACGGCAAAAGGTGAAAAGTCATTCGCATTAAGATGATGATGGCATGAGTGCTTTTCAAGAGCTTATCCGAATGACTCACTCAATCGAGTCGAGAATATTATGTTAATGGCCTTATGAATATTCAAATTGATAATGAATTTCTGTAGACACTCCTGATGTGATTGGAGAACATAAACTAATTTGGTTCAGAGTTTTATGGAAATAATCTGAAATGAGGAAAATAAAATAGCCCAACATGATAATCCAATTATGAACACACGTTTCTGAAAACCAAGTAGATCTCTATGAAGGTGAAAAGTATTCAATGTTATGTAGACCTTTACAACAAGAATGTGGAACAAATATATAATTCAAAGATATTCAAATATAGGATTTTATAGAATTTATTCCTGTTAACGTTATCTTACATCGATAAGTAAACAAATAGTTTGTTCATCCTTAAATCTTCCCTATCCTCATAACAATTATGAGAAAAGATTTTATGTAAGATCCAAATGTCCCCAGAAACCTGTAAAGTATGTATATGAAATCAAAAGACTCTTTTTAAAATTTGGTTTTCTCAGATAATTTTGTTTTTTTATTCGTTTTAAATGTCTTTGCTTCTGTTGGTTATTTATGAACCATTTTTTGCTTAGATGATAACGTTTACTTTTAATACAATTAATAATACAATAATACATTGATGTACGTTCTGTTCCTCGCGTTTCGGGCTACACTGAGACTATAACGAAATCGGCTGGGATATTTACTATTTACAATTTGAGAGGGTTACACTTTAAAACTAGAAGCTACGTTTTAAGGGGGTGCTGATGCTCGTACGACAAAAACAACAAGGAGGAGGCGCTCTCTCAATGCTTAAAACTAAATAAAATTAATTTACAATTACGGTTTGTGGTGCTGCCTTAAATCCAGTGAGTGCGCGAAATAAATTATAGCTTTAGTTTGTATATTGGCTAGGAATGATGCGTGTCTGACTTATCCCCTAGGTCCGGAGTGCGCGAAGATTGTACTAGGATCAAGCGGAGTTAAGTGTTTGGAGGATTGGCTTACTTAGAGCTTTTGAAGATTTAAAACCAGTGGATCACTTTGGGAATGCTTCAACAATTGTACTCTACTCTGTACTCTACCCTAACGGAGCTGGCCCTAATAGAGCACCGGGACCGGTCTCCGCAGGGCGCTGTCCATGGAGCCGTCCATGCCGTTGGGCGTTATGGTGCCGGGCGAGGATCCCGGGGAGGACGTCGACGAGGACGTGTACAGTCCGGCGGCGTTGGCAGAGTGGGCGGCGTACAGAGAGGGCGCCGAGATCCCGGAATAGATGCCCGAGTAGAAGCTGCTCAGCGAGGTGGGCGGAAGCTGGGGCGGGGCCTGACCCTGGGCCTCCAGCACCTTGTGGCTGTGGCTGTTGTTGTGGTTGTTCACCGCCGCCGCTGCCGCCGCCTGTGACTGGTGGAGCTTGGACAGGGCCAAGGGATCGAAGCCGCCGAAGTATGGCACCGGGTACGGCTGGTCCAGGTGGTGCGAGGGCGCGAAGTAGGGGGGCAACTGGTGGAACGGATTGTAGCCCCCGGCGCCGGCTCCTGCTCCCGCACCCAGCTTCTGCTGGCCCATCATCTGCTGTCCCTGCATCTGGAGGCCTCCCTGCGGTCCGGCCGTGAGTGGGTTCTTGGGCTTGCGGCGCGGGCGGTACTTGTAGTCGGGGTGCTCCTTCATGTGCAGGGCCCGCAGGCGCTTGGCCTCGTCGATGAAGGGCCGCTTCTCGGACTCCGCCAGCAGCTTCCACTCGGCGCCCAGGCGCTTCGAGATCTCCGAGTTGTGCATCTTGGGGTTGTCCTTGGCGATCTGGCGGCGCTGCAGGCGGGACCACACCATGAACGCGTTCATCGGCCGCTTGATGTGCCCCTCCTGGCCGGGCGAGGTGGCCAGGCTGTGCATTCCGGCGGACTGGTGGCCGGCTCCGGAGCCGGAGTTGCTGCCCAGACTGCTCTGGCTGCCCAGGCTGCCGGCAGAGCCGATGGAGCTGTTCGGGGAGAGGGTCTGCTGGGCGGACACCGCCTGGTGCATGTGGTGGGAGCCCATGTGGCCGGATGACATGTGGTGGCCCATGTTGGACCCGACGTTGCTGCCGCCGGGCGATCCGCCCATGGCCGCCAGGCTCTGGGAGTAGTGCAGCACGCGCTTGATGTCCATGTCCATGCCGGGGCTCAGCTGCAGCTGGCCCTGGGGCGCGTAGTCGCCCGGCGCGGGCAGCTCCAGACCCTGGGCCTGGCCCAAGTGGAAGCCGTAGTTCGGGTGCGTGGATAAAGTGGCCATGTCGGTGGCTGGAAACACTTTTCTTGCGGTATTCACTGGTTAACACACTTCACTTCGCTCACAATGTCTGTGGTTGTGCAGTTCTGTATTTTGTATTTCTGAATTTCTGAAATTCTGAACTTCGCGTAACTGGCCTTATCGCTTTGTCCGCTGCTGTATTCTCTGCTCAACTGCTTTGCTTTGCTTGTTGCTAGTGCTTCTGCTCGGCTCGACGGTTATTTTCAGAATGATTCGAATGCCGCTCAGTTGAGGCCGACTCGACCGGAGCCAAATCGAAACCTCTCTTCGGAGCACTTCCGCCAGGTATGCTGCGAGCGCCAGAGCGGGACGGATGCTGGGGCTGCTACCTGGAGAGAGCTGCGCCGTCGCGCGCTCTCACTCTCTCGCCCGCTCGCCGACCATCGCTCCTTCTCTCTTTGGATTGGGCCATTGTTCGCGCCCGGTTGTCGGCTTTGTTCCATTGGCTCCTTTATTTCGGTTATAGTTGTTCGCATTGAGGGTGTGTTCAATAGATGAGCTGAATAGAGCCAAAAGCCAGGCAGCCGTTGCCGTTCGGCTCTGCTTCGTGTTGTTCGATTTACTGCTCTCTCTCCGGGTCGTTCTTGTTGCTGCTCTCATTCCAGCGACCTCGGACGGGGATCGCCAGCGAGCGAGAGAGAGAGGGAAAGTGAGCGGGAGCCTGGGAGCACATTGATTTTCGCACAGTGGGCACACAATTTCCGTTATTGTTTTGCACAGCGACGTTGCACTTCCGCAACTTGCATGCGGCCAGAAAGAGAGAGCGAGTCTGCCTCCCCGTGAGTGTGTGAGTGCCAGTGTGTGTGTTGGGCCAATCACAATGGGCGCTTGGTGTGAATTTTTGTCCATTGTGGGTGTCTGTGTTCGGCTATATACAGCTCTCTATGTGAACTGTGCTCGTGTTCCCCGGCCTGGGAGTGTGTGTGTGTCTGAAAGGACTTTTTAGTTTGTGAAAAGGACATGGAAACACGCTTTCCATTCTCTCGCCCCGTTCTCCATTCTCGCATTCTTTCATTTCGCCCGCCATTCTTCGCTATTCTTTCCGTTCCCTTTTTTTCACTTCTTCCTGGCCGCTCCAAAAAGGATATTACTGCAATTATTTACTTATTTGGCCATAGAAAAGGGAGCGGGAATAAAGAAGGAGTGGAAGTGAGGCGAATCTTCACACAGATGCACGTACATCCATCTGAGGAGCTTGATTACAAAAGTCGTTTGGCCCCTATTATTTAATAAAAGGGCACAAAATCCTTTGAATATAATACAAATTTTTAAATGTGTTTGTGTGTTAGAATAGAAACTTGTTTTGAATTATTTTCAAAAGCTTTTTCTTCAATTTGTACTTAAATAATAATTATTTAAAAATTAGGATGGAACGTGAACTAGGTTTCAGTCTTACTTCAACAAATCTCAAACACCACAACCTCAAAAACCACAGCTAGTCCAACCCATTCTCCTTTCTCTTTCTCTTTCGCCCACCCACTCACATGCACACGCACACCAGCACGCAGAGCTCAGTGCAATTTCCAATTGCATTTACAAAGCTCTTATACCTGGCCCATACATAGCGTAAGAGCATAAAAAGCTTTCAGCGTTCTCAACGTTCCTTTGTGTCTGCTTTCGCCCAAAAAAAGAAAGAGGACGAAAGGACAACGGCAACAACAACGAGACTGAAATAATAATGAAAGAAAAAACTGTTGTGCGTTGTGTAATGGAAAAAGTTTTGCTCGGGCCACATTTCCTTTCTAAGTATTCAGCATTTCACTTAGCAGACGAGGACACTAAGTGAGTGATAATAGCGCAGGGAGTGGGATAAATCCACGAAAATATACACATAGCGGCTTTTGCTTTCTGAGACATGAATGCCATTTAAGATTTTTCTGAATCTGTGGTCCTATTTCCCATTTTCAGCGAAATGTATTGTGTCCTCCATTAACAAATATGTATATTTAAGACGTTTTAATATGACACCGTTTGTCTGTTCTGGATACTGTCATTAATAATATTATATTTCTTCAAATATTTAATAAATATTCAGCCGAAAAAGAAATACCTATTAAATTGATTAATTAAAGGTCAAAGAAATCTCATTTGAAGGGATTTCGATATTTTTATGAATATATTATTGATAGCATTAATATTTCCATATACATATATATATAATATATTACGATATAGCAATTTTTTGTATTGAACGTTAAAAATTACCAGAAAGTGACAAATGAGTCCGATTTTCTTTTTGCGGCTCTGAAAATTACTTCATCTTCTTGTGACTTGACCTCGTTTTATTATGTATAGGATCAACTATTTAATGGATTAAATGACAGAGTCCTTTTAAAAATATGTCATAGCCATGAAGGAAATTATAATTGTAGGCAGCTATATAATTCGCAACGTAACTACCGGGACGTGTCCTTTTTTACACAAACTAGTCCCTGAGTATTATAACTTTTATTTTTTACTTTTTATTTTATTTTATTTTATTTTGAAAATGGTCAAACCACAAACTGACAGGGTATTTAGAGTTCGGCTTGTTGAAGTTTACTACTTTATTGTCTTATCCTTGTAGGATATTATAATTCCAGTCAGACCAAAAAAATAATACCTATATATTCTCAATCTCCATCAGTAGCCGAGGAATCATCATATGCTGGTTTGTTAAGCAATTAAAAACCAAGATTAAAATAAATTCATTATTGGTTAAGTTATAATCGAATTTCGTGGCCAAAATTTAAATTGCAAGACTATCTATACTTCGGTTTCCCGACGTTTGCTTCCTTTCCCTTTTTGTTTCAAATATATATTATTCTATATATGATAAATATTTTTCCTGTTACTTGTCCTTTCCCTTCAGCGCTGGAGGTGTCCATTGGCCATTCCCCGACTATATACCCAGCTAGTTCTTGTTTAGGTATATGTGTTCGAGATCTAGCTTGGCTTTATTGAATGTTATCCTATCGAGTTCTTTTAATGCAATCCCAAAACCCTTGAGTTCTTTTAATACAATCTAAAAAACCCTTAAAAGTAAGCAAAAAGGACTCAACTCGAAAGAGCTCTTCAATTGTATCTATATGCCTGTATTACACTTAATTTTTCCAATTTTTCCAATTTTTTCTCAATTTTAATTTGATCGCTTGGTGACAGGTGAGGGTTAAGTCAAGTTGTTTCTGTGATTACTATTATCCGAAAACAATATTAACCATTATCCTGTCGCCAGAACCCACCCTCGCCGCTTAACCCCAGCTCAACCCATTCTCAGCCACGATTCTCCGATTCTCTGTGGAGAAAGAGAGAGACTCGCGTTTCATTGTTTGTTCCTGCATTGTTGTTGCTTTCGATTGTTGATCGTTGTTGTTGTTGTCACTCAATTGTCATTTGGGGAGCTGGTTTCTTTTTTCTTGTTGTTGTATTCCGCAAATATAATTTTTGTATTTATATTTTTTAATTAAATTCAGGAACAATCAAGCAAATGTGCGGCTTAACAATACTCAGAATGGCGAGCATCAATGATAATGACAAAAAGAAACGAACATAAAAGCCAAATGAGGTTACATTCCAGCCTTTGTTCGGCTGATTGAATTGTTCAATTATTAATACGGAATATGTATCATTTTTGCAAGTTATTCTCGCTTTACCCACATTTAGAGATATATTCTAGTTACATAATTCAGTTCGTCCCGCACCTGGCGTCGGCAGATGGAAAATTAATCGGTTTAGCTGGATTTTCTCACGTTTTTAGTTCGACCATTGTACATTTTGCATTTCCATTTTCCACCCACCAGATTTTCCCTTTGATTTCCTTTCGCTGCCGCTGTACGTGTCCATTTGATTGCCTCACGGATTTCGGCGCTTTCCACATGTCATTGCAGTTAAGAGCATTTTTGGCATGCTCACGAATTTCCCTTCCTTTCTTCTGCACTTCTGCTGCTCTTTCCTCTTCGTTTTGGGTTGGAAAAATGAAAAATTATGGCGCTTTTACCGTTTGATGTTCGTTTGAAAAGAGAAATTGTGGGACGGCAGGTCTGGGTCCTGCAAGGGATAATAAAATCACTTTTGGAGGTGAATCATTTGATAGTCCTTGGTGCGAGTGTTCTAATGAGATAACCCAGCAAATATATAAATTAATATGCACTTCGTTTGAATTATTAAACCATAAGAAAATAGGGAAACTGAATAGACCTGGCTTAAAAAAGGGAAAATTGGATTACAATATAATTTTCCCATTACTTGGGAGTTCCCTTTCCAGAACCGGGCGTGATTTGCGACAATAAATGGCCAGAACTGTCCCAGGAATTTCGCCTTCAGCTCATCCCAAGCTCAGATCATTAGGGGAACAAAACAGACCATTCTTCGGCGAAAAGGACTGTATGGGACTCCAGGAAAGAAGGACGCCCACATGTGCCGTCGACTTCCGCTTCGGCTTCACCTGATGCAAACCGGTTCTCGGAGTGTCATGGCTGTTGCACAATCCCTACAACTTTTGTATCCGCTCTGTGCACCCATTGTCCTGCCCCGATTCAGAAAAACTCGGGGAAACAATCTCGTTGTTTACCGATTTGAACAGAACACTATTTCCGGGGTCAGCTATTGTTACACAAAACTGATAATATTTCGCAATATCATCCCGGGATAAACAATTCACCGAGCAACTTGCGGTGCTTGCCAAAAGGATAATTGCTGTGAAAAACATGTGTAAGCCCAGCCCTGGATGAATGTGGGAAAATGCCAGGCAAATCCAATTGTCGGAGCTGTCAGAGCGTAGGTCTTCGATGGCCACTCATAATCCATGCTCGATTAGCGACCATTGCGGTTCCAGGTCCTAGATGTCATAACAGATTAACCGAGGAACCTTCACACATTTCCCCGCCTCCTCCGCCGCCTTCTCAGCCTCCATTGTTCTTGGCCCTTCCTCGTCGATGCCACTTGGACTAAACGATGTTAATTTCTTAAACGAAGTTCGAGTGGCGGCCCGGTGGGGTTAACTTACGACTCTGCCTGGGATCTTGTCCCTGCCGAGGCCTTTTTCACTCGTTTGTAATCGAAACGAGCCACTTAACAAACCGCCGCGATCCTTGAGTCAAATTTCTTTATGCCTCGTTTTCATATTTCATTTCATTTCCATTCTTTTTGTATGTTTTTCTCCTTGCGATTTTAGGGGTTGACTTCGAATGGAGGGGGCAAGTATTTCAATAATAAGAACCTCGATACACTGGGGAATAGGACTGTAAAGCTTGAAATAAATTTAATGTAATAAATTCTCAAAATGTTTTTCCAAGGCTCTGGCTTGCACTCTCGTATGTGGGAGTTTATCGTAATTAAAAATCATGACTTTCTTAAACTTCGACCTTATTTTCCCCCAGTGTAGGCATAATTTTTGTTGTCGCTCCTCTCCGAGCAAATCGTCGCCGTCAAAGTGCCCACTCGAGGCGACTTCTGCTCAAGTGGGTCCCGACCGGGCCAGCGGAGTGGAGTGCCTAGGATTCCGGCACCGAATGGAGAAGAGGTGAGTTTCCTTCCGGACCGGCGTGCCGAATCCCACGGTGTGTGTTTACGACCAACAAGCACAGTTGGAACGGACTCCGCGAGCCTGGGTACAGCTTGATTTCCTGGATTAGCTGCCGAGAAATCCGAAATTTGTGTCCAAATTTTGGCTTTTGTGGCCCGAGGGCAAGAACACAGCAATGTTTTCAGGGGCGAGGTGGGCGTGTTCCCAGAGAAACCGCAGCCAAATGAGGTCCTCTCCACCTGATGGGGGGAGAGGCTGTCAAAGGCAGTTTTCCAACCCCGCAGGATGTGCCGATGCGAATCGTTTTGACAGCCTGCAATCTTGTGGCTTGATGAGCTACGCCTTCTTGCTTTTTTAGCAGGTTTAACTTCATTAATGATCAAGGACATCATTTGGAATACTTTTTCATATATAATAGTTACGAATTAGTTTCAAGCTTGAGTCCTTGCGACATTACCTTTACTCAACTCTAAAGACTTATGTACAATAGTGAAACAAAATCGTACTAAAACAGGACGGTTAGTTGTTTAAAATTTGTTTTTAAATAATTTTTTTCCCACCAATCTAGCTTCAATTAAAGCATCGCCTAGCTGCCTTCAAAGCCCCATTTCAATTATCCTTTGGTGTTCACCTGCACCTTGGTTCGCTTTATTTTCCTGTGGCTTCTTCGCGTAATTAATTTTAGTCATTTGGCAAATGGTTTCCCTCAAAGTCAAAGGGTTTGATTGAGCGCGTTTAATGCTGGCGGAGATCAAAGCGGCCTTTAAGCCATTCAAAGACACCTAGGCACCACCACCCCCTTTTCCACCCGTTTTTTGTGTATTTTTCCAAGTATTTCCTTTGGCTGAATGCAACATTTTCACTCAAGTGATTTGATTTGGCGAATTGAATTCTAGCTCCAAGTGTGTATGCATATCTAGACCAAGAATACCTCCTCCTCCATCACTTCTCCCATTCAATCTGGCCGTCAATCAGTCAGTCAGTCATTCAGACTTGCCGGCGTCGCCGTCAACGTTTTTGTGGCCGCCGTTGTTGATTGTTTGCTTAGCGTCCTCCCGCGAGACTCAAGTGGCAAAACATTATGTTGTTCAGTAAATTCAATTAAAACTTTGCGGTTTTTTCTGCTCGAATTTTGTTTTTATTTTCCTTTGCTCTCCAGCCCCCCCTCCTCCCATTGAATTTCAAGTGGTTTTCAATCAAATCGAGGAGTTTTATTGAAGCGATGGGGAAGATGTGAACGAGCATTAGATCAATACATTAAAGGTGGGTTTACACATGTGCCTCATAAGTTTGTTTAGAAAAGAATTCGTTTTTTAAAGCTATTTAATAGTCTGTAAATATTCTTTATTAGCATTACCAGACGGGTCCATTAGCCCAAGCCTACAAGAGCTACAGCTACCAGATTCGGATTACTATATTATACATAAACTTATACAACTATATGGAGATAAATATATATTTTTTAGAAAAAATTTACTATAAGCGGATGATGTTATTATACAATAAATGTTCAAGGCTTTATCAGCACTCACATCAGATGGTTAGACGAGACTCGACTTTGATTGGAGAGGAGCCTGGTTTCAAGCTAATACAAATAAAAATTAAAGTTTTAAATTTCTTTTATTCATTAATTATAGTTAAAACATTTATTTGTCTATTCAATAAAGATTTCGAAGGTTGAGACCTAAGATACAGATTACATTAATTTTCACTTACATACAACACTTCACATTTTCTTTATATTGTTTGTTATTTTATTTATTTATATACTTAAAGTGAATATTTTGCAGATATACAGTCCTTACTATGAGCTAGGATTTCCCTTTATAATAAAGCTCGTTCAATGCCGCAGACTTGAAATGTCCTCTTCGAATCCGGTTTGTCACTCCTTTACGACCCACCCTGGAGCCATCTGTTTGAGCCGTAAAAGTTGCGCTTTATGAGTTGGCAAACAGAAAAGATTCGCGGCAAGTGGCGGCCATTTGAATTAATCAAACTACTTTTATGCGACCAGTCTGGGCCAATAAAGATGGAGTCTAATGTGTCGGGGGAGGAACAACATCCGTTTATCGATTTGCACATCACGATAACGATTACGTAATTGCAATTGTAGCAGCAACACAAAGCCCGAGGAGAAAAGATGAAGGCCGGTGTCTGAATTCTGAAAGGCGAAAGAAAGAGATATAGATAAGAGGACACAAAGGCCCGACACCTTGCATTGTTGGCCTCGTGGAGGGGATATCAGTGATTGACATCAATGGGAGCGTTGTTGGATAATGCGTGGGATCGGGATCGAGGTCGGGATCGGGATCGGGGCCCAGGCTATCCGCGCGGTGTCAGGTCGGATCCTTCAGGTTCCCTTCAGCTCTCTTCACCGGAAGCGTTTAGCAGCCGCCTTTGTTGGGAGTCGCGGACAAAGGAATACGGAGGGGGTTAAAGCGGCATCTGAAAGTGTTAAAGGGCAGGGATCACTCACAATCGGAGCTCTCTCAGCTTGACTTTAATTGAGTTTGAATAGAGCAATTTAGTGCCCGCTGCGATCGGGACTCTCGCTTCTCCTCCGATCTGCGCAAAAGTTCTCAGCGAAGTTCCGCTGGAGAAAAGTGTTGTCCCTTGGTGTGGCGTTAATGATATGGTGTCCCACCCCTCGTGATCACAACAAAAGGGGTTAGCCTGGCCCCTCACCACCGCCCCACACACAGTCACCCCGTTTCGGCGGACAATTACCATTTGAATGTGTCACAGTGTGGCCAGAAAGTACGTTCCCAGCGCTGGCGATTGGCTTTGCTTTGTGTCCTGGCCATGTAATTACACACCTCGGAGTCTGAGTCTGCGTTCTAGGTGTCGAGTTCGTTGCGTAATCACATGTTTTGGACGCAGCCTCACCGGCAGCTGTCAATGGTGTGGGCACGCCCACAGGGCCGAGTCAACGCCTACTTCCCTAGTTGTTGAATGTAAATATTTTCGCCAGCTTACTTTGGGTGATGAATTGAAGTGATTCTAACAACTTCAAGAAAGTCCTTTGAATATTTATGAACTTTAATGATTCATTTTCAATTTGTGAATTGATTGTAATTGTCTTAATGAAAATACTACTTACTTAATAAACACATAAAAATATTGTGTAAATCCTACTATTTAGCAACATCTTGATTGTATTTATTTATTAAATTACTTAAATACACTCTAAACTAAAGCAATTATGTTTTACAAGCCACGATACGCATCTTGTTTGCCCACTCCACTTGGGAAATTTCCCGCCATAAAAAAGGCTGAGAAAGCTGTTTAATTACGCCCTCGGCACACACAAACATTGTAAAACAATAACAATAAAAGCGCTGAAAGGTAATGGGACGAGGAACATGCGAAATGGTAAGGCAAACGGACAGTTTTTCACGTCGCAGGTATTCCCGGAAAACGGGCTGCTTTATGATTCTTGTTCAACATCGTTTATAGCGCAATTTCTGTGAGGGGCGTTCGCCAAATGACTTTTAAATGCCGTCTGTGATTTGGCCTTAACTATCGTAATTGTTTCGCCGGGCAAGTTCTTTAAGGAAAAAAGCGAAATTTGAAAAGAAAACCTTGTTGAAACCCCTTGGGGAATGGTTCTGGGAGGAGGAAATGGTTAAACAAATATTCAAATAAGAATTATGGTCCATTCCCAGGTGAACTCAAAGGTATTCGGCTTTCTCCGGTCTCTTTTTTTTCTGCCTTTTTCTTGGCAGAAATTTCTTTGCTTTCGATTGCCGATACTCGAGAGTTTGTTTAAAGTAAATTATTTATGCAAATCAAAGTGCAAAAGAAAGGAGAGTTTGCAATTTATTTTGCCGATAAAGGGGGTTGGGTTTCGCTTGGGGTTGAGGGTTTGACCTTTGTGGGCTCTGTTTGCACTTGTGCTTCACTCTTTTACTCTTTGATTTAGAACTGTCAACGCACATGAGAGCTGGGAAAGTGTGCGAGTCGTTGAGTTATGGCTCCACTCCCTCCACAGGGAAATGCAAATTTACGTAGTACCCACCGGAAAATGGATGATTGTTCGAGGCTTTGTTGTACATTTTTCCAGCCCCCCTCTTGTGGGGGCACACTTTTTAAGCACATTGATTTTGTTAAATGTTATTTTGAGTGAATTTGATGTTGATATTTGTTTGTTTGGGCGTCCTGTCACTCGCACGCAGCGACACTTGCGCCACAGATTTGTGGAGTTCCCCTAAATAAGTCATCGATTATGTGTCAATGACTGTGGTGGAAATGGAAGCAGCAAGTGCTTCAAGCTCTCGATTTGGGGATTTAAAATAAATCAATATCAATACAACTATCTCAACTATCTCCGCGCTGTGTGTTTGAATCGCAATGTAGACGCTTAATTTATTGCATAAAACAAATTCATTTTAACAAGGCTCAATAAAACTTGAACTAATTAAGGGACTCTGGCTGCTCTAGTTACATGTAGTTAAAAGTTATTGTTCTCGGAGCTGTCCGACTTGGGGACGGCGCCGAAGAACTTCTCGTACTCCTGCTGGCGGCGAAGAGCGCGGGCCTCCCTCTCCATCTGCCGCTTGTTGGAGAATCGCTGATGGATGCGCTTCATCTCCTGCACCTCCTTCATCTCCTCCTTCTCCTCGTCCTGAAGGGAGTATTATTAATATCATACTTCTCTTAGGCTAAATCTAGACCTACTGTCATATTGAGGCGCAGAACCAGGGCCCGTCGCCCGTCCGACATCGGCTGACTGTAGTGCATGAAGTTCTTCAGCCGCTCGGCGGGCGGGACACTCCGCTCCACCACGAGCACGATTCGCGCCCACTGGCGCTGCCACTCGTTGCGGATCTCGGCGATCTTCTGGTAGGTATTTCCCATCATGGCGATCAACATGTTCACCAGGAGCACGCTCACGATCACCATGAAGAGGAAGAACAGGATCTTCGCCTCGTACTCGTGCTGGGTTTTGTCCATGGCGCCGTAGTAGTCCCCGAAGTTGGTGAGCGACATCAGAAACATGGCCACTATGGACTCCATGGGCGAGGGCATCGGGTTGGATTCCGCATCCTGGTCCTCCGGTGTGGATGGGTTGTCGAAGGTCAGAAAGATGATGTAAAAGGCCTGCGAGAAGCCCAGCACGAACACCAGATAGATGGAGACGAATCGCAGCAGATCTCCCATCACCATGCGGTATATCATCACCACGAAGGGACCCACGGTCTTGAAGCCACTGCAATGGATGTATAATTAAGTTTAACAGAAAATGTTTATGTATAAACCACAAAACCCACCGACAGAAGAACAGAAAGTACGGAGCAGTTGTTAGCATAATCACAACGGTCACATGGTCATCGATCTCGGTGAGGCAGGACACCCTCAGCCAGGGAATAGTCATCATCAGGGCACACGAAAACAGAAACATAACCCGCGATGGGGCCGTCATCTGTAGAAGCCATTAGGTACACAAATTTGGTAAATGAATTTACAGATAAACCTACCAAATTCTCAATAAACATTTTGTAGCCCAAGAACCGAGCCTCGCGCAAGGCCACCAGAAGATAAAGTATAGCTCCCACAAAGTTGATTAGCTCCGCCATGATTCGGAGCTTGGCCAAATCGGATTCGAGATTCATCAAGGGACACTGGGCATAGCTCTCCCACCAGGCAGGCAGGACCTCCACCTCCGAGGGGTCATAGTAGTCGGTAAAGTTCAGCCAAAAGGTTTCTTGAAAGAGGTAAATAATTATAGTTGAAATAAGGACTACTATTAGTCACAAAACATACTGTATTCGGTAGTCAGAGATCCCCTTTTTGTCTGACGGTGGAAGGAATCTGACCCATTCTGTCTGTACAGATCATTTTTAACCGTGGTGCTGTTGGCCCCATCCTCCTCCTCGTCCTTGTTGTCCGGACCTGGTCGCAGGATAAAGCTGAACAGCGAGATCAGGAAGTAGAAGGCGAACATATAGAACTGCTTGTAGAACCGCGACTTGCAGAACGTGTCCCACTTGGTCTTGAGCAGATCAATGACCACGCCGTCGAGCAGCTCCAGATGCTCGAGCTTGTCTCCGAACACCACAAAGTTCAGCACAGAGTCCTTGTTGATGTTGCCGGTCTCCTCGTTGATGGTATCGATCATCAGAAGGGGATAAGCGGCGCAAGTGATGCTTCCCAGTTGCCAGTAGATCTCCCGCTCGATGCTCATCACGTGGAAAAACATCTCGACTCGGCCCAGCTTGGCGGCCAAGGTGAGGGGCGTGAGATTTTGTATGTTCTTCACGTGGATATTCGAGCCCACTTCGTAGCCCACGTCAAACATTTCGATCTTCTCGTAGATGACCAGCATGTGGAGAACGGTGTTGCCGTTGGTGTCCTGGAAGTCGGGGTCGGCTCCTCGAGCCAAAACCAAACGGAAGCACTCCTCCTGCGAAAGGCAGGCGGCGAAACTCAGGGGGTATTCCCCCCAATAGACGTAACCATCGTAGTTGGTCATGGGACAAAGGGCCACGTACTCATGATCTGGCGAATCTGTTCGCGAGAACTTTGTGTCCTCCGCTGACATGAAGGCGCCACAACAGCTGGAAGATGGTACGTTTATTAAATTAAAAGATTGATCAACTGAAAAAGAGTTTATTGCACTCACCGCTCTTGGACATCTGCATTGGCATCTAGCAAATACTTCACCATAGCCGGGTCCTCATTGACGATGGCTATATGCAGGACGCTCTCTCCATAGTACTCGTCACTCATGTATATGTCCAGAATGAGTTTGGGATAGAATTTGAGCAGTCGCTTGGCGAGATCGGCGTGTAGCGATGAGGCGTTCAACAGGCACAAATGGAGAATGGTTTCGCCAACAGCACCGCGCATCTAGAAACGGAGAAAGTTTATGAGAACATAGATGAAGAGATTTTAAAAATGAGTAGTCTGAATTTCTCTTGAATTTATTAAAATTATAAAAATTGTAATGAGCAATGCTAAGACTTGCTAATAATGGACGCGGTCAACCTTTCAGGACATATTTGTTATATATCTATTTTGATATTATGAAATTTAAATGGCTTACACACTTAAGATGTGTATAGATTACATGATGCTGTAAAGATATTGAAAGAGTACTTTGACTTAACACAAACTATCCTTCAATATGCAAGTACTTTCGGCTAATCGATATGGGACACTTTCGGTTATTATGTCTTATAACCTCAATTTAATTTTAATCAATGCATTGTAATAGTTTTTCAGCTCACTCACATTCAGATCCCAGCAGACGAATCGATAGGCACTCGGATTGGAGATGTACTCAGCCTCGGAGACCTCGGGGCAGTAGTCGTGGATATTGAAGTCGTCGTCGGGATTCTCCAGGGCGCGGATCTCTGGCAGCTGGCGGGTGCGGGGCCGATCCCTGTTCCGCAGCAGGACGAGCTTCGAGATGGGGAAGTATCGCCCGGCGCCCTTGTTGTACAGGAACGGCTCCACCTTGGTCTTGATGGCGTGATCTATCTCGGCAAACTGCTTCGTCTGGCAGGCCCTCTTCATCATGTCCACCAGCAGGCCGCCGCCCTTGAGGTTCACGAACTTGTAGAGGGCCTGGGTGGAGACTCCCGCCTGCTTCTTCACCCCACTGGTCACGTTGCTCTCCGTATTCCCCATGATCCGATCCCGATCCTTGCGCGCTCAGTTTAGCCTGGGTTTTTCCGCTTACCAATCACTTTTTGTAGCGCGACATTGCTGGATGAACTGGCTGCTCTTGGAATTTGCTGTTTGTTATGGCGTGGTCCTTGTCCGTTGGTGGCTATCGATTAAACATTCCATCGCACGCCCGTTTCCAATGCAACAGCTGAACTTGAGCTCCTTTACGCTGTTTGCGCTGCGTTGCTAGGACATCTCACCTGTTGCACCTGTTCAACAAGTCCAGTTCCCCGCTCTGTTTATTTATGTTCGTTTCGAGGGGGCACCATCTCACAGGAAATGTCTTCATCGAAGGTTGTGACTTTTTGTGGGCAAATTAAAGGAGTTTCTAAAATTTCAATACCCAATACTGCCTTATGGGTATTTTAATATATCGCTAATTAAAAGTATCTGTAAGAAAGCCATTCTTAATTAGCATTACCTTTAGATTTGCTTTAACTAGGTCTGTCTGTAAATATGACGCAAAAGATTTCCGATAATTATAAACACTAAAGAACTTGGTGACATTTTCATAGAAAAAAAGAATTATACTTGCCTTTTTAAACCATTGTATGGATATTATTTGTTTTTTATTTAACTACATAACTTACATGACCTATTTATTTAATTCTAAGAAAGTCTTAAAAGGACAATATCTTGAATATAATAATCGAAAGTAAAAGAAAAAATATGTCTAATGTTATAGCTCTGCTGAAGTGATTTGAACCCACTTACCGACTTCCGGTTCCCAAACCGACTAAGAACCTAGACTGCTTTCTTTTAATAAACTGCTTACTGTACTCTACTGCTTGTACTGCTTCTTGGAAGGTTTGCGTACTGCTTTGTCGCAGTTTTTTCTGCCTTGCCACATCGCTGGTCATTTAAAAGTCTGGCAATTTGGCCGCTGGTCATCGCAAAGTCCGGCAACTCTGGTCGCTGGACACTTTTAAGTCTGGCAACTCTAAAACCCACCGCGCAATGGACGAAAAATCATAACTCTTGAACCAGTTGAGATATTTTCATAATTTTTTTTTTAAATGAAAGATACTTTAGTACCTTTAGTACCTTTCGAATGAGTGGCAATGGTATATGGTGTGATAAATAGTAGATTTTATACTCGAAAATTAATGTTTTTTGAGGCAGTTTCCTCAACTTTTATCCAGTTCCGAAAAAGACTTTTCGTTTATTTTCTCTGAAAATGCTAATATGGTGCATATTTAATTTTTTTAAAATAAAAAAAAGATACATTTAAAAGAAAATTTTTTTTTTGTTGACCAAATTTTTGACCAATTTTCAATCATTTATGCACTTTTTGTTCATAATAATCATTCAATTTTACATTATTTAATATTGTTGAAGAATAATTAATCACTATACATTCATTTCAAATCATTTAGTGTCCTTACAAAGTCAGGAATTGAAAAACAAGCCGCCAATACAGGAAAAAATGTATGCCTGCCATACAATTTCGTACTGCGCAGCGACTGTGCTTGTAGCAGAATTTGTATGAAGTCGCGCGTTTTTTACGCTGAGTTAAAAGTATCTTTTGCCTTGGAAATTCGGGGTGGCAGTTCGGGGCAGCCGATCTTTTTTGAATATGATTAAGAACATATTCAAGAACAACACCTCATACGCCAAACACAAAATGCACCAAAATGCCATTTTTGACATTCCATCAAAGTTGAAAAATAGGTAGAAATTAGTACTTCGGTAAAACAGGTATGCCAGCACGTGCAATAAATATTTTAATCTTATTCTACCTTGGTTTTACCGAGATTTGATGACCCTTTCGATAGAGACCATAACCATGCCGGTCGGTTACATATTTTTCCTAAAAATCGACTGCAAAGTCAGATTTTTTCTAAAAAACGACATGTTTTTTTTGCAACCCAAAAGAGGTTCAACTTTGAACACGTGTAACTTTTAAAATACTGAACCGATTTGAATAATTTTTTGGATTCAACCCTTTTGAACTATTACCTGTCGAATGCAATAACAAATTTTACGATCCGTTGTCATCAAAAAGTTGATTTTTGCAACGTATCTCTATCTTTCCGTCCATTGTGCGACGGACAGACTAGATCGACTCGGCTGTTAATGCTGATCAAGAATATTTAAAATCCACACAAAAATAGTTAAGCCTGCCACAAATTTCTACATAAAAATCACAGAGCAGTATTATTTAATTTGATGAAAAATTAAGCAACTCTTTTAAGTTTTGTTGAGTACTTATTGAAAAACCATGATTTGAGAAAAAACGAGCTCAAAATCAGACATGCTGTCATAGGAACGATCGAGAGCTCAGACATAAAACAAAACACACGGAAGGTACCTAACTTCGGCATGCCAAAGTTTGTATACCCTTGCAGGCAGCAATTTGACCATAAAATAAACTATTTACATACATCTTTTATAATCAAAATTATTAAAACTTATGTTGGAAAAGAACTGGTAAAACTTTAATTGCATTAAAAATACATTGTTCACGCCAAAAGGGCGCTTATTTTCCGGAAGCAGTGTGATCCCGTACACTCGCTCCTTCTCTCCCTCTTCCACTGCACTTTTGTGCATCGAGCTCCTAGTCCGCTCTCCCCAAGTTAGTTTTAAGGTTCTTCTTGTTAGTACTAATTTACGATTCCATCAATAAAGACCTCAAACGCACGTCGCGTAATACCCCGAAGTTCTACCGTGTTTTTCTTAACGAGTGCATTTCAGGTTAAAGCCATCCCCCTCCGAACATTTGGTCCATCAGAGCCGGATAATTCCATTCCAGCAGCTCCGGTGGCTTTAACACCGCACAAGATAAGTGAACATTCTATTAATGCTGCCGGTCATTTCCATGATATTGTCTAAATCCGAGTCCGATTGATCCGACACCACGGCAGCTTCCGATTCCGATTATTATAATCAAATTGTGCAATTAATTTCTGCCAGTTCCTAAATTAAAAGTGTGTATTTAAATAAATGCCATAAGCCACAGTGGAACTTCCAATTAATTTTCTCTTCGTTCACTGTGTTCCGCTTGCATTTATTTACACTCTCCTATATACATATGTACAATACAGTCCACTCCACTGCTCGACGATCGCTACTAGCAATTTACATAAAATTAAATAAATATATACCTACACTTACAAATATTCCTGCACGGGAATTTTAAGAATTTAAATAATTTACTCCACAACATAAAATAAATATATTTATTATAAATCCCCAACAATTAAGAAAAGGTATTTATTCCTATCCTGGATAATAATAATAAAATACAGTCAACTGCTTCTACAAAAATACATATACTCGTATATAAAATATATCCAAGAACCCACGGCACAGCAACGCCGACTTTATTTGTGCATTTATTTATTTACTCTCCCGTGCTCTATCCTGAGCTGAGCTAAAGTCAAATAAACATATACACATTGCAATTACATATGTAATCGTCGGCAAGTCGACGCTCCGACTTTTGGCAATTTTCTCCGCCTCCGTTGTCTCCGCTATTCTGCATGGGCAACGGCTAATGCACAAACAGATTCACACTCACGCATTATTTCCGAAAACAGTACCGCGACAAATACAGCAGCGGTCAACTAAATAAGTCCATATACATAAAAATAATTTTTAAATTATTTTTCAAAATAATTCCAACTAACTAATTCAGTTAGAAATTTATTTGCGCTTCCATATCCGCATTAGTGTGACCGTATCTGTTTTCTGCTGAGTGAATATTATTCTATTAAAGTCGAACCTTCCGCATAAAAAAAAATAACATTCATAAATTAAATTCCAAATATTTTTCGATTGGTTCCCAAATTCCAATTCAGCTTCGACACATAAATATTTTGGAATATACACAGATATATATACGACAGTAAATTTTCCTAAAATATATCCAGAATGACTTCCTGCAGTTTAAATAAATTTACGATGACCTGTGACCGTCTGAGTCACTTCGAGTCCAGAGTCTGCCATCCAGCAGCACCAAGTCCATCCAAGTACACGTGCCAAATTCATCTCGACCAAGTCAGAGCGCTATGGGACAAGGTCGAGAAAGAGTACGAAGCTTGTTCAGAGCTAATTTCAGTTGGCTTAGAGGGCGCGGCGGACACCTTGCCTACTGTTAAGGCAAAGTACGATTATTCTTATTTCATCTACGAACGGTGTGCCGCCCAGCTCATGGAACAGATCGATACGATCTCGTCTACCGCAGCTCCAGTCCAATCTTCTGCGCCCCAAAATTCCTATCCGTCTGGCTGTCAGCTTCCTCCGTGCGATACGGAAGTTTTCTCGGGCGATTATATTCGCTGGCCGATTTTCCGAGACCTTTTCACAGCGGTCTATATAGACAATCCTGCGCTGACTCCTGTTGAAAAGTTGTTCTATCTCAATGCCAAGACTAGTGGTGAAGCTCATTCCGTAGTTTCCAATTCGCCACTCACCAACGATGGTTTCCGCTCAGCCTGGAAAAACCTATCTGAGCGTTTCGAAAATAAGCGAGCGCTGGTGAACAGCCAACTGAAAAAGTTACTAAACATGCAGTCCGTCGTCCAAGAATCTTCGGCAGCCTTGAAGGAGCTGCAAAATACAATCCAGAACTGCCTCACATCCCTAAATTTGTCCGGCCTTCCTACGGATAATTGGGATTGTTTATTTGTGTTCCACGAAACTTCCAAAGCTGACGCTCTCAGTCCTTAACAAATAAAACCGAAATTCCTACGTGGTAAGAACTTGATTCATTCCTGACCGAGCGCCATAGAACTCTAGAAAGTATAGATTCTATTCAACCTCTATCCGTCAGAAACGACACCCTCCGACGTGTCGCCACGAATACTGAAATCCTTCAGTACGAGGATCGTTCCGATATCCAAAAGATGCGATGTATGTTCCAAAGAGAACCATCCAGTACGTTTATGCCCGCGCTTTCTCCAAATGTCAGTTGAGCGCGTTCCGGCTACATCAAAAAGAAGCAGCTATGCCTAAATTGTTTCGCAAGAGGCCATCAACTGCGAGACTGCACAAGCACACACAAATGTTTCACGTGTCACGGTCGGCATCACACTTTGTTGCATCCAAGCAACTGTTCCTCCAGTGTACCGATTCCTCCTGATACTGTATCCGATCCGATCCAAAGAGTTTCCTCGTTCTCCACACGAGTGACTACTGCTCCAGATTCTTCCAGTTACTGGGTTCCATACGCCGATATGAAATGCAGACGTTCCGGTATTTTATCCTACCCATGCCGAGTCTGCCAAGGGAACCATCCTCTTCGAAATGCCACCGTTTCCTTCGGCTTAGCGCTGAGAAACGGCTCCAGGCCGTCATACAAAGAAGTACTGCGTCAATTGCCTGGCCCACCATCATTCCACGGGATCTTGCCGCAGTGACGACCGATGCCACACTTCTACATGTCCACGAGCGCTCAGCGTATCCAACGCTTTCCCGAGCAAAGGCCTCCTATATTCCTACAGCGTATCCTCGCTAGGCCTTCTTATATTTTGCTGCGTTTCTCAAGGGGGAGAATGTTCACGCCAAAGCTTTTTAAGCAGTGTGATCCCGTACACTCGCTCCTTCTCTCCCTCTTCCACTGCACTTTTGTGCATCGAGCTCCTAGTCCGCTCTCCCCAAGTTAGTTTTAAGGTTCTTCTTGTTAGTACTAATTTACGATTCCATCAATAAAGACCTCAAACGCACGTCGCGTAATACCCCGAAGTTCTACCGTGTTTTTCTTAACGAGTGCATTTCAGGTTAAAGCCATCCCCCTCCGAACATACATATTATATAACACTTAAAATTTGAATTTACTGTACCGAACTGAATTATAGGAAATAAAAATTTAAGTTCTGAAATAGTAATACATGGCTTTTTCTCTGAGTATTTACACATATTTTAAAAAACAGCGAAGTTCTTTTATTCCAACGCTGCTGAGGCAAAGAGGCATCCGCCTGCAGACGCTCCTCCAGGAAGAGCGGCGACTTATTAAGTACCTTTTAACATATAAATGTTTTTAATTTATGTATATCGAAATAAATTGGGTTTTAATGATCAAATTGTAAGACTATACAATTTCGGCGTGCAGAAGACAGCGTAAATTCTTTCTTTATAATAATAATTCTTAGTTAGTGGGCCTGGATCACGACATTTTTACTAATATATATAAGACGAAAAATTCATGAATTTAAAGGCGATACAATTCACCCAATCAATCCCCTGGAAGACCTCAATGCTAAGAACTTTTTAAAATTAAAAATATTATAATTGTCTTCGAAACAAGAAAGTTTAAAAAATTCATCGTTTGATCCAAAAACAAATCATTTTATTAAAAAATGTTGGATGTGAAGAGCATAACATTTTGCCAAACCAGTTGCTCTGCCCAGCTCCTTCAGCCCATCCCCTCCAAAGTAAAGTCGAGTTGTTATGTTGTTAAATTTTATTTTAAATGGTTTTTCTTGTTCAATTACAAATGTATTTAATATTATTGTTTTTGCGGATGCTTTTCGTATATTCTGTTGTTGTTGTTAACGCATTTGATTCTCGACTTGTATGTGGCTGCTATATGTTTTTATGAGTGCATAAAAATGGATTCACAATCAACAACGATACCTCGCTTTGTTTTGATTTAGATTTGTATCTTTAAAATGCATTTTCCTTGTAAATAAAATAATGTCGGCATGAATTTTCATTAGAGAATTTCGCTGCCAGTTCCTCTGTGCGCACGTTCGATTCATTTAAATATGCATTGTATATATATTTGCTTTGGGCTTTGTTTATTTTGTTATTAAATTACATTTCACAAAATACAATTCACAACTACGCTTGACGTCAAGTTTCTGGTTTCCGAGTGACTTCCACTAGTCCGTCACTCACCGTCCAGCCCTCCATCCTGCTCTATCCCGACCTATCAATCTAATTTCCACTCCGCTATGAAATATTTCTTTTTAAAATTAAAATCGTATACATTCGCAAATTGCAATCAATTTCTGTTCATCAATTTAGTAAATGAATTCTCAATCACAAAAATCAACGGAAAATACTTCGAGTCGCTTAAACTGAACTATATTTGCATTGTTTTTACATTTACCATTTCGTTTGGTTTTTGGTTTACGTATATTCGTTACACTCGTTAGCCTTTAATATTTGTAAGTATAGATAAAAGCGTTTGCTATGTACGCCGCGAACTAAGGGAGAGGTGCAGGGGTCCTTCCGGGACCCGCGCACCTTCTTAGGGAACTAAACTAAACGCTACTAGCTAGCATATTTCTTTAAGCTTATTAACAACATCAAATAGTACGCGTAAGTGTTATATGGGACTGGGGCTGTTCGCATGTATGGCTAAGTTTATTAAACATTGTACGTCGTGTAGAAAAATTTGCTAATAAATGTTTACTCTTTGCTTAACTTGGAGAGCTTCGTTTTAATGATACGTATAAGTGTTTGAGGGACTCTCTCGTAAAGGCTACAAATCAACCAAAAATCAACGAAAAATACTTACTTGTCATGCATAAAAACAAAAGTGGAAACGATAAGAAATTAAATAAGAACTGAATATTTTGTATAATGTTTTTATTACAGCTTTTCGTATTTTTGTTTATTCTGTTTATAGAAGTAGTTATAGGTGCTTAAAACATTACACACATAGTTGTAGCTATATACTTTATAATATATACTGCCAAACATCCTCTTTCGTCCGCTGTTTTGTTTCGTATTGAAATGGTTTGAAATGCCAACAGTTAGATTGTTGCTTTTACCACGTAATATAAATATTAAATTTAAAGACAATAGTTTTTAATGCTTGATAGATATTTCGTTTTGTTTGCCGTTCTGTTCTCGCTTACAACTAGGATTACATTTAATTTAATACTCTTATATAAATGTTTTAACTTTATACAATTTTTCTTTTGCTGCTTTTGTAAATGCAAAAATGCCCTGCGTTGGCTGCAAAAGTTGGCAATTTTATTTATCCATATATTAGTTTGGAGAGGGGAATACGGGGTTTGGTAGTACTTTGCTTCTTGGGTTTTGTAAAAATTAAATTCAATGTTTGAGCTTAAATGCAGAGTTGCTTTTGATGCTGAAATGCAAGTTACTATATTAATTCCACGGTTTCCTCATCTCTCAACAAAAAGTCGACTACAAACTAGGCGCGGTTGGAAAATATTTACAAAAACTAGTGTTCGATAATGCCTTAGGTTAGGTTAAATAATTTACAAATGGTTTCTGGCAACACTGGCCGCCTGCTCTTTGATAATGCGACAACCCTGGATCGCAACTAACTTCCTACGGGCATCCAAAGTGTTTTCTTTTTTTGTATTTATTGTTTTCTTTCTTTTTTTTTGCTTGCGTTCGTTATGTTTAATGTTTATCTTTAGGTTAAGGTTAATAGTGTAGTTAGTTTGATTAAAAGTTAGTTGTAATTTCGAAATATGGCTCGTGGCTCTGACTTGGCAGTGTGGGCAGATTTCGCTCCTAACTTTACCCCCGAGTTCTCTACGTGGCGGTTGCTTAATTGGTTTTGCGTTTCTCAGTCTATTTCGTTGAGGAAAGTGTGTTCGTAGAGGGGAAATAACAACAAAAAAATGGGCGTGTGTTTTTAAATTATTCTCGTTAATAGGAAAGCAGCAAACGGCAGGTGGAACAAACGCGCTTCGTCAACTGGATTTCGAATTGGATTTTGGAGGAGAGTCTCCGCCTCGCTACGCCCAAGCTCTGCTCATCTGCTTTTGAAGACAAAGGTTTTATGGACTAGAATCTTGTATGCAGAATGCTTGTTTATCTAAAGTGATTTCTTATGAACAGAGGTCTTATAATAACAAGATGCGTAACGCCACTTGAATCGTACTCGCAGACTGAAAGCTCTCTTGAAATTTAATTCAAAGAGAAAGACCGCTCTAGAGCCGCTCTCTTGTATTCTAGATCTGTACGTACATGTACGCTTGCTCTGGGGAGAGAGGCGTGAAGTTGTTCCTGTGCATCTTGCCTTTATAAGGTCCTTGTTTAGACCCGGTTTCTAATGCCAATCCAAGTACACTTTACTTTTTATATGAAATTCTTATGAATTTCCTGATCAAGATCTTCTCAGAATAAAATAAACTTCATTGTTTCCAAACTTCTGATTTCCAAATTCTTTAAAATATACTCCAAATTGACAATAGAAATAGGATCCTTTCCACTTAGTAAACAATCTACGGCTACTCGAATTAATATGGCATTGCTTCAAACCTTTGCTAACTAGAGAGAAAGAGAGGGAGAGATAGGGAAAAGGCAATCTGAGGGTTAGAGAGAGAGTGTGCGAGCGAGAGCCTAAGTGTGCGAGTGAGACAGAGGCCGGGCGTGCGATTCGACGACCTTCAGCGGCTACAGCTGGCTGAAGCTGCTGGTCGAGACCCAGTGCGCGGTGTCCGGGCGTACCATTAACTATATGGGACCGTAGTCGCTGAGCGCCTGGCCCGGATGCTGGGCCCCCGGGCCGCCCGGCAGCGTCACCACCACGGAGACGGCCCGCGAGTCGATCACGGACCCCGGGGCTGTGTTCTGCCCGCCCACGCCGCCGTTGCCATTGCCGTTGCCGTAGACGTTGCCCGGATTGCCGCCGTTGCCACCGTTGGCTCCGTGCATCATGGTGCCGGGGGGACAGGGGCCCATGCCGACCGTGCTGCTGCTCATCGCCGTGCCGTGACCCAGCACGCTGCCGCCGCCTAGGGTGCCGCCCCCAATGGTGCTGCCGCCGCCGCCGCCGAGGGTGCCGCCGCCCATGGTCGATGCTCCCCCCGACTCTCCATGTCATACGTGGCTGGCCGCCGGCTGCTTGAGAACGTGGTGGTGCAGGTGGTGGTGGCTGGTGGAGGCCACCGAGGCGCCGCCCGCCTGGGTGTACGGCGTGGCCAGCAGCGAGCCCGCCGCCGAGCCCACGGGCATGCCCATCCCGGAGCCGGCGTAGGGATGCGGGATCGGGGGACGCTGCTTGATCAGCGCCTGGTTGGCGCCCGTGCGGTCGGGCGCCCCGAAGAGTCTCCTCCAGAAGCGCCGCCAGCTCTCCAGGGTCTTGCCGGACCAGATCCACACCCCCGAGGTGATGCCCACGGCCAGGGCCATGAAGTACTTGAGCATCAGCACGGAGTAGAGGGGCTTCTTGCCGGGCCCCTTCACCTGGGCACAGGGGCAGGCCAGGGCCTTGATCCAGTCCTCGAAGTAGGCCGCCTCGTACAGGTAGCAGCCGATGACGATGGTGGCCGGGACGGTGTACAGCACCGAGAAGATGCCGATCCTGATCATGAGCTTCTCCAGCTTGTCCGCCTTGACGCCGGCTCCGACTCCGCCCTGCTGCTTGATCACCGACCGGATCCTGAACAGGGACACGAAGCCGGCCATCAGGAAGGTGGTTCCGATCACCAGGTACACGAACAGCGGGGCCAGCACAAAGGTCTTCAGGTGGTCGGGGTTGAGGTTGCCCACGTAGCAGATGCCCAGAATGGGGTCGCCGTCCACGGCGGACAGCAGGAGCACGGCCACGGACTGCACCGTGGGGATCAGCCAGGCCGCCAGGTGGAAGTACTGCGAGTGCTTGGTGATGGCCTCGTTGCCCCACTTGAGGCCGGCGGCCAGGAACCAGGTGAAGCTGAGGATGACCCACCAGATGGACGAGGCCATGCCGAAGAAGTAGGTGAGCAGGAAGACCAGGGTGCAGGAGTGCGGGCCCGTGGAGCTCTCCCGCAGCAGCAGGCCGTCGCAGGCGATCTCCTCGTTCTGCAGGAAGTTCCGGGAGAGGTAGCCGACGGCCACCATGAAGTAGCAGGCGGAGAGGAAGACGATGGGCCGCTCCGGGTACTTAAACCTTTCGGTGTCGATGATGAATGTGGTTAGGGTCATGAGCGTGCTGCAGAAGCACAGACCCGACCACAGAGCTATCCAGAGGCCGGCGAAGTCCTTTTCTTCGTTGCTGAAGAACGGGCCCTTGCACGGTATGCCGCAGTTTGGAACGCCGGCGATCCTTTGCACAGTGAGGTTCATGTACCAGTGGTGCGGATGGTGCATCATCGGCGACTGCGCCTGCTGCTGCAGGAGCTGCTCCTTCCCCAGGAAGATGAGCGGGGAGCGGCACGAGCAGCTGCACTCTTTTCCGCTTGCCTTTTCTCCTTGGGGGTTTTGGCAGTTTTTTGAATTGCGTCCGCGGCACTTGGCGCTGCTGGTGGAGCCGCCGCTGCCGCTGGCTCCGCTTCCGCCGGAGCCGCTGCCGCCCTGCTTCCGCTTTCCGCCCGAGCCGGAGCCGCTGCCGGAGCCTCCCGATCCGCCCGAGCTGCCGCCGCTGCCCGCCTCCGTGTACGAGGGCTGCTCCATGCACAGGTTGTCGGGGTCGCCGTGGAGCGGCAGGTGCTCGCAGGCCATGCGCTCCGGCCACTCGAAGCTGTACTGCTGCATGATGGGCGCGCACCCGGAGCGCGCCCGCTCGCACACACTCCGGCAGACGGGCAGGGGCTTGTGGTAGTCCTCCAGGCAGATGGGCGTGTACATGCTGCACAGGAAGAACTTGAGATCGGGCGAGCACTTGATCTCCACCAGGGGCCAGAACTGGTGCACCTCCAGGCCGGCCTCGTCCTGGGTCTCGTGGTTCATTTCGTTGGGAAAGGACGTCATGTTGTAGCCGATGCCCCGGCACATGGGTATGGTGATCTCCTCGCACCGCAGGTTAGGGTCCTTGGGAATGGCGGGCACTCCGTAGCCTGGCGCCGGACTCGCGTCCAGGCCGTGTCCGCCCATGCCCATGCCCAGGCCGTGGTCGGGACTGTGCTGCGGTCCGTCCGCCCTGCACGAGGTCAGGATCAGGACGAGGACGAGTGCGAGGGCGTGTGCCCGTCGATTGTGGCTCATTTTGTGCGTGTTAGTGTAGTTCTTTTGGGTGACTTGGAACCCCTCGGGTTGTGCCGTGTTGGTGGTGCCGAGTTCCACCTTGCTGGCCTTCTCTGCGCTTGCACCTCGCTCCGCGTGGAGGCGCCTCGAGAGCCGGAGAAGCGGGTTTTCTTTCGTCCAGACACAGCTCAGCGTCAAATCGTCAACGCTGGACGAACGGCGTGGTCTAACTGGAAGTAAACAAGGAGAAATTTCTTAGTTAGTTATTGGAAGGTAGGTAATCCTTAACTATCTAGCTTATGCTTATAAATCATTTTAAATTAAACATTCATGGAATTTTGATCCTGAATTGTGTTTCCTACGTGAAGAACCCTATTTGAACAGACATCTTTTAGCTTTTAACTGTCCGACTGCCGAAAATCAACTGATTTTCATTACTAGATTTTTCAACTGACGTCAGGGAAGTGGAATAGCAACAGCGGTCATAATGGATCGCGGATGGAGTCGCGTCAAGTGGTAACTGCTCTTTCCTGTTTCTGGTCTCTCTCCGGAGAACTTTTGCGCTTCATTTGTTTCAATTGAGCGCAGCGACACTTGGACGACACGTCCATGTCACATGTCAAGCACTCGGCACTCCTACCCCGCATCTCTGCCACCGTGGCCAGCGTCCTCCTCCTCCTCCTCCTCAACGAGTGTCAACCCTTCTGCCAATATTTGCTGACGCTGCCGGGCTGTCCCCGCTGATGATTCTGGTGCTGATTCGGAGTCCAATTCCCATTCTGGAGCTGCTGCTGCTGACCAAGAGGCGCATCAATCAAAATCAGTGATTTTTATTAAATTTGACGGCGTCTGCTGGCTGCAAGCGCTGGGTTAAAGTGCACTTGAGGAAAATTGTTGCAGAGTCTGAGATTTCAAATTATAGAATTAAGTAGAAACTTAAGAGAACTTTAACATATTTAATGCCCCTTCCGGAACTAAGAATGAACTGATTTAAAGTAAATTATTTTAAATAGAAACTATATTTCGGTTGATATATAATATTAATTTTAACTTTGTGGTGAATGTTTACTCTTGTAGCTAAAAATATTTATTTTACACTGTCTAAATGCATTTTCTATTTTGTATAAATACTTAAATGGGACAAAAACATTTTACATTTTTTGTTTCAAATGGATTCTGTTTATAGTTAAGTCTGTGAATAATAAAGTCCGATAGGTAGCATAGTTAGCTCCTAATTAGAATTTAGAAACTCGACTAATCTGTGATCTGATCGAAACTATCTGTAATCTGTGATCTGTATAAAGGTTCCTTTTATGTATATGGCAACAAGTACTAGAAAATGCTTATATCCCCAAAAAGTATTCTTCACTTCCCCTGTAATTGTCACTAATTAAAACGAACTCCATTTTCTCTCAGTGTGTGCTTGATAAAAGTGTTTGCCTGGGCTCTCCATCTGAAGAAGGGTGTGAAACGCTGATGGATTGGATGTGATGAGGCAGAAATTAATTCAAGACAATTGCTCACTTGCGGCGCACTCAAAATGGAGGCTGCAAAGCCACCCATCAAGTCGGCTTATTCCCGACCCTAAGTAAGCATTATGTTTATGGGCGACACCTTTTTTATGCACGGTGTGGCAGCTGCCGCTGTCGATGCCAGCGGTTTGTGGTCGAGTCCCCTGGCAGCTGCTCCAAGATGCTCCAAGAGGCCAAAAGGGATACTCGCTCCCAAAATTGACAGCTGGACCGACCGGAGTGAAGGGCAATTTACTCGCCAGCAGCTTCTGTGCTGTGCTCAAAGTCACGAAATTTATCTACGAGATACAGTTTTAAGCAAGTGTCAAGTGACATACATATTTGTGGCTTTTGCGGCCATCTCGTCTCGGTTTCAGTTTTTCAGCTTTCAGTTCTGGATCTCAGCTGCGTGTGGTCCGGACTTCGGACTCCGGACTCGAGAGTCTGAAGTCTGAGGACCTTAAAGCTTGTGAAAACTGTCAACGGCAGCTGCGAATAAAGTATAGTTGTTTTGCAGCTCCTCCCCCACTTTACACTTCACACTTCTCGCAGCAGAAAGTCCTTTCATTGTTTTTCTGAATGAATGACATTTTAATTAATAACATTTGTGTGCGTTAGGCGTCGTCCATCATCCATCCCCCGGCGGTCCCTTTGGCCAATACAACCCCCCGAAAAATAAGTTGCAGAGTGAAACATTTTTCGTGTTAAAATGTTTGCCGAGCACTTGAAAATAATTAAGTAAATACGCCACGGAAAATGTTTCTAGGACAGCGAAAGCCCAGGCGCAGGCCCAAGTGTTGTGATTACAACTCGAGGGTAGCGCCAAAAATAAACGCTGAAATCCAATATCGAAATGTGGGCAGCAGGCAATCGGCAATCGGATCGTGAGAAACAATGCCAGGCGCGAGTCGACTGCTCGGCTATCGATTTCAGCAAATGCATCCAGCGAGCAGTGGGTACACATCTATGTAGATGGAGGCGTCTATCGGCTGTGGAGATGATTGCGCAATGGCCTCCTACTCGGGTGACAAATTCAGCCGGCAGATGGAGACCGAAAAGAATCCGGTGGCTGTCATACGTCAAGGTTGGAGTGGCATAATTTGAAATTTAAAACTATTGTAGATACAATTCTGTTCTTGAGAGAATGTCAGACCACATTCCCCGAATTAAATGTAATAAAATGCTGTGCAGGAAATCGAGTGCTGGCACTGGCCGGGGAATTACCATTTTCTCCAAGCCGAGAGCGAAAATTAGCCGTAAGCCAAAACAATGCGACAATCACCGAACGGAAGGAACGGGGAAAGTCTAATTGGTTTGTCCGACGCAGGAAAATCATATTGAAATGCAGGGAACGTGACTAAAATGGCAGACCCGACCCGACCGGACCGAAATGAAAATAAAGAGGCAAACGGCGTATGTACATGTGTTTGGTTATGGAAAAGCCACGTTTACGTTCATGTTCAGAGCTGCTTCCACATTTAGCCAGTGGTGAGGCGAGGCAACCACCGTGGCACTTGCTCCTGTTATTAAAGCCTCAAGTGGCAGAGTGTTCGCTCCGGCACATGGGATCTTGGGGCCTCTTTGGGAACGGAGCGGTCCCGGGCCCTGTTCTGATTGCCGGCCAAACAACTACGGCTAATAGGTAGATTGTGTTCATGGGAAATGGCCTGGAAATAATAGCGAACGTGCTTCTCTCGAGTGGAGAAGCAGCGGCCGAAGAAATAAAAAGCCAGAATGCATAAATATTGTTTTTAATAGAGAAAAATGTCTCAAGTGGCGGTGACGAATGGATCGCCTCTCCGGGCCTCTCGGGCTCGGATTCCACGTTCCTCTGCGTCTCCCAGTGTTTGTTTTCGGCCGATCGACTTGGCCATGTTTGCCTAGTGATTCGGAGTTTCTCCGGCCCGGCCGTTGGGCGCTCGTATTTAGTGCAGACTCATATTGTTTATTTAATTGTTAACAAGCGTGTGCGGCTCAGACGCTACAAGCTCGTTACGAGTAACAAATTATTACTCGCACCGAATCCATGTCTTTTTGCCAATCATTGTGCCGCGAGAATTTATACAAAATCACGCTGCCAACAAGTCTCAACGATGTGTGCCCAAGCTCTCCACCTGGAGAGCTCGAGATGGCTCACAGATCTGGCTCTGGCCATGTTTGCTAAAGACTCGAGAATGCAGATATGTGTATGTATGTGAGTGTGTGTAGATGTGGAGAGATCCCCGATCGGTGAATGGCTGCGCTTCACTGCACTAAAGAGGTCGTCTCGTCCCGTCTCGCCTCGTCGGGCGGAAGCTGTTACCAAAGTTGGTAGCACAGCATCAGCATCAGCAACGACAACTACAACCTGACTGTTTTAATTAAACAAACATGTTGAAGACACAGCGGGAAGACGACACCAGCGAGCAAATAAGTAGCAAGTGCTGCCGGTACAGTCAACACCCATGGCAAACAAACTGAACAAGGAGCGCGGTTCCAGGAAGGTGTGATATGAGCCCAACTCAAAAGAGAAGTAATGTACTTTCTTGTCTTTTTAAACCTTTAAGGAAAGATGATGCTTGGAAGAAAATTAATACTAACTGTAGCTGTATAAATATTCTCTGTAAACTTTCCTTGAGGTTCTTAATTGTAACACAAATTCTTCATATCAATGAGAGCTCAATAGGGCCTAAGCTTTACTGCCTAAAAGAGGAAGGATTTCCCAGGGAAGCGCTGTAAAAACTTTCCAAATCAGTGAAACCACTCCCCAAGCCCCACCCCTCGACCCTTGAAAGAGCTATAAACATTTAACAGCTAATATCGTTTACAAGTACAGTTTACCCAGAGACTCTAAAGCGGAGGAAGTAAATCCGGGGCTCCACTCCAGATAATGATGATGAGCAATTAACCAAACAATGGCCGGGACAACAACAGCAACGATAAACCGTCGTCGTTTCGGAGTCAAAGAGGAGAATGCTAATCGATAACTTATCGCCCCGATGGAGGCCAATCAATCAATCAAAGGCGAAGCTTGAAGTTCGAAAAAACGAGTCGAAATCGTTGGCGGAATAAGAAGCGGAACATGGAGAAGTCAAAAGGAAAAACTTGCCAACCACAAAGCACTTAAACTTTCTATGGAGGAAATTTCCTCCTTTTTTTTGTAGACTTTTTATATATATTTTTTGGGAGATCCCCCCATCCGAGCCATCAAAATGCAGCTCACAAAGAAGCGTTGAAGCAGCAGCAACAAACTCGAAGGGCTCGCAGGTGCAACAGTCTTCCCCGCACCCATTTTCCGCCCGCAAGCAGTGGCCTTGGCAAAAGCAAACCGCGAAAATCAATTGAAAAACTCGCCGTGAAAAGCGAGGGAGCTTGCACTGGAGCCGGAGCTGGAGCTGGAGCTGGAGCAGGAGCAACTGTTTGCCTTGTTGGCGGCGGCATCAAAAAGCGCGTAGCGGCGCAAAATGAAAACAGTTTGTCGACACGGTAGGGTCGGTAGGTGAGAGAGACAGGTAGCTGGGGAGCGAAAGAGAGGCGCGATGGCAACGTTTTTATTTCCCAACCAGGGGGGTTTTACCTCCCGACCCACCCTCACTCCACTCAGAGTCAATGCAGACAAGTTCCATGACCTTACAAACGCAGCGAGTTCAAATGGCTGAAAGGCAAGGGGTGCGGAAAATGGGAAAATGGGGAAAGGGGGCGCGCTCTGCTCGGGTCTCCTGTGGGCTTTTCCCTTCGGGAGCTTTGTCAACGTAATAAACACAAAACTGGCTCAAGATTTTTGCGCGTCCGCCCATTAAAATCATTGACATTTAAACGTGCTTCTTTTTCCACCGGCAGCCCGCTTTTGCTGTCACACTTTTGCAACATTTTCCCAAAGAGGACTCGTGCTCGGGCTCGTTCTCGTTCTCGTTCTCGTCCTCGGGAGCACTCCTTCCTGACTTTTGAACCCTTTGATGTTCGGCGGCTTTTGTTGCTTTGTGAAAGTTTCAGCAGAATGCAAATTGTTTGTGCATGTGGCCCGTCATTAAATGCTTTTTTGCATAGTTATCCCAGGCTTAACCACCGTGAGTCCTTTACAATTAAGTTTTAATTAAGTGGACGCCATCCTGACTTTGCGGTTTGTGATTATCTAGCTGTGCCCCTGTCTCCCTCTGGGGCTTCATTTGGCTCCTTTGACGAATTATGGTGAATTATGGCAAATGCATAAATCACAGATCCTCGGAGATCGGGCAGGTCCGGTGGGCTTGCTTCACGCAAAACGATTTGCAAATGTCAAATTCGTTGGCTACATTGTTCCGGAAGAACTTGAAACCACCCTGCCGAGAAGGGTTTGCTTCGAGGGGTTGATTTTAGCGTTTAGGGTTTTCTATTATTGAATATTTCTTGTCCTTGTTTCGTTTCTTTTTTATTTTGTTGTGTCGTTGTCCGTGTTTTGTGCCAAAACTCTTGCTGCGGACTAAATGACACCGCAGAAAGCGCCTGGAACAGGCAAAAGGACAAAGCCAGAAGGGTGACAATACACAGAGAATAATTCATTCATTTCTGTACTTAACAGCTTGCGAAATACATGTATAAATTGCTTTATAAACGTAATGTATTGTCAACAATTATTAAAAAATGCATCAACATTTTTTCCCATTTTCAAATGTTACCTCTTATTAAACTATATTCGAAGTAAGAGTAACAGTAAGAAGTAAATACTTATTCATCCTGTTTAATGTATAAAATCATTTAAAAATAACTAGAATATTTTTGCAGTGTAAAATCCAAGAGAGTAAGGGGTCAGAGGGGAAACAAAAACATGGAAATAAAATTAAATATCCGATTTTGGCCCCCGTTTCTTTGCTTTGGTAAATTTTGCTAATAACAAGACAAAAGTGCAGCTGCAGTGGAAAGCGGGCTGTGGAAAGCGGAGTGCAAGGGGTGGGTGCCTTCCAGGGGTGTGAACTGTCGGCTGGCTGACTAAATACAAAAGAGTGTCAAGTGACTTCCCCGCAAAAAGGCAAAAATGTGCACGTATATCCTTCATGTTTGGGTGGTTGTCCTGTTGGCAGATTTTATTTTCCATTTCAAATTTTGCAGCATGAGGCAGCGTTTTTATTTTGACAGTTGTTGCCACGCCCCCGCCCACAAGAAAAACAATTAAAAACGAATTGCCTTTTCCCCCCTATTTTGCTGGGACAATGGGAACACCACACATCGGCGGGAAACTCTGTGGGGCACAAATTAAATACCCCAAGGAATAAAGCAAAAAAATAAGTAAAAATTTTTGTTGCTTCAGGATGTGGCACATTTATAAAATAACAATTTTCCGGCAGGAAAACCAGGGGGAAAGGGGTTTTATAGGGCAACTTTAAGGCTTCATAAAACAACGGCGCGAAGGGAACTATAAAAATGTTCATGACTTTTCCACTGTATTGAGGTGTCACAGAGATGAATTGAGTGCTGAGTAATGACCAATGGGAAATAGTGAAATATATATACACTTTTATAGATTTTATAATGAATTTTGTGAAATAAAAATACTCAGTTTCCCGCAAGTACTTATGTGTTTACTATTTCCCGCACTCCATTATTTTTTATTCTGAAATTAAAATTATTATTGCTTAAAATCCGGTGAGAGAACGCTTTACTGGCTTTTTATTCCATTGGCATTTATTTATTTTAAATTTAACGATCTTTCATTCACGCCATATTTATGTTTTTATTGCAATGTTTTGGTTTTTCAACTTTCGAAAAGGAAAATACTGCCATTGCTATTTATCTACGATTTACATTTATGGTTATATTTGATAATCGGCCGTTTTATGGCTAATTCCGACGACGACACTTTTTACAGCCCGCCAAGGCAATAAAAGTAATTGAATCGTAAATGCAGCTCTGCGCACTAAAAAATAAAATATGCTGATATTTGTTGATGGAAAACTAATTGAAATCGCGGGAAAGATGGTTTAACGACGCCTCTGCCGCCGGTTTGTCTGTGGGCCGCATTCCCGGTGGCTGTTTCATATGCACGGCAATTAAGGGGAACCGCAGTAAAAAATAACCAACTGCCGGCGACATTGACACACAAAAAGAGCGAGCAAGAAACTATTATGGTAAGAGTTTTCCCGGCTGTTGTGACACATGCAATAAAAACGATTTTATGGTCATTTGAAAGCGTCAAGAGGGCAGGAAGGGCTCCGAATACACACATATTCGTACATGAGTGATGCCTGCAATGCCTGAAGTTCTAGGTTGACAATCCAGCATGTCCCTGCTTAGGGGCTTCCTCCCCATTTAGCGTACAAACATTTTTAGTGCCCTTTGTTGTCAACTAACAACCTCCTCCTCGCTCTGGCCCCCTGCACACACACACACGTGGGGACATAGGAGTATTAATTAATGTCAGTGTGGAAATTAAGTGAAATATATCTGCAACATGCTCCCGGAAAATGCGAGGATGTTTCCGGCTCGTGTTGTTGTGTGACAAAATGCCGCTGACATGGATAATTAATGGTGAGCTACGAGGCGGTGAGGTTGAGGACACATACATAGGTGGCATCGGGTTAGAGGTCGTGTCTGTGCCGGTGCCTCCGCCCTTGTGTGGGTGTAACCTCCACCGAAAGGTGCTTAATTGCTCAGCTTGGGTCAGAATGAGTACACTTTTAATTAAGCACTACACTCGCTTTCAGCACAAAAAGTTGACACATTGACACACGGAAAGAAAAGAAAGCTACAAATATTAATATTTGATACAAAACTACTTTTATAAGCAATTAAGGATGCTCCAGAAATCGGTTGGCTTTTTAAAATAATTAAATTTGGCTTTGTTACGTTCTAAAATTTGGGAGAATTTAAAACTCCTAAAATGTTTCCATGTTAATTTACAAAATAAGGAGTATCCTTTGCAACATTTTCTATCTGTGTAGCGCTGCGATGTCCGAAACTACTGAAAATTTGACCAAAAAGTACATAATTTATGATCTGCTGGCTCAGCTCGAATTTTCGCTATTAATTTGGCAACGTTTATTTTATTTATTTAGGCGTCGCCAACGCATTTCGGCATCGTTCTTGATTGGTGGCAATTAATTAATGCAATTTAATGCAATGCAAACAACGATTCATATGGCTCATAAATTTCCGTTTTTAGAGAGCGGCCCACTGCCGAAAAGGATTTCTTATTTATTTGTTTTGGCCAAGCGCCGTATTTCGCAGTGGTTTGTGTAGTTTTTGACTTTGAAAACTCGCTCGCTCGATGGGTTGTGTGTGCTTTGTGTGGGCAATTTGACGTCTCGATGTCTGGTTTCTATTTCAATGCTATAAATTTGTCGCCGCTCTCTCGCCCTGCACTCGCGCCGCTGTCCCGCTCAGTCGATATTACGCATACGCCCCGGGGTCTCTGGTGTCCCGGTGGGTGGCTCTTCCTCCGCCCGGCATTGATTTTTATGCTCGTTTGACGCTGCTGTTTCCCCGTTTCCCCGATATTCCCTGCTTCTTTTTGCCTTGCTTTGTATTATTTGTGCGAGTGTGTGTTTACGTTTTTCCTCTCGTATTTTTTGTATTTTTCTCTCGCATTTAATGGCATTTCTAGCTGGGTTTATTTTGTTGGCATGCGTGCGCGACCCGACGCCGAGCGATAAACACGCGGCAGCCACCGTCGCCGGTCGCCGGTCTACCCGTCCCATATTTTCCCGTTTTCCCGATTTTCCCCACAACCCCTACATTCCCCGGCATTCACCCCTTCTCCGTTCTCGTGTGTGTCTCTGGCATGCGTTTAAGTTTTCAGTTAATGGCTTTTAATGGCTTGGCTGCTGCTGCGTTTGTTTTTCTTGGCTTTCTTGTAAAAATGTTAAATAAATATCGAAATCAATTAGTTGCGTAAATTTCGGTTCCAAAGCAGCCATGAAATGCGTTTTGTAAATAGCTGAAAGATGCCATTGAAACACAATAACAATATATTTGGTTTCCCTGCCACATTAATCAAAAATGTGAAAGCTGCGGATAAAATCGGCATCCCGGAATCCCAGCCACAGATAAACCATTCGAATAAATAATCTCAACCACCTCGATTAGTCATTTTGTTAAACAAATGAATATCGTTTAGAAAATCTGATTAATTTACCACCTCTTGGAGCATTCTATAAATAGCGCTGGCAGTTTCCCACCCAAAAAATACATGTTTCCAAGTATTTTCCAACTAATTTAGCAGCCTCTTCAAGTCATAAAGTTGCAGGCCAAATGGAAATGCATAAACCAAGGCGAGACCACAAATTACCAAATTGAATCTACGTATATATTGGGCATATATATTTTTATGTTTATATATATGTCTAGATGTAAGTCTGAAATGTGTGGCACATGTCCCAGCTCTTGGCTTTTGGACTTCTGCCTGCTGGCTAGAGGCGAATTTCAATGAGGCATCTCGCATCTCTGGCTCGGGCCCTGCCTCTTGTTAATAATTTATGGCGCTGTGGCTAATGGCCAAATTGACCATAACAATAATTTGCATGCAAGCGCTTCCAACTTTGACTAATTTCCTTTGGCCGGCACACGGAAATCTTATCGATACACAGCCTGCTGCCATATATCACTCAGTATCACTACCAATATCAATATCAATATCGATACGCGACCAGAAAAAATCGAAAAACAATTTACAACAATTGCTTAATTGAAACGCCAGGGCCACTGTAGAATTTAAATTTATGAAAGCATCAGAGAGCCCAATTCGAACGAAATCATAAATAAATCGGGGGCTTATCAGCGCGTTTTCGTTTGTGGCACTTTGTGGCATTTCAAAGTGGAAATGCCGCTCCCCTAAAAAATATTTGGAGAGTGGACAGCACACATGACTCCTGATACCGATCCGAGCTCGGATCGGATGCCTCGCTGACAGATGAACTTTGAACGCCACAAATCAAGGGACTTTGTTGTTTGTTCATCGAAAAATGTAGGAATATTTTAAGGGTCAAATGGGTCAAGTTTTTCAGATAGGAGTATTTGGATTTAGTTCATATTTTTAGTTCTAATAACGTTGTATCAAAAATTAAAAGGAAAATTTTAGTTTCTAGTTAAGTCAGTGTTCAAATTAGTTACCTACATAGAAAAGCTACTATTTATGCGTATTTATTTATTAGGAAGAAAAAATAAAAATCATTTCCGGTTTTAAACTTTGAAATAATAAATATTAAAAGAAATACCTACTTTAACAAATCGAGTATTAAATAATTCAGTTAGCATGAGTTTACTTAAGTCTTAAGAACCTTAAATATATCCAAACCCTCTATAAAACTCTTATAAAATTACAAAAGAATAGTTTTATTTTCTGACTCATTATTCAGGCAATATAATCTTCAATTTCCAAACACTTTGCTACTTTTCCTCGGTGCAGACTCTAGGTAGAAACGAAGTTTCGCCATTAGCATATCCAAGCCACATATGGCTGGCAAATGTAGGAACAACTCGACTCGGATCCAGACAATAGGGACATGCGACAGGGTTTGGGTGTGTGTTTTCCTACTTCCCCCACGTTTTATACGATTTTTTCGTAGGCGTAACATGTGTGGCATAAACAAAGATACAAAGATACAAAACGGACAGCAAATATCAACCGATATTCGTGTGTGCAGAGCCGGGTAAGGCGTGAAACTGTTGATAGTCTATTGCACTTTTTTCCAACCTCCCGTTTCTGTTATTCTTTTTTATGGCCGTGCAATAAAAATATTTACGATGCCAAAGCGCCAAATATGTAGGAAAATTGTTGCGAGGGTTAATAAAATGTTGCACTTGTAGCAAGAAAATTGAAGTGGCAGGAACTGCTGGGGGGAATTTATTTCGTTTTTATTTGCATCGCTGATGGAAAGCGATTTGTCGGGATGATAAAGCTGCACCGATTTGAAATTTAGAAATAAAAGTTTTACTGGAAAAGTAGAAGCTTGCAAAAACTTCATATTTTACTTGGCATTATTCGAGTGAATTTTCCACCTAATCTCCCCCCTGGTAGGTTTGATTTCCCCCTGGTCCAAGAAAATCAAATGAGTTGAACAACAAAAGGAAAATGAGCAGCATGAAATGGGGAAATGTTTGTGGAGGGTCGGGGCAGCAGTGGAAAACCAATGAACTCTTGGCATGCTGCAGATGCAACTGCATTCCGCATTCCCTCCGTTTTTCCTTCTCCGTTCGGCAGAACACTCTCGGCCTCTCAGCAGACGCTTTCAAAATAGCCCAGCCCAGCCTCCCACTTTTCCCAGTTTCCGCCTGACTTCCCACCTCCTCCCACCACCACCCACTGCAAAGTGCAGGCGGCTGGCTGCAATCAACGCACTTGTTCCTGTTTTCCTTAGCTTCTCGTGGAATCGCTGCTTGTTATTGTTGTAAACTATTTATGCATTTCGAAGTTTATTTGAAACACGAACAGCAACACAGCCGCAGAATTCCCTGCACGGCATTCCGAATGTTGCCCGGGATTCCTATTCCTATTCCAATTCCCATTTCTTGGCCTCTGCTGTTTGTTGATTTTATGAACTGTTTTTCTTGCTTCACTTGCTCTCAGTCGGGTGCCCTCCGGCCACATATGGTCACCTTAATTTTCCCGGAGGCAGGGCGGAGCGGTGAGCGTTTTTGTTGCATCAAATAATTTATGCCTTTCTCCCTGGGCTCTTGGTTTATTTTTCCAAGCGCATTTCAACAGCCAAAGCAATCAGCGCGTGTTTTTCGGGCAGGAAACAGCACGAAGGGATGTCGGATGATGTACCACCGCCGCCGCCGCCGCCGCCACTCCAGTCCACTCCCCACACGGCCCACTCAACGGGTGGTTCCACTGTGGCTCCAGTGGTGCGTGATCCGCCTTAGGTGGATATCCACTGTTGTTTACATTGACGCCATTGCCGACGTGCCAGAAAAGTTGAGTTCGCTTCCATTGAATTGAGTTGAATCGAATCAGCGAGGTGCAAACTGATTTGCCCGAAAACGATTCGCCCTTACAGGAAAATCTTTATCATATTATTTAGCTAAATAATGTAAATATGCATGAAGTTAGCTCATTCCTTTGAAACACTTTTACGAAATTCCTAGGGTTTCAGTAATTAGGTTACAAAATCGTTTAAGAAACTAATCTTACACTGTATTAGGGTCCTTTAAAAAGTGGAATTCATACTTTAAGACACCTCTATAAGTCTTTCAAGAACTCTAGCAATTTCAGAAGCACACTAGATAGCCAGCTTCTGGGATTTCGAAGGTTCTTGCTTTTATTTTAAAGGGAAACATTATTCTAAGTAATTTAACTCTTTCTCAGTTAGAAATTTTCCTAACCGTTCCTTAACATATCCCTCAACCTGTAATAAATTTCATTAAATAATTTCCACCTTGGCAAACCTTTCAAAAGAATTCCTAAAAAGCTAAATATCATAACAATTCAGCTTTCAAAACGTAACTCTTCCCCCGCTGCACTGGATTTTTAATGAACTTCGGCTGGAACCTGAGTGAATATAGACACAATATGTGCTATGTGTATACACCCGCAAGACATCGAGAATATGAAAATATCTTTGGAATATTGATTGACTGCTCGACATGATCGACGTGATCAATGCGTCGAGGGAGTGGCCAAAAGAGGGGAAATGCCTGCCTGCCTGCCGTCTACAATTATAATTCAATTAACCGAATAATCCCATCTTTCCCCGACGCAGTCGAGCGCCACATGCTGCGAAGGGAGACGTTGCATGCTCGGCATATTAAATTAGTTATTTGTGATTTCAAACAAACGCGTTGTAAACAAAAACCGAACAAAAAAGACACGAAGATCGGGCGAACGGATTGGGAATTATGATGATGATGAATCAATATGTGTATTTATGGAAATATTCTCATGTCTTAATTGCATGCGAGAACATTTCGAAAGGTCTCGCATAACAAATGAGCCTGAAACAACAAAACCAGGTTTAAAAACTGTAGAAAACAAACAAAACTCAACAAACTGCTGCGACAGCGAATAGGAGACAGATGCTAACTAGACTGGAAGGACATTTCGCTTTAAGGCAGCCCACGGGAAATATGAGAGAATGATGGATAGGAGGTAAAGACCTGGGGAACTTGGCAACTCAACTGCCGAGGCTGAAGCAGAAAGAAGTCAACAGCTCGTTAACGTTAAAGTGGCAAGAGATGTGCCCCAAGATTCAGTCCTCGCTCTCTCTCTCGGCCATTCTCCCTCGCCACATTCTCATATTCTCAGATTCTCCGTTCAAAAGGGTAAGCCAACAATGGGGCAACAAGTCGCGTCTGAAGATGCATCGCCCACGGCATCAGAAACGAGAAAACCAGGCTCAGGCCAAAACTTGGCTAATACACGGGGGGAAATGTCTTCAAAATGTAAACAGCATTGAGGCTTATCAGTTTGTAAAAGATATTACTATCGGAATAATGATTATCAATGTATTTAACTCGCTTTAGATATAAGGGTTTCCACTCTTAATACCTAAAGTATATCCAGTTTTTTAAACAATTCCGATTGCAATTTGTTTACATGTATTACATTTCTCTCTGTGCACCAAGAGCTGGCTCGTTTTGAAGAGCAAAATTGGCGTTGAAAAGTAACTGCCGACAACCGCAGACGAAGACGAGGTTGATGATGCTGAATGCTGGCTGCGGACTAGTAGGAGGCTCCTGCTCCTTGAGCTCTGGCTCTCTGCTCCTTGGTCAATTGCACTGGCTGCCATCACAGGGTCGGGTCGCCCTGGCATTTTTCTCTCCATTGTGCGGCAAACTAAGCGCAATGAAGTAGCCAAGGGCAAAGTGTTTTGGCGGGGGAAAGGTCAAGTTTTCTGGCCTCTTATTTATATTTATGTCTAGCTGCGCTGTCTTCTGATATGCAAAGGGAAAAGAAGCCTCAAGAACAGTTCATAAATTCTGCAATCGAAATGCTACTTATTAAAGTCTTCAATTCACATAAAGAACTGTTTCATAGAGAATCTGCTATGACTAATACATTTATCTTTATTTAGGCACCTAACTCATTATAAAATTCATAAAAGTTTTCTCCACTTACCATTTTTTCCATTCCGTTGGTTGAGCTGCTTTCGGGCTGATTTCCTGTGGCTGGTCTGCAATGAGATGCAAAAAGAGGTACGAAAACGACTGATAAGTTATCTGATAAGTGACGATTTTAGAGGTGGCCGTAAAAGCTTAAACCAAGCAACGAACATAAAGCGAAATCCCCACTGGAGATCTCGGGCATCTCGCCGAATCTCGTTTATCGCAGGGGGGGTCGTAAAAAATGTTTATAAATCTCGTATAATTAGAAAATATTAAAAGCCAAATAACTTAATTATGCAATGAGCATAAAACTGGATTTATGCCCGATGGCGGGCAGGGAAATTTGGCTGGAAAAATGCGGGGTTGCTTGGCGACATAACTTACGGATTGTTCGAGGGAGAGAGAGCCAAAGAGTTGCCGCAATTTGCGGCCTGAGTTATGTTCCTCGGGTCCCGGGCAAATATGTTAATATTTGGCCAGTAAATTTGTGGGCGGCTAAAGAACAATTGCAGTTGTCTCTGCGGCAGCACTTCAAAGAGGGACCGGGAGGCCCCGAAAGAAAAACAGAGGCAGCGGCTTCCCGAAAAGCAAACAGGAAGAGGGGGAAAAGTGTGGTGGAAAGTGGAAAATGGGAGGTGGCCAGGGAGTTGGAGTATCCCTGGGCCTAGCCGAAAGTGGACTACTTTAATCACGCCACGGGATTAAGGGGCCAGACGCTCGCCGGATGATGAAGAAGTCGCGTGTGTGCCAATGGAAGCCAAGAAGAGGCAACTCGCTTACAATTTAATTAACTTTTCCCTCACTTTTTACTCATGACTGTTCTTTTTTTTATTTCCTATTAAAGAACGCGCCTTGTTGTTGTTTGCTTTAACGGCACTCTTTGTACATATATTTATGTGTATATATAATGCAAGTTTAATCAGCCAGCGACAAATAAAGTGCCGCAGAAGAGGTTGCCCCTGTATCCGTATCTGCGGCTGTCTTTCGGCCTGTATCCGTATCTGTATCTGTTTCTGTATCTGTATCTGCAGGCAGGCGTGGGTGTGCGCCGCCAAAGATTTGCCTAACCAAAGAGAACCCAGATAAGTCTGGGGAGCCACAATGCAGTGTTCTATTCTTGCCGCCTTTGATTCGTGTCGTATATAGTATGTTTGCGCACCCACATCCCTGGCCTCACAATTTGCCAGGTGTAATCTCAGCTGTAACAAATTGCAGATAAAGTTAAGCAAACGACAAGAAAATGACAATTTTTTAATTATAACCGCTGGCTGGTGGCTGGTGGGCTTGCCTAATTGAGATAAAACACGAGATTATGGCGAAATGTGTGGCAAAGATGGGATGTTTTCTTGGTAATTGAATTCTTGGCTTTGCTATTTCCAGAAGGGGAATTTCCCCATATCTTGAAAGGGGCAGAGCAACACATTTTTAAAAACTTAAATCATTGTTATATGTTTATGGAGTCATCCATTTATATTTCCTTATAAGCCCCACTTGTCATTATAAATCTCTGCATTCAGAAATCTGGGAAATTATGCTTTATTCGCTTTAAGAGCCACAACAAAACCAATTCTGAGAAAATTTGAATGCGACTTCGAAGTTAAAAAACTGCGACACACAAATACATTTGCATAAAAGCCTTAGAAATTCGAAGAACCTGCTGTATCAAGATGGAGAATCTCGGGGCTCTGGAGAGTCTCGAGACTCGTTTGATTCGCTTTTCTGTCTCTAACTAATTAACTGGGAAAGATTCGGAGTGGAATTGGAATTTGTAGGCCAATTAATTAAGCGCATAATTTATGGCAAAATATTCCCACTCTCCCCGACGATTGTCAACTTGACGATCAATAAAAGAATAAAAGAGGCAGTTGCCAGAGGGAGGGGCGAAACGTATCAGTTTCCAAAATGTTTAATTTATGACATTGCAAAAAGCAAATTTATGAGCGAGCATTTAAATGCCCAACACGACGACCGACGACAATGAATATGTATTGTGAGGAGTATCGTTTTTTTCAAAATTGAAATTCCAATGAATCTCAAGGAGCAGAACCCCTTCCCGGCTCCTGGCTCCCTCGGCTCGGCTCGCCGAGAAAGCAAATATCGCCATCGTCATGGCTGTTTGCAGGAAACAGCAGTCAGTCGCAGGCGCAGACCTTAAACAAACAGAAATTAATTATGTTTCGATGCGAGAGCCCGAAAAAGATACTGGTACACGGAGAGAAAAGTAGTTTGAAGGATCCTTCGAGTGGAATTATTGTAAAACTCAAAGAACTGATATTTATTTTACCTACCTATTTATTTAACATTTATTAATTGATTTATAGGTCTTAGGATCTTATTGCCAGTCATATTTTTGAATTCATAAACATCTTGTTTATTTAATAGATACAAATAATATGAAAAAATCATTCAAATTGTAGGGTTATTTTTCAATTTGAAATATTTTTAATAGATCTGGCTTTAGACTATCAATTTAGTGAGTTGATAGCCCTGCATCCCCCAAAGGCGAAGCGAAAGTCTGATTTACTGGCACCTCCCATTGTTCTCACTGCACATTCGAGCGTAAAAGAGAGAGGTGTAGCAAAAGGAAGATACAAAGATACAAGAGAACCTGATGCTGTGAGCTGGCTGAAAATAAAATTATTTTGTTCAGAGTTCTGTTTATAAGAAAAATATGTTTTTGTTTGTTTTAACGCGAGCCGAGCGCTTCCTTTTCACTTGGAGAGGGGCAGGACAGGAAGAGAGGATGGGACAGGCACTGAAACATGTGCGTAGATGCATCCCAGAGATGCGTATCTGTTGGATACATGCAGCGGCAGCAGCAGTTCTTCTATTTCTGGTACCATTTCAATTAATTTGCTGCCTCCAAACAAAGTTGCATCTGCGCGGGGCAAGACGGAATATTTATGACTAATATTGCACGCCCGATCGCCGCTCGCCGAGGAGCCCAGATTTTCGCCTGACTTTTAATTAGCTTGACATTTATTTCGTGCTGTTCGGACCGTCGTCTGTCTGCGGTTTTTTAGGGTTAACAGCGCGTAGATTGATATCTTCAAGTTCATTAGAGTTGCAAGTTGCTTTAATTGGAAATATGCACAGCGGTCCGGAGAAGTCGTCGTGCAACACTTGGGTGAGAATTAATGATGCCTGCCCGTCCCATCCCATCTCATCCCGTCTCCTGGGCCACGGATCTCGATCTGAATTCTGTTTAAACTTGGGCATTTTCATACACTCAGCTCCACTTGGGTCTGGGTCCGCTCTCCTCTTTATTTCTTTCTTCGTTTCTTTTTCCGCGGTTTGCCTGCCCCTTTACTGTGCATCCTCCCCAGCGGACTCTGTTTATCTTTGGGCTTTTGTTAACTGATTTCAAGGGAAGCTGCAGAAACAGCCGCCCTCCTACAGGGTCGTTTTAATTAACTGCTTTCTTTATAAGGCATATTAAATAAGTTTCATTGGGCTTGTTTTTGTCCAGCTCTGCGGGACGAGGGGCGATCGGAAGGATGTGCCAGGGGTAAGTTTCTAAGAAGGCCAGTAAATCGGAATACAATCTGAGGAATGCGGTGAGCTGCTTTAATTAACTTGTATTTCAATTTAATTCATCAGATTTATATTAATTGAAGAGCATGTATATTTTTGAACTTGTAATACTTATATTTTAAAGAAATATGAACTGTCACATATAACAACTAAACATATACTAGCCTTGCAAGTATATTAATATTCAACAAGTATATCTCCCATTTTAGTGACCCTTAAATTCCCCTTTAAATTATTCACTTGTTTCTGAAACTTCTCTCATTTTCCTTTTAACACCCACACTCTGCCCGCATGTCTGGTTCACTTAAATATACATTTTTATTTTAGAACCGTGTTTGTGAACTATTTGTTCCTTGGGAGTCAACGTTGGGACTGGGGACCGGCTAACAAACAAAATTAACACCTAGTCGCTACATTTCCAGCTAAAACCCACACACATGGCAGCTGGAAACGGTCCCCCGCATCCCGAGGTAAGTCAGGGCTCTAACAAGGTGTCGTCTTGCTAAATGAATTAGACTCGCAGCGAACGAGGAGAGAAACCCCATAAATAAGTGTTTCTGTATCTTGTGTTCTCCCACATGTGCGACTGTGCCATTGGATTTATAACTGACACTTTTAGTTTTCTTCGGATAAAATGCAAATTGCTCCAACCAGGCGTATGTATGATCAATATTTACACTGGCAATTAGCATATTAAACGTATTTTCCCCCATCGAATAATGTGCCGGGAGAACGTGTTCTCGACGCTCTTTCTTTTCGGTTCTAAAACGAAATAAATTCCAGTTAAAATTGCCCAATGTGCGGTGGTTGGTGCCAACCTCCACGCTGAAGTTGGAAGCCTAGGTAGGAAGGTGTATCTATGTCGGTTTTCTGTACGGGTGCGTATCTGTGTGTGCAGTCTGCCTTGTGTTCTTCTATTACCGTAATTTTCTACTTGATTTCTGACGCTCATAAATCATCATCAGTTCTCCCTCAGATAGGCGTCGTCGTCGTCGTCGTCGTTTGCCTTTGTCATTTCTCATGGTTATTGTTGTTAGAGGTAGTCGTCGATTTTAGAGTGTGTGGCTGTAGTTTCTGTTGATTTTTATGGAATTTATCTCCCCAACAACAACACGGCGAGGCACATTTAGCGACACAGTTAGCAAGCCGCGACGCGACGCGAAGCCAAGCAACAAGTTTCGACTTTTTGTTTGATGTATCTGCCAGACACGAGAGGTGAAAAATTGATAGCTTGCTCGCCTGTCTAACCAAACTATGCATAATAAATGCTTTTCGTAAACAATCGACCAAAAATGCAAACAAAAAAGAAAACGAGAAACAATAAATTTATTGAAAAATTATAAAAGATAAATCGGTCTGGGGAGTCGAGAGATCTCGTTGGCTTTGGCTGGCCAGCCTTGGTGCCTTCGCAGTTGGCAAACCTTTGAAATACGTAAAGATAAACAGATAAATAAATAAGTAAACTGCCATTAAAAGGCAATTTCTGGCTTGATTGTTGGCCAAAGACAAATAGTTTGGAGGCATGCTAAAATAATAATAAAAGTACGGGATCTAAGGCGCCGCACGCTGCTCTTCTTGTGAGTTTTTGGTGATTTTTCATTTAAAAACAAATAATCGTTTTTCGGTTGGAGAGGCGTCCGTGTTGGCTAATTGCCGGGCCAATTCCAACGAGCCATGTGTGTGCCCCACGGGTCCAGCTCATAAATAATCAAAACCTAATAGCCGGCAAACAAAATATTCAAAACAAACACACCAAAAAACCCGGGCTCCAAAGAAAGCGACGAAGAAACCCACCGAGCGGACAAAGGAGAAAGAAAAAATTATGATCCATGGCAATCATGTCAAATTGATTTCGGTTTTCCTCCGCTAACCACAATGGGGAAAAAACGGGGAAAGAGAGAGCCTCGAGCCTAATAATACGACTGAATGGGGGAAAATTGAAGGAGCTGCAAAATAAATCAAATAAAACGAGCCAAGCCGAAATACAAGAGCACACTGGAAAGCATTTATCGAGAACAAAGTAAATCAAATTTTTAAGTTCATTTTTAACTTAATTAAATAACAAACAAAACAACAAATAATATAATAAACTGCATACCTCTGAATATTTCTGTATTTCTGTAATTACAGTGAGATAATAGCCTGCATTCAGGGAGATAGGGAGTTTATTTACTGGGTTTTATAATAAATATTAAACTAACATTTTATTTACTAATTTTATTACATATTTTCTCATACTTCAAGTGGCTCGGTAAGAGAAATTATTTCTTTCGGTGCCGAAAGACACAGAAGAAGGCCAACACATTCTGGCCCGCAGTTTGATGAATTGCAGCACGGGGTCCGAGTTGACTTGGCCAGTTTGATGGACGACTCGAGACCTGCTTTCGGCCCGCTCCGACGCTACGAACCACCACCACGACAAGTCCCGTCCTCAACTCTGCCTCGAAAATTAATCAATATGTTGTTGTTATTTAAACAAGCAATGTGCGAGGAAAAGAGAGTGCACCCGAGAGGGAAACGTTTTTATAATTACGAGGGTCGTTGCTCAGGTTGTCCGTAAATTATCGGTTGCCCGTTGGAGGAGTTGCCCGGGCCTCAACATGATTAGACTCGGGCAGACGATACCCGCAATGAGACAATTGTGGGTTTTATAATTATAACAAGATCGGTAAATGATCACGGGAACACATAATGCCACTGCCCGCGGACCAATTACAATCGGAGGTGGAACAGGCAAAAGGTGGAACTGAAAGCCACATGATGCCATATATAATGATAGTGATCCCAATTGACTTGGAATTGTATGACATTTTGAGTACTAAATATTGGTAGTTATATCTGGTTATTGATTTCTGATATGTATCGGCATTACCCAAGACATTCAGAATATTTCACTTATTTTCTACACAGAAAGCTAAGGTTTCTTTCTGTGCAGCCATAACAAGATCCCCAAACATTCCAATATAGTTTCGCAGTCCATTCCCCAGCAGAATCCGACATTAGTATGCACATTAGCGCCTAAGCTGACAGCTCCATCATGGCTGATCAGAGAAAACGGCTAAAAAAAATGGTTAACAGGATACGAAACTGACAAACCCGCCGCGAGTGACAAGTCAACTGACATCTCCCCACTGAATTGAGTGAGTGACTGACTGACTGACTCACTGGCAGAGTGTCAATGCGCTTGTCAATAAATTTTCGCAGCAGCCAATTGCTTAAAAAACGAGATAATCCGTTTGCCATCACAATTAAGCTGGAGAAGAGACACCCAACCAAAAAAAAAAAAAAGACCATACACCAGAAATTCAGCAAGAAAATCAAGAGACTTGACAAGTGGAAAAAGTCAACGAGAAATTTATAGCCGGGCCCAATGGAGGAGACAAAAAAGCGAAGAGCGACCAAAACCAAACAAAACATAATTTATGGCCGACATTCGGGATTCTCGGATCGGAGGGAACAGCGGGAGCAGGTAGCCAGGAACGTTTGTAAAATGATCACCTGTTCGGAAGACAGGGAGGCGGCGCGAAGAGCGACGGGAAGACGGAGAACCAGACATGCCGGGAAGCTACGGGAGGTCACTGTGCACAGTGGTCCACGCAGTCATTGAAAAAGGAGTTGCTGAGTTCTAAGGAACTCAATGCAGGACAGAACTCCAATCTGTATCATATCCTATTTATTTAAATAAAAAGGAATCTAACAATAAATCAAAAAACAACTAATCAAAGTCAAAGGTAATGTCAATGTTAATAACATTAATTCAAGACACCTTTGGGAATATTTATTTTTAAATTGTATATTTCTCTTATAAATTGCTCAGACTTTTCCAGGCATCTCCTGCCACTGTGCCACAGGCCCGGGCAACACTCTGGAGCTGCAACCAGCAGAGCTGGGCAAACAGCAGAACCTGGCATTTGAGTGTCGCCCCAGCAGGCGGCCAAAAGTCGTTTGCTGTGTGACAAAGCGCAATTTTTCGAATTTTCGAATTGCGAAAGTGCGGGCTGGCCCGGAGGAGGACTGAGAGCCGGGCACCGCATGATGTCCCTACGCGTCTCAGTATGTAAATTGATATTTTTTGCTGGATCTGGCGGACTCTTTGTCGAGGGCCTAACCTTGGCAGCGTCTGCTGTTAACTGAAAATTTAATGAAATCATTTCTCGTCTCAGCGATCCGAGTCCTTCGCCTCTTCGCCTCCTTCGCCGCATGCGAAAAACCAATGGCCGAGCAATAAAAATGAAATAAAATATTTAACGACCCATTGGAAACCTGTAGACGAAGGTGTCACGTTACGCATAATTTATGACCGCAGAGAAACATAATTTTCCACACAGAGCCATGTGAGTGTATGAGAAAAAAGAAAGAAATGGAGAAAAGAGAAAAACTATCTGGGGGGATCTCGAATCCCGCATCTCGAACACGAACCGATCGACATGCAATGGCTTATCTTGATTAGAGATTAAGCCGAGCTGCTCCAGGTAGAGCCAGCACCTGCAATCTCCGCTCTCGCTCTGCCTATCTGTCGGGCTCTCTCCCACCGTGTTTTTCTGATTTTCCAACTCCATCGATAGCATGGTAGTATTTCTGGTTGTCGCTGCCGCGGCAGCCAAAACTTTGACAACAAATAATGAAATAATGTAGACACACACACGCACTCCGAGCCCCACTTTTCCCCTCCGGGAGATAAGATTCCAGTTCGTGGCTCTCCATTCATTTGACGGCAATATTGATTCGAATGAAATAAACGAAAATTGTCGAAAAAGAACCCGACTGCCGCAATTTTTGTTGTCGAGTAAACAAACAGTGAGGCCGAACAGAAATTGAGGGAGATAAGGTGGCGAGCCGAACGAATAAAACGGTAAAAATAACGATGTGTAACTGTTGTTGGGGTTAAATATTCAATGAGTTTTTTACCCCTCGGATTTGTTGTATTTTCGAAGGGATCAACTCAAAAGTTCCCACCAAGATTCCCCGAGCTTTGCGGTCATTCATATTTAGCATAGATAAGAATATAGTAACTATATATTCCGATTATATTGAATTCAATGAACATTTTCGTTTAAGAAAACCATCATTTTTTAATATCTTTAGAAAGCTTCACTTTTAACATTCCTTAAAAAGTATTGTATTGTGTTTTACTTTGAAATCAAATACGATGTGACAAACCTTAAACACGAAGGTGTTTAAAGATTCTCATCGTTAACTGACAAAAATCGCCTTTTAAATTTGTTTTCATTTATAAGTATATTCCGTATACTAAGCCAATTTGTAGAGCTCATCCTCCTAAATAAACCGCATAAAAAACCCTTTATGTTGAGCTGCTTTCTGATACCTTCCCCTGCTTTATTTATTATTTTTTGGATTCAGCATTTCTATAATTTCCCACAAAGATCAGAGGAGCTTAAAACCTATTCAATTAACTTGGGCCAAAGCAATTTCCTCAGAGTAATTTCCATCTGGTAGGATGTTCACCCCTCGGAAGATCAGTTCTCCCCTTCATTCGTGTATATCCCCATTGACTGACATATCCCATTATACGGATCTCCCGCAACTGATCTTTTGACTCGCAGTGTAATGGAAGTCCGCAGCCCCCATTTTCTCGTGTGTGTGATATTTACCTCGGAGAGATGGTCCAACTTTTCGCTGTTAATCCAAAAAAAAGTCTTTGGTGGTAATTAAAAACCGGCGTGCGTCTGTCAAAGTTAATCCAATTTCACGTCTGCTTACATCAAACACTCACACAGGCACCGGCAACACCTGGAGGAGCACGCACACGGGCAGCGAGCGAGCGAGTATCTGACGGATACACAGATACCCGCAAACTTTTCGCCGCTGCAAGTGATTTTTACTTTATTTTGGGACAGATTTTTAATTAAAATTTCATGTAGCGCCAAATGTTGTCGCTATCTCAGGTGTTAGGGTGTCGTTGGATGGATGTTTCTCCCCAATCTTGTTTGGGGCTTATTCCCAATCCAATTTCAGCGGGCGCTTGTCGATCACCGATCGCAGATCGGAATAGCAACAATAACAACTCGTTTTTATATTTTCTTTAGCGATTTTTAACACACATTCTCACATGGCACGGCCACAATTTGTATTTTCATAACTCGTTTCTGTCGCTTTTTTCGAGGACGCCACTTGGTGGCTGCTTTATGGAACTTCTTTTTATTAACGACTATTGTTATTGCCCACAATTAGTGCACAAAGGGAAGCTTTTTATGTACATATACACCACTTTGTTATATATTCATTGATTAATTGGCGTTTGGAAGGTGTAATTAGGCGGCGCGATTCAGTATCTCTTGGCCTCCCGAGCGAGTATCTTTTGGATTCTCGACACACTGAACCGAACGCTCCGATCGTCTAAAGAGAACTGGAAGGCCCAGTAAGAGTTGCCCGCTCGCTGGCACAGAGAATCGTGAGGGAGAGAATGCCGAGCTGGTTGCTGAGAGAGGTTGAATGGGGGAGAGAGAGCCAGAGAGCGGATAGTAGCATACGTTAAATGCAGCTAAATAAATGTTTTGTTTACGGTCGGGTTTTCTTGCTGTTTGCTTTGCCCCGCATTTCGTTACTTTTTGCATAAGCTAAATAAATATGGGCAGAAGTTTTCATTGGCTGCATTTGTTTTCCCTTGGCATTTCTAAGGTGACTTTAATGGCCCCGTTATCATCGATGTAAATCTGCTTTACGACAGCGATTTCCTGTTGCGTTTTGGATATGTAATTGCAAGACTTTTATTTAATGTAATATTTGTATACCAGTTTAACTTTTTGTTTATTAGGTATTTTAAATTAGTACTTTTTATTTCATTTCCATCTGGTTTAGACTCAAACAGCTCAAACAGTAGCCGATAAATCTGGTTATTCAGAAAAAAGTTGGTTATTAAATTATTTTAAAATACCATTTTTACTTTACCATTTTTATTTCTTGATTAACATTAAAGGGTATTATTATGTTGACCAATGCTGTGATGCAAATATTTCAGACTATATAATGCATAAAATTTCCTGATCAGCATATCTAACCGGGACATTATTTCGTGGATATTTATTGTAGTCTTTATGGTTTTTTTGGATTTAAAAATTTGCTAGCCTAATATTTTGTATTTATTTTTATCCCACTGTTTTTTTTCCCAACCCCTGAATAAAACTTCTCCTGGCCTCGCTATTTCTCTCTCTCTTTTGGTGACAAATCTCTGACTAGATTGACAGCTACCGCTTCCCCCTCACCAACACTCCCATTCCACCACCCCTCAGCCATGCCCTCAGACGGTTCCTGATTTCTCTGCCTCTTCAAGCTGCACATGTGCTGCGTTTCGCATGCCAACCTACCACCACCACCCCCTCCCAAAGGCGCCCTCTCTTCCTTCCAGTTTTCAGAGGCATCTGTTGTTGTCTGGCATATTTTCAGGTTTTCCATTCACTCTCTCTTTCACCGCCCACCGCTCCCTGATTTTTCCAGTGCACCCTGCTGAAATTTCTGCAAGTTCTTCAACTTTCTTCGGGCGGTGGTGGGTAAATACAGGGTGTCTCCTGCCCTCCCCCCTTCCCTGGTACTCTCTCTTCTGCAATCACGGGAACCAAGTGAGACAGGCTTTAATTGCGATTCCTTCCTGTTTATATGCTCACCTCGCTAATGAGCGCACGTTCCAATCGCACGCTCTTTTCGGGACTCACTCTCTTTGTTGCTCTCGCAATTAAACTCTCTCTCTCGACCGGTTTTCTGGTTTTTATCTGCTAAGGGTCTTGTTAAAAGTAATTCGTAACACGTTGTTACCAGATAACGCCGTCAGTCCACGGGCTCTGTCTCTCTTGCTCTCTCCTGCCTGCCTCTCTCCACACCTCTTGTTAACCCTCTTCCTCCGTCTCTTCCACCTATTCTTCGGCCACGTTGTTGTTTCTTTTGCCTTGTTAGCGTCACCGGTTGGCTTGCTAAAAGAGCGATAAAAAGGTAGAACACAAAAAAAACTTCCAGATCCCAGGCGGGCTTGTGGGAGCGGGGGAGATCGAGTTGGAGGGGAGGGCACAGAAGAGAGGAAAACACAAGATCGCCTGCGATCCAGGCTCACGTTTTGACTTTTGGCTTTGACTTTGCTTTTATTGTGTTGGCCGTGCTGCTTTTCTGCTGCGGTTCAATACACCCCGTTCTTTTAGCTGCAGGGTGCCCCTCGAAGATTTCTCCATCCTCTCTTCCTCGTTCCCTTCCCCTTCCCCTGCCCCTGCTCCACCAGACTTTGCTCCTGACGAGCCGGTTCTCGGCTCTTCAGACCACATGTGGTGCACTGTATGCGTGATTTTGCCTAGTTAGTTAGGAGGAGCTCCCAGGTATGCCAAAGCAACATAAAAGTAAACAAGAAAGGATGACAAGCAGAAGTGGTCGAATTTGTAATTCCCTTACAGATGGATATCACTATAAATAAGCAAAGCACCAAGGCGAGTAGTTAGTTTTCTCTATGATATGTATTATACTCCCATTACTATATAAACAATTTTTTTTGTTTACAAATAGCATAAAATAAATGTGATTAATATAATTAAACATTTATATATTCAGTAAATTTAACATATTTACAAAAGTTATTAGAGGATGCTCCCATCTAATACACCCTATGTTACAGTATCCAAAAATAAAAGTCTGGCCAGAAGGTGCAGAAAAATCTCATGTTTATATGCATTTCCAGGGGCAGTGGAGGAGGAGGCACTGAAGTCAGATCCACCGTCCTACAACAACGACAAAAGCAATAGCAACAACGAACGATCGTGCACTTGGGCCGCTAATGAACTTACAATGCCTGGCTTGTTCGGATCCGAAAAGAAGAGGAAAATTCAGGATCGCTGGCCGCGGGACTTATAGACGGAGTCGGGGGAGCAGGCGGAAGGCACCCCCGCACACAGATGCAGAAAGCCCCGATTAGAGTTATTTGCAAACTGTGAAACATGAACTCGACTCGGACCGTGATTCTTCGGAGCCAGCTTCAGCCACAGCCCGGAGTTGCAAGTTGCAACCCAATGATTGACCCTCGGAGGAGTTTCGCCTGTTCGTGCCTCAATCAGTTTGTCCACTGGGCAGGGCTCAAATGGTATGCACTCAGGAAAATCAATTACGAACCCGAATGATATCGCATTGGGAAGGTAAAGTGCTATATTTATTTATAAAATAATATTCAGAGACCATACTAAGAAATTATTCGCAGAAGATAAATTGTGCAAACCTACGGATACGGAAAATAAACCTTATCATCGATCTTCTTCTTATACAAATAACAAAATATATAAAAGAAACATGTTATTTTTTTTTTTTAAGATTATTAAAAATAAGTATTCTGAACATATATTATCATTGATAAGACAGTAAAATTATGCTCTGTATCACAGGATATATAAAAGAGTTAACTCTATTATCAAGATTATTTATATTAGTTATCCTAATATTAAAATTCTGAAGAGATTATCATCGATAAAACAGTATAAATCTTTACATTTCGGACAGTGCATTGCCCACATCGCTCTACCGCTGTCATGATCATGATCAGTAAAACTAACAAGAGGTGTTGCCTCTGTCGTTGTTGCCTTTGCAGGCCATGTATCCGTATCTGGCCGGGCATCGGTTCGTCATCGTGATTTTCTTGGGTGGTACCGGGTCCCGCTCGTCCCCCTTTCCCTTTGACTAAGGCCCCCTTCCAAAGGCATTTTCGCTGTGGCATGCCTTTTGTTTGTACTTTGTCGATCGATCGTCTGCGCTTTTGTTTGTTTCTCAGGGGGAATTTCGCTTTAACTTTGGCTTTAACTAGACAACCAGTGGCGTTGTAGCCCTCGCCGGCTGGACTGCACCCGGCGCTCTGTCAATGGGCATTAAAGACATCCCATAACAGCTCACTTCCCTGGAATCGAATCGCTCACAGCATTCGCAAAGCCGCACAAACCATGCTGGTTTTTCGGTCTAAGGTTGAGTTGACTCGAGCGTCCACGGACTGACAAATCAATTTAGAGCCAAGGACTTAAAGGCTTAAGTACAATATCGTAAACCGTCGCCTTACAAATGAGTTTGATCAAGCTAAAGCTCATAAATCTTTGGGATCAATTGAGGGATCATTAATCTCACTGAGTTGCATTATTGGAGGGAATTCCTGGAGCTACGTCCATACATATGTACAATTAAAGATCATTTAGTTCAATTATGAGTATAACTAATGGGCCCTTTGATCTAAAAGATCTGTTTTTCAGAAACAAAAATCGGGAATCCCAAGAGACTTCTCTTATCTCTGAACCTAGACAAGTTCAAGCTCTGATGTGGCACAATAATTGTATTTTTAAGTCCTGCAGATAATCTTAGATCACCTTAGTCAAGTAAACAATTTAATTAATCTCTCATTAGCAGCTATGTATATATTGCACATTGTAGACAATATCAATGTCATCGCTCCGCAATGAGTTCAGTCCTCGGGGCTTCGCATTCCAATCGTTCCGACAGAGATATAGAAATAGTCAGACAGCCGGACGGACGGACAATTAATGCGCCACTACAAATCTCATTTTCCATAAATAAGCACGATTTATGACAGGCAGACGATGGCGGGGCATCGAAATAAATATTATTACATATTATTATCATTATCGCAAACGAACCAAAAAGCTGTTGTGAAAAAGAAGAAAGCAATTGTCAATCACACGAAATTATCAGTGTTGTTATTAAGGATGAGAGGTGCCGGAGCGTTTGGCACGCAATGCAAACAAAAGGCCAACTGCAGTCGTCGGATCATAATAAACCATTAAAGAAAATTAAGATATAACAATCCGGCCCCTACGAAATCCACATGGGAGAGGCAGAGACAGAAACGAACAAATAATTCACACCGTTCTGAGGCAAATTCCAGTCAGGCCGTATTCCGTTCCTCCGATAACCGCACGTCACACCGCAGATAACCCGCATAGATATCGCCCCGGAGTTCCCCGGGTCCGAAATGCCCGAAAAAAGGAACGAGTACAATATTGAAATTTATTACCCACCTAAATTGACAGGAGGGCTGCGAAGGGTGACTTAATATATACTCGCATATAGAACGTGGGTTCCATAAACAGAAAACTAACTATAACTGTATACGACCTGGGCTACCGCATAATTGAGCTTGTAAATTAGGGGAATGGCTCACATGTGAGCGTATTCACTTAGCTTTTGCTCCACAAATTACTTAGCCCAGATGTCGCCAGCGCTGAAAATCGCTTCCAATTCATTAAGCCAAAGTGGGGAAAATCCTTAGCCGACATGAAGGAATTTCTCCCTGCTTTGGGGCAAATGAAAAAACTTTGCTTAAAAAAAAATTCAACATCGATGGGGCCAGAGGATTAAAGGGGGATCGGGGCATCCCCGGATCAACTGAGCGGAACAATTGCAGTGCGGCAAACAATGTGCAGCATGCCAGAGCATTTCAGGGAGATACACAGAAAAATAGTAAGAGCAGAGACCGGGACATATTTTTGTACAAAATAAAAGAAAATAGTAATAGAAAGTTGCAAATATTGACAAACCAATCAAAATTTGAGTAGACCATTTCAGGTTTATTTTGAGTTACTAATTGAAGAACACAAATTCTTTTAACAGCTTCCTGAAATACATTTTTGGGCGACAATAACTTTTAGATTATTTATGTATCCACGAATTCAGTTAAGCCACAGTTAAGAATAAGATACGTAACGCCCTTTCGGCTGGTTCAAGTTCAAGTTTAAAACCGTTTTAAAAATATATATTAATTTAAAATATATTTTGGATTCAAGAACACAATTCTCCGCTCTGTGTAGAGCGAGGACAGCCAAGGAAGACAAATCGAGCGACAACTGCTTTTTGGGTTGGTTCATTGCTTTGGCTGTTGCTCCACTAAACAAAAGTTGAGCGCCTGAAACTTTGGCCAAAACCGAAATACTGGTGACAGAAGGGGGCGGCCATCAGGGCCTGGGGCGTGGCTAGTGGGCGAGGTCAGGTCGTGGGCCAAATGCAGTTGCCGAAATCAGATAGTAACAATGGCAAGTCCAAAGACCAAGCGACCCGAAGTTGCACAATGGCAAGAAGCATACACACACTGCACAGATAGTTTATCGACACATATCGGGCTAGATGACTGTCAAAATCTACACAGAACGCCGGGAAAACAACAAACTTCGACTTTGGCTTGCGCTCCTTTGTTTTGCAACATTAACTCAACTTGTTTGCCATCTCGTAGTTGGTACTCGCAGTTTTTACTTGGCTGCAAAAATATGCGCAAAATTTTGTCATTTGCTTTCCGGCTCTCTCTTATATTTTCTTTTTACGGCAAACTTTTGCTACAAAGTTTCCCATTTGCTGCTGCGACCCTGTGTGTGGTTAAGTTCAGCATGGAATACTTGAAAAAAGGGGAACACGATTCGATTGCTTTTTCATTGTTTTCGAATGGGTTTTTGAATGTTATCGGGCACAAATGTGAGTGTGGCGAAATCGATTAATATCGTATTTATGAGGTGCCCTGGGAGCAAAGTTCCGAAAGTGCGTGTCATTTGGGAAAGTTTTTCCTGTGGAAAAGTTCAAGTTTACAGGAAGTTTTTCCCAATGCTTCTTTGAGAGTTCGATGGGAGATTGAAATAAATTTATATTTAATAATTTAAAAATATTAAAGGTGGCGATCTTAATAGTTAAAGGGCCTTTCCAGAAATATATATTAAATCATAGCAGAACACTAACGCGTAAATACTCTCTAGGTCCACTCAGAAACTTTCGGACAGCTAAGGGCCATATTGGCCTATGCGTGGCCCCCCTCGAGGGCCTTCCGACATAACCTAACCTATAGCAGAACACTCCTAAGATACTGATTCCACATTTGGAGTTGGTAAATAGCATACATAAAATTCTAAATAACAATTAAAGATATAAAAGTCGTAGCACACTTTTGACATTTCTTTTCATTCCGATTTTAAGTTCGTTCCTTCCGCTAACAAACTGCGTCTCCATTGAAAATTACTTAACACCTTCATGCCCATAGCCGTCAAATAGGCAAACTAAAACTACGCATTTGACCTCAGGAGTTCGCTGGCAGTCGTAAAATGTCCGTTAGCCATAAAAAGGAAACCCGAAAATACACTCAGGGGTTCCGGGGAATTTTGAAAGCGTTTGGGAAACGCCGTTAAAGTCAGACAATGGCTGGTCAAGGTCAAGTCGAACGGAAACCCGAAATCCGTGCCAAAGGGTTAACTAGTCAAGTGACCCCTCCTCGGGTTACTCTAAAGTGAACTTTAGAAAAATAAACCGAGTTACGTTTCGCCTTGGCTGCACTTGAACTCAATTTGAAAAGTGATTGGATGGGCCGAGCTGTGAGTTCTGATTCGGACTCGGATTTTTGGTTTCTGGCACAGCTCAGCCTTCAATTTATTAACCTCAATATCAATTGTGGCGCATAAATCTCGATAAAAGTAAATACGAGTGCTGCATATTTCACACAAAAAACACGAAGGGAGAAACGGAAAAAAACGGAACGATTTCATTTGAACCAAGCGAAGGATGTAAAAAGGATTGCGCTCTGGCAGTGATTTTCAATTTAAAAAATTGCACGCAAAAGCGCCACAAATCAAAGGAATTGACTTTGCCAGCAGAGGCGGAAAAAACGGGGACCTCCCCCCACAATAAATTTCAATCTAAAAACTTAACTAAAGGCACCCGAGAGCAGAGCTTCTGTTCTGATCTGAGTGAGAAAAAACAAACCGAATGGTGTGCTTCTAAGGCCGATATATAAAATACCCTAATTATTAGAATATTTAGGATAGAGTGTTAAACTTTCTTTAGAAAAAGTATGAAAATTATTATTTTACAAGCATTACAATTTTGCTTACTTGGCTTGTTCGCTGAAGAGTTGTGGTGCAAAATATTCCTTATTATATTACCTGGAATAGAAAGAATGATATATTTAATTTGAAATCTCTAACTTGTGGATGAAATCATACGATAAGCATTAAATTTAATTTATAGCTGTATATTTGGTTAAGTTATTTTGCATTAATGAATACATATTTTGAAATTTTAAAATGTTGTTTGTCTTATATTATTAGTTCAATATATCAAACAGAATTTCGTTAAAATATAATTTATATATTGATTTTTAAAAAATAAATTGAATATAGATACATTTTCATATATCGACACTACAGAGCAACACTAATACAACTCAAGAAATAAGCTGAAATCAATAATACATTAAAAAAATACATTAAGAAAATATACCCCCTGAAAGGGCATCAAATCGGAACTGCTCTGTAAAGTAGTGCGCTGGAAAATGCAAAGCGAGTGAAGCTGCCACGCCCCCTAAACCAATACACGCCACAATAAATCTCAATTGAAAATGCTTTTTACAGCGGCCAGTGAGCGAGAGGGGCATATCGGCGAGAAGGAGAGGGCTTGTTTCGCTCTTGAAGCTTCGAAAGAAATCAATGGAACGAACGGTTGAGTGGCGCCCCCTGTCGCGTCCTGCTCCCTGCGCTTTGAGCAATCGAAGGGAATTTATAATTAATAAATGCCCCCAAGTGAGGCAGTGAGAACAAGTGCTGATTAGTGCAATGACAAAGCAATCAAAACACTTTAACAAACGTGGCAATTAAAATTCACAAAAGTCCTCACAGTCGAGCCTCCCGCCCGTCGTCCTGTGCAGGATTGTGCGTGTGTGTGCTTTCGGCGCCCTCTGTTGACCGCAAACGGCAACTGCTGTTTGATTGCTGCCAAAGGGAAATCAAAGAGGAATCGCTGCGAGTATATCCTCGCTGGGTATGCACATTGAGTACGTGTGTGTGAAGCAATCACACCAAATAAATCATTCAGTGCATTTGCCATTTTGGAGTCTCCGAGGGAGATGGAAATACCCTCGAGAAGGAGGAGAGCAACCGACAGGAGCAGAGGGAGCTAGTTCCGGAGAAGTTGCGAATTATTCATGGGACTCTGCGGCCAAAGGGAGGCGGACCTCGGGCCCGGTCACGAGGATGCAGGGTTCGGGATCCAGGACTCGGCTTATCTGTCATCAACCACACAGTTTAGTGGCAAAGGAAATTACTTTGGATCTCCGACTCCGGCAAAATGGCCGCCGGAAGTTGGTCGAGCTGAATGGATTCGGATTTGGCCATGGTTATCCCCGGATGGATGGGCGGATGGATGGATAGGAGCAGGTGGCTGAGTGATGGATTGATGTGTCGCTGCGAATGGAAAGTGTTTGGAAAGGTCCGAGCTCCAAACATAATTTTCTAGATTTTTGTAACAATATATTTGTTATATACCTAAATCGGTTTGTTTCAGGAGGTATTAAAAACAGAACGAGTCATATATTTCGGCTTGCATTTATGGCAAAAAATCGCATCCTTATTATGGAGTTTTTAGTCTTTAAATTTAAAATCTTCCATCCAACAACTGAATTTTACTCCTCTCTACAGTTACTGTTACAGTTTTCCCCTGAGACACCGCCATTTCTTACACAAATCCCTTCACAAATTCGCATTCAAATCCCTGAAAACTCAATCCAAATGAGTTATTGCCAATGCAATTAGGGGAAATTTGTTTTGGTTTATTGTTTGGCTGGCGAGCCAGTGCTAATAATGAGGCTTGAAATTGCCCAAAAGAAAAGGATAATGGACGTGGTATTAAGCGGGAAATGCGAAATTCCCATGGAGACAAAGCGGGAAGGAAACTAAAGCGTGTTAAATCTCAGGGTCCCTCAATGGCCTTCGCTCTCGTCCAGTTCCATTCAATGCGTCTCTGTCTGGCAGCTGTGAAAATCCAATTTCCAGCACGCCTAAGCGGATGTAGTCCTCGCATTTTCTCGAAAACGACACAAAAGAAGCCAAAGGACACACATGCACCAGCTAGGCGACAGGGAGGGAGGACCTTAGCTGTGATAGACACGGCACTGGCATTTAAGTGACATTAGCAGTTGACATGTCTCGTCTGCGACTGCGGTTGGTCCCTACGGGCGGGCGAGGAAAATGCACACTCGAAAAAAATGTGACTAGTTTACTCTAAGAAAATTTCAGTGCTTGAAAGTGGGTCCTATTTTGAATAACATTCCTTAATGTTGTTGCTCATTATATAAATTTTGAGTTAGTAAACAGATTTCTATTATTTATTGGTTTCTACACGAGTGACAAACAGCAAGTTATATCCTTTCCAAATTCATTTTGGAATAAAAACTACAATCTTTCATTTAATATTTGAAGTCTTTAAACTTAAAAATGCAACATTTTAGATAGTTTAAAATTGTATAACCTACAAGAAATACAGTAGTTAAGAAGTCCTGGTATTACCTAAATTTCTTTCAAACAAAACTTAAAGTTGTTGTTGAGTTGTTTCCATCACCTAAGGTTTTCATATTCACTTCTGTTTCGCCTAAAATAATTATATGTTAGTTTTGTATATGAAAGCACAATTCCAACAGCAACTGTATTGCAAATTCAAGAACTACTTTTTCCAAGTGCACCAAACAGGACACCGGAAGCAGTCTCAACATCTAAGGTTCAGCGCTTTGGAAATTACTTTCTGTTTAGACAATATTATGGATCGTTTAATGCCAACCACCGTCGACAAATTGTTTACCCATTTCCTGCAAATCAATGGAAGACTCCTCGCTACTCAAAGGAGAAACTGTCGCCGGGGTTCAATCAACTCTCCACTCCCGTTGACCTCCTCTCCCTCCGCTCCCTTTGTCAGTCAATCATCGTACCAAAACAACAAAACGGTGAAAAAAGGAAAACTTTTTCTATTTCGAAAATTGGCCAGAAACGTAGAAATAATTCCGATTGGCAAATGTGCTGCAGCACGCCATGTCAAAAGTGAAAAGTAAACGAGTTGCAGAAGGGAAAATTGTTAAACTACCGTTTGGGTGGCCTGCAATTTTAGAGCAAGTTTTCCATTTATGCATTTTCCACTGCAAATCATGCATGGCGCAGCGAGCGGTGGCTGAGGGAAATGGCTCTGCGGCCCAACCGCACTGTCAGCCATCAAAACTTGTCAATTTTCCATACAGTTAAGCAATTTTCCGCAGTCATGATATATGCAGGGGATATAGAGAAAATTGTGGGAGCACGGGAGCTTAGATGAAAAGTTGCACTGAACCCTTCAAGTAGCCTGACGTGGAGCTGATTTGCCAAGTGATTTATGGGAAATTGATTAAATGCTATCCCTGGTGGTTCAAGTTCAATGGAAAGATGAGAGAAAAATGGTTTCGTGTGGAGGGGTGATTTTAAAGTAAGAAAACAGTAAATGAATAAGGGTTATAAAAGTATATTTATAGGAAAGACAATGAAACTTTACACTACAGATAATAATAAATACTAATAAACTACCATATGATATTTCAAAACTATTTAAAGTTCTCACTTATATAAACTGTCATACAAATCTTCTATAGTAAAAATATTTAATAAGGATAAGCTACAGTTTTAGTAATTTTAATTCTGCTTTTTGACTCTGGAAATAATTCTTTACAACGCCCTATTGCCTCATTATTAACTCCACTGATTTATGATTACCAAACTGATGTTTTGACAGGCCAAAGGTAGAAGCGCCGACAATAGACGCCCTTAATCTTAATCCAAGCGTCTGTTCAGAGCGGTAACCTCGATCCGACTGTGATATAAACCCCTCCGATCCGGAAAGGCCACACGATGACAACGACAATTACTCCGACAATCCACGGTGCAGCCGTGCAAACACAAAGCGGCAGCTAACTCAAACAAATCGCTGGAAATCGAAAGAAATGTGCCATAAAACACAGGATGTGGGGAAGGAGGACTGGTGGCGGTGCCGAAATCGAAATCGAAACAGAAATAAAGAAACGCGTTGACAGTTTTAGGCAAGCTGTCGATCAAAAAAGCAAAAGGGAGACAGACCCAGTTCCAGTTCCACTCCCAGACTGCAGACTGCAGTCTCAGTTCCACCACAATTCACACCTTGCCCGGAAAATGGAGTCCGGGGCGGGCGGGAATCGGAGGTACTATGGCTACGGGCACGGTTGTAAAATGCGCACAATCAGTGCTTCGAATCTAGAAAAATCAACAAAGGAATCGAACTCAACTGAAGTGAGTTTAGGTGAGTGGCAGCCCGGTTTATCAACGGAATGTGGGGTGAGGGGAGCGGTGCCCAAGACCTCCTATAACATGTAATAATAAATAGAAAAAGAAATATATATATAAAATATGATAGAGGGCACCCTTCGGTTTGATAAGGCGCGGAGTAATGTTTATAACCACGGTATGGGGTCAATATTTGCCAGGGATAAACTGAATGTTAAGGATATTATCAGACAGGCTTATCTTTATCCACGAGGAAGGTACAAAAATCTTTACCTGGTAAGGGTTGTCTGAAATTGATATAAATCTGTGACAGAATTCCATATTCAAATTCGATTTGCAAAGAGGCTCCTTCAGCGGCAAGTCAACGCTTAGATATTTATGACACACAATCAGCACTCGGGAGCCAAACTACTTTATGGAGCTATCGATCCATCCATCTGTATCTGGGCACACACAATCGCCGGGCGAATGAGAAATGCATTGATATGTAATTCAATAGCAAAACTAATAAACTGCAATTGCGATTGAGCGAGTGCGAGTTTTATTGAGGCGACCGAACGACCGACCACCCCAGGTGCGCTGCGTTTCGATGCCAAACGATTCCTGCGCTATTTACCTTAGATACAATCTTGGCCAGGTGAGTGCAACCGGCACGGGCATAAATCAATGCACAACTCGAGACTTATCAAGATATGGCAAAGCCAACAGAAAACTAGCAGCTTGAAACAACAGTTATCTACACTATGAAAAGTACACGAAAGCTTTGTTGTGTACTTAATATTAAAACAATATAAAATATATAAAATATTAAAATATTTTATATTGCTCTATTAAAAAACATAATCTATAGCTATAAATGTTAAAACCTTTTTAAAGCATAGAATCTCTAGCCCATACCGTAGACTATATTGACTTAATTTTACTTTGAATGATTTCTTGTAGGCCAAAGACTCACAGAAAAAAAAACAAATTTTGTAAACTCACACTGTAAGACCGGAAATATACTTTTGTCTGAATATAAAATACTTTAAAGGTTAAACTTTGACCGTTTCCGATATCAGAGATAATATGAATATTATATTTTTCCACCTTAGGCCCACTTTTTCGAGTGCATATAACTGCAGCCCGGCTCTGTTCCATCTCCGGTGGCATGAGTAATCGATGTTGGTGACGAGTAGAACGGTCTAAAATGTTAGAAATGAATTTTAAATATTTTATCGACGGCGTTCGTGACTCACTTGAGTCCCAGTGCCGGGCTTTCTCTCTCCCGACGGACGTTCGCATTTTGATCAAATGTGGCCGGGACCAAGTCGCTGGCAGCCGCAGAAATCCCCACAGAAATATCTCAGAAGGGCCGCTGCCAGGGCCCGACTATATATGTGAGTCACGTAGCCGGGCGGAGCATGTAAATGACTTGGGTGACAAACAGACTATAGACCGTAGACTGCTATTTGGGGGCGGCCGGCGGACAGAGCTTGTCACATTGTCTCGAAAAATTAGAGAGAAGGAGTTTGCCGCTTTGGTTTCTCGTCTCCGTCGTCGTCTTTTTCGGGTCTTTTGACTTGTTTTTGCTCATTCGTGACACGCGCCAAAACACAAATTTCAGTTCGATTTATGCAATTGAGGAAATAAGTCCGACGACTGAGCAAGATTGCTTGCGGGCTGTGGCTTCTCCCGGCTTGGATTGCCGGAGGATTGGGTACAAGTGGATTTAGAGGGGGATGTCCAATAAACGTTTTGCGGTAAATGCGAAATTAATAATTAAGCAGACACAACTGCCAGGAGTTGGGAGTTGGGAGCTGAGAGCTCGGGAATATTTATTGCCCATGTCAATTGGTTTGTATACGAAGTGTGATTACATTTTTTTGTTGGGGGATGGATTGCTCCTAGGAGGAGAAACTAAAGGTTTATGGAGTCAGGGTTAGCATAAGGATGTTTTAGCAAAATTATAGCAAGCACGACATGTGTGAGACGAAGTAATAAATATTAATATATACTTAGATACTATTTATGTACACAGTTTAAAGCATGAATATATTTTAAACAATAAAATGTAAATGCCAAAATTATTAGTTTGGGTTTATTTTATTTATTTATTAATGTTACTCGACTTACAAATAACCAAATTTGTATCCAGTCGTAAAATAATCTGTAATCTCTAATTTAAACTTTAAAATATAAATGAGGCAGAAAGAACGCTTTATCGAAACGAGACAAAATATGCAGATAAATCAATCTAATAATATTGTTAACCCAGGCCACAAAAGCCTAACAAGATTCCTCAAAGATTACTCTTTCTCAAGCTCAAAAGAAACACTCCCTGGCCGGATCCCACACACATTGAGGAATTTATGTGCCATGACTGTCTCATAATTTCTGTGTGCATTTTGTTCTGTATGGTATTTTTAAAGTCCCCTTAGTAGGCATATACATATATATATTTTTTTATCGGCCGCGAACGTTTACCATATGTGGGCAATGTCACAGATTGCTCATGTTCGTGTTCCAGTGCAGCGGGTAACTTGAGAACTCATTCGAAAACGACTCGGCTGTCCGGGCATTTATTTCATTAGCACGCTGATCGGGGGACAGGATAAAGGAGAAGTGGGAGTGGATGTGGCTGTGGAATTGGAAAAAGGAGAGACCCAGAACCAAGAAATTCATTAAAGAGAAAAATTCGAATAAGAAAAGTCAAGACGATGCCCGGCGAACGATAAACCCGCGACATGCGACTCCAAATAAGAGAGGACAACTTGAGAAACTCTCACGACCAGGAGGTACCTAGTATCTTAACCACAATATATTAATGCTAGTTCAAATCCAACCATATAAGTTTATTTAAGCCGTGATTATATCTTTAAGAACCCTAAGTAAGACTAACTTACTTAAGCCTTAGTCTTCTTTTAAATAAATATATATTAATGAAACTATGAAAATATTTCCTAAAACGTGTTTTATATCTTGTGACATATATATTTTTAAAATTTCGATATGAACGCTGATCAATAATAAATGTACATAAAATATTCCTGCTATATGAACAACCAATATACCCTCGCACAACCCGAGCCGCCTTGGGTATAAGAAGCCCTCGACCGCTGGGTGACAGAGCGTTTGTAATTTATTTAACTGCATTTTTGTGGATTCGATTTCCGAGGATACAGCGAGAGGGGCCCAGAATTTGTATACGCACGACGGATTAATGCGCCCGTGTGATGCCAAAGATACAAAGATACAGATACGATGATGCTGGTTCGAGTTCGAGCTCGAAGTCTGCGGCAGGTAAAGATGCCACGATAAGACAAACTGCGTGTATCCTTCGATCTGGGCTCCGAGTGTCTGTGTGCAGGCAAATATAAATATTTATGTGGAAAACAGCAGGCGTTTTGTCAAAATATTTGTGTAAGACCTCAGAGCAATCCACATTCGGAGCTAAACAGATTTCTGAGACCGATTTGTAGCCCGGAATATTGTTTACACACACTCGTCTCTGTGGGTCCTTATCGATGCCAGCAGTCAGATTGTATTAAGTCATTTGCCATGAGAAAGAGTTTCCTGGATCTGTGGCTGGGTTTAATGTCCAGGTGTAACGCCCCTGCTTCCTGGCTTTATTCTGGCCATGAAAAATGTCTGGCTTAGGCAGGGACAAACAGATGAATGCGGCTGGAGAGAGGGGGAACCTACGAGCACATAATCCTTTGGCCTGTCATAGCAATCTTATCCTTGGGCTTCCTGCATTGCAGCATCTGTCCAGCTTGATATACTCTGCTTTTACCGGGTGAAATATTTTTAGAGCCTAATTGTTGGTCATATTTAAATTAAGTAAATATACATACATATACATACATGTACATTGTGAAAATTTAGTTAGAAAATGGAAGACAAATTATAAATAAAAGATTCTGCTTTTTAAGAACTTTTCAAGTTTATTTTTTTAACTATTTATATTAAATAAATATCATATATTCTTTACCTTTGTTAAAAACTATCATTTGACCATTTAATAATTAAGCTTTATATTGTTCTAAAATAAAATAAAAATACAACAGTTAAGATTCCTTATGAATTGACTTTGCAAATAATAATCTTACATTATAATTAAGTTTCCAAAAAAAGCTCATCCTCTAGTCGGCGATATCTAAATTTTCTTTACCTCCTTTTTTGGCTCCCTTTAATTTTGGCCCGGGTAGTTAGCTTCTGCCATGCGGTCGACTTGCCGCATTATCCTATTTTATTTACTGCTAATGCTGCGCTTTTGACGTCTAAATCGCATTTACTGTGATTTTTCCTCCTCATTTTCCCCTAGATATATACACTTTTTTCGGCCATGAGCAACAACAACGAGGACGGCATAAAACACATCATTAATTTAAGGCGATGCTACGGGGCCAGCACATATATTAGAAGAAAGGACTAACGGCAAGAGCTTCATCATCAAACGAGCCAGAAGTCAAAGGACTTAAGTAGCATTGGCAACAACGGCGGCAGAGAGCAAAAATTAATTTAGCTTAATTCGTCCACGAAACTTTGGTTGAGGCCAGAAGCCAGGAGCAAGGAGCCAACCAACTCGCACACATTCAAGTCGGACTCCTTCGGGGCTTTCGCCCGCCGAATCCTTTAATCCCATTGCCTGCCAGTTTAATTATGTAGTTTATTAGGCGGAAATGAAAAAGCGAAAGCCAAAAGCGGAAACGGAAACCAAGCGACGACCAAAGACCCCGGCTCTTATACAATTTATATATGCACGAGGAGTCGGCTGAGGCCACTTCACCCCCATCCCTCATTTATCATTTAACTCTACTTTGCATATAGAGAGAGTCTGGCCCGGGAAAAAGGGTTAAACTCTTTACTTTTCCAGCTTACCTTCTCCTTGGCGACTGCACTCAATAAACTAGACAGAAGTCAAGCAGGATCTGTAAAAGAAACAAAGGAGTGAAAAATTAGTTGGGAACCAGTTAGGATACTAAACAGAAAAGATTAAGGGGAACTCTTAATATATAAATATATGTAAAAAATATATTTTTTAGTAAAATTGCTTAAAAGTGTTTCAAATATGTCACTTAACAAACATTTAAAGCATCCCGAGTCCGAGTAACCCATCCTAAAGGTGAACCTCAATTGGAAAAGAAAAGGCCAAGGGTCCCTTTTCTTTTATTTCCATTGTTTCAAGGCTGAGTGCCCAGTACTTTTCATGGAAAACAGAAGCAGAATATTTTGTATTTTTGGGCAAAGGCTTCTTCCACATTCAGGACTGGCAGGCAAGCGGCCAATTTTCCAACTGTAGACTGCAGGAATTTTCGTAAATTGCCCCACAATCAGCATAAATTTTGTCAGCTAGCCCAAATTAGCCTCAGAAGGCAGGCTCCCACAGAACTTGCCGGAACGTCTGGGGTCCTCCCCAGAATGTCCCCTGCCCACTCCCCACTACCCACTCGTATTGAAAGGCACAAATTTGTGCTAATGAGTTTTGAAAAAGGGATTTGTAGGTGGCCTGTGTCGACCTGCTTAATGCTTGGCCAGCTTTCTGGCTCACTCCCAGCCACTCCGTCCAATCTGGCATAACCCCGGCTAACCTTACCTCATCTGATACAGAATCCCAGTTAGTCACGTGTGGCGACTCGGTCGGTAATTGAGTTAAACTTTTCTAGACCAGGCCCAAAGGCTTTTTTCGTGCCGGTAGGAAAAATGGAGGGAGCCCCGGCGATTGCATCAGTCGATGGGTCGAAACTCTTCTGGCCCGCCCGTGGAAAGTTTTAAAGCCCACATAGACACACTCACTCACTCACACAGGCAATTGAAAGTGTTCGCCAGCTGTGTGTGCGAGGAGAGTGTGTGCATATCGAACCATATCGAACGTGCCATAGAATTCATCTAGCGAGCCAACAAATGCCAGCCAACAACACAAGCCAAAGGCCCATTCAAATAGGGTCAGAAGTTGAGTTTATGCGGTTAAGGGAACCAGAAGTTGGCGAAATTCTGGAAAAGTATTCATGATGAATTTCATTCATACAGCATTCTATAAAGCTATTACAAAAGAGAATATTTTATTAAGTATTTTAGGTAGCAGTTTATTATTGGTAATTGTTTTCATTATGTACGATTTGTTGGGTAGCTGTTATCTATTTAGAAAATAATATAATAACTTTAAGAAGAAATATTATAAAGAATATTATTTTCTCAACAAATTTAAACGTTTGAATTAAATTGAGGTTACCAAACAATGGGTCTTGAAAGGTCTGCCCTCTATCTAACATTCCTATTTCCATCCCATAAACCTCCTCCACCATCTGAGTGCATTTGGTATTTTTTGATTTGTCGGATTGAGAATCCAAATATGGCAAGTGCCACAGCTATAGCCTCCGATCCGAATCTGGAGTGCCAAAAGCACTAGACACCCGGACACAATGGAGAGTGCATTTACATTTCGGGTGGCGGGGTGGCTCGCCTGTGCCAGCATGCGCTCTTCAAATGGTATTGAAATATTTATAAGTTAGACACCAGGCCGGGCACACACACGCCCGGGCCAGGGAGGGCCTCGGCACTTGCAGCAATCAAATGCACACAATAAAACATTTTCAATAACTCTTTCGGCGCTGCGACTGAGGCCATTAAGGATTGAATAAACCCCCCAAAAAACCACCCAGGCCCGAAACCCGACAAATATTTTCAACTGCACACGCTGGGATCCCCCCAAAAGCAGTAGTTTGTAGTTTGTAGTCCTCGTTGTGCCCCACTGTGCCTGCAAGCCCACCCAAAACAGTTCTGGCCGCAATGCAACTGGGCAACATCAGTGAATGCACAGAGAAAAAAAAAAAAAAACTTTTTAAATATAAATTCGGAATAAGAAGAAACAAACTAAATTATATTTTTACAAATAACAAATGTAATCATTAACAAATATATAATTTTGAAAATTCACAACCCAGCTAGATATGAGAATCCATATTGTAATATTACATAAATACTAGTATTGAATAGTAATACACTTTTTATGACTACAAAAAAAACATTTACATCTAAAACCTATACTCTAAATGGTTAAATCTTGAGTAATAACATTTTAATTTTACTGGTGCGTAGCTTAAACGTAGTAAATTTTGACATGTTATAATATCATAATGTTGTAATATTTAAATATAAGAAAACACAGAAGACAGAATATAAATATATATTTTAATACTATAGTTTTAAGCCTGAAAATGTTACCAAAACCAAATGAAGACCCTCAGTGTATCTGAGAGTGGAGGCAAACCAGAGGCCGCTCTTCAAGTGGCTATCACTCGTTGCCCTTGCCGGTTTCTGTTTCTATTAAATACCAACATTTTACGGCACCGATGATGGAATTATTTGCACTTCACATACACGAAAAAATATAGACTTGTGGGCACTTTAACCTATTTTTGGGGGGATTTATATTTTTAGTTAGCCGCGTAGCTCACAGCGAAACTATGCCCATGTGAATATAGACGAGTATTTGATTGCTTTGAAAACAACATTCAGCTGAATCTCCTGCTTTCCGCATTCTATATCTGTGGATGAATCTCTTGCGCCCTTTCCCGTTGCTAAATTACTAACGAGTTTCTCTGGGCGGGCTGGGGCCTGGTAAAAAATAAAATGCAAGTCACGTACGAGGAGGGGGTCGAGTGGGTCGGGGTGAGGGGTGAGGGGGCAAAGCGCGACATCAGCAAGGACATTGTCAAACACAAAGCTTGCCGCTTGTCCTGTTCAGCATATCCTAGGTCCTTCGCTTCACTTCGCCTGTCTTCGGCGTCACTCAACGCCGCTGTTTGTTTGTCAACAACCCGAACCCATCGCACCCTCAAAACGCCACCGAAAACCCCCCTGAACCCCTCTGAAAAAGAAAAAAGAACGGAAGCTCTGGAACCCCTGAAAAACGCAAATTGCGCAAATCCTTTTAAAGGCAATGGCAAAGCGAATGCCGGTACGCGCTTTTCACTCGACGCCCCCGCCCCACGAAATCCCTTGGAAAACCTCCTACCTCCATCCATGTTGGCCATGTTTAAATACGCAAACAGCCGACAGAGACTACGTGCTTGGAAAATAATTTAAAAGCTCAAAAGGTGAGCAAAAGCAATGCACATAGGCACGTCCTAACAACAACAACGGCAAAAACACCAACAAAGGCTGCAAAAATTGTATTTATTATGGTCGACATTGATGAATAATGGGATACCCTTTCATGTAGAAAGGAGATGGAATATCTACTTGATATGGCAGGATATACTTATAAAGTAACTATAAAGTAAGATATTTCCATCAATTTATAGATCAGACTCTGTCATTAAGTAACTAATTATATATTGTTATAGATGTTTACCTTATGTATATTTTCCTATTTATTTATATTTTTGGTTGAAATATCATTATCAAACAAAGTTGTGGCAAAGTTCCCAAATTCCCAAGTATGAATTTTGTAACCATATCCGTTAATTGAAACAATGCCAATGAAATTTGAAGTCAGGGAGAGGGAATAACCCACAAAAAGCGAATATTGAGTTTGCAACAACAAATCACATGCGTTTTGCGACGCAGATGAAGATCGATCGCTATAACTCATGACTCTGAAAGTGTTGTGCATATATATTTTCCTGTGTCTTTCTGCCCTGTTGTTCTTTCCAATATATTTTGAGCTTATGCCTGATGTTGAAAGTAGTTGTATTTTGATAAGTAAGTAAAAAGTTATAAAAAAATAAGGAAACTAGATTCCCAAACATGACACCCCTTTAATTACAGGGTAACCGCAAAATGGTGGTAAAAATGCCGCCACTCGAGGCTCTCAGCTTTTGCTTTCCTTTCAGTTGCCAGTCGAGTTTTTCCTTTGCCTTTTCCTTTATTTCCAGCTCGTATGTTTGTTTTAAAAATTTATGAAAATTTGTTTTTCCCCAAAGCATCCCAGCCAAAGGAAGCCGGCAAACATCAAAAGACACAACAACAAAAAACAAACTGCAGTCGTGAGGAAAAAGGAAAAGCTGGGAACCGAAAAACGGGAACGGGATCCGGTGGAGCAATCATCTGGGCAATTTGCATTTTCAATTTGCAACAACAAACAAGGGGGAGGGAAAGATAAGCGCGGAACCACAAAGCGCCGCCTAAATGCGACCTAACGAAGCAATAATCAATTATCAATAAATTCAACTGACGCCACGCCCCCTGAAGAGCAAGAAAAGCACGAAACCTCCAGACGCTGATTAAGGATGTTTTGGCTTTTATCTCCGTGTCGAAGACATCTCGATGGTCTTTATGAACTGTCGAGTGGGGAATAAAAATATATATTCCCCCAAATATTTGCCAGCCCACACAGCTCGATTGGCTTCTGGTCTTTGCCTGGATTCTGTCTCCGGTCTTCCCTGTTCTGGTTTCGTCCTGAAATTGTCCTGGCAGTCACGCCCCTTTCGTGCTTTAATGACATTTTAAGCACGCAAACACGCACGTATGCAAAAAAAAGGCAATATGAGGAGAAATTGGGATAGGAAATACGGAGAAAATATGTTTATGTAGGATTCAAAATTAAGAAGGGGTTTTGATATATAACAAAATATACTTCCATTATTAAAATAAATATGAATATAAATATAAATAAAAAATATATCAAAGAAATTATTTTAGATTAAAAATTTAATAATCTGAACGTATTTTAAGAAGCATATTTTATATAAAAACATATAAATTTTGAAAATTTTTTAAATAGAATATATTATAGTAAAACTGAAATTGTTATAAGTGGAGTCAGCTCTTTCATCCCAGAATAAATTCTAAAATTCAAATTTTCTTGAAATTTAAATTCATGTTTTACAACAAAACAGAGTATAGTTCGTATCTGTTACATAGTAATACCTAAATCAAATAAATACATTTTTCCAATTAGGAGTAATAATATTAATAGGATTATTCAATTCTCTTATGTAATTGTTTAAATTTAAATAATGTGACAACTTAGAATTATTTTTACTAAATCTTTAATATTGTATCCTAAATTCCCACCTTTTTGGGACTCTATAGTCAGTTCCTTAAGCTTTTAGTATATATTGTATAGTATTCATCGCTTATACCCCCAATTTTATGTTCCATCACTTCGTAATTTACGGGCCCGCATATACGCAAATTGCGAACGCAGTTGACAGTTAACGACTTCAAGACACCTTAACACCTTGTCGCCCAACAACCACTGAGCCGAGTATCCAGAACAAGAAAAGGAGCAAAGGAGCAAAGGAGCATGGGAGCAGGAGGTGAGCAGTGTGCAGCCTGGAGCGTGGCAGGATGCCTTCATCTCCTGTTATTGGTATCCCGGCATCTCGGATCTTTTGCTGTTTTATCCTTGACTGCATTTTGGCGGCACTTGCTTTCTGTTTTCCACCTTCGGTTTCCTCCTCACTGACATTTTCCCGGCTTGCCTCTTTGCAAATTACTTTGCAAAAATGAAGAGACAGCGGTCGTTGCAGGTGAAAACCTGCAACATATTATGCACGGCGACAAATAATAAAATCAAGATTTTCATGGTGAGGATTAATTTCCATTATATTTTACCGTGTTCTCCAACAAATATGTGGTACAGACTCAGAAAAGTATATATATTTAGGGTTAATTTCGAATTATGAAGCGAAAGAAATTAGCTTTCAAATAATATTTCTTGGCTACACATTTGATCTATTTTGGTTCATAATTGCAATTACAACACGTAAGGGTGTCCTTTTTTCCGCAGTGCAGAATTGCAAGGCTATTTCACCAGAGGAAGGGGAGGGTGGGAGTAGGATCCCTGAGCCAGGACCAAGGACTCGCTGCATATCTATCCACAGTTTCGCAGCCTGTCGTCGAGTGTTTGCCATTGCCCGCTGGCATTAGAGAAATGGCGACGCTTGCCCGGTCGCAGGTACTAAGTCCCTTATGCAGCTTCTTGATATCCTGCGTGGGCTATATAGGGGGAATAGGGGGTGCCAGGAGGGTGCTTTCGTTGGCCTGGCTTCATTTCTCAGCTGTCTGCTCGCTGTCTGTTGGCTGCCAGGCAAAAAGTCCACACTCCACAGGCAAAACAGCAACGTAATCACCTTTTGCAATTAATTTAAGTGGATTTAGTGTGCGCCGGGTTTTTGCGTATTTGCCTCGCTTTTCTTCCGCATTTCTCTTTGTCCCTTTCTTTCTTTACACTCAGCAAAATCGGGAATCATTCTATTAAAAAATATTTATATAATATATTAAATAAGTTAAATTTAAGGTTGCCTTTAAATATTTGATTATATTCATCTTATGTTGTTAAATCGAGTTAAAAATAATGTCCCCCTCTCTTCAATCATATTTCATTTAATATTTTCCACTTGCTTTGTTTTCAGTGTACTTTTTCCTACCTGTGCGCCTGTGAGGCCACATTATCGCCATGTTGAAAAATGGTTGACTATAGGTGTTGATGAGCTGTTGTTGTTGCTCAGCTTTTGGCAAATGACTTTGACTTGAAATGGGGAATCCCCTGGTTTCACCTTTTGCAGCTTCTCCTGTTGCCAGGGTTTCAGATTAGGTCCTGATCCCCGAGTAAATATATATACACTCTTATATATTTATTATACAACATGGCTGAGCTTGTGTGAGGCAAGCAAAAGTTTGGCAGGTTGCAAGAGCGTAACGTTTCTAGTAGATTACACTCAAGGAATTTTAATGCACAACAAAAACTATTCCATGGTGGTTTTGCTTCTATAAGCGGATGCAAATTTTTGGCCAGGGAGAAAGATTAATGCTAGTTACAATTTATATTTAAAGTAATTTTAAGTAAACCAAAAAAGGGGGAAAAATGTTGCAATCCAAATTAAAGCTGAAAAGCAGTGAGTTTTCATTGTTGTGCAAAAGATTAACCATTAATAAAACATAATAAATTATAACACAAAAAATTATGATACCAAAAATAAATTATTCTAAGCAGCTCATAATCTTGACAATTACCCTAACAGTTTATTCGAAAACTTATTCAATTTAAAATCTAATTAATGAACAAATTTCTCTTACTTCAATTAATTACCATTTATTTTAACTTTAAATTCAGCTTTTGAGGCTCTGGTACAACTTAAGATCAGTTTTCTTTTCTTAGTTCCCAGATCCCCACAAGAAAAGAGGCAAGCCAATCAATCGTTTACCCCATCTCCATGGACTCTAATCAATAGAGAAATCTATCGCCCTTCGACTATAGAGAGATAACCAACCCAAACTCCAGAATTTATTTCAAAGTTTATCAGCTTTGTTTATTTACAAAACTCTTACCCAGCCAGCCTGGCTTGCGTTTCCAGGGAAATGCTATAGAAAAACCCAACCGGAGACGATGCGACTGGAGTCATCTCAACTATTTGGATCGTGTGCTGTTGCATTTGATTTATTTACTTGGCCCCGTCTATGGCTGCTTCCACATCTGCCGCGGCTGGGTCGTTTTTTGTTCGCACTCCCTTTATGTACAGTAAAAATTCACATAGTTTATATTGACTGGAAAATAAATACAAATAAGGCAGCACAAAGGCTTCGATGGTTGCTCATACGACGCGTTGTCTCCTCGAAAACGACTGCAGTTAATTTGTTGAACTCACGTCGGCGTCGAGATATTCTGTTTACTTTAAATGTTTACGCTGCATTTTCACGAAACGAGCATCTTTCGTAGAAATTCTCAATTGTTGCATGAAGTTTCCTGCGAAGAGGGGAGATTCCGCCGTTGTAGGTGGATTTATCCGAACTCTCCGATGCCGGCGTTAATCATTATTTAAATTTTTGATTTGTTCGTGATGTTTTAATGAGCTGCAAGTGGAGGGGAGCCCTCTTTTCCGTGTGTTGTGTTTACCCAACTCGGCCCAGCTCATTACGCATGCAGTCACAGATTGCAGCCGGGGCTCTAAATGAAATTAACATAAATTTTTATGAGAGAGAGACCATGACGGTTTAGCTCTGCGCTATGCTAACTTTCAATAAACAAAAGAAAGGGGCTGAGTGGAGTGCTGGACTCAGGGTTAATGAGTTGAATCTCCACTCACTGCACTTATTGATCTGGCCACAGTATTCCTTGGTCCAAACTGCTGCCACTTGAGCTTCATCAAGTTCCCGTATCAAACGTCCGTTTGCTCAGCCAATCAGACAGTTGAAAAAATAAATTTCCTCTCCCTCGGAGGTTCTTTTTTGTGCAAATCATCATCATCGTCGAAGTTCCTTTGTATCCTCATGACGTCGTTTGTATCTATCAGAGAGCTTTGGTATCGAAGTTGCATTTCACCAAAGTCCATGACATGTGAGTTTCCATCTGCAGCGTCTCCTTTCACCTCCTCTACCCAGTCTCCAGGCTCCTCTTTTTTCGTACTATTTGTGGGAGTTGCATTTTTATTGGAGAGTGTCCTAATGGCTAGACTAGTTTTTCCATGGGCAGCAGCTGCTAAGTTGAGAAATTGAGATGAGAGATTTATGGGCTTTGGCTACTGCTGAAATGTCTGAAATGATTTCGCTTGGGGGAGTTGCCGCAGCCAAGTTTGGCATTCGTTCTGTTTGATTCATGTCCGTTCTTTTATCTTTTCTCCAGGAAGAATGCAAATGGGATGCAATATTGTCGGAATATATCCTGGCTGATCTTTTAAGAATGTCATGGTTTCTACGTTAGTCTACATAAATATTGAAATCGGGAATAAAATCTATTATAATTCCATATTCTTTGGTACAATAAATGTATTATTTGCTCATTTTTATTATTATTATTATATATGTGTTTTTAGATTAATGTTTGTTTAAATGTGTTTATGATTATGATTTATGAGTATGTTTTATTATTGGCCTATTAATGTCGTAAGAAAAAGCACTTGTCAGAAATTTGTGCAAAAATTTGATGCAACTTTGGAGTTATGAAAAATGTTCTTACAGAAAAGGCAATTTTTGTTAGAAATTACAACAACGAAATTAGTTAAATTAATGTAAAATCGATTAACTGACTTTTTAATAGGTCTTTGCTTAGGTTGCCATACTTTTTCTCTTCTAGAATGTAACCATTTTGCAACTGGCTAGAAGTTAAACCAAAATAAAGTATTTAATTTTGTATGTAGATTCCTTATACATACATGTTTTTTTAAGCCAAAGTTGCGTACAAGTTGAAAGTAGTTTTCTATTCTTTTAATTGTAAAAGCTATACAGTTATAAATACATTAAATTAATTTTGTCCAATCTTAGAATTTTGAATTACTATAAAAAATATTCAACAGATCACAACCAGTTGTTTTTACTTATATACTTTAAATTTATTGCAGAATTGACACATTTAACAGCCTAACAATCTATATTGTTTTTAATTTTCCTACCTTCTATATGCATAAAAATAGTTATTTCATTTACTTCAACATAGCCTAGTGCCTGTCGCCGCTCTTTTCGGCTAAGTCGACCTTCCTATGCGCTTCGCTTGCAACTTGGGGACCATTTTCCCGACACAGTCCTCGCAGCCAAGTCCCCCGTCGTCCATTGCACAAACGTCTAATTTGCTCATTTCAATTTCATTAAGTTTGCAGCTCTGTTTGCATATTAGCAGCCCAAACAGACTGCCACCGGGCGGCGGGCGAGTCAACCAGCTAAACAGCTCTCCACTGGGCCATAGCATCTGCAGCCTGCGAGGATGATGATTCTGATGACTTTGTGGATCCGATGTTAGCCAATAACAACAGCAACGCACCAGGGGCAGGGAGGAGGCGAGCTGCTGGCAATATCAGATACGAGCACCAGGGAAGGGCACCAGGGAAGGGGCAAAACACACGAAAGGCTGGCTGACTGCATAGTTAACTAAGCAACAGGAGGTGGACGACGACGGGACTGTGGTCGTGTATGCCTTTGCTGTTAGTCGCTGCCTACAAGTGGGGAATCTGCTAGCCAAGGGCCCATCCACCACACATATTTACCAAAACTGAGACCCGAGTTGGAGTCCGAGCCAGAGCCTGAGCCTGAGCCAGAGCTCCAATGCAAACACAAACACGGACACAAACCAAACGATACCGACCACAACCTGGAGTAACAGAAGCAGAATCGGGAGAACTTGGAGGAGCACCAGCAGAGGCAACAGCAGCAGCAGCCTAAACGCTGTTGATACATTGGCAAAGTTGGCAACCAAATATTGTTGCAGTCAGATACAAAACAAGTAAGAGGACGAAACAGTGATTCAAGCTCATATGAAAAATGCACGACAAATATTTATGGAGCTAGAAATTAATTTGTGCAAAAAAATATAGATACATTTTCAGCTACAAATTAGTACATATTTAAGCTAGCAATGTTAGGATTGCAAAAATCTACAAGTAAGTAAACATGGATTAAGCCAGTGCGTAAATGTGCGTACAGATCTAGAATGCTTAAGAATACGTGTACGCACCTGTTATCTTGGGCTATCGCAGCATACGAACAAGAAAACCCCTGGCAAAAAAACCGTTTGGCGTTACGCATCTTATTATTTAAAAAAAGTCTTTGCATATACCGTAGGCTTCATCTCCATAATATTTGCTTTTTTTATGTTTCCCTTTTTGTTCAAAGATACACATTAAAAAATTCAATTTCGAACCTCCCAAAGGAAGTACGAAAAGTTATCCCTTTCAAAGTTATGCAGCCCAGATCTAGAAGGCAGAACATACTGCAAATAAGTCAATTTCTTTAAGCTGAATATGACTTCTTCAGAGTCCAATGACTAAGTTTTTGTTAGTGTTTCGGTTGAATTTCGGTTTAAATGAAATTTATACTTAAAATATTTATAGTACCTAAAGTTAATTATTTCGTTATATGTATATGGTTCCTTCTTGTTTTTAATTCCCTATACAAAAATATGTAAAATATTAATCTGATTTCTTATTCATCTATTAAACTCTTAATAATGATCAGCATATATCTCTCCTTGCCCCACTGTACACTGTGGTTGGCAGTGAAATCGAGGGAAAGCCAGAGCGCGGGGCTCTGGGTAATTGGCCAAGGTGCCCGGGTCCAGCTCTCGGCCAGGTCCAGGAGTCCCTCTGCTCTGCTGGGCCCTCCCCTCCGCTCAGGCAGCAGTGGCACTGCCGCCGCCACCTGGACCTGAGTTCGAGTCCGTCTCTCTATCGCAGCCTTTGCATCTCGAGACGAGTTTGCTAAGCAATAATTTTATTTTTAGTCATCGCATCGCATCCTCAGTGCCGCGCTCCTCGCTCGTCGCTCCTTTCGTCCGGCTCCTGCAATATCCATCCAGCATTGGGCCCCTGTACTTATAACGACTTGCCGCTTGCGTTATTATCTCTGGGCATAAATTTAATGGCCAATATTCACAGCTCCACCCACTGTTGAAAATATATTCCTTGGCCCGGAGAGCGAAGAGCGAAGAAATGGAATTATTTGTGGGCGACGGCCGAGGCAGCGGCGAGGAAGGAATTCGCCGGGCAGCAGCTGGGGTTAGGGCCTATAAATTATAATTTAGTTATGGCTTTCGGGCATGGGAAGTATGGGAAGTATGCCATGCAAATTGATTTCGAGTGGCTACCCAGAGGTTGCCGGATGGACATTTGTCACAGTTGTTGATGGATGGATGGATGGATGGCTGGCAGAGTGGCATCGACACTGGGCGCCCATTTGCATCTGCGAGATACGAATCTATGTGGTTTTTTGCCACACTTTGTTTTGCCAAATCAGCAGAATGGGTTTGCCAATACCAACGCCGCAACATGCCTTATTCGGGGTCTAGAAACAAGTTTCCATAGCCAGCTCGGCGGTTTTTTGAGCTATTAGACCCGCTCGGGTGTCAACCTAAGCAGTTTTCGCTCCGCTCATTTGCTTATGTTCGCCCGTATTCAGATTTCAGAGCTATTGACAGCTGGAATTGCTTACAAGAGGCACACGCAAACTTTTTGTGGCAGCGCCTCCTCGCCAGCGGATTTCTTCCTCTGCCCCATTGTATCTATGAAGTTGTTAAAAAACGCGGCAAGTGCCACTTGAACTTGACGGTTTGGAGAAAGACCAAGGGAAACCCAAGGGGCAGGCGAGGGAATGTGGCAGCCTCAAGAGACAACGATACATTGTTGAAGTTGATGTCTTGAAGATTTATGCCACTCGAGAGCGCCAGCAACAACTTAAAAAAAAGTTACAACTTCTTGGGGAAGCACCTCAACAGTAATAACTAGACTTTTTAAATATTTAAAACATTTAAAATGCGGGGGAAAAATACAAAAGAAATACTCGCCAAGTAAGCAAGTCGTAAAACTATGAAGACAAATTTAGAAGTTACTATTTCCCTATTTTAAGTGCTTTTAAATTGTTGTAGAGAAGTCAAAGTAGTAGTAGAAAACAATTTTTGGAATAGAATTTATCAAAGAAAATTCTACTATACAAATTTCATAAACCGTTAAAGAGAAATTGTATATATTTTTAAGATTAATAAAGCAATTTTGAGCCTCCCATTTGTTTTAAATATTTTAAATATTTATAAGGATGTTATATATTACTTATAAGTATCTATTTGAATATTTTAAACAGTCCCAACTTCTCGCAATCATCACTCTTAGCCAATATGCACCGTATCTTGGCACTTATGACAACTTTTTGCCGGGCGCTTGCCTTGAGCTCAAAAAAATTGCCAACTGGCTATAAAAATTTTCCACACTCAATCAAATACAACACAAAGGAGTGGAGCCATCGGAAAAAAGAAGGAAAAGCCAAGGGCCAAGAGGAGGAAATTCGAGAGAGGCCAGAAGGACACCAACACGTGGCCATAAACTGGCGACAGGCAAAAACAATTTAGCTTATAGATTGGGAGGAAAAAGGAAAATGTGCGGGGGATCGTTGTCATATTTTATGCCCAAATAGTTAAACGAATGCACAAACACACATAAAAACCAGCTGGAAAATTGCTTGTAAAACATTTTTGTGTGTGACATTGAGACGGTGGGAGGGTCCGGGCGGTGTGCAGCGGGGCTCTACGCATTTACAGCAAATCTCCGGGGCTCCTCTACACATTCCCATAAATCACAAAAAAGTATTTCCCATTTTCCTCTCATATATACGTATATATATATAGCTTTTTTCTGGCTATATTAATGCGCCTACACACATCTGTGACTTCGGTGGCGTTTGGGGGGCGCGGGAGGTGTTCTGGAGGCACATTTTGGTATGTGGCTGACAGCCTATTTGCGCCTCGTCGCCGGCAGGAAAATCCGGCAGCAGGAGCTGAACCTACAGCGCGACTCCTGGCTCGGCTCCTGCCAGGCGGTGACTTCGTTTTCCAGCTATTTATGATTTTCGCGCGACATTTTTTCCCCTCGGATTTGCTTAGCTAAATACCCTTTGACGTTGGGGATGTGAGTTCAAGACTCAACAGAGGCAGTTAAATAAAAATATACTTTTTTAACATCAATATTTTACCAGATGATTAAAAACAAATACAATTTTAATTAATTTATATTTTTAAAAAAAAAAGGCTGCTATATATTCAAAAATGTATACATAAAAAGAAATTAAAATTAAGAATAATCCAATATTATATTGGTCCACAAATCATTGGTTTTTTAAAAACATCAAAAAGGCATCTACAAGTACAATTCTCATGTTTCATTTTGTAGCTTACTTTTGAACAACTTTTTAGGGTTTCTAAAACTACAGTGATTTCTAATACACCCTGAAATTATAATTTTCATTACTGTTCCTCAAGTCCCATAATTTATCAAATAAATATTTCATAATAAAAAAATTATCTACTCAAAAGACCTACTAATAGTTCCCTAATTTTAGTTCATATTTATTGTCATACAGGGTACTCTGCACTTCTTTCACAGAACTTTAGCCACGTTTATTTGATTGTTTTTCCTATTTGCTTATTTTATTTTATCTGCATGCTGATTTTCCCGTCCGCAGTTTGGCAGTGCAGTGTTGTTTACTTAGCTGATGCTGAATCGGAGACAAGAGACAAGAGACAAGAGTGGTTTCCTTTTTTTTTATTTTGGTGGAAATGAATCAAGGGGAAGGGGTGTCAACCCGTTGCAGACTGCGACTCACGAATGTTTAACAAATGTGTGACATTTTTGTGCGGTGGCATGGAAGCGATTGGGGAGCAGTGCTGGGGGTTCTGGGGGGCACGGGCGATGCCATGTGTGCGTATGCCCCCTTCTGCCCGGCGACTCTGGTCCACGCTGTCTGTTTACTCTCTGCACACGCGTTTGGAATTGATTTTTATGCTGTGATTATATTTCCGAAAAGGTTGGCGATGACTCGGTTATATATGAGGGGTATGTGTGGGGTATATATGGCAGGGCAGGGCAGCCTCCATCGCCGCTCCCCCAGTTTGTTTGTTCAGCAACAATGAAGTGTCGCCCCAGAGTGGAGAACACGCTTGAAAAAATATAAATTAAATTATGCGTTCATGTTGTTTTAATGGGCCTCTCTATAGAGTCGGGGTTCTGAGGGATTTTTTCACAGGGGAGTCTGGGGGGGTGACAGATGCTGATAGTCAGTTGGTTGGCTGGTTGGTCGGTTGCTGCCCTCTCAGTTTTTTATGCGCCTTGTTTAACGATCGGAAGTTATATTCATAAAAATATGTCAATGAATTGTGAATTATTTATGGGGTATAACCCAGGAAAAAATGTCAAGCAGATAAATAAATTACAAGGATGAAAGGAGTGTCTTTTGAAATCGAATAGGTGGTGCCCTGGATGTATTTCACTATGGGAAAGCCTTAAAATTAATATCAAGGTGAAAAAAAATATTTCAGACTATATTTGGAGGTGTTAAATGGGAATAAATAAGTGATCAAATACAAATAAAGTGTATTTTTGGAAAATTAAGAACCAATTTATTGTTTTACTGATTCGTTTGTAAGCAACTTCTTTTATAACATTAACCATTTTCAAAAAACGGCAGAGCTTACCACCCTTTAACAGGGTATCCATAATTAAATGTCAAAAATTGTGATTACAACTTCCACACACACGTCATATTAAATATATGGAAAAATATGCAGAAAAAATCAAAGCACAAACATAGTTGAGAGGCTCCGTGCATAAATTGGATTTTCTTGTATGGCCCCAAGGCCTTGTGCTCAATTTACTTAGAAAAAAGAGCAGAAAAAATATGGTTATAAAATTGAAACTGAAACTTAATTGCAATTAAAGTTGAGTGCTGAAGGAAAGAGCTGGGTGAACGAGAGCGAACGCAGTGAGACGCCGCGAAATGAACACCCTCAATTAAATTGAGTTTTGCGTTAGCCACCGACCGACCTACTTTCCAGCAAACACAAAACACACCTAGTCTGAAGACCGGAGACCAGGACACGCGGACAGCTGGACACCTGGACAACCGGACACCTCGACACCTGGAGACTCGGTGAGCCGGTTCCGGACCTAACCGGACCGTGCCGGACGTCACTCTCCAAAGTGTGGGCCAAAGGCTTGAATTTCAAACGACAATTAGAAAATTTGCAAATTACATGGCGACAGACATGGGTAATGGCACCGGGAGTGAGCTAAGCTCTGAGACAAATAAAAAGAAAAACAAAGGTGGGGTGGCGGAAATTTAAATGAAAGGAAAATGCCAAGGGGAAACTGGAAGTGGCCTAGTCAGGTGGGTTTTTCGGTCCGCAAAAATTATGGACCCTCCTCTCTCGTGTTTCAGCGGGTGTTAAGTTGGTAATTTTATGCCTGAGTTAACTTTTAATTTGTGTAAATGATTTCGTGGATTTTATGCGCATCATTAAGGCCAGTAGAGAGGGGAGATCTCCTCCGGAAACACAAGTATACTTTGATGTAAATATGCGGCCATAGCGATGCGATAAATGCCCAAGATAGTTGAATGTCTTTCAAGGGGATTGACAGAGGGACCGACAGTTTAATGCCTCTTGATTTGTGGGTCACTCTAGCCCGGGGATTCACAATGCTGGAGAATGAGCGATGGTGCCAAGTCAAATTAGGCAAATACCTCAATAAAGCGCAGCAAATGCCTGACATTTTGTGGGGAAGATGGAGGAAAACGCATTAAAAATGTTTGATTGGTTTGGGGGGATTTTAAAAGTAAGCTTTAATTTGTTTCAGTTTAAAAATTGAAGAAAATCTGTTAAGCACAAGGTTTGAATATTAATTTAATAAATTCTGAATAAATGGAAACTTACAATTTGTAGGTGCTTTAAAATAATTCAACTAGATTTACTTACAAGATGGATTCACGACGAAGACAACCCTGAAATGATAACAAAGAAATGTTTATTAGCAAGGCAGACAATTTATATATTATTTAAATGATTCCAAAAATATTATCAAGGCCATATTATGCAAGTAATTTTCCCAACTCCTGGTAAAGCTTTATTATATAATCAGTTTTATAAATGCTTTATTGATGGCTTGACATGCCTCATACGCACTGTTGGCCCCAGCTGGAAAAGCCATTTGCCCGCAGCTCCGCCTGCCGCTTGGCTCTGTTAGCCCATTCTGAACTCATTTGAATTTAACACTTTTATATGAAACTCCCAAACGTCGCCGGGTCGTAAAAAAACAACAACGAACGAAAAAAAACTTTTTTGGCGCCGCACATTATTAAAATTTCTTTATGACAAGCGAGTCGGGGCCAAAAGCAAGTTTTCGGAGTGAAGTGGCGGAGCTCCTCCAGCGAGCCGGTCCAAAGAGTCATCAACAGCCACAGCAAACGACGACAAAAGGCATAAAAACTGGTAACAAAATATTTGTATTTATATGGCTGGATCTCGGCGTCTCTCTCTCTGTGTGTGTGTGTGGTAACAACAGAAATTTGTTTTGGTCTTTAGTTTTAGCATAAATTAACATAAGATTTATGGCCGGTCCACTTGAAAATGAGACGAAACTAGAGAGGCCGTAAAGTTGCTCTGCGCTTAACAAGTGAATGAAAAAGTTTCTGGTTTTCGGGATATCTTTTTGGGGGAGTGAAAAGCTCTGCTTTTTGCTATCGCCTTGCTTTGGATTTAAAGGCGGAATTTTCCGCAAAACAGCACGTGTTTGGCATTGGTGAAAAGGAAAAACTTTCAGATCAACTGGCACTTCTCCCCTTTTTTTCTGGCAGTCTGCTCCTATTTAACTTGACAACTTTACAGCCGTCTGGCCACCTTCTTCTTGGCGTCCTTTCACCGCCTTAATGAGACTTATTTTTCGCCTTTCTTGGCCATACAAAAAATAAGCCCCAATCAAGGAGACATCAGGGCCGTAACGAAAAACTCGTTCTTAATTAAAGGCGTCTTTAATTTTACCTTGTTTTCAATCCGTTTCGATTTCATTTGCTTATTTTACTTGGCCGTTAAATATAAATACAATTCGATTTGAGTGCTTAAAAACCCATAAATAAGTGACAGATAAATGCTCTGATCATCGGAACGATAATAATCACAAATGATTTGTGTTCGATTTAATTGACGATGGGGGCGAGAGTTGGGCAGTTATGAAATGCAATTAACTCGTGTCCGATGTCTGAATTTGATATGTGAAATTTATAGCCTATTCTTTGGAGGGGGTAGAGATGGAATAGTTTTGCTACACTGGAGTGAGTGAGTGGTATCCTTTTTGGTTGAATATCAGTCAAATATAATAACAAAGATCACTATTTTTTTGTAAATAATTATTTAATAAGCTTCAACATTTCCCTTGCTATATTTTATAAATTTCCACCTAAAGACCCCCTTCAAAGTTTTCTATTCTCCAAGTGCAGGCAGGAACTCTAAAAATTTGTTGACTCTGTCAACCGATTTCCTTATTAGTGGTGCCCACACTCCACTGCCATTGCACTTCTAGCCATCAAAGGGTTCCATAAACATACACAACGCAGTCTAGATTATTTCTCGCGGAAGTCACGTAGTCGCCGAACAATTTGAAAATGAGTTTTGTCGGTTTTACACTCGCATATTTTTGTAGTACGAGTACATTGCTTGTTCTGCCATTCGGTTGCGGTCAATGAAAAGCCGCCGCGCCGAGATTTCCAAGCGTGGCAAGAATCGGGCTGCCAGGAATTGAGGAATTGAGCAATTCGCACGTTTGCCTCGCTGGAAACAAAGTAAAACAAAGAGATTGAACCATTCGGAATACAGAAAATAATTCGAGTAGCGTTTCGTATTGATGGCGGGGCCCAGACTTGGGGCTCGTTTCGTTTCGATTCGTTTCCAAGAAATGCCATAAATTCATCAATTATGACGGCTGGCTATGTGGACAACATTGGGCACTGGACATTGCAAGTAAGCTTTTCTTGTTTTATTTTGCCCTCGCGGGCTTGGAGGGAATTTGAGGGGGCGGTGCCGTCATGGGATGGACCTCCTTCCCAGATTGACAGCTGTCAGGCCCAGGCACCAGGAGAGGGCTCGTATGGTGCAGCCAGCAATGTAGGAACAGCTTTTAAATTAAAAGAAATACTTTCTTAATTAAGAGGAGTGCAAAAAAAAAGTGCAAGGAACGAAGGGTCCGCAAAATAAATCAATCTAAAAAGACGTAACTTGCAAGGCATAAATAACCTAACTGCAGTCAAGGTTCATAATATAATATAAGTTTCATATGTATTTCGTTATATTGTTAAATATGTGGGATAAATTTCTTTAAGATGTCACAAAGCATACAGTGTCATTGTTGACAATAAAAAGATTAAACGACCATAAGAAAGATTTAACCGTAAATGCAATATATTTCATTTTCTATAATATCGTGTATCGAAAATCGTATATCGTTTTGGATCCTTCAACCATCTTCCATTAGTATTTTAATAGATATAAATCTTTAAATTATGAATAGCTTTGAGTCGTTCAGCTGACATGAATTCTAGTTGTTTCTTAAGGTAATAAATTCGTTTTAGTATAAGTTATTAAATGGTTCAATTTAGACTTGCAAGTTTACAAGTTTAGAGCTACAAATTTAAAAAAAAGCTCATAAATTACTGCGCTAGTTTTTTCTTATTTGACTTAAAACTACAAACAAATTGATTTCTTAATCGAATCGAAAACGAACATTAAATCTAAGTCTCACCTAGCCATAAATTATTAGCTTTTCTGTTAGCTCTTGGAAAACATAAAACTCATCGGCAGACTCTCTCTTAGAGTGTATCCATCCGAATACAGATGTTGCCAGATATATTCCCTGTCGTAAAACAGTTTTTCTAATCCATTTACGAGACATATTCTAATTCAATACCATCCATTACACTGGCCATCAGTGGAGCAACTGAGCCGGGAAAATGGGGGAAAACGAAATGTGAATCGGGCGAGGGAAAATGCATTTACGGAGTCCCTCTCGCTGGCGCGTCCACAATTGCCAACACGTGTGCGGCACGAAAACTAAACTGGCGTCATTTAATTAACCCGCCAGTGCAGCAGAGGGGGTCTGAACAGCACGGCTAACCCCTGCCGCACACGGCGACCACATGATGATTATGACGGCGATGAGGGTATCACTGTCTCCCGCCTGCAGCTCTTTCCCGGGGCTGGCCTGGGCTTAGACCTCGTAAAATCGGGAAGTTATTTTTATGCGCTTTTAATAGACTCACGCTTAGAACATCACCCCTGCCCCCATCGTATTTCATGTTTATGAATGCATTTTTATTATGATTTCAGCTCGCTTTTTGTTGCCTTCCTTTGTATTTTCTGTTTCATTCGGTATAATTTTCATGGCTCTACTTTATGATCGTTAATTTTTACTGGGGAAAAGTTTACGACAATTACAGCGAGTGTGGGTGAGAGAACCCAATGCCAGGGCCGGGGGAATGTGGCAATTAAACTGGAGAAAGGCAAGCAAATCTCGTACAAGTCGTAAATATTGATTTGACCCAGGCAACAACTCAATTCGAGGTTGAATATTGAAGAGCAAATTAGTGCGGGACTCGTTGGTATTATGGAGACATTCGCCCAACTGAAATATTAAAGCCAGGAGGCAGCATGGGGTTAAGGGGCCACAATCACACTCTCAACCCCACAGCCCAAAGAGAAACAAACCGAGGACAAACTCATAAATCTTTGCAAGGGACTCCTGCCCCTCGCCAAATCCAAGAGAACATGCCATAAAACACATGAAGAAGTGTGTAAATAACAGAAGGAGCCGCAGGATGAGGGAGATGTCGGGGAGCAGGGCCCAGAAGCACCCAACAGGAAGTAGTGGAAATCTAGTGGGGCAAAAACCTTTGGACACCTTTAAGAATCTGTTTTTGCCTCGCGTTTCTGCCCCACCACAAGCAATCTCACGAAATTTATGTGCGAGCATTTTTTGTTCGGAATGAAATCAAAAACAGACCTCCTCCAAGGGGGTGGGTCATTAATTTATGTAAAGCACAAATTATGATTGGGCTGTTGGGGTGCAGGGATATTTGGGTGGTCATGCATATACAGGGAAAATAATAATATATAATAAGGGGGGTTTATTAGTGTAATATTGGGTTATATACTTGCTTGATACAAAAAATTTTAAATGAAAATTATCATGGATTGATACCGATCAGCGGAAGCTGTTTTAAATTATTTCAATGCTATTTCTGTTATTTAAGCAACGAGTCTTATATTAAATAGGATTTAATTTAATACCCAGGATTAGAGTATTGATGTTTTTATAGAGGTAAAATATAAACTAACCTCGATAGCTTGACCTACATGTAACAATGTAGAACATTTTAAATAGCAATATTTAGGTTCACCCAAAACAATTTTTCATTACAAAAATACTATAATACTTTCATAAGGCCTTTTCTATTGGCATAAAACTTAATAGAGAGCTCTAAAAATCACTAAAAATGTATCTAAAAATCTGCAACGAACCTTTAAAGATACTGAATTTAGTTTAAAATTTGTTTGTTTTAAGATTTCAAATTTTTTTACACATTTTATTTGCGATTTATTTCCGAAAGTTTATCCATATGAGAGATTTTTCATACTGAGTGAATTTAACATTCTGCAAGCTATTATATAATAAAGGGAAGGAGCTACAGACCTAAACATTTATATACTAAATAAATTATATAATAAGATATTTATATTAAATTCATTCAGTTACCAAATTCAGTGTAAACTTGGATTTTTACAATATAAAATTGTTGACTACGGTTTTGTACACCTTATTTATATTATATAAACATATTTTCTTTAATATTTAATTTTACATTAAGATAAGATTTTGTATTTTGTTTAAAGCTAACTTAAATTTCTCGATGTGTTCCCACAGCCATCCCTTTAACTAGGCCTATCCCTATGCCAAGTGGAGCAACAGCAGCAGCTGTAACACGTTGATTATGCAAGCTTCATGATGAAATCCCTGGAATGTGGACGATGATGATGATAATGGTGCTTGGGGTCTCTGCGGTTCCTTTCGGTCTCGGGCCTGGGTTCCTTGCCCTGGTTAAGGGTAAGTGAAAAGTACCGCAACCAGAGGAAGCCGTCGGCTGCTTAATGGCGCAAAATGTTCGCAGTTGGTGAAGAAGAACCGAAATGATTTATGACACAAGGAAGTTAATTTATTAATTTCGCCAGGGCCCCCAAAAATGTATGAAGGGACCACCGATGGGGACCGAAAATGTTTACAAGCATTCATTTTATTTTTCTGCTTCAGGGGCTACGAGCGAGGCTGCATGAAATTAGGAAAACGCGCGGGAAAAGACACGGAACCACTAAACAAGGTTATATATATTAAAATATCAGATGAATAATGTAAAAAAGAAAAATTAAAGAGTGAATTTGAGCTTGATGGTTAATCATTGATGTGTAGTTTTTATTGCAGCTTTAAAGAGTTTGTGATCATATTGACTTTACTTCCAAAAATTTATTTATAGTAAAAAACCCCTACAGTCTCCCTGATTTATATAATTAAGTAGTGTCTAACCTTCGGCAAATGGAAATAAATAACGCCTGATTTTCCTGGTCTCACACAACTGCCTGTCGTCATCTCCCCAGGATGTCTTGACGTCATTTTACCCTCAACCAGGCCGAAAACCAAAAACCAAAAACCGCTTCAACCCAACGCACAACTCAATAAAATCAAATTTGGCTCATTAGCAGCGGAACGAAGAAATTGATTGCAATACGATTTTGCCTTTGATCTAGAGGCACTCAACGATTTCGAACATTTTCCCAGAGCTCAGATATATGTATGCTTAGGAAATATTTCTGTTGCCGCTGATGGAAAGCACAAAGTTTGAAATATTTTTGATTTAAATTTTCGAAAAGTGCAAACTTTTGATTAATTGCAAAATCAGTTGAGAACATTTCTCGAATGCTTAAGAAATTTCAATCGACAAATGAATTCATGAATATATCGCTTATTAAATCATCGAGATTGTTGCCGGCAAAAGAATTAATGCGTTGACAAACAATTTCATTGGCGGATTGCGTAAAAAATGCCGGGGAAAATGAACATGAAAAAAGATGACGAAGGCGGAACGTTGGCGGTCTGTAAATCATATGATTACAAAGAAGACTTTTCCCCATATTCAAATGGAAATAAGAGATTTTTTCCTCCGTCTCTCCGTCTTTTCGTTTTCATTTTTAAATGTTTGAGCAGACGGCCATTAAGCTGTCAGCGATTGTTCGGACGGAAGTGAGCCAAAGAAGGTGGCCTAGGTCGGAAAATGGAAAAAGGCTGCCCGACCAGAGGCAGGAAGTTTGTGCAGAGTGCGTCGCGTGAAAAACATCTCAGCGGAGGATTCGCACTCCAAGCGAGTTAATTTTGATGGATTTTCCATGCCAGCTTTAAGGGAAACCCTGGCAAAATGATCAAAAGGCGGGAAAGCGTGGTTGACCGACCAAGAAAATCATTCGAGTTCAGGCCATTCACTTAATATGCATTATTAAGCAATGTTCTTATGCAGATTTACTGTTTACTGTTTACTGTATAAATTAATATTTTTGTACTGAGATTTTAGTGGAGAATTCATTTCCTGACTTCCACTTATGTATATTAAATTTGGCAATGATAACATTTTAATTCATGTATTTTATTTAAAGATTTATGTATCTTTAAAGGAAACTTATAGAGGTTATATTTCATAATTTACAAATATTCTTGAAATAAATAATACCGAAAGGCTAATGAAATCTAAAACCATTTAATTTTCCTGCACCTATGCTGCTTCGCCCTACTAAAAACAGAAATGCTCTTCATAAATGGCCGCTCATAAAGCAGAAATCCATAAATATTCCATCTAGCCCACTTAAGTAAAACAAAAAGCTTGGCCAACATCTGTTTTTTCCGTTCCAGTGGAACACAACTCGGAGAGCGAAGCAAACACGATCTAATAAATTCTTTCGTAATAAAAATACATCATCAAATAAATAGTGTTGCCTGACTGCCGTGCTCCATATAACTATTTGGCAAATAAAATAAATTGCTCAGAGCTTTTCCGCCGTCCCTCCCATCCATCCCTGACTCCCATTTCCACCAATCTACCACTCTCCTTTTTCCGGAGCTTATCTCTGGCCACACCAGCAAAGTGAAATGGGGAAAATGGCTGAAAGGTGGGCTTTGGTCCCGAGCAACCCTTAAATCACATTTTGCCTAATTTTTCGCTGTCAAAAAACCTCATTAATCTTTCCCAGCCTGGCAATGGCATGAAAATGGAGCAGGATAAAAAAAACATACGAGAAAATTGCTTAATATGAGGGGGACCTCCCTGAAAACACACCCAATACTTCCATTTTCTTTGCACTTAAAACAAATTCATTAATCTTTAAATTTTTAGTATTTAAGTTGCAAGACTTTTAATAATTTTCTAAAAAGCAGTAAATCATATTTTTTATGAGTAAAGTACAAAATTAAAGACAAATAGTTAAAGATACAAAAATTTATAATATATTCTCAAAAACGAAATTAGTTTTACATAAAATATATATCGTTATATTTATCGGAATTCCATATATCGAAACGTTTAAATATCGATTTGTATATCGACTAACGAAATTGAATTGAAATTCATTTGAAATTATCCACAAGTTTTTAATAATTTTTCCTCTAGCTTTTCGTATTACTTCCTTTTTATTAAAAAAAAAAAACCCACCCCTGGTTTTTTTCGGTGCATTCAGCTCTGAGTTCCCCTTTGTTTTACCTTCTGGAGTTCTGGAAGTTGCCCTTGAAAAATTACCGACTCGTATGTCAACCCACAGGAAAAGGAGAATGCCTGCAGATTAAGTAAGAAGCAGAAGTTAGTCGAACTGAAAAAGTCGAACGTGTGTAATTTATTTAAATTTAAGGGCCCCGGCTGAGAGAGGTCGAGGGTCTTGGAGTATCCTTCTCCACGTGCTTCAACCCCATTTTTCGGCCCACTTGAATATTGATTTCTTGCGTAATCTTTGCGGCACGCCCACACCTCTCAGAAGCCGCCCCTTTCTTTCCGGTGATAGTGTCGCTCGCCCCCATTGACGTTTCATATTTATTAATGAGGCGCATTTGTGTTTGGAATTTATAATTGGGGGTGGAGCCGGAGGAGCACCCTCTCGGCCTCTGCTCCTGGTGCTTCTGGGGCCCAAATGTAATTGAGTAATTAACATAAATTATAATACATAATTTGCGCTCGCCTTTTTCCGTAATTGTTGTTAGGTAAATTGGATTACAGGCAAACTTGCCTAACTTTTTCTCCGCTCTCCTTCGGCATAAATGAAAATTATTGTTTAGGCCCTATCGTGTACATATATATGTATGTGTTCAAAAGGAGAATTGCGAATGCGATAAGCAATTTATGTTCAAAGTTTCAGCCGCTGAAAAGTTTGCACAGCTCAGAGCAAAATCAAACTAAATCGGAATCAGCACAAATTCGCCAAATAATGCTCACAATAAAATCGGAGCGACTGCTGATGTTGACAAGAAAGGAATTCATCGGGTGGGAAAACTTCATCAAAACCATATTGTGGATGCGAGGAAAGGGCTAGCAAGAAAAATATGAGAGAATAATGATGAACTGCTGGGAAATATTTGTAATAAGGATTATTATTTAGAAAATACCTTAAGCCTTGCATTACAAAAATATATGATATTAATAAACATGCCCCATAATGAGAAAAGCCTCTTATAATAACAATCTTTTATTTCCTTATATATCCTTTAAAGTTCCGGTTAATATTATTATATTTAGTACAGGAATATGCTATTTTGCTCTCAAAATTATATGCATCATGTCACATAATAGGGTATAATCTCGTCCTTAGACTACTCTGAAATTTTCCCTATAAGCCAGGTATATGACACCACAGGCTCGCTTCCTTTCCCGCTGCCTCTGTTGGTTTTTCTTGCCTTACTTTGTGGGCAGAGTCACAAGGGCAGTCATCTGTCAGTTGGCAGTCGGAAGCAGCAGCCCTGACGCCATATTGAATTTCCTACATGTGGTGCCGCCCCTCCTTGAGCCTGGGTGTGTGTATCCCGGCTTCATCCCACCTTGTTGCTGCCTGCCTGTCGCACACACATCAACAACGCAGGAGCAGCAGCAACATCAGCACAGGAGCAACATCATCGCTGACATCGCTAACGCTGCTGGGATTTCATCGTTTTGCGGCCCCAAGGACCGCACCAGTGTGAGGGAGACACCAAATGGCAACTCTGTGCATAATTTTGCGCCTTGTTGTCATGTTTCAGGAGTCCTCCTCCACTCCTTGGCTTGTAAAATGTAAATAAATACAGAGAGACACGACCAAAAAGCAAAATCACTTTTGTTTGGTTAGTTTGAGTATTTGAAAGGTTTATGCGGCAGCAATTGCTAATTTGAAAGTATTTTATTTAAGTAATAAAATGAAAAATTACCTTAGAGTGTCCAAATCTAAGACTTTATTACCAATATTTGGTTTAAAGCTAATACTGTGGGTGGACAGTAAAATATTAATTTTAATTGAGTTTATTAAGAAAATATAGTTCCTGTTTATGTGGGGTTGCGAGATAGAATTCATTGATTAAATACTTGAACTCATGAATTCAAAACATGAATTTCACAAAACAAGTTGGACTGTTTAAAAACCATTTAATGTATTCGGAAACTCACAAAAGATGGCTATGGGATTCGGTCACACTAGTTCAAAAGGTGCGAAGTCACGAACTAAACTTTTTTAGATTAGGTGGCAACGCCGGAATAGTATTAAAAATCAATAAAATATGTCAATAATTACAGTCGAATTAGCATAAAATAGACATATAATTAAAGAGATCGTATTGGACTGATCCGGAGTGATGACACTCAGACGAAGGATGAAAAATATAATCTGATTTTTAATGTTATTTGTTTATTAATAATATTAAAATAATAAACATGCAATAATAGTTCTACAAGTCTGTCTGTCAAGGACTATTATGATGTCACGTAATCTGTAATTCTTGTATTCAGGCGCATAAACATATATCACACACATAGCTCTAAAGTGTTAGAATATTGTATTTCTATATCATTTTATTTCAATATATACATTTTTATTTCTATATCGCGTACTGCTAATTTAATTGTAAGAATAAACCCAAAAAAAAGGCATTTTCAATTTTCAGCTGTACAATTTCACAGACTTTCATATTTTTTATATGCTATTTTACTCGTTTTGCGCCGCATAAACCATTCTAAAGTACATGGTCTTTGGGGTTAGGAATATTGGGTGGTATCTTCAGGTCTCTGGTTTCAACGCCTTGTTGCGAAGGCTTTGGTTCCTCCTGCTAACCCCAAAGGGGTTGGTTCTGGGCACTGCCCCCAAATATTTACCTATTTTCAGAGCCCACTTTTGCGAGCATTGTGCGTTGCTTACGCAGCCTATCATCAGGCACAGAGAACAACAACAATGGCAAGACAAAAAGCCCCTTCAGGAGCCCCTTTTCCACCTCCGCCTGGATTCCTGGGGCTGCCAAGTTAAGCGTCAAAAGTTTTGATAGCCTGTGAGCTGCCTACTCAAGTGACTTGGCGCTTCCTTTCCCCAGCTTCAGCCTCAGTTTCAGCGCCAGCTCCAGCTTTCCGTTAAGGAACGGAAAACTGGCTCTGCTCAGTCGGCATTTTTCATTTTTAGTTGGGCAAATTTTTAACACAAAACTTTTATGTAAAATGTCTTCCAAGATAAAAGTTTAAATTGTCAATTGAAAATGTTGTTTGGCAAAAGTTTTTTTGATTAATTTTCACAGCGCTGCGTTGACAATGAAGCGGCTTGGGTGCAGAGCGGGAGAAAATTCAGCGAATGGAGGCACGAGGCAAACAAACAATTGAGCACATTAACGCTTAGAGATATACACAGCGAAAAGGGAGGAAAGTGGAAGCTGGAAAATGGGAAATGGAGAAAAGAAATGAAGAGGCAATAGCGATTTACATGTGAATGTGTTGAAATAGAATTTTATGACAGAAACAACAAACGAAATTGTCAGGCAAATACATTTCAAGGAATTAAACAAGGAGTTTTGGAATGAAAGAGGACATTTGATAAAGCTAAAGTGCTTTAAGATATTTTATATCGTTTTTAGTTGTTGATATTCTTTTATTTTGGCGTGTAATTAATATTAAATTGAATTTTATTATATTTTGTATGGCATTGCATGACCTTCTTTCTAACTCTCTTCCAAACTCTTTAAGATTTAAAGTCTGATAAAGTTTAAACGTTTTATTTAAAGCCCCATTTGATATGTTCCTTGCTCTATTAGTTTTGATTCTAGCCGTACACAATATTTTCAATATCTTCTTAATTCGTTTTTAAAATCCTATTCCAAGTTTAATCCTTAATGTTCCCATCTTAGGAAAGTTTCTCATATCATTTTTGTGTTATCCTTTGTCAAGCTCATGGTTCGACTTTCTCCCTCCTTTTGATTTAGCGTTCGAAAAGCCATTTTGTACAATTTCCACACGATTGATTTCGCAAATTTTCGCCGCAACAGTGTCTGCAGGCAATACAACCCCCCCAAACCAGGGAAATTACCCCCCAGAAAAGCAAGCGGGAATACAGGTTCCGCACTTGTAATGCCTTTTGCCCCGTAGCCACAATTACCCAAAAAGCCGAACCAATTCCAATTTCAGTCCCCAAATCCACAATCCACAACCATCCCTTGCCTCACACACATCCCCTCGCACCCGTGTGCTACTTAGGGAGCAAGGGCGGGTTATTTCCTAGGACTTATCGACTGGGAGATATCTCGGGTAATGCAATTAGATCGCTCCCCAAAAATGTTCGGTTCGTCGTTGGCTGGGCAATTCATAAATATTTTATTTGGCCATCACACCCTTTGACCTGCTCCATAAGTCAGGCCTCACCAGAAACAAAAAAAAAGCGGAGAATATCAAAATACAGTTGGGGTCAACATAATAATAATAGTAATAAATAAAACAGAATACATTAGCATTGAATAGACTTTAAAATAAAAATAAATAGCAAACATATAAAGGCACTAAAAGAGTTATTTTCGTTTTATCTCTAATTTAACTCTTAAAAGAACAATTATTTTACATTTTTATATATAATATATTAATTTATTACTTTAATTGTTAAATGCTATTGAAAAATGAATTATTTATTTAATCAGAATAGAATTGATCATAAACATAATATACTTTAATATAAGTAGTCTTCAAAAGGCTCAAAATTATTTAAAATACTTCACATTTACCAATTACAACGACAAAATACATTAATAATTTATAATAAATTCATAATTATTATTGTTATTTATTATTATAAAAAATATAATACAAGCACAAACCAAGCTGACAATTTATAAAAACTTTTTTTATATTCCAAAATTATAGATTTAATTTTGGTAACTTCGACTGTGCCCCCCAAAAAATACTCCGAGTCATTGATATTGCGTATACGCCATCATGACTATCTAATATGGCCTTTGCCGCTTTCCGTTCTTCATTATTACTTAACGCCCGGGCAATGGCAAGCAAATTGCTTTTCGGCCAGGCTCTCTCTGAACCCCTCTCTGTTTGGCCAACACATTAGAGCAGCATGGGGTTTCCGGTTCTACCCCCAAGCCGGATTCAAAGGGTTAAAAAGGTGCGGTTAGCCGAGAGCCGCGGCTCCTGGGGCAGGGAAAACCCAACCGAGGCGTAGGAAACCAACCCCCAGGAGCGGACACCAGCTGCATTTGCTTTGCTGTCTTCCTTGTTTGCTCTGCCTGTCGGTCAGACTTCCTTCCGTTGCTTTGATGTGCCAGAAATTAATTGCCTACAATTAGGCGCTCTGGCAAATGTCACTCACTCACTCAAAACAAAAGGGGAAGCCCCCACTCTGTCCACCCCTTTTCCCTGGTATCACTAACCATTTTTGACACTTACCGTTGTTCCTGTTTTTCGGTGGCTTAAAGGCTTCCCGAGAAATGTCTGAAACGAGAAGAAAACAGAGGAAAACGAATGTTTGTTAGTCCAAAGTTCGAGGTGAAGTGACTCCTGAAAGCCGACAAAACACATGCCATTACATGGTCATACTTGCGCAGACTTGTGGAATGTCTGCCCATGTCACAAGCCTCGCAGCCACTGGCCAAAGTCCAGGTCCAAGTCCAGGTCCAAAGACCCGGCCGGAGCCAAGAACCAGCCATAACAAGGGAAAAGTTCCACCAACTTTGCGTCGAGTGCCTTTTGCCTAATGAAAAGAGTCTGTCATTGACTAGAGGAAATGGAAAAGTTTTTCATTGACCAGCCCCGAAAGTGGTAAGAAGGAGCGAAAAGCCGTGTCCAGTTATGGCCTGTGACAGGCAGTTACTTTGGTCTCAGTTTTTTATTGAAATAAATAAAAGTAAATGATCGGGAATGGGAACGCAACGAGTGGAAGTACATATCTACAGAAACTTCTAAATATTCTTAAAAAAAAAAAATTTAAGTATTTAAAACCAGTTTATAATGTTGTTTTTGAAATATAACAAAACATATTTTAATATTTTATATATATGTATATGATTTTAACTACTTCTTCTAGTGTAAACGGAAATTGAAAACCTTTTTTTATTAAATATTTAATCAATTTTTATTATTTATTATACACTAATAAATATTTGAGAGTAAATGTTTTACAACACTATTATAAATACTATGTTATTAAACAATTGTTTCGAAAATCGTCCTCTTCTTTAAAGCTGTTATAGAGATTCAAGAAGTAAAAAGAGAACGAAATATTATTTAATATTTAAAGCATTCATATTATTTTTGTTTACATTAATAAATATTTTTGGCAGATCCTTATGTTTATGGTTCAGAATATATTCAAAGAAAATCGACTACCTTTTTATATATATAATTCAAATGACATAGAAATATTTAACCTACTTAATATGCTTTGAATATAATCTTTATCGTATCTATTAAAAATTGTTCAGTGTTTCTATCAAATGACCATCTTCTGAAAATCTATCTGCAAATCTATCCGCCAAGCCCTCGAATTGAACTGAGCATTTCAAACCGGCAGTAACTTATACGAAAGTTGTGTCGTGCCAAACAGAAATTACATTTCTCTGGCCCGAATTCGTTGCTGGTACTCGTATCTTATTTGGCTACATTGTTGGCCGCGTCCCCAGACATTTCTAATGGCGCATGGCGTTCGGACTCATATATGGACTGGCCAAAAGAGATTTATTATCAAGTGTCATTGTCGGAGGCCCACACACGCCCACAGATATATCTATACACATTTTTTGCCCCCCAGCAATCATTTCCACATCTCTCAGGAGCCGCAAGACATTTGTTATAATCAAAAGTTGGCTGCTGCTTTGATTTCTATGGCCCAAAAAAAAGCACACAACTTTTCCGAAATAGTTTCTCTGATTTTCCTTGCAATTTGTTTGGCTTAAGGTTGACAGTTCAATAAGGCAGAAATTCGCTTTAATATCCATAAATAACCGCCGCAAACAAAAAAGTTCCTTCCTACCTGGGGGCGCAGGGTTACTAATTACGCATACGCAACGCTGTCTTAGGGGTTGGAAAAGTTGCCGGAAAAGTTCCTTAACCTTCTGCGCCCTAATGCCATTTCCAATAACTTCTGCTGCAGTTCCCACAAAATTGAGGGAAAAGTCGAAGAAGATGGCAAAAACGGAGACATTCGCCAAAAATCCCTGCCTCGCCATATATCGTTTTAACATAATTTCTGTGGTAAAATTAACTTTATGAACTGTTGAATGAAACGAGAACGGGAACAACCCTCGGAGGCAGCCGGCGAGTAGCTGGCGTGCGTCTCACAACCTGCCACTTAAAACAAATAACAAAGTTTTGCTTAACTTTCCTCTAGCTCCTGGTGCCCGTCCTCGTCCTTTTCCTATTTCCTATTTCCCTTTTTCCTTCATTTTATTCAGGCAGCTCTTGGGGGAAATTATGGCCAGACACAAAGCGAAAAGCGTCGTCAACTACGTCGAGCGGCTTTTGTCTTGGGCGGCACGGCATCCAGTAGGAAAATCATCCTCGACAAGGATGGCTCCTCAGCCCGTCTGGCAAGGAAGTGGTATCGCCAGGCAGAAAGGCAGGCAAAGCACCAAAGCTCCTCCTGATGGCAAAATTACATATGAAAGTGGATTTCATTAAAAAGAAGTTGGCTGCAGTGAAATACGGCAAGTAAAAGACATTTATCCGGGAGGACTTGTCTGTGGCCTAACAGAGATGGCCAGATTTGACGGGATTCCCGTAGAGTTGCGAAAAATCCAAGAGATGCAGGATTTTATGAGGATAAATAATAATTGAATAAGGAATATCTTATTTTTGTTTTATATTCAATTTACTTAGTTGAAATATTGCTGATCGCATTTACAAATAAAAGCAAGACTGTTTAAAAATAAGTATTTTTTAGGACGAGATAAAGCACTATATGTATATATGTAGATATTTAAAGCAAATCAAAAATCAAAGAATTTTCATCTTCTTTTTAATTCTAGACAATTTTAGGTTTGAACATATTGTTTTTAAATTTTAATTAAAGCTTATACTTATATTCATATTTTCAAGAAATATTCGATTCGAATAAATCACCCAATAACTGTCCTTGTATTAAAATATTACACTTTAAATTAAAGTTCACCCCATTAATTAAAGACTAACTCAAATTAAGCCTTTTTTCATATATTTTTTTTAACAATTGGTTTATTTTTCATCACGCCAATTTTATTAAACTATTTTCTATATTAAATTCGACTTCTCTCTCCAAGTCTCTATAAATATCATACATATCAGCTCATAAAAATCCCCATTCTCATCTCCAATTACAGAAGTAGTTCTGATGCCTTCAGCAAGTCCTTGGACAGGTGACGATGCCATGGCGACGTGCAATAAGTTAATGCAAAATAGTTCGACGTTCCTCAGGACTCAGGGACCGAAGCACTTGGACAGAAAGACAAAAGGAAATTTCATCAAACTGAAACGGCTTCAAGACGCTCGCTAATTGGCTCACACTGGAGGGGGAAGTGAGGGAGGTACATCCGCCAAATACCATCAAACATCATCACCCGTAAAGGTGTAAGAAAAATCGTAATGAGACGTTCAAGCCAAACACAATTGGCTGCATTCAAGTTTGGGGCAATTTGGTTAGGCAATACAGCGTTATGTGGGGAAGGCTTTCAACCGTTTTCCGAAAGAGTGAGGGCGTATATATAAAAACGGCGCCAACTCGATGCCAACTTCATGAATTTTGAATGAACGTAAAGGGCAGAAACTAATGCCAGCAAAAGCTGGGGGAGTACCCGACGGCGGCCCTTCAGCCCCCAGCTCCCTGCTGCCAGGGAAAAAAGGAAAACTAAGGCGAGGGCATTTTCCCGCTGACACAAGACATGGAGGAGCCATCGTTTCCAACTTCCGACGACTACTTAGAGACGCCTAAACAGCTTCATTACTTTTATGGAGCTGACGGCGCGCTTCGTTGGCTCGCCATTGTCTGTTTGCCAGTTTGGTTGTTGGGCTGTTTGGCTGTTTGTCTGGCCAGGCGCAAATTTGTTTGTGTAAATTAAATGAAATGACTGTAAAAATGCCAAATAAGCTAATTTGCGGTTAGTTTTTTTCCTGTTCCCTTGTATTTATGTTCCAGAGGATGCAAAAAGAGACAGAATTCGGGTTCTCTCGAGTTTTGAGTTATGGGATCATAACAGACACAGAAAGCATTCTCCCTTTAAGGGACTTCGTGGCGAATATTTTTGTGTTCTAATTGACATTAAACTAAACATGTCTTGCTTTTTTCAAATTAGAAATTGTATAAAATTTTTTAAACATGTAACAAACAAGTTAAGTATATAACAATCCAGAAATTTTTAAATGCAAAGAGATCAAATAAAATGTATTTATACTGGTTGAGTAACGAGGGAAACTGCAGAGTCGTCGAAGGAACAAAAGTGATCCATCCGGCTCGAAGGACCAAAATGTAAATAGGTAAAATAAAATACATTTACACTGCATAAGTTTTTGTAAGGAAAATATTAAATTTTTAAATATTTTCGCTTTAAATAAATATATATAAGAACTGTTATGCTGGTTTATCGCTGCTAAATTTCTTTAACAAAATTTCTGTATTAACGTCTCATATAGGCAAATGGGTTTCCTATGCTCATGTAGTTTAACTGCACTATTATGTTATATGTATGTACACATGTATGTTGCTGGAAAGCGCAAGAAGACACAATTTACTCTAGTGAAAACAGCTATAACGATTACTTTTCTTGTGAATTAAACTATTTTACATGCCCACAAAAGACGTACCAGAGAGTAAAGATCCCTGTTATGACATTATTTGTAAGCGATTAATTAACAGTGAGGAAAGAAACCCTCCCTCATATATTTGATCAAATATTTATTTATATTATTTATTTTCTAGAATGACCACAGTTGTCCTTTCAGTAACCGTAACCCCAGAATTATGATACCATTTGTTTTCCGACGTTTTTATATTATTAAACGATCAATCAGGGACATACAAGTATCTTGCCGTCGTTGCTCACTTTCTTCATGCAATTTTTATAAGTCTCCCACCAAGTCACTCCAATTTGGGTTCAGTTCATGCCGAGCACTTTATATACCCGATAGTTCTGGCTCTGTTCAGTGGAGTCGTTGTTGTGGTCACTACACCATTGTCTGGATGGTCATTTTCTGGACTCCGCTCAACTCCACTCTGGTTGCATACTAAATGCAGAAGACTTTTTCCCGCACTACCCTCTGCCAACAGCTCTGCTTATTTTCCGCCTGGCCATGAATTTTGCATTAGAGTTTAGTTAAAGTGCAGCTGGTGCGAATCCCAAACGGATATGGTAAGCGGAACGCAAGTCCTTTTTTATTCGGAAAATATACGGAATAGATATGGAGAGCTTGCAGAGCCAGCGCCAGTGTCAGGGCCATTAACTATGTAGGAAGGGAGAGGGATTTAAAGAATTTAAAGTCGGTTTAAGGGTTGCTGGCAGCAAAAAATGTCTATGATGCTATAGGAAAATAATGGAACCAACCTATTATGAGAAAACCACTAACCTTATTATGATTACTTATAAAGCCGAACTAAAAATAGAAGAATTTTCAATGAAGAACCAAGACCTTGTTATAAACAAACAACCAACAAATCCAACTAAGACTTGATAAATAATCATAACTATAAAACTAAACTATCGTTTATTTATCGCTACGAATAACACAAAACCATTTACTTATCAGAAAGTTAAACCTTCATCTCTTGCGACAGCTGCCGCGAAGAAGTAATAGAGAACGAACCCGGACCCGTTAATCTTTATATGAAACTAATCCTCAACTCAACTTGGCTTCCAAATTAACCCAACTATTTCCGCTCCGGGCCGCTCATTAGTTTTCTCGATTGCCTGGAGGAACTTCCCTCCACCGGATTCCCTCTGAATTGATAATGCGAAATGCTTTTCCTCCTCTGGATAACTAAACTCCAACTGAGCGACAACAGCTGCGACAGGGTCCTGTTCGCTACTCCAAATGAATTATAGCAACAACAAACTTTTGCATTATTTTATGAAATTTTCGTTAAACAAATTTGTGGCCCGCCTGCCAGCCTGGCATGGTGTTTGCATTTGTGTTTGTCTGTTTTACTTAAATGTAAGCAGAATCAGGGGGCAGCCAGCGAAGCTCCCTTTTTCCTGAGCTTGAAACTTGTTCAGTTTGTGTCACCCGGGCACACCTGAGAGTGCTGGGAGAAAGGATGGGCCGAGGGATATACTCGTGTTCCGAGAATTAGTATCTGGCGCAAAACGCCGCCTCCTCCGGGCCCCAGACCTCGTCATCGTCCTCGCCCTGTAAGTATGGTATTATAACTTTTTCACGGCATAATTTATGCGCACTTTATGCAAATTTTTTTCTATAAACCAAGCAAAGGAGATACACAGACAAAAATTACCTTAAATTAGTAGCAAGAATAGGGGATATAAACAAATTTTTTTATTAAGAAAACTTTGTTAATAAGGTTTTAAAAATATATTGTTAATATTCCATTTAATAAATAACTACATTTCTAAACCGAATGTTAAATGCAATGATTTGTAAGTAATACTTGATCAATATATCTTTTTATCTGCAATATTATTAAAAGAAGTTGAACGGTTGATAAACACATAAATCTCATACAAATTTCTTATCTAAATCTAGAAATAAATATTTTTAAGGATATGTTAAGCATAAAACTTATTTATTAAAGCTAAAAAAATTCTTTTGGAAATTTGTAATTTATATGAAAATATGTTCATAAATTATTTCGGGTTGCTTAGACATTTTAAAGAAATAAATAATTTACACAATATAATACATTTTAAGTGGGAAAACCCTTAATTATATTTTTTTTCCTCTGTATTAAGGAAACATGCGTATATGTGCTGTTTTTGAAACGTAAACTGTAAGCGGGTTTTGCTTTTAAAAAACAGATATTCAACATGGTGTGGCGATGGCGCACCGGGGGAACATGGGGTCGATAGAAGAGCGCTACGTAAACGGCAGTAATTATACATTTTTGCAAAAGTTCCTGCTGCCAGGTTCGACTTTTTGGCCCACCAATCCCGGCCAGGCGCTTATTTTTAATGAAAAAAGTTACCCCAACTGGGGCCTGGCTCTCTGTGCGGCCCGGGCAAGTTCTAATTGATTTTTAGATTGATATGCAAAGCGGAGTGGAGGAGCCGAGAGCCAAGCCGAGATTTCTCCCATCAGCCATCTCCTGGCTGCGTTGACAGAAAGTTTTTGTGTCGGGACTCCCGAAAACGCCACCACCATAGGCATATGAAATTTCAATTAAAATGCCAAAAACGAAATGCTAATGGCCAGTTGATATGCAACTAATTTGCAATTTTATTTTATGTGCTCAGCTCTTGCCAAAAGTTTTTCCAAGCTATCCTATAATTTATCAATTTGCTCATCATTTGGGAAATTTCGTTCGAATAATTTAATTTCTGATAATGATTTCTGATGTGCGAGAGAGGATATTATGACTTATTTTATTTAAGTGAATTTATTATACATATATTTGGAGATTTACTTTCGGACACAAATCTATTAAATGATTGCTTAATACATTAAATAAAACACTGAAATTGGTTTAAATCGCGATATATTTACAATTATGGTTGTTCAGAAATACATAGGGGTTTTAGAACACCTAAAAATAGGTTACAGGTTCAGTGTATTTTTTCTTCTTTTTTACGATTTTTTTTTTAATGAGAATATCGACTCATCTTAAAACAGCATATCAAGAAGATTGAGCAATTTAATATGCATAAGTTCCAGATCACTGACTTTATAAATGCTATAAAATATGGAATCAGCTTCCAAATAACATTAAAAACATTAGCAATAATACACAGTTTATAGAATAGGTACTCTTAGAAAATAAAAAATCTTTATAAATTAAATTAAAAGCGACTTAGGAGACCAACATTTAAACAACATAAAAGGATTTATTTTAAGCAATTTAGTGTAACTTTTTTGATGTTGAACTCAAAATAAAAGAAATATTTATTAAACACTTCTTTTGTATATGGTAATATTATTATTTTGGTCGTAATGTGTTACTTTTATTTTCCCTATTTACTAGCCCCTGTTTCTATTATTAAACTTCCCTGAAACAGTAATTTCTGTCCTCTACAAGGACCAATTTTAATTCATTGAGTTAACTTTCCCTTCGAACTGAGTCCAAAGCCTCACACCTTGAATCCTCTTTTACTTTGGGGTCCTTAATTGAATTCGTGTAATTCGTCCGGCGATTTGCTGTTCCGCTGTTCCACCTTCTTTTCTTCCTTGTCTCTCGCCCTCCACCTTCCTTCCTTTCTACCTTGTCTCTCGCTCTTCGTTTAATGAGGACTGACAGGCGACAAGCGTAATTAAATTTTATTTTACTCTTACATGCAAATACTAAGCGAGTTCTTTTTAGTCACGTCGCTCCGTTGTCTCCCCGGGCCCTGATTTGATTTTCCGGGGTGGTATTATCTTAGTCAATCTCTATTTAAGGGTAGACCTGGGTGTAATTTATGAGCTGACCTGGCCAGCGGGTGGTGCGAAAGTGTAGCCCGCAATTGCCCAACTTAAGTTTTCACCACCCGAATTACTCCAAATTGAATTTGGCGCACAAAGGACGTATTGATTTCACCCCCCAGATTAAGCATACGCAGTGGCGGCCGGGCCTTTGAGCTCCTGCTGCTGACTATGATGGAAAATGCAAGTCTGTCGCTGACAATGACATATTAGACTCATTTGCACATTTTATGTGTATCTCCCTCTAGTCTATATATTACGGCTTTTTTTATTCAGTTCTTGACTAAAGCAATTTGTATGCAAAATAGTCGTAAACAATTTTACATACCCTCCCTCTGGGCGGTCGGAAAAATAAGTCAAGTGCATTGACGAGTGACTTTTGAAGGCATCGTCATACTGAGGATGATATGGGTTACAGGGAGAAATAATTATAGCAATATATACCTATGTTATATATTTACAAAAAAAACTCCTATAGATACCATAAATAGATAAAACATATAGATAAAACTCAAAAGTATTTTCAAAGGTCTTGTGTTTTGATTTTATGAATTATTTTATATGTATTAATCTAATTGATTTACAATGCCACTTTTCTTTATGTACAATTTTTTCTCTTAGTTATCAGAGTCTCAATTGACATAGAAATCCATTTACATTTCTCTTTTAACGGGTTCTTCATGATAGAACATACTTGGCACTAGAGAGAGACGGCAGCACAAAGCCAAAGAGAGACAGACAGAGGGAGTTCTGGGCGAGTGAGTTCAACTCAAGTCGGCAAATTCCTTTAATTAGCCCAATGCCTTTTATAGGCCAAGCTTTTGCATTTGCTTAGATCTCAAGAGGGGGCGGGGCAGCAGTTTGTAAAGAAAATACAATTTATCCGAGTCACTTTAATTAGTAAAGTCGAGACTGCTTGAAGCGTTGGAAAGGTTTTACTCTATAAATAAGCAGAAGTCTGGGACCAGACATTTGACATACATACATATATATTTTGGTAAATAAAACTGAATTGAATTATTAAAGCTGATTGGTGAAAGTTCCTGGCTAGTCAGCAAATTGGAGTGTTCATAGAACATCGAGTTCAATGGTAAATAAAAATTTAAAGGCCCTAACAATGACCTTGGCTGCATATTATTAAATTCTTAAAACTTTATGTAGTTACCACTATTAATAGTATCTCTAATTGTTTTTATAAATTCAAATCTGTTGCTGGTATTCAATTTTATTTATTTATTTATGATCTAACAGAAAAATTTATATTTTCCTATCCTTTTTGGCCCCAAAAAAAGCCATGAAAATACAAATTTTAAGTGAGCAAAAGGTATCGGCAGTAGAATTTATACTACAAATACAAGAGCTTACACATTTATCTGTATATATTTTGTAAAAGGAAAAACAAAGAGTATTATTTATTCTTAAGCCCTCTCCCAATCGAATATATCACAGTTTATTTAAGCGAATTGGAAATTCGACTTCAGCCGTCTCTGGATACTGTAAACTAATTACAGTCTCGACTGCATATGCCATTTAGTTAAAGCTGACGCCATCGACATGGGAGATTGATTTGCTTTCAACGCCCCAATAAATGGTAATTAAGAAGGCGCTTGTTGCAAAACTGTGCCGCGCTGCAGTTGCTCCACATTTACATATTCTATAAACTGGTGCTGCCCCCCGCCCAGCGATTTTCTCCATCAAGCGGCTGACTATCTGAAGTCGGGTTGTCAGCAATAAATAGTCAAGTACATAATACTTATAATTTATTATGCATATATAAAAAGGGAAATATAAAAATAATGGCGAACGCATAGGCGATGCTGGAGCCCCTTCCTATCTTATATCTTTGATCCCCTTCCCCCACCCATTTTTTACACAATAGCCGGAGCAGCGCCGCAATCGCACTTAGTTAGATTTATGGCAAAGTCAGTCGAGCAATTTGCGTGGGTAAACATGCACTAAAACTCAATTTAGAGGCGGATACAAGTACAATTTTATATATCTTCATATACTGTGTATATATAAGCGTCGTATGTATATATGTATTATATTTCTATGCCCAGTTCTTGAAACTTGTACGCTGACACAGCGTTGAGGCAGGCGCCCAATTTAATGCGATTTAAGCAAGAGCGGCGCAAATTGAGCGAGCCACTTGAATGAATGAATGAATGATGGACCCAGTTGCATGGCTGACTTCTCCAGCGAATTGACAATAAATTTGGCTGGCTTAGAAACGACTGCTAAATACTCTAGAGAGCGTCATCTATCATTGCTTCTCTCTTAACTGTTGCCTTAAAGAGCTGTACAATTATCAAGAGTGGAGACATCCATGGATTTCAATATTTTTCAATACTATCACGTTACTATCGATACTATAAATGTTGGTTAATGTTAAATGTTGTTAAATACAGTACCTGCCGAAACTTTGTTTAACCCTTTATTCTTATTAATTCAAATTAAACTGGGTAAGAGAGGTGAGGCTCATGTCTAGAGCCTCCACTTACTATAGAGCTAGCCTCTGTATTGGTAAACAAATAAATCAATTTATTACATAACAGAATGTAACTATTTAATTTTATTTTTATTTAAAGACCTTATTAACAATTAATACCTAATAAATAAATCATTCTTTCTCGATAGTATTGTTTAGTGGAAAAAACATCTTAAGTACCGCCGAATGACACTTCATCGATAGTTTTTGTATTATAATATATTTCTTAGAACTGTATTGCCATACAGGAATTCATTTCTTTTTTAAAATAATCAAAATAATATACACTTTTATATTCAAATTTTTAGAATTTTTAGCTAGAAGTACTCAGTGTACCCTATTTCAACCACAAGCTATGTCCGCTTTGGCAGTGATAACCATATCAGGCAGGCAAAGTCTGGACTAGGCCTGCCTCACATTATTAAATTACAAACACTCACGAATCTGGTGTCATCTCTCTCTGCCGTTGCCAAAGTTTCTTTCTGTCTCTTTTTCTCCCTTACTTGAAGGACCTCCCGTTCGCCTCCACCAATTAATCCCAACTGGATTTGGCATAAAGATAAAATGACGACCAGCTCTGCGAAGCTCTCGACTGTCGCAACCGCTGCTCGAGGGCAATTTTCCAAGCCCCATCCGAGCAATCTTCTAGCGCCCCAGGCCCACCCCAGAGTTTTCCTGCGCCTGCCTGACAATTTTTCAGCGCGTGGCGAAGCGGTTTCCCCCCAAGCCAGTCCTTCGCTACAAGCAGATAAGTCATTTTTATGTGACACTTTGCCTTAAATATTTCACATTTTTTGTGACCATTTTTGCTGGGCGCCATTATGTAACTAAGCCCCCTCTCTCTCCAGATCTTTGGGCAATGGCACTATTGTGTATTATAATGGATACTGCGCCTTTAATGGCTGACGATTTTGAGGCACTGATATGCCCAAGATGGCCCCCAGTGACCTTCATGGCCAGTGGGTGGGATTCGGCAGGCGGAAAAGCTGAATTTTGTCAAAAGGAAACATGAAATGGAAGTGAAATAATACTGATGTTGGCCCGTGTCAACGGTAGTTTGCGATAATCTTGAGCTTTTCTGCTCATGCACTAGGTTCGAACTAGGTCATTCGTGCTGAGACAGGTGAGGCAGCCAAAGTCACCTTAATCCTGGGCTATCGGGTTCAGTGTTGTTATGTTAACTGATGTAAATGGGTTAAGGATGTGAAAGTCCTCTTCGGAAACTTGTAGTTTTCGTTTAAGATAAGTGATGGGTGCTGTCTCTTTGAATTTAGTTGCATTCAAGGAATAAATAAATTAATCTATTGCAAAAGCCTAGAGAAAGATTTATTTTAATAATAATTCAACCTTTTTATTATCCTTATTTGAATGAATAAACAAATAAGATAAATATTTGTTTGTCACTTTAAGTATCAATAACTTAAACCACATACCATTTCCCCATTGTTTTGAATTTATTACCAATTCAATATACATTTTCCCAGCTTCTTCCATTTGCCAATGGACCCATGAAGTCTTTGAAGCTCCACTCGTTTCCGTCGCCTACTTTGACAACTCTTTTTACGGCGTTAATAATGCCGAAGACCCCCGTTGCTTTATACACCCCACGAAAGTTTCAATTTCAAGTTAATAATACTGCGTCCCTGCAGCGAAACGAGAGAAAAAAGCCTCTTAAGAAATTATCGACAACATTTTGCCCACGCAAATGAGAGAATTTCGAACGAGGCATGACAAAATTGAGCCGCTGTCAATTGATCTGCCTCCAATTCGGTAAAATCCCCACCACATTTCCCCCTCCCGGCGATTGTAACCGGAGACCGGTGTGTCGAGAAGGCGTTGAAATTGAAATTGTAGAACGCGGAGGTCAGCCTCCCAGCCTCCCGGCCTCTCCGGGTGCCCCCGCCTGGCGGAAAACAAAAACGTGAGCGGGTCGGAGAGACGTGGCTTAAAAGTAAAGTCCATGAGCCCCGGCTCATGGTAATGTAAACACGGCCCGAAAGGTGTGTGTGTAAATAATGCGTAAAAATAATAACCCAACAAAAACAGAAAAGCATAATTTGTGTTGACTCTTTCAATTTCTGTATTGTCCGTCCAATCAAAGAGGGGGATCTCAAGTGTCGCTGGTTTCGGGGCTTATAATTAAGCCAAAAGCTGTTGAAATGTGCCCACACCACCAAGACACGCCGCAAACTCTCTATATTCAATTAAATTTTCCAGCAGGCCACAAAATAAATGACTTTATTTTCCGTCCAAATTCGGTTTAGGTGCGAATGCCATAAAAACCTGTTTCGCCAGGCTACACTCGCACACCCAACTTTGGCCAGAACGTGTCGGGTCTATTAAAACGCGAAAGCGAGTTGCAAAAATTGCCCAAATACATCGCCGGGCCGAGCTGCAATCAAATGTGCAAACTGTGGCAAGTGGCAAACGATCCTAATGACAAATGAGATGGACTGGCCCACTATTTTGGCGCTGATGACCCACTTGCTCCGCGTTTGGTCACGCCACTTGCCCAAGGAAACACTTTGAGCTGTAAATGTGTCTCCCGCATCGTTGTCTCCGAGATGGATGGATATCCGAGCGGTGGAGTGGGACATCTCAGAGATGGATTAAGTAGGGAGAATAAATGTGGGGGCGAAATAAAGTCGGGCAATAGCTATTGGAGTCACGAAAAGAAAACATTCAGTAAGTAATTTAAGTTATACAGAGAACTCTATTCAATAAATATTACATAACAAATTGTCAAGGGTGAATGCAAGAATGGAATAAATTAAAAGGAACAACGAAATGGAATTCACTTTGTCTAATTATTCTAATAATAATAATAAACTAATGAAAAACTTAAATTTAACAAAGCAGAAGGCAAAAGAATTTGTTGATAAATGAAGACATATCTGGACAAAAGAAACATGTTGAGCAACAGCTTTCGAGGGTTAACAACTAAAAATATGGTACAGAAGTTCAATATGTTTACTTTAAACCGAAATTGTCCTATGTATAAAGTTTAGTTTTTGCTGTTCATGACTTGTTTGGATTCAAATTTGAAATCAGATGCAGATGCAGCAAATATAAATATTGTCATCGAATTAGGTAACTCTGGCTTGAATAGACTTTAAAATCTATTGATTCACTCCGACAAACAGGCTTTGTATTGGTACTAATAATAATTACATAAATATTATCTTAAATTTGTTGTAATTTATTGCCTTTTCGTGGTCTTTAAAATAACGAGTATGCACTTAGTTTCATAGTCAAAATATTACTCTTCGGAGAATAAAGACAATTTTAATGATTACATTAATATATAGAACATATTGAAAAGTTAAGTGTAGTAGGTAATCTTTATTTTATTCATAATTAAACCTAAAGAACTTAATTTAAACTACAAATCACCAATAAATAAAACAACTTCAAACAATTTTCTCAAACTAAGAGCTTTCTGCAATAATTTTTCATGCAGCTTCAAGAGCCCAACTGTGCTGTTATTTCTTTCACAATTTCCTGCACCTGGGCTTAACTTTTGACGTGCCTTTAATTACACACAGTTATTGTTTTTAATAAATTTGCATTTCGTTGTCGTTGCCCAGACTCGAGTGTCTCAGTGACAGGCCACTTGAATGATGGAAAAACATATATTTTTGCTTATTTTACACATGCAAACACATATTCCCAACACCCTCACCTCACCCCACACTCATTCCTACCAAACTCGAGCAGCTCTGAAATAATTTTCCTCAGTTTTGATATTTTCGCTTTTGAATTTAAATAGCATTTGTTTGTTCAACGCTTTTGGATTTTTAACAACATAATAAATAAATAAATCCCCACACAATGTGCACGTCAAATGCACTCGAGTGAAGTGAAATTTATGGAAATTGAATAAATGTTTTTCCGCAAAACACCATTTTACACTAAAATTGTCAGGCTTTTGGGCCATGAACTAAGCCATCCTCCGACACAGCCCGATTAAGGGCCTGTTAATCAAACTAATTTGGGCGGCGGCGGCTGCTGCTGTCGTTTCTATGGCCAGTTATGCTAATCACATTAGGAACCGCACCAGAGGAGGGACTATCTATCGGCTGCCAGACGCGGGCTGTCATTTTCATAATTGGCCAAAAAACCAACAGCGAACCGCACAACTATTAGCCAGGCACCAAACATCGCACACCGACGAACGCACTAAATGCTGGCCAAAAACTGATTGACAGAATGACGTTTGGCATTCGAAAAATGTTTTTATGAAAATCATATTCACGATTTGAATGTAAGTATGATGTAGAAGAAAATGTTGTGTTTTTATAAATATTTTGAGCTGTGCAATTGTATATTTACAACAAAGCTGAAAACTAAGAGTTATATTCTCTTATTCTTCGAATGAAGATTAAAAATAAGAAGGATATAATTGCAAAAAAATCTTTAATCAGTTTATTTTTGTCTTCAAGTTGTTTTAAAAATTACTGACAATTTATTTTATTTTTATTTATTTTATTTTATAAAACAATCTTTTATTAAATCATCAAATGCCTCGTTTATATAATTTTCCCAAACCCCGGGGATATGCAAACTAAGCTTTCCGCATAAACCCCAGATAGCCATGGCCCTGGTATCGCTGGTTCGTTACCAGAATTGCCCCGTTATTAAAATTTAACGCCGCAAAAGCGTAAAATTGCCACATTTATGTCCTGCAATGTCGTTCCCCACTCCCTTCACCATCGCCGCCATCCGCTGTCTGTGGTGCGTGCATTAAAAGTTTTTAAAATACACACAAATTGACTTTTGATGTTTCGCGGTTGATTTTCTGTATATTTTTGTTGCCGTCGCTGCAATGTTATAAATGGTGCGTAAAAAGTTTATTAAATTTTAAAGTTTTCCCCGTTACTGTTTGCGAGTGTGTGTGCGTTTCCATAAAAATAATTTTTCAATTATGCTGGCGGTAACGAAAGGAGGCTAAGGCTTTGGATTTCAACTGGTTTGCCACTTTGCAACGGCTGTTGAAACACTCGCAATCGTACACAAAACGAATCCACACGGAAAAGTGGTTACCAGGAGGAAAAAGACAACTGGAGGAGACTGAAGCTTATCATACTCTTGGATAAAATAAAACTAAAATGGAAAGTCCCTCTGGAAAACATGTTCGGATATTCAAGGGAAACAAGTAATTCTTTTTATATAACTTTAAGTTATAACAATAAGTTTATAATAGCAGAAATAATGCCCTAAAAATAACTAGTAAGAAATTACAAACGGCTTATGTTCTGGTCTTACAAATCGATATAGAACAAGGAGGGGAATAGATTCATAAAAATGCTTAAACATTTATATACATATATAGAAACATTCTAACTATTTAAGTCCATAATTTCCAGTCGGGGTTACTTTTCCCAAACAACATACTGTCTTTTTACTAGAGGCACATTATTTTATGGCTTATTTTCCCAGTTATTTTCCTACCTTGAATTTTCTGATGTACCCTATTTCAGAGAATTCTTTCGGTGATAACGCTGGCGTCATGTAATGAAGTTTTAAATGAAGTGCGACAACTAACGTAGCAGCAACACCAGCAGCAAAAGCAGAGGCGAAAGCGGAGTCGCTCACAACTGCGGCGCGACATTTTGTGGCAATAACGTTGATGGTGCCGCCAAAAGGGTGCGATGCTATGTTTGGTAGGGGGCGTGGCCCTGCACAAACACACACATGGGGCGACATGGCAACCTCCGACTATTGCAATAATTTGGCAGCAAGTGGTGCCCCGAGAACGAATGCACGAACTACGAACTCCCAACTACTTCTGCCTCCGCACGAATCTTCCTTTTTTCACTCTTATTTCTTTACTGCTGGAAATGCCAAAAGCCTGCTTTATGCACAGAAAGAAGAACAAATCATATAGAGACTAATAATGTATTTCCCAACTGCAATATTTTTGTTATTCCCGAATATGTATTTTTTAAGTCTGGAAATGTATTTTCTACTCCTGAAAATGTATTTGAAACTTTGCAAATATATTTAAACAATAAACAATTATGCAACTTTTAACAACATTAAAAGACTACCTAATTAAATTTTATAATAAATTAAATACACCAAAAAATAAGCATCTTATAAACCCATATAAATCAATCAAAAGGAAATAATTATTAACTTTATATGTGATTCATTATCTTATTTTTCTCAGTGTAGCGCTGGCGATTGCCTTCTGTGCAGTGTTCGGTGTTCAACGAGCTGTCAACGTTTCTACTTCATATTGTGTTGCCGACTGCTACTTCTTTTTGGCCAAAAAGGAAATTGTATTACGGTTGCCGACAGGCGAGCAGGCTGTTTGACTGTCTTCTGTTTTTTTTTTTTTTTACAGCCAAGAATATAGAGGTGAACAAAATAAACAACTATTCCAAAAATTGAAAATGCACATTTAGTGTTACCTAAACCTTTTATACCATTTCGTTTTTCGTAAAGCCTTAAAGTTCTTTCAAACTATATTGTCATTCAACGGTAACAATTTAATACAACTGTTAATTTACTATTATATGTATGTATATTAATTTTAAATAATTCCCATTTACATAACAAAATCACTTGAGCTAAAATCCCCAATGTGTAGGTGTCAAAAGTGTGCAATAATAATATTTTACTTTTAATTAATTATAAAGCTCTTTAGATTTGAGATGTCTCGGGCATACATATACATACATACATAAATATATTTTATTACCTTACTTCAAACGTGGTTAAATTGTTACCATAAATGTATTCATGGATATACATTTCTGACTTCAGCTTACCTGTAAAAGAAAGAATCGAAAATGTAGATTAGGTTAATAAAATGTATTTTGTTATTATTAATTTGAGATTTCATAAGGGCCTTGAAAAAATCTTTTATATACAATTTTTGAAATATGAAATAATTTAAAGAGACATAAATATTTGTATATTACATTTATTATACTATTACCTACTGGCACCTGTAATAATTTTGTATTTATATTTCCCGAGGCTTTTCTAGCCAACCGATATTTCGAGTTTTTCGATATTTCCCCCTCAACTTCAACTAATGACTTATTGCAGTCAATTACTTGTTATTTCCACTTGCACTTCGATTTCGAGGACTTGCGACCATCTGCTGCTGCCGAAGTTAATTATGGATATCAATCAGACACAGAGACAAATAGAGGGCAATAAAACAGCTGCCCAACACCCGTTGCACATCGTCTAAAATTAAAATTAGTCAAACATTTTTGAATAATTCGCTTCACGCTTTTTCATTAGGAGGCAACATTTTTGGGAATATTTTAACGATCAGCTGATGAAGATAAAGAGCGATCAAAACAGTTTAAAGAGCTATCAAACGCTGCGTTATGCAAGCGACATCTGCATCAATAATAAGGGCAGCCCTCGATTGACTATTTGTCGTCTAACACTCACCGGCGGCACCTTTTTGATCTCCCAGCGCCAATTTGGCTTTTATTTCAGCCTTTTTTGTTTTTATTCTCCTGTGTGTGTGTGTGTGTGTATGTCTGGCAGCGAAATTCCAATCAAGTTGCCAGCTATCAAAGGGAAAGGCCGACGACGGCGCTGTAAAAATTTGTGTCTACTTTGTTTCCATGAAAACTTTTTTGCCAAACCAGAAAGATAAGCAAAATAGTTGGCCAGGAACGAGTACCATGGCCCAAAAGTTCTCCATTTGGCACCTGGGCGGGCAGTAAAGGGAACAACAAATATAAATAATAATTACCCAACTGCAGTTACCCTGATTTGTTACTCACAGAAGGTTATCAAAATTTATGCGGCAAACTTTTTTGGTTTTCTAGGTGCTACTGCCACTGCCACTGGCAGCAGACATTTCATAACTCAAATTAATGCTTATTAATTTTTATTGCCATTATTTGTGGCCCATTATTAATTATCTATTCAGTATTTTTATTGCCGCGCGACTGAAAAGGTGCCAACGAAATGAATTCGTTTCTTTATAACGTTTTCGGTTGTGGTTTCTGGCTTCTTTCGGTGCGGGTTTAGTATGCAAATGGGAATTATTGAGAAATTATGGAGCATTCGATTTGGACTTTGCATATTTTTACTGTAGCATCGAGGAAAATGGGTAAAGAGGTGGCTTTGCCGTTTAGCAAATTAGCGGATTTAATACAAATAAGGGTAGTTTGTCGTAATAACTCTAACTTAAAGAGGTTTTTATAACTATTTATACAATGCTATGTGAAGTTTTATATTTATAAGAACCAAGACATCATTTTTCCATCCTCCAAATCCCACCCAATTTATTTGGATATATATTCCAGAAATCCAAACCTTTGCTATGTTATTCCCATAGCTTATCTTATCCATCATTTCAACTTGATAAGCTTCCCAATGATTGCGAAATACCCCTCATCCATCAAGCAAAAAAAGGACTAGAATTAATTAAACTAAAAGCGAAGCAATGCTAATCACTTAATTACTTATCCAATCGCCAGATGTTTTTGCCTCCTCTTATTTTACCCAACTCTCTCTCCCGGACCCCCTGCATATTTATAATTTCAAATTAAACTTGGGCGAGAAGTGCACGCGTGATCCATTGAGCCGGGGAAAACCAATCAATCAAGGAGAGTCCCTAGACCAGAGCCTTACGTCCCCAGGCTTCGACGTTGTCCATCCCCTACTTTAGTTTAAGCTGCCCGCTTGATTACCGTTCAAAATTGATTGATTAAATGCCGTTGTCAACCGAACTCCTCCGACTTTTTCCGACGTCGTTCTCCCCCTGCGAGGAAACTGTCAGCGCTTTTGTCAACCGTCTGCGGGTAAATCCCCCAGGGCTTGCAGCTGGATCCTGACTGGATCCAGCCTCCAGGAAGACAAAAACTGAAAACAGAGAACTGAAACCGAAAACGAACGAAAAAACACATGCTCGCATTTTAATTTAATTACTTACAGCATCCGAGCGGCGAAAGGAGCCAACGCGAAGACACATTTACTCCTACATCCGCTTAATTGATTAATAAAGATTGTCAACTGAAACAGTTTCGGTTTGGCGGGGAATAAATGGCGTTCGCACGTCAGTGCAGTGACAAGGGTTCCCTAACTCCCAGATGGGTGTCAGATGTAGGACTACGCAATTACGGGATCTCTTCCCTTTTCTCCTCTTATTTTGGGGTTGATAACGAGCGGATCGGAGAGAAATAATTATGGCCCTCAAGGAGGTTCCAGATTTTGGGGATGTTCTTATTTTCGGCTGTCTTGGGACAGAAATTGAAGTTGTATAGAAATTTGATGGCGGTAATTAGGGAAACATTTAAGTAAGCACCTCGATTACAACAGTAATAAAATATGCAAATAAAAAAAGGGATTAAACTGTAAAAAATAAATAATAATAATTTAATCCTCATTTTGACCGATTTCCGGGTATATTTTGTATAGATAATTAACTTCTAATATTGTTTTTATACCCTCATAATCTTGAGTTATGGTAAAAAACAGAATGTTTGGGAGCAACATTTTAGGAATGTTGTCGACCATAACATCACATTGCTCAAGACGGAAATCTTTATAGAAAGTGAATGAGCCTAGACTTCAACAAATTAACTATTGTCATTGTCTTCAAATGAGTATGACAACTTTTAGCTTCGACATATGCATATTTTTTTCCATATTTTTAAATTATACCTATATTTTTTAACCAATCACCAATGACGTAATGTCGCACGTACAGTTTTTAAAATAAATAAAAAGCAATTTTCTGAAACAAAGTAATGAATAACTGAGTCAAAAAAATATTTGGGAGAGGGCTTTTTAAAGGGAACAAAGAGACTATTTGGAATATTTAGGCATCAATTGACATTCTGGAATATATTTTTTTTAAATACCATAGTTGTGTTAACTCAGTTCCCAAAATTTTGCTAATTTCTTATGTAGAAACTAAGCACTTATTTTATATTGATAAAAAATTGTACATACCCAAAAATTTTACAGTGAAGGTAGATTTTTGCACTTTCATTTGGAACTTTTCCTCGATAACCTTGTCAATTCAGCGTCGACCAAAGTGAAATTTCTTTACAATCAAATATAAAGCAATATCGAAAAACGTTTGCAGCATATAGAGCCGACAGTTTGTCATCCTCAGATAATTACTGCTGGTAATATCGTGAAACTGATGATACATCTTATAAACGTAAATGTTCCAGCAACTTTTTAGTTGATATATTTTTGAACAATTACTTTTTTTAAATTTTTTACTGAATACACTTTTAATATCTTTCTCTTTGAGTGCAAGTCTTTGAATATACGTCATTAGTAAAGTGTCAACAAACTGGTTTACGGAGCTATGGTTTTATAAAAATATATTCCAGAATGTCAATTTGATGCCTTATAAACTCTCGACCGCTTTCGATTGTCACTCATTGCCCTTTCACATTCGATTACTGTTAAGTTCTGAAAATAAATTTTTTGAGGGGAAAACTCGTCATAACTTCATTAATTTTCGTAGTTTTTCAGCAACTAGGTGCTTGTTTTGTCCGCCTCAATTGTCTAGCAACAACTTTAGGTGTACATATCGAAATATTGGTTTTTTAAAAACAAAATCACCTGAAAAACTAAAATTGTACGGCACACAACATCGAATCAGATTCAAAGATGTTGTTTTCTCAGCTTCGAAATAGACAATCGGAAAGTGATTTTGCTGAGGCTAAGCTAGCAGTCCCACAAATTGAATATAATCGTGCGACTTTTTACGTGTAATTACAACTTAACTTCGAAGGGGGAGGAATATCAAAGTGGAAAAGAGCCAAAAGGATTTTGACCATAACTGATTTTGTGCGTGGCAGGTTCAAACTGTGTGTATTTGTGGGCTGTGTGGGTGCTTAATTGTGACGGGGTCTTCAAAAGGGCTTTACTTTTTTAAATTTGTTACACTGTGTAAATAATAATAATTTAATCCTCATTTTGACCGATTTCCGGGTATATTTTATATAGACAATTAACTTTTAATATTGTTTTTATATTAATTTTAAAAAACAGAATGTTTGGGAGCAACATTTTAGGAATGTTGTCGACCATAACATCACATTGCTCAAGACGGAAATCCTTAAGAAAGTGAATGAGCCTAGACTTCAACAATTTAAATGTCATTGTCTTCAAGTATGTTTTATCCACATATTTTTTTTTTAGTATAACATATATATTTATTGAAATATAATATATATTTTTCAACCAACACAATGACTAATGTCAAGTACATTTTAAAATAAATAAAATGCATTTAACAGTAGAAAACTGAGTCAGAAAATAGGGGAAGGGCTTTTTAAAACAAACTATTTGGAATATTAGGCCAATTAAAATTTCTTTTCTTAAGTTCTTTTAAATTAGATTTTAACTTAGCCTAAAATGTTTGCTTTTTTCGTAGAAACTAAGCCTTATTTTATATTTATAAAAAATCGTACAACCCAAAAGCTTTCAGTGAAGGTAGATTTTTATACATTTAACTATCCATCGATTTCCAACACTTCACCATATTTTCTTTATAATCAAAATAAAGCAATATCGAAACAAGTGCAGCATATATACACGACATTTGTCACTCCTCACATATTTGGTCGTAAATTACGTACAATAAATATAAATTTTGCCGCACTATCGCGGGGATAGAGCCATTACCCGAAGCACTCTCACTGCACATTTCACATCCCGAGTGGTCTTTGTCGTCATCGTAAATCTCAACTAACTGTCAACGCAGCGAGTTCTACGGCACAATTCAATGAGTGCCTCTTCATAAATCTCGACCACCGATGTCACTCTTGCCCAATTCGTTTGTCGTAATTCTATATATGCTCTCATTTCCCGAGTTATCAGAGTCACCAACCCAGGTGCAGTTGCGTCCGCCTCAAGAGTCTATAATTTAGTGTACAACTAAAATTACAAAATAACCTGAAAACAGAATTTGTACGGCAAACAACATCGAATCAGATTTAGATTAGCTCAGCTTCGGAATAAAATCGGAAAGCTGAGGCTGAGGCTAAGCGAGGAGTCCCACAAATTGAATATAATCGTGCGACTATCTACGTGTAATTACAATTAACTTGGAAGGGGGAGGAAATCAAGGGAAAAGCCAAAAGATAATGAAATAATTTTTTGTGCGTGGCAGGTTCACTGTGTGTATTTGTGGGCTGTGTGGGTGCTCTTGTGGCGGGGCTGGAGGGGATATTGTGTGTGTGATGGGTGGTAACGCTAAATGTTGGTTAGCCCTAAAAACAGTTTCCACTTTCGGGTAGGTAATCAATCATTGTCAATGCCCTGTCAATGCTGCGGTCTGCATGCCACAGGGGTTGGATAGGTGGATAGATGGATAGGTGGATGGATGGATGGATAGGTGGATCGGTGGATGGTTGGATGGATGCCCAGGCCAAACTTAAATTACTTACATCTTCACTGAGCAAAATAAGAGTAAATAAGTATTTGATTCCCTAAGAGCCACATTCCATACATTGTAAGGAATTTAATAACACTTGATATTATGTATTAAAGCATATAATGGTTTATTTTTGGTGAAATAAATCAATACATTTTAAATTAATATTAAAAAAAAAAAATGTTTACCCGAACTCTTAGGGTACACGGGATGTTGCCCAACATGTTCCCAGCATCATTTATCTTTATGCTGGTGTAGTGAAACATGTTCCTAGCAGCCTTTTCCTTAATTTGTCAACATTTTCTTCTGCCTTTCGTCCTTTTTAATTAACGTTTTTCATAAATTCGAGTATAATATAAAAAACAATGTGAATTTCATTTCCCATATTCCTTTTAATGTCACCCACAATGCTTCGTGTTATGCCACACTCGGTCAGACTCGACTGTACCTTTCCTACTTGCTAATTTTTTTCTTTCAGTGTTTAGTATTTTTTTGGTTTGATGTCAGCAAACATTGGCCTATTTTTTGTCAAACAAAAGGAAGGGTCCTGTAAACTAAGCTAAAACTAGGCCAGCGACGCATGAAAACTAATAAAAATCAAAATGAAATCAAATTAAATAAACAGCCAAGCAACAAACAGAAAGGAGGAAACAGGAAAATAGAATGCGAATGGCGACAATAAAGCTGGGCAATTACAACAACAACGAACAGACGATAAAACCAGAGAAAGGACTTGGGAGATGAGGCGAAAATTTAAGGCAACCAGAGGGACTAAGATAAATTTTCTAAAGCAGCAGACACAATGAAAATTACGGCAACACGCCGAGGAAAGTCAAAGGCTCGGGCTAAAAAGGAAAGCCGAAGAAAAAGTAGCGGAAGGAAATGCCATTATGACGTAAATGTGCTAAAATAAAACAACATGGCGGACAACCCGAGCAACAACAACCAAGCGTGTCGAAAGCTATATGTGTGTGTGTGCATATATATATTGTGTGTGCGTATTTTGTGAGGCTAATGTCAAAGTCAATCTTAGGAAAAACGCGTAGCGCATAAACATACAACAAAAGTAGAGAGTACAACGGCAAAAGGCAGTAGCAGTTAACCAAAAAACAGAAAGAAAGCTAAATTCGAATGCCCCGACTATGAGATACCCGGTTCATTTGCTTTATAATCTAACTCTAAATAGAACAAAGTGAGAAAAAATAGCATCAATATTTTGAATATTAAATAAATAAATATGTTAAAAAGAAGTAAAGTTGAGTTTAGTTTAGAAGCCGTCTAGAGAAATTTAAACACTCATGAGTTGGGGCTTCGGCCAGTGTTGATTTAAGTATATTAAAAATACATACTTTTGATTGGATTACATAAAAAACCTTTAAAAAACAGCCCGTTTACTATAGATTAAAATAGAAACTGACTTCTGTTCTCTTGAACTAATTGACTTTAAAATTGTTTTAATTAGGAGGGTTTTTCTCATGAATCAAATATTCTGAATTGCTACAAGCTTACATACCAATTAATGTATTTTATACAAAACCTAATGGACTATTCCTATATTTTCAGGAGTACAATATACTCCACCGAAACTTAGAATACGGGGTACAAAAAAAAACAAGAAAAGGAAAACCCGAAAAGAAAGCAAGAAAAGCAACCCCCAATTTTCAACGCGGGGGGTTTTTGGCCGGAAAAAAACCCAACGCAAGCCGGAACCCCTCAAACGACAACTCGATTTTTCTTCTGGCACAAGAAAAATTGCCAAAATTAAAGCAAAAAAGAAAAACAATTTTCTCTTTTCCTCTCTTAGCCCCATTTTAAGGGTTAGAAAATCTTTGGAGACCAAAGTTACGCAAAAGAAAAATTGTTTAAAATGCGAAATGAAGATGAAAATGTTAAACACGTTTCGGAATTGTTTTTTTTTTTTGTTTTTTGTTCTTTATTTGGCTCGTGTCAGTTTGTGTGATTTGTCTAGGTGCAAGAGGTGAAAAGAATAGGAAATATGGCAACACCAGAAGGAAAAACTAACAAACAAAAGTTGGGGAAAAAGTTGGAATGTGTTTTTTTGGTGGAAAAGTTTCAAAGCTTCAGGTGAGGCTATGTGGAAATCTCCCGAGTGCATTTTAATCCGAACGGTCTGGGATTCTTTGGATAAATATTTTTCTTTTACAAATATAAAAATAAATTAAGACTTTTGATTAAATTAATATTACAAACCAATAAGTAGTACGATCTTCAGAGTGTTTCTATAATTTACTTCCATAACTTAAAAAATCTCTAAGCACACACAACAATTAACATATAAAATCGTTCTTACTTATTATTATTTAACTTTTTTCAATAGTAAACTCTAAAAATGTACTTACTAGTCTGTAAGTTCCCCAGATAATATGATTTATATTTCTTGTTTCATATTTTTAATTTTGTAATTAAAGTAAGGTTTTTATATCATAATGACTACCTATCTAACCCAATGGATATTCAAGGCTTCCGCATTTTAATTAAAACAACCGAGGTCTATTCGAAAATGATAACAAAGTAGCTCTACCCCTTTCGCCAAGGTTATGGAAAATAACAACAACAGAGGACTAGAGGAAAATCTACAGCGTCTACGCTCTCTTTGTCTGCTCTGCCCCCGCTTTTCCCGCTTTTCCCGTTCGCTTTCTCCTCTCTCGCTCTGGAGTCTCTCTCCGTTTTGGCTCTCCCCCGCAGGATTTTCCCTTTTTTATATATGTATATACGTATATTTTCTGCAGTCGACACTTTGGGGGTGGTTAGATAAAATGTGGAAATTGTTGAAAATGCCGCCTGCCTCTCAGGCAGCCGATGGTGCTGCATCGTTATGTGGGGAAAACCCGGGTCGACGGACTTGGATGGATGCCGCCTTTGCTGTTTTGGGGTGGTTGTTGGGCGTTGGGGAGTTGGGAGTACGCAGCTTGAAGCTCGCAGAAGTGGAAATGGAAGGTGCGACGGCGACAGAAGACAGACGATGGGCGAAGGACGAAGGACGACAAATGTCGGAGGACAGAATACGGCGGCAACTGTTTTCACTCCATGTCCTTGCCTCCTTCTTCCTGCTCCCGCTGCTTCTTCAGCTGGCAGGCATTTTCAAAAAATTTCCTTCTTTATTTTCCGCATGCAGAGAGGAAAATTTTACATTGGTCAGCATTTGTGTGAATTAATATTTTAGAATATATTTAATATATTAATAAAACAACTTAGGTGATTGTATAGCCGTATTTGGCTTAACCAGTTCTTGGAAAAAAAAGGTTTAAAGCAACTCCAGCCAAGTCAATCTAGCCATGTCCGTTTGTCTGTTCATTTCAAAATTTCCAACAATTTTAAAATTAACAAAAATTTCAGTTTCAGAGATATCTTGATTATCAAATATTTATATATATATCCATTGTTGTTAGTATAATAATATCTTTCATGAAAGCGGTCAAAAAATATTATATTTTTTTCCATATTCTCAGAGATATGGACATTTGGTATGATTTCTTAAAAAAAGGTTTTCATTTTATAAAAATTGCTAAGAAAAAATTAGTAAAATAATGGGAAAATAAGAGAAAAATAAATTACCTCAATAAAAGCATAGCATACCTTTAGACAACCTTTAAAGACTTTTAAAACCACTACAAACTTATTTTTAATAGTAAAAGATAGAAATTTTTTAAAATTAGTTTTTTAAATGTATTAAAATCAGATCGACGATCTTAAATAAATCTTTATTTTTCAAAAACCAGAACTTTTATTATAAATAAAAACTTAAGTATTTTGATCTGATCTTAATAAACAGGGTGACAATTAAAAGGAAAATTGACAATATATTCTTTAAAAAAATTAATATTTATGAAATAATAAATAAAAGATAAAGGAAACCACATCGTAAAGTTTATGTAAATTGATAGATTTAATTATATTCTCTTTAAGCTTAAGTGCTCCCTAGTGGTTCATCTTGATATGTTTTAAAATAGTTTTCATTAGTAAAAAAATACATAATTAGCTTAATTGATATTAATTCCAAATATGAGAAAACCAATATATATTTTTTCTTGTATATGGTTTTACAACTATAACTCAAATAGGCAATATGACAATTTTTTCCACAGTACATTTTCTTCTCTCCATTCGATTCTTTTTTTGGGGAAAACTCGGCAAAAATAACAACAATTTTGCCACTCATAAAAAAGGCAATAGACCAAGAAGAAGGGGGAGGGCAAGGGAAAGTGGAGGTGGAGGTGGGTGAGGTGGCTGAGAGGAAGTAGGAAATTTGAACTTGGGCTTGTGATGTATGTCCGATGTCTGTGGAGACCCAAAAACTGCCAATGCGGCCGACCACTGCGGCAGAGTTTTCCCTGGTCGAAATGAAAATGGCAGACGAAAATGTTAAGCGATGGATGGGCAGTTGCCACCGGGTGTTTCAGTCGGGTGGTTTGACCTCTCACCCCAGCCCCACGTCCCCCTCACAATCTCGCCAGTCACCCATCAAGCAAACTGGTGAAAGTTGCCCTTGAATGGTGTTTTCTGGATTATGCCCTGTTCCGCCTGCTCTCCCGATTTCCCTGCCCCCTTTCGTCTAGGCTTTTCCTCTCTTTCCGACCTCTGTTTCTCCCATTCCCTGTAGCTATATTTTCCTGCTTTTCTCTGCAATTCCAATTGAGTTTTGGGTCCGGTGTTTGAGAGCAAATTGAAGTCGATAAACAGAAGTCCAGGAAAAGCTAAAGGCAATCAACATATGAAAATAATAACACGAAGCTGAGAAACAAAGTTGGGCGAATAATATTTGCCAGAGAAGGATAAAATTCGTTCTATATGTGTGTGAAAAAATTATATTGCTAAGAGGATTTGAAGATTTTATTGGATTTCTAAGAATATCTATTCACAAACAGTCAATAAAGATTTCTAAACCTAGTTTATTTTGATTTCATCCTTCAAACGTTTTCCATCTTTACCAATTTTCTTGAGTTTGTTTCACAAATATTTAAATTCTAAATCAAATTTTTTCCGATTACACAAAAAAATATGTAAAAATATTAGTGTTTTGCACAACTTACCTTTTAAAAAAGATTCCTTTGGTATTATCTAATGCTAGTATAGTTATTTTACAGATTGAAAATTGTTACTTCACTTCGGTTTTGTTATTTATATATTTATCGGTTTTGGATCGTATACGTTTTTGCATTAGCACGGCACGGAACGGAATGGTTGCATTTTCGTATATTTATTTATTTAATATTCCCGCAACATCGGATTGCGGACTGTAAAGTTAATTTGTGGCTGGGTATGCGTTCACATTTGATTTGACGAACCTAAAGGAAGATATTTCAGATTAGTTATTGACGAACAAGTGGCGTGAAGAGCAATTAAATGGGAAACAAAGGCAGGTTACATGGGCAATAAAAAAGCCAGACGATGCTCGCGGTGTTTTAAAAAAATTAGCAAACTAAGAAAAACAAATATACACGTACGTATCCGTATATAGGAGAACTGTGCGGACAGGTGTGAGGGTAAAGGTGTAACCCGGCCAACAACAACTAAATCAAATCGCAGGAAAATGCCTGGATTTTCCCAACACCCCCCACAGGCCCCCTTCGCTTGGCTGCCTCTCAATGGGCTCTGGGGCAAATATTTTAAATGCGCAGATTTTTGGCATGTTTTAGTGGCAGTTCACGTTTTGAATTGTTGCCATGCCCCACGGAAACGGACCGACGCTCGTTTCACTGACAATTTAATACAAAAAATGCCAAACATTTTCACAAAATAAAAGGACCGGCACAAAAAGCTAACGTGGAAAAAGTTTGTCAGTCGTAAAGCGTGTGTTAACCCTTTAAAATAGCCGAAAAAATGTGTGTGTTGGCTGTGGTACGTGGGCAGAGGAAGGATAAAAAACTTGTTCGAAACGGTATGGCTGGCTTCTTTTTTATGAACGTGCTTTGTAAAGATATGAATACGATACCAGTTGATATAGGGGATAGTTTAAAAATAATTTGCATTAATGCAAGCTGAATATTTTAGGGGCAAATATGAAAAAGGCTTTGCTCAAGGGAACTTATCTTGTATAATTAAATCACAATTCATATGTGGATAACGAACTTTGTCGCTTCTAAATTATTATATCTAATAGAGCGGTTATATATTCGTAGAAATTGTATCAACATTGTAATGAAATTTATATACATTTGGAATATTCGTGGAAGAGCTAAGATCAAGCAGTTGAAAACATTTTACCAATCTTTAATGTAATGAATATACGTAATTTAAATAATTTTTAATGTTTTTAGAATCTCAATCTTCTTCTTGCCAAACTCTTGTACGAGTAATTGTATCACTCTGTAAAAATGTCTGCACTTATTGCTCCGGCATTCCCTGAGCATTTTGCATAATTTAACACACGGGTTAAGCTCGCATCGCACCACCCACTCCCCCTTCGGGAATCCCACCAGCCCCGCCGGTCTGGCCTGCCGGCCCGCCCCCTTTTCCTGCTAATACAATTCCGCCGCCCCCTTCGACCAGAAGTGATGCGTGTGCTGGCTGCTCCCATTCAAACGCCAGACTAACTCAATTAGAGAGCGCAGACAGAAGTTGAAGTCGAGTGTTACTTTGACTGCCGGCCAACATGCGAGTGCGAAGAAATAAATAAATACATTCTGAAACAGCTGAAACTGTTTCGGTTGCAGCAAAGTTATGGAATTAAAGCGCTGAGAGTTTAAGGAAACCCCAACTTGAGGAGGCGACTCAATGAACAGAGACAGCCAAGAGCTGAGAGTGCTTGCCAAATGTCTAGATACTTTTTGCTAGCCGAGAGATACTTCCAAAACAAAAACAAAAACAGTAAATGCAACAGCGGTGTCTAGACTTGTAAACTCGACTTCTAAAATTACAGAGAGAAAAATAGAGAATAACTACTACAAAAGAAACAGCCCTAATAGTTTCAAGTGTGATGAACACAAGTTTCTAATTATTATTAGTAGGCTTTGGTAGAATTTTAAATGAATAGATAGAGAAATATACGTCTTATACATTGTCCATATACATCCACAAATAATACAATTCACATACTTTATAGATTGGTTGTAATAATTTATAAAAGTACCCTTTTCTTAATAAAAAATAGGGTAATTAAAAGTAAAGATTTACAGTTGTTTAAATTTAATATCAACTTCATAAATAATACTCATTAACAAGAAAAATTAAATTTGTATAAGTTATTTCGAATGGAAAACAGGGCATTTTTAGGTTTATCATCAGAATTAATAGTTCAAAAATGTCAAAATATTACACAAAAATTTGTTAGAAGTGAACGAAAATGTGATTTCTGAGATGAATATTTTCCCCTCTTATTTTCCTTCTCGCTGTGGAAAAACAAAACAGACAAGAAAATAAAATACAAACAACGGAAAAACGAAAAAAAAAAATGGGGAAAAAAATGAAAAAAAATTGGCGTCGTCTGAGTTTTTAGCTCTCTATGCTCTCTTTTGCAACTGTGTGAGTGGTCGAGAGTGTGTTGCTGTTGTTATTTTTCGCATTTTCCCGTAGAAAATGTGAATGATTTTTCCTTCACTTTCATCAACAGCTGCGCTCACACAAATGCAAGTTTTATTCTTTTTTCCGCTATTATCTTTGTTGCCTTTTAGATATGTGCGCATACATACAAACATGTTGTACGTATGTGGAAGCTTTTTGTATCTTTACCGTTTTGGCTGCTTCGTTGTTTTCTTGTTTTTATTAGTCGGTGTTTTTGTTGTGTTTTTTGCTGTAGTTTTTGTCTGTTGGTTTTACTTTTTGGCTTGTTATTTAGTATGTTTGTTTATCGATTTCTTGGTGTTGTGTGTTCTTCGCCGGCTTGCTGTTCCGCAAATGCCGCCGAAACTGCAATCAATTGCAGTTTTATATCAGACACACACAGATACTAATCGCACAACTACACTCACACACGTCCACGAGACGGCGACCGCGACGCCGACTGCGACTGCAGCGTCGACTGCGCTGTCAACGTCGTTGTCCGTTAATTAAACGCGCGATTTTTCATTTGTTTCTGTTTTTATTTGTTTCTCTTTGGCTCTTTTTCGGGCAGTGCTTTTGTTATTGTTATTAACGCGCCGCACGCTTTGTTATCAGCATTCCGCACTGCCGATGCCGACAGAGCTGCCTTCGGGACTCTGTTTTTTTTTCCACTTCCCGTTTTGCGGTATGTGTGAATTTTCACGATTTTCCTTCTGCCGCGTTCTGTAGTTTTTCCGGTGATTTCCACTTGCTGACTGGCGTTTCTTCCGACTTTTCCAAGCGGCAAGCTAAGTTTTGTTTTGCAAAATGCACAGAAAGCGACAGAGTAAGAGAGGGAAAGCCGGGGGTGGAGCGACAAAGAGAAAGAGAGAAAGCTCGCGAAACGTTTTGGCAAATGGAACACTCTTACGGCATGACGTGAAGCCAGACAGCAATGACGTTACGTATCGTAGGCGGGAAACTTTACATTTGAAAAGTTCGATTTACGAATGGAAATGATCTGAATGTTTCTCTGTAAAATATTATGCATACAATTTGGGAAAGTTAATAATTGTAAATTAAATTGTTAATATTACTATTGTAAGACAAAATAGAAAATAAATAAAAAGGTTTAAAAAATCCTTGAAGAATTGTTGATGAATCGAGGATGAATTGTTGGTTAATTGTTGAAGAATCGTTGATGAATTGTTGGTGAATCATTGATGAATTGTTGATGAATCGTTGATGAATTTTTGATTAATTTTTAATAAATGGTTGATGAAGCGTTTAGTAATTGTTAATGAATTTTTGGTATAAATGTTGAATTTTTAGTCTAAAGTGTTCCTAAAAAGGTTATTAATTGTTGATGAATTTTTGTTGATGAAAATAACGGACATGCCCATCAAAATTCATCAGTAAATTGTATGGGCTGTCATCAACTTTTCAATGGTACTGCCAGGTATTTTTTTAAATTTTGAAATCAACTTATATGTACATAAAGTGGCTCTCAGCTTATTTCGTTCAGAGATTAATCTTGATATTCAAACTCGTATAACTTCCAAACTATATGAGGTATTAACAAAATTTAAATGGGGTTATGTTAACAATAATTTGTGGCATTTTTGAAAGCACTCAATTTTTTTAAATGGTGGACAACAAATTATCTTAACAGGAACTTTATATGTCCGCAAAATTTTAACAGTTAGGGAAGTAACCAGACTTTATTTATCTAATTAACTTATCACTGAGCTAAGAGTTTGATGATTTTTAATTTATGTGGGACCTAAAAGTAGAATTTTGATACGATTGCCAAGAGAATTATTTAAGTCTTAAAATCCCATTATTTTTGAAAGCGATCTGTCATCCAGCTACATAAGCATTATAAAAAAATAATCACTTTGACTGAGCTTAAGCTCTCGGATTTTGAGAACGGGCCAACAAAGCTGGTTTTCACAAACATGAAAATGGAACACAAACTGCGCATGATCCTTTCTCAGCCGACTTCTCTCGCAAGTACACAAAAACAAAAGCCTGGCTAACAGCCCAAAAGGGTGTTAGTCTGCTGGGGGAGAGGGTTGCTACAACAGGGGAGGAGGGTCTAAAGGGGGCTTTGGGGGGTTAAAAGCACCCAGTGTGCGGGTGTATATGACTATATTGCTAATGGCAGAAGCAGAACCAAGAACTGCCGGCCGGCCTTCTCCACCACCTGAATGTGGTTAGCCGAAAAGACCAAGTGACCAAGAGTCAGGAACACCAGAAGGATCAAATTATTGCAGCTACAGTTGTTGTTATCGCAATTATTGCTTTTGTTTGTGTTGCAGTTGCGATGACAAATGCTGAGCTGCATTTCGGTTTTTGGACCTTACTTGGCAGCTACCAAAAGATATTAAAAGGGGTAAAAAATGTTGAGTACCTGAGGCTTGATTATAAAGGGAACATAAAAAATAATTGCATTGAAACGAATAAGAATAATAAAAACCTGAACAACATGTTGCTATAGGCAATTAAACAAAATATAGGTATATATGCATATATGTATGTATAAAGTTCAGAAACTTAAATTTGTACAGATATTTATATTATACAATATACATCGTTAGTTTGGTAATGTTAACAATAATATTAATCCATAAAATCGTAAAATAATTTATTAAATTATATAACAATCTATGTAAGAGGGACCTATGAATGAAACAATTCCAGAATAATTATTATTATTTTCCTATTTTATTAAAATATTCCTATTTACTCGAGTAACGTGACAAAATGGGTAAGAATTGACGAATATTTTGTAATATTTACATATTATATATATATATTATAGCCGGATATGACAATTTAATTAATTAATTTTAAGATTTCATACATTCATACATTAGATAATTGCATTTATTAAGGCTACAGTTTTTTATTTTATTTATGATACACAAATATTATTTTACATTTAAGATTCCTACAATAAGCATATTGATTAATAGAAGATTTACTAATTACTTTGTTCGATATAATAAGAATACATTTTCATTTCATATATAGTAATATTCCTATTTCGAATGTGAACTTCCCTTAAATTAAAACTACTGAGACGAGACTCATAAAAGTAAATATACAACAGAATGAACAGAAAAAATGAATTCATATAATAATCATTACTTAACCTTCAAAGTATAATTTTTAAGTTCAGTTTCCTTAAAGTCACTTTACTTTCTTACCTCTACTAATCCCCCAATCAATCAATGACTCATTCCTACTAATTAGTCATACTAAACAGACCTAGTCTCGCAATATTCCCCTCCCACACAGTCTATCCATCGGCACCGGTACAATATTTTCATAACAATTAGTTTCATTGATACACATTCGGTGGTTTGTTTTCGAATGGGCACACCTGCAGTGCATTGAAATTCAGAATTTGTTTTCGTTGCAATTAGAAATTTTATTATGGCTGGTGGGAGGTGAATTTTGGGGAAGAACTATGCTTAAGAGGTCCCCGGAGAGCCCGAGAGCTCCAAGAATGCTGTTTTTCTGAGCGATACTTTATGGCCAAAACAAAGATGGTCGAGAGCCGTTGTTTACCTGCGAACCGAAAGAAAAAATACCGTCCAGAAATTATGGCACGCGTGCTGGGGCAATTAGTTAAAAAGCGGTGGACCGGGGAGGGGCTTCCACTACTATATCTGTCAGATTCGCAACGGGGGCGGCACTCAATTTGCCATTTTTATGGGGCTCTTGGAAGCGAATTGAAAGCAGCCCACAAGATATTTCGTCTGCATTCAACTCAGTGTGTCGGAGGGGTAAACAATCAACAGGGTGGCTGTGGAGTGAATCAGCGGGAATTGAGTTAACCATCATGCTGGCCGATCTGCACTCCCCGTCAGAGAACTGTCCTCGTCTCCCTCTTGAGAATAATTTACTATTCGTTTGCTCGCAATTTTTGTGGAGCGCGCACTCATTTGTTAATCGTAATGATTTGTGCAAATGCCGTTAAATGCCATTTGACATTTGTCAAACTGAAGTGACCTTAATGCCGGAGTGGGCGTCGGGCCTCCTTCCCATATTGTGCACTCGAAAGAAATAGGAGGAATAAGTAATCGAAAAGACTGTGAGTCAATGAGTAGAGGTTTACTTTAAACAGTTTCCTTTTAATGTAATAGTAGATTTATAGCTTGACATTTTTAAAACATTCTTAGACTACTTTTATATATTTTTCTTTTTTTTCTACACGTTCTTAGATCTTTTTCAATAAAAAAAGGATATTGTTTAAACAGCTTTTATATTACTTAAACAGTTGTTTAAAAATTCCTTATCCATAACATAAATATTTTTTCTAGTGTGGAAAAGGAAATGCTTGCTTGTCCCGGGAACCAAATTGAAACTGATGATCCAGTACTCACTCAGGCACCGCCATTTCCTCATCCTCTCAATCGCACAGCTGCCAAGTGAGCCATCAGTCGGCCTTTCCACTCCCGCCGTTAATCAAAGTCTATGATGTGTTATTTAATTAAAATTATAAATATTATAAACAATACGTGCTCTATATGTGGGCGTGTGTTTGCCCTGGCTATCTGTTAACTGACAGTTGAATAAAGTGTTTACTTTTGGGCTTTCAGTGTCGCTCTCTGTCACCGACTCTCACAAATGAAATCAATTTTTTCACATCAAGTTAAATTTAATTTTTAAATGCCATTATGTGAGTAACAAATGGAGGGAATTATTGGATAGGGAACTTATTCGCAATGCAGTTTGTTCTATTTTACATTTTAAAGATAAATAATAAAAGATAGAAATTAAGTTAGGGCTTTAAGTGATTTACGTTGTTACTCGACTTTAACTAATTCAATAATCTAGACTCCTCGTTAGTTTTGCAAATGTTTGGTGCCCAGATAAAACAAAAACTAAATGCCAATTGAGCGTGGAAATTTGTCAGCAATTTTCAAAAAGCAGAGATAAGAGGAGAGCTCCTGGATAACCCGTAATTTATGGCCAGTTCTACAGTGCATACCAAAAGTCGTTGAACCGATTTCCGAGCAGCATTTGGCTCACCGAAAACCCTTTTTATTATTTTGTATTGTTATTTGCACCAATTTTTACTGATTAATTAATAACAATAAAAACGGATTGGGGACTGAGGGGAAGGGAGTGTAATGATTAAACACAGTGGCCATCCAACAAAAGCGCCACACACTGCAACAGAGGCAGCAACGGCGCATTAATTTGTTTGTTGCTTTTGATTTATAGTGGGAAATGCAGAAAGGCGTAGCACACTTTTGGGGCGTTTTTCCGGGAACGCTGCTGCAGGAGTGAAAAGCTATAAATCAGTAAATGGTAAAAGTGGGCGACAACGCGCTATGCTGCATTCGCCATGGATGCGCTTTTGTTGTTGCCGCCGCTCCGCTTGTTTTTTAACCATTTCATGGAATGTGCAAAAATTCAATGAAGCGACCAGCAGCGACAAAACGCCGGAGAGGATCTCCAGCGGCAAAAACCCGACAGCAGGCGCACGGAGAAATTTGCATCACACCAACAGCAAACACACAGACAGAGGCAGGAAACATAAGGCTCAAAAACACCTACACTGAACAAAATTTAAAACCTGAAATTAATTTAATTTTCCAATTACCTTAAGTCATATAGTAGACATATTATATAGTACAATTTAGCTGACGAAATTCAGAAGGTATTTAAATAATACAGTCTTTAAGGTAAAGTTAATGCGAAAGTTGCTCTAAAAATTCCCAAGTCTGAATTCTGTGACATAGTAATGGAATTAAGAATTGGGAGGTTCTAGGGCACTCTTTGTGAATTTTTGAGTTCGATTGATACTGAAACTCACTGAAGAACTTTCGAGAGGAAAACGAAGCAGAATGTATAAACTTACTGGTCCACTTGTCTTCTACCAAAAAAGCGTGTGATTTGGCATATACAAGTATATAGTACAGTCTCCATTAACACTGATTACATCAAGTTGATTAAGTCAAAGGTCGCTGCCAGCAAACAATTTTAAAACAAAATATTTAATTAAAACCATAAAGAGGAAAGTGCGAAAACACAGATTTTTAAAAATCAATCAGTGCCATTAATGCCCAGAGAAGCACATTTCTAAAAATTTCTTCAAGTGTCAATACAGCAATATTAACCTTAAAATCTGTACAAATGTAGTTTAACCTGTTAAACTGTTTAAAATCTAGAAAATATAAGGACTTACAATTTCACAAAGCTCTAAAAGTTTTAAATCAACTGAAAATATGTTCAAATGTAAGCAATCTTAATTTAGGATGGTCTCGAAATTAAATACTCAAAAATATAGTTAATTTTCTTGAGTTATATTGATTATGAAATAAACCGTAATTAATTTATTCTCTGTGTACCCACGAGCACTGGGTGAGGAGACACACAAAATGTTAATGCAAATAAATTGCCTGCTGACTTTATTTAAATTTCCCATAAGACACACATGAACGAAGACTAACGTTAGAGGGAGGCTGGGACGGTGGGTGTAGGTTTAGGTGTGGATTGAAGGGGAGGAGGGTTGTGCTGAGGGGGAAGGACCAAGCCACACGGACGGAGAGTGTTGAAGGAGCCTCCTAAGCAAAGTGTTAGGCCGGAGTTTGCAACCGCTCTCCCTAGCAGACATGTGTTGCCTGTGGCAGCTTTTTGTAATTTTAATTTTGATTTTAATTTGTGTTGAAATATTTACATAATCACTGACTGACAACACACTGCGAAAGATGGGACCGAGGGCCGTCTTAAAGGATGAGTTGGGGGGTGTTGTGTTGCTCGGAACATCTGCTTGGGCGCAGCCAATTCTTGGTATCAAACTTTAATGAAAATTTATAGGGTCTGCATGAATGATTAAGTAACCATGTGGTGGCCTGAGAATCTGGGAGTTAGAGCCTTCGTCCTCCTCTAACATTAGAAAGTTTCTTCATAACTGGCACTCTGTGAGTTTTCAGGAAGCAATAAAGAATTTTATTGCCTGAGCCGCAGGCAGAGAGTTTTCAATTCTGACTCAAACTTTTGACTTACCTGGAACCATGTTAGGAAGATCGTAAGCCGGTGTTATATTGATATTAATAAATTATACCTTAAACTTATTCAAGTTTTAAAATGTAATGTAATGATTACAAATCCCACTAACAAAGTTGCTAAAATATATTAAACTTTACTGTGGCATCCTCGAAATCTCTATGTTGACCTATGAAGTCTTTTTCGGGTTGCCCTTCAATTTGCGCTCTCGTTGCCTGCAAATCCTAATTAGTCTTGAAAATACCAACGAATTTCCCTTGATGTCTGTTTTAATTGCACTTGCTAACCAAAAATAAAAAAAATATGCAGGAAGGCAGCATACGGCGCAACAAATATTTTTAATTAGAAGCAAAAACTGAGGCCTATGCCATCCTTAGCCCCTTTTTTGCAATTAACTTTGGCAACGGCAGCTCCAAGTGGAAGCTCGACTATTCCCAAGATGCAATCGCTTTCACTTTGGCCAAAGATCAAAGGCAAGCGACAAACATATGCCCAACAATGGCTGCCTCATAGATATTTTCCGAGCTCAAACTCCACTCGAGAGCGAGGCCACAGCCTCCCACAAGCCCACAGAGTGCATATAGAACGCTTAAAACGAGTCGCGGCATCACAACAATAACAAATGCAGCTCCAGGTGAAAGCTAAACGCAGAAAAAATGGTTTGTGGGAAACAGGGGCAGGCAGCGAATAAGTGAATGAAAAAATATTTATGAATGGAATGTAACTACCGCTGGCAGATAAAAGCCGTGGCCTAAGCAGTGATGGCGGACATATATTTGTACCTGGCAAAATTATTAAACACTTTTCAATTATAAATATAACAGTAAACAGTATTTTACGAGGTCAGTCTTTAAAGTTTGATGGTGACTAATATAAGCATAAACTCGGATTAATTATAGACTATGCTTTGTGCAAATTCACTTTTGATTTCCTAATCAGAAGCAAGCGGCAATATAAGTCGATGTATTATAGTTTGGAGAAACTCTTACCAAGTATAGGAGAGTTTCGAAATAAGTTCATTAAATAAAGCCTATTTGATCTCGAGTTGATTAAAGGCTCGTATACATTTATTTACAAATATATATCTCTTAATTTTCTTCACAGTTTAATTAATAAATATTTTCGTATAAGAGGTATCTCAATACATTAGGTAAACTACCTGCGTACCTAACTAAGTACCATAACTAACAGGAACTATCTGGCTCCCAACCAACACTGGTCACAGGAGACTCCAGGCCATAAATACAGGCAGTCGCATACTGAATAGCTTCGTAAACGATGCCAAGTGAGGGGATGGAACAGGAACTGGATCTGGAGTTGGAGTTGAAGTTGGAGCGGGATCCCAGAGTGAATTGCCGTACACACTGCACACTCACCCGACTGCGTGACAATGGGCCTCTCTGCATTGCAAGTGCGTTGTGCATAGTTTGCGAAAGTCCTAGTCCCGGGTTTCCCCCTGTTGCAAAGACCTTTTGATTTATGACATGTGCGTTTTAAGTTTGATTATTTTTTTTAGCTCAAGTTTGCCCGATGTTGGTACAGTTGCCGCTTCTATTAATTGGCAATAGCAGGCTTGTTGCACATACTGTGTGCGGTTTGCCAATGTGGTGAAAAGTTAAAGGTTTATGGGGGGGTTCTATTTTGTGGTTTGTGCGGTCTTATCAAAGAGAACTTGTTTAAGGATTTTGTATTCAAACGTCTCAAAACGGTTCAAGTAATTTTAAAGGATTATTTTTGAATTGAGGCTTAACTCATATGAAATGTTTTGTTTGGGTATGAAAAAAATACCTCAAAATGACTGATTTGTAATTTTATTGTGAGTTTATTATATTTTGTGTTAATGTATTAATTAAAAAATATTTAAGAATACATAATTTGCTCTATTAATTTTTTATATTAATAAAATAAACAAATAAACAACTCACCAAATCGCATATACATTTTTGTGGAAACGCGAAAAATGCATGCAGCGCAGAAGGATAACCAGAACGAACACCAAGTGAAGATGCAAGTGCAGAGGAGCCGAGGACTCGGCCGTGCTTAAAACAGGGAAAAACGGAGGGTTGAAGCCATGGGACTCAAATGTTGGTCCAAACGAGCGCCACAAATTGCGGCAGAATGCATTTTTCTAAAGACAAAACCAGCGAGAGCGAGCGAGTGAGTTGGAGCTCCCTGCAGGAGCAGGAGGATGCGATGCAATCTCAAGTGGTTATCTGCGAGGCCTCTGGACCTGTGGGACATGGGGACCAAAGTCAACATCAAAGTTCACGCCGACAAAGCGTCGAGAGTAAATGTTTAATGAGCGAGGCGAGCGGGGAATGTAGTTTGCTAAAAAGGAGTAGAGGATCACGGCTCCTTCAACCCCGGGCACAAGCCAATTAAAACAAAAGCCAAAAAACAAATGCACTTCAAGCGCAGGGAGAGGGCCAGATGGAAAGCGCGTTTGACAGTGTCAAAGGACCAAGGCAGCGAGAGCCTACCACGTGAAGTGTTTGGCAACATTGTTGGACCTTCCAGGACTCTCTCCCCCAGCGCGCACTCCAAGCAACAGTTCTTCTTTGAAGTCAAAAGGACTTTTTCCAGGCTGCAGCGAAAATCGGAGGCACAGTAAATTAGCTACACTTCACTCGACTGCAGAGCCCAAGGGAAAGCGGACAGAGGATTTCCAGCACGGACGGGTTAAAATTCACGTGGCAGCTGTCGCAAGGCAGGTTAATCGAGGTGGAAAATGAATGGAGGTGAGAGGTGCCATATTCCTGGGAGTTGTCAATCGACTTTGTAGCTTATGTAAATTGATTTGATTAGAATTATAACATTTAGGTACCTCAGTTAATTAAATTAATATAAAGGTCAAATATGTTAGGCACGGTTTCTACTCCGACTAAATTTACTAATTTGATAAAAACCTAAAATTTATTCCTCGTATAGACGCTTATTCCTTATAATCAGAAGGTGTGTAATACCATTAAAATTTGTATTAACTCAAATTTTATGAACTAGTTTCAGACTCTCTGAAATTTAGTTTAAGTGAAGAATTTGCCTGAATACATTTGAAATGATTATACCTTAGGCATCTTGTTATTAAGAGGTCGTTGACATTAGGTAAAGGAGCCTAGTGACAATAAGTTTGTATTAAAATTAAATCTATGAGCACTTATTTATGAATATTTAAAATAAATTTAAATACAACTTTATTAAAACCCCATTTAGGTCGCTTATTAAATTAAAAAGGAAGTATTTCTGATTTTAATATATATTTAGAATAAAAGAATACACTAAATGTCAATCAATGGATAACGTTATTTAGTGCAAGAAAAAGCTTATCATGCCGTCTAATATCCCAAACCCAAGACCTCTCCCAAAGCCCTTATTTTCCTCACAATTTTCCCCGCTTTTAATTATGCTTAGCTGACAGCGCCAACTACAATAGCGACCCAGTGCCAGAAAAGGGGCGTAATACGGGGTATAGGGACAGGGCCGGACGGGGACCAGGAGCAGGAGCACAGGACAATGGGGTGGATTAGGTTGAGGAGGGGCTTTAGGCCCACTGGCGCCCGGCGATATGTGACAGCCATTTAATTTGATTTATGGCAAGTGAATAGCCTTGATTAGGACGCGTTCGCTACAATGAGAACCGACAACCGACACAGAAGCCTGCGGGCCAGGAAGTGAGTGGTGTACGGCGTATGGTGTATGGTCTGGTGTGTGTGTGTGGGATGAATTTAACTCAATTTCACATAAATCAAAAATGTAGCCAACCCAAACCTTCTCCCGGAACCCCATCCTCGCCTCTGCGATCATTTATTCGCTTCCCCGTGTGCACCTTGGCGCTAATCGCATTTCAATTGTTGAAACGAATTGCGAATTGAATGAAGTGTTGAAATTTCAGCAGCCATGCCAGAAGATACAAGGACACACACAAACCTACACTGGGAAAAATATATTAAATTTGTAACAAATTAAAATATTATAATTTCTAAGGGTAGAATTACGGAATATATAGTATGTAGTCCCAATAAGAACTCTTTTGAACCTTGAAACAAACTAAAACAGGCTAGTAAAGCTAGCTTCAAGTCTTTTAGCCTACATCTTTCTCTCTATTTTTGTCTTCTTTTCCATTTACAAAATCGCATGGTATAGTAATTAAGAAAGATAATAAATAACTGATTATGCAATTCAAGTGCGAAAATAAAGTTCTGTTTTGTTTGATAGGTTCCACCGCCATAGAAGTCAATTTTCGGGGGTTCTATTAGGATATATTTTAGATATAAGGAATAGTTTATTAAATGAACAAATGATACCTTCGGATATCTATTTAGAGATCATAACAAAAATTCCTTCAGTGGTGTAAACCTAAGGTATTATTTCTGGTTTGCATTATAGGTCGACAAGCGTGCCCGGGTTCTGCTTGCCACACAAGACTCATCCCTGTTGATACGCTCGGGTGTGGCATCTCTTGCATTGGAGTGAGCCCACGTACGTCGGCGTCTGGACCCACGGGCGAGTGTGTTGGAGTGCGCAGCCGTGGCTCTCGGGGAAATGGGTTGCGATAAACGTCCGCTCTCCGGTGAGGCAACGGGCGATATCGAGTCCGCAGCAGAGCCCGTCGCGACGCCGGACTCGACCACAATGCAATCGGCACAGCGGTACGTTGATTCTGTCTCTGAGGTGCATTGGGTGTGCATCGGATTGGAGCCGCACATAATGCAGTAGATCAGGTCATCGCCATCACCAATGCGTCTGCACTGGGTCGACGTGCAGTACTGATCCCGCTCCAACTGATCTGCAAAGGCGTTCGGCTCCAACTCCCAGGAGGCGTCGCCTTTTGAGATCGAGATCCCAAAGAGTGCCACTTCACCAAACTTCTTCTCATTGTTGCATAACGGACACTTGAAGGTGTAGCCCGCCGAGTTGGCGTACTTCTGAAGGCACTGGCGATGGTACCAGCCGTTCTTACAGCACGGCGACTGCACTTCAGTTGCCACGCTGAATCGCTTGCCCTTGGCCACCAGCGACTCAAAGCAGATCATGCAGAGCTCCTCGGGCCCCGGCCGAGAGCGGTACTTGGGTACATGTTGGTGGCAAAATGACTTGTAGGTGCCGCTGAACTGGCTAACCGCCAAGTTTTCAAAGCCGCACTTGGTGTGGAAGCTGCGACGGCACTTGCCGTGGCAGCAGTCAATGTTGGCGCCGCTGCGCTGGCAGTAGAAGCACCTGAGCTCGCTGCAGCGCCTCACCTCCGTTAGAATGTCCTTCTTGAGGAAGAGCAAGATGCCGTTGTGTTCGTTTCCATTCTGAATAAGATATGTGGTAAGGTACAAGCAGTTGTGGTGCACCACCACCTGATCCTGATTGTACACTTTGCCGAAGATCAACTGGTCCCTTTCCTTGCTGCAGCACAGCACACACGGTAGATCCATGTCTGCCCCAGATGCCATCAACAAATAGAAGCTCGCGTAAAGTGGAATCCCTTGGATGTCGTTCGGTGGAGCGTCTTCCCGCGCTAGAATCGAAGAAGAGACTTGCAGTGGTTTTGTGTGGTTGCGATAACCAGAGCCACTTACACTTATGAACTTTGCAGCAGTAATCTATGGTTAACACAGCACAGTTAACAGCACTTTTCTATTCTTTATATAAATCTATAAGAAATGCATATGCTTTCCGATACCTTTTCTGAATGACAAACTTTTTTCAGACAGATTTCAATCAGGTACTTTGACAGCTTAGGAACAGCACCCTTAGTCCGAGAAAGTATTTAGACTTCAAGAGTCATATATAACATTCACTTAAAATATCGATAAAACAGAAAATAAATATCAATTAAAAAAAAAATATAACGATTTACAATCAAAATTAAACCCTTTCCAATTTGTAATTTTAAAAACTTTTCAAACGAAAGCCGCAACCTTTGATTTTTCTGCAAGTGCAACGTATATGTAGATATAGATTTCCCCTATGAGCGAACAAGTTCATAAAAGTAAATCCAAAGCAGGCAACAATAAGCGAATTTAGGTGTCAAACAGCAGGTGGCAGTGGCAGCGAACGGAAGTGCCTGACGTCCTTCGATTGCGGACTGGGGGTCGGGTTTGGAATCGGACTTGGGCTTGGGGTTTGCTTCCTGGGGTCCCGAGGGTCTGTGGGGACTGCTTGGGTATCGTCAGAGACAGATGATATCTTAAACACACACACACTCAGACAATCACACACGACTACCCGGCCAAATGTTATCAGAAAAGCAGCAGCACGCAAAAAAATACAAAACTGTTGTACAATTTTTGACATGGGTTGCTCCAAACAAAGGCCACCAGCCTGGGGAGGGGCGGCCGCTCGGATCCGGATACGGATACGTGTGTGTGGGACCTTCTTTCGATATCAGTTGGACAGTGGCTGTGTATTGGCAAACCGCAAGAACATCAACTGATGGCAGATAAATTAAATTTTGCGGTTCTAAATGGGCAATCAATGAGGCGTTCCACCGGAGGTTTCCTTGCAAAACTCCGCACGGAAAACTGAGTGGAAATAAAATTTAAAAATTGAACAAACACGAGCCAATAACTTGACCTCCGACAGAAGGAGACCGACATGCCAAAATTAGAAAAAAAAGAAAAGTTGTTAGTCAAACTTTCTGCTACGACATCAAATATTGACTCGTGTCGGGGAGTCCCCTTCGCCTGCATCTCGGCGACTCAAGTGGGTGTTGTTGTGTACAGTTGACACCTGGAATCCCCTTCTACAACTCTGTTTATTGGTATTTATTCGACAGCCGGAATGCCTAATCAAACAGTCGGCGGAGGCGGAGGGTACTTGAAGGGCTGCTTAAGCACACAACATACAACTAATGTTGTGCGCGGTGTTCGGTGCTTCCAAGGGGAAATCCTTAAAGCCAGAAGGTGTGTGTGGGTCTCTGAGTAAAGATGGCGAACGAATAAAAGGGGGAAGATGCATGACGATTTCCCGATTGGCGAGGATTGGTTTCGCGAAATGGAATAAAGCTAAAGCCTCAAGGGTTGTATGAATGTACATATTTATATATATGTATTTAAATTGTTTTCACGATTGATGACAAAGGCTTTGAAAGGCGTGATTAAGTTTAGATTGTCACAAGATTCCTATTCTAAATATGAATATATTACATACAATATAATCCAAAACAATATAAGGAACAGTTAAAGAGCATAAAATCATATTACATTGTATATTATTATATATAATATATGTATAAGCAGACCTTATTTCAAGTAATTTACATAATTGCATTTAATGCTAAATGTAAATTGTGCACGCAAATTGTAAAATGTGTGTAAATATTTGCGTTCTTAATTGAATTTGTCCGCTTAGCTTATTAATCAAATAAAGTTATTCCGAGTTAATAAATAAGTAGTCATTAAGAATTTCTGTGACAAATTAATTGTAGAAGCGCGTAAAAGCATATATATTTAATTTTCTATTAGAGTATTATCAATGAATAATACCTACCTATTTCAGAATTCATTACAATATTAGCATTTAAAAGTTTTTTTTTTTTTTTTTTAGATAACTAATTTTATTTTTTCGCTGAGCAACCAAATAAATTATTATAAAACGTAGGAACTAACAATAGAAACAAACATAACAAGGAAACATAACAGGAAGGATAAAATAACAATTTAATGAACTATGGAATTTTGGCTACTGTGGGAGTACACGAGCATTTAAAAGTAGTATAATCATTTTAGTACAAAATATTGTAATTATAAAAAATGGACCAGAATTAATGTTTCCGTATGTGGGCTTTAATATGTTTCAAGAATGGATTATAAAATCCTTTTGATGAAGAAAAAACCTTCATGTAATCATTCTCGAACTGTACCATCTGAAAAAGTGTTATTTTAAATTCAGTTATGAATGAAATTTTACCACTTACAAGTATCTCCGGGATATTGTAGTCTTCTTTACGAATAACAGTTAACGGACCTTGGAGTGTGGGATCCCTTATAGATTTTAGATGGGTATTAATATACCTTAGAATTGATTCCGATAAATCATTTGAATTAAATAAAAGGCGTTTGAGATTTCTGCAACACCTTAAAATGGGTAGCACACAATCCATTTTATAATGATCATTAAAATATAGCGTATTATCATTATCTGAATCCGTTGAATTATCATCATCTGAATCCGTTGTATTATCATCATCTGAATTCGTTGTATTATCATCATCTGAATCCGGTGAATTATCATCATCTGAATCCAATATATGAGCATTCTCTAAAGTCAGTACTGTAATTTGCAACGACTCGAGTTCTGATAGTTCTCCTAGACACGTCCATTTTTTACCAATTGATCCAACTAAAAGATGTAATTCTCTTAAAGTTTTAATTTGCGTTATTTCGTTTAACTCTTCAACACATCCGATCGTTGTTGTTAGATGTGTTAATTTTACGTTTTTACTGACAATAGCCTGGTAGACATTTGTAAGATTAACATTAAAATCTTTGTCTACTAAAAGGTTGAGCTCCTTAAGATTTTGTATATCAGCTAAAAAATCATAATGTTCTTGAAAAGAATACTTATTCAAACGCAACGTCAATGACTCAAGTTGTTCAAGTTCAGCCAAACTTCGAAGATTTCTTTCTTTTAAGAGTTTAATGTCCAGTTTTTCCAAGTGCTTAAAATTCCGCAAAAAGGAATCATCATTATTCAAACATGTGCATTGCAAGCTTTTTAAAGTTTTAATTTTAAAGAGCACCTTTAATTCTCTGAGCTCAAAAAATTTTTCTCCATTAATTTTTAGGTGCTGAAGTCTGGATGTACTTTTTGCAGCAAATGCAGAAAATAAGTTGAGTAGAGAATATGAAGACGGGAGTATTAATTCTTCAATATTCGAGTTAGCAAGCTCCATCAATGATGCACAATTAAAAGGCTCAGAAACACATAATTCACACTTTCTCAACGATCTTATTTGGGAAAGTCGAACTAATTCTTCACTTGAAAGTCCTTTTGTGTCGATTTTTAGACATTGAAGCGACGGTTTCGCCTTCATAGCCATTTGTTTGAAAAGCTCTGTCAGAGATCCTTTTATAGAGCCATCTATGGTCAACTCCTCGAGCGCTTCTAGCTCAGCCAGGTCGGACCAGTGCTCAATGTCGTTCGTATTGGCCAATGAAATTCTTAATTTTTTTATGGGGTGGACCTTTGCCATTTGGAGTATATCTATAATCTCTATATCCCAGCAATTTAAAAGATCCAGTTCCTCAATCGTAATTAGGTCTCTGTAGCTTCTGAAGGCTTCAAAGATATGTAATAATGCTTCTCTCTCGGCAGAAATTTCTAAAGCTGTACTTCTCTTACTTGGGCCTATAATACTTTCCATATTTCTATATCCAATCCTCCAATTGACACAGGTAATGAGACCGCTTGTCGAGCAGGTGTTAATGAGGCTGCAAATAGCTTTTGAAGTCGTCATATCGAATTCCTTTCTAACAATGACAAACACAGTTTGCAGGTTGGTAAGCGCACTCAAGAGTTCGACAGACTCCCAATCTGAAAATCGGCCAGTCAAAGATGTAATTGATTTTATTGATTTGACAAGTTCAGAGGTAACAGATTGACCGATCTCTGTACTATAAGTATTGATCGATTTCAAATCGAATGATTTGTCCGATATTACTAATGCAATGAGTTTTGCTATTTCCTTATTTTCGGCACGCAAATTTAAAGATTTAATATTGATTAGTTTTAATATTGAATAAAATCCGTTTATATCTGTATCCGACTTCGGACATTCAGCTAAGGCAAGTCCTTTGTAATCGATTCCTAGCTTTGCTTCAATTAAGGGTATGGTGGCGACCGAAAGCTCTAAAGGGCTGTTGTCCCTTGATATGTCCCAGAAATCATAAGAGACATTTAATTCTGTAAAATTTGCATAACTCTTCATTTTTAAGTGCAAAATAGAATTCGTTCTCGCAATGTTAACACTACTTAAATGAGGCAAGTATTCGGAAAAAGTAATTTTCAAAGGCTGCAGCCCTGGAGCTCTATTCCATTTTGTTACTGCCTCAAAAATGCTCAAAAGCACGCCATTCTCGGAAGCTCTGTATATAGTCATTTCTTTTAAGTTGGGAAGCTCTGCCAGCGGTGCATATTCGACTCCATCGTTATCCGGCTTTGCCGAGAACTCTAGTTTTGTAAGATTTTGGCAATGTGGCACGATGTCGGACAGTCTTCCGAGAATTTCGGTGCTTCGAAAAGAAAGACTTCCCAAACGTGGGTTTGACTTGCAGATTTTTACCAGTGCTTCTGCATTCATTCGTACGTCTAAATCGAGATGAGTAATGGTGCCAAAATTGTTTAAGTCCTCTAGGGAATATCCTGAAATTAACAAAATATTTTTATAATGTTTTTGTCAGTCAGTAAACTGTTTTATGATTTATTATTTTGGTTTTAATTTTTGAAATTTCTTATAATGCTAGGGCATACTAACCATTAAGTTTAATCGTTACATAAAGAAGGCTCTCTTTATGCTCAAGAGCGCGTTTTATTAATTCGAAATGGTCTACAAAATTGTGTTGAAAATATTCTGGATCAAATTTTAGTATAACTCGAGATACGACGTTATTTTGTCTGATAGCATTAGCGTAGAGTCGCCAGAAAGCTTCACCCTCTTTTCCTGTGTGTGTGGTTTCCAGCTCTGAAAAATCTATTACTAGTCTCCCTCTTTTGGCCTCAAAAACAAATTTCAGATCATATTTCTTGTACAAATCCTTGTAGTAGTTTTCTAATATTGTTTCATAATTCTTGTAGGCCAGTACAAAGTTTACTACATCTCTCATTTCGCAATCAGCAATGATATATTTTATAATCTCCACTTGACAGTCCTCAATGAGGTTAACAATGGTCATTCTTTTATCGTCCATTTTGTGTGCCTTTTTCCGGGGGGTTAATCCAAACCTCCAGTTATCGTCCATTTTTTGTGCGTTAGTTCTATTTATCACGAATGAAGTAGTTTTGTTTACACTTTGTAATTCAGCAGATTGTTAATCGCTTATTCCCGATTAAAACTGAACATTGAACAGTTTATTGAAAAATATTAGAGTGTTGAACTCTTTGATTCAAACAACCGTTCTTCTCTACTTCTGGAACTTAACTAAGCAGACAGAAATTGGAATAAGCAGCGATAAGCCAATGCCAAAGATAATGATCGATTACAGTTGAAAGTCCGTATAATAAATTATTAGTATCTGGTTTTCTTCAAATTTAAATAAACCTTGTAAAGTTACCTTTAAAACTTAGTACAAGGTAGCAGAGTAGTAGTGCATAAAATATAATTACAGTGTATTGGGAACACAAATTTTAAGTTTCTTAATATAAAAACTGTATTACCATATATTTATTTTACTGTACCTCCATTATGAGGTATCGCAAAATTATTTATCTGCGAAAAAGTGTGCGACATAAGTCTAATATAATTTTTCCACTTTATCAGTTGGGACTCTCCATTTGGCCACTAGAATTACGGGTAAGTCCCCGGCAGTAACAGCGGGATACCATTTCTCATTTATTTCTCAGTTAACCATTCCTTTGGTTGAAAGAGCTTAAAAAGCGATTTTTGTTTTTTTTTTTTTTTTTGTATTTTGAAAATATAGAGGATCTGAGGATTACGCCATATAAAGGGTTTTGTAAGATTCGCATTTTTTCATGGATAAACAAAGCCCGAAAGATAGCCACCTCCATACGTTGCGACAATTTTTCCTATCTTTAAACGCGTTTTCCCGTATGGTATCACTTCTACCAGTAATTTTAATCGAATCGAACGAATTTTATCCCCACTTTTTGAAAATTGAACTTTTTACTTTGGCCCCAAATAAACCAAGAGTGATTGGCTATACACACTTCAAAATTTCCATAGTGTTAAGTTTAAAGATGTACAACAGTAATAAAAAACAAGAAAGAAATCAAACTTCGGCATGCCGAAGTTTAAATACCCTTGCAGTAAGTAAGTAAGACTTTTTCTTTTTCTCAGGTACTTACATAACTGTTGCGAGCGAAAAATGTTGCGAACGAACATTTATATATATTCCTGTGGCAGAAATTCTAAAATATTACAAAATGGCCATGTCTGAAATTTCATGAAAATATATTGAAAATTGGCATAGTTAACATTTTTTTCTCAAAAATTTCCGATAATTCCTATGGCAGCTATATGATATAGTCGTCCGATCCGGCCCGTTCCGACATATATAGTAGTGAGAGCATATATAAGACTATCTGCAAAGTTTTATTCCGATAGCTTCAAAACTGAGGGACTAGTTTGCGTTGAAACGGACGGACGGACAGACGGGCATGGCTAGATCGACTCGGCTGTTGATGCTGATCAAGAATATATGTATATACATTATAGGGTCGGAAATGTCTGCTTCACTGCGTTGCAAACTTCTGACTAAAATTATAATACCCTGCAAGGGTATAACAAAATATATTAGGGCAATAAGATTATTAAAACATTCGACATGACGATATGCAAGGTTTTATATCTTTAATCTTTAATAGCATTGAAATCGCATTAAAAACAATTTATTAAATTATTATAAGCCTTGAAAATTTTAATAAAATAATAAAATTAATGATTATTTATTATGTATATACTTTTGAAATTTATATACTTTTTAAACACTGCCTGTTCCTTTTACAACTCATTCATTCTTTTTAAGAGTTTATCTCTAATTTATTTTATTTCTAACAATTTCAACCATAAAGAACACGGCTCTACTCTTAAATAAATAAATAATTAACAGTTGGCCAGTCAAGGCGAGTGGGTCAATGGCTTAACAGTTGAACATCAAATAACTCGGCCCTCCTGCCGGGGCCTGGACCAACAAGAGAGGCCATACGATTCCATACAATTTCTATATCAAAAGCAACCCTTTTTTATAGTTCAATGGGACCGCCCTGTAGGGAAATATTTATTAATTAACCATTATCGTTGACTGGACCCTGGCTGACTGCTGATTCTGGCTCTGGTCCTGATGCATCCATGATAAATGGATGTCTGAAGAGCAATTTGCATGCGAGCTGAACAAAAAAGGATGGGACGGCGCAAAATGTGGGGATTGAGGGGTTCGGGGCAGAGGAAATCAGCGGCGGCCATTGATGCCATTGAGATGTGGACACAAAACAGACGGACAGAGGGACTTCCGGACGTGATGGCAACCTGTCCGTTGATGAGCATCATTATGCCAAGAACATGCTGCTTGTCCGGCAGAGATCGGGCTCCCAGGAGTTGACAATTATGACAGAGGCAGGCATTCGACATTCGCTGGCCGCTGCTCCTGATGTCCCTGCTGCTGATGCTACTGCTGGAATTAACGCCATTTTAATTGAATTTTAATATTTCACACACGACTCAACAGCCGGAAGTGGAAGTTGACAGCAGGGCGGAGTAGGGCTTTGAAATCCGCCCGAAACCGCAAGTAAAATGCGAAGAGTAGGCGGAATGGTTTATGGCCAGTGGCCATAAAGGATGGGCTCTGTGTCTGGCGCTGACTGCCCAATAAAATAGCCATTATGGAAATCTGTTGCCAACTTCGGTCACATAATGGATAATGATGCATTAAACTCAGGACAACTTAAATCCTGCCAAGATGGTAACTAATGCAAGGCATAACACAATTATACATATCGTTATGTATTTAATATTAAGAATTAAGTATCTTATTTTTATTAAATATATTATATAAGCAATAAAAATAATTAATAAGATTAAGCCAATGTAAGCAATGACATGAACATAATACAAAATGGTCAGAACTCGACGTAAAAAAAAAAATTAAGCGATAGCCTTTTATAAATTTTCTGATTGTTTCTAATCCATGTAGCTCTAAAACTAAGAAACTAACTTTCGGAAAAAACGATAGACGGGCATGACTAGATGTACTCGGCAGTTGTATTGCAAACATCTATTTAAAATTATAATTCCCGACAAGAGTATGAAAATATTGCCGACTAAAAAATTACGACACAGTACTGATATTACTCACATGATGTTGACAGTTAATGGTGATCATCCGATCAGTGATGGACCAGTAATCAGTGATTAAGTGTGTTCTGCTGAACGCTACAAATCTACCAAACCAGTCAACCCAAATCGACATGTTAAATGTTTATCTGTGTTTAAGCAAGATTCTTCTTACTTTATTACTGGTTTTAATTCTTTTTTCTCTTCTCTTTGAGCCTTTATTTATTTCCTTTATAATAAAACGTGAACGCAACTAAAATATTTTGCTGAAATTTTGTTTCGCAGCTGGCAGCTGGTTTGAGGTTATAGATCTATAAGATTCAATCTGTGCACCAGTAAATATTTTTATTGAACAAAATACATAAGAAATCCAATAATAATTTTTATGTAAAGCTAGGTAACAGACCTAAGATAAATTTGCTTTTGAAAAGCTCCGAGCGAAATTGCTCCATATTTCGCTCGGGACGCAGTGTGACCAAATAGTTTAAAGAAAAGCCCGAAAAGGCGAAAATGGGGTCACACTGACACGTTCAGTCAGCAGTGTTTTGTAAACAAACTTTATAAAGTGAAATAGAAACGAAATTCGAGAGGATTAGATATGGGAATAGTGTTGATGTACCACGCTTTATTTTGAAAGCAAAATCACAGCTGTTTGTCTTTGTTGCTCGCAGGATTTGGTTCGACCGCAACATTTATCTTATGTCAGTACCAGAGAAAACGAAAAGTCAGAAAGTTTTTCCTTTTTCTTTTTTGTGCTCCGTTTTTTTTAAGCTAGGTACTAACATAAGATACATTTTCTTAACGCGGCCAAACTTCATATAAAAATACCATAGCGAACAAAATAAGAAGAAGAACTTTCTGACTATTCGCTTTCTCGGGTACTAACATAAGATAAATCTAGCTAGCGAAACTGATGAAAGCGTTGGCAGATCAGGAAACAAAACAGCTGTGATTCCGCTTTCGAAATAAATAAATTTATTTATTTCGAAAGCTAGATATGGAGGGAAATTCAAAAAATTAAAACATTGCTCGCATGGGCAGCTTTTATTGTCCCCAGGAAAGGTTAATTGTATAAAAGCCGTAATGATAAGGGTTATTATATGCGATGTGGGCGGCGGCGGCGTTGGTACCTCCTGTTATTTGCCTTGAGCTATATAGTGGCGAATAGATCAATAAATAGTATTTCAATATCGAATCCGTTCATGTTCATTATAAATTAACTTTAAAGTTTTCATGTTCATTACAATTTAATTTTATAAAGTTTGTTTAAATAAAACAGCTGTACCTAAATAAAACAGCTGTACATACGTGTCAGTATGACCCTATTTCCGCCTTTCCCTTAAGATAGTTGGTCACACTAGTTCCCGAGCGAAATATTATATATAGCAATTTAGCTAGGGTCTTTCTTAAATCCAATTTATCTTATGTTAGTACCTAGCTTTCTATGGAGTTTTGCTGCTTTCATTTCTCTTATTTCAGTACCTAGCTTAAAACTAAAATTTGGGCAAGAGATAATTAATGTAGTCACCTGTTTTTTTTTATTATATAAGTAAATAACGATTTTTCAATTAGGACCACAATTTCTTAAATTTATCACCCATCAACATAGCAAAAGGATCAATTGCCTAATTAGTTGATTTCGGCAATTAGCGTTGCTATCTCATTCAAACAAAGATCAGTTGGCAACCCGTGGGTTTCTGATACGGTGGACAACCAAATTTCCTCAGCAAGGACTTGATGTGTACATGCTTTAATAATAGTAAATAAAATAAATAGTTATATAAATATATTAATCGAGTGATTACCCTCAATAGCTTACGTAACAACTTAACCAAAAGCACGCACTATCGAATAAAAATGCGACTCTGATTTTAGTGTTGGGTAACATTGGAAGGAGTTGTGCACAATTTCTCATTGCTCGTTTTCTATAAGCTTTTTCGGAGAATTCATTGTCGCCAATTGCATAATATCAAACAAAGATGGTTCGTAAGCTACAGTTAATAAGAAGTTTTTATCTAAGAACCCACTTTTAGGTTGTAAACGATGGAAAGCCAAAGGGTCAACGCGCACGGAGACCGAAGCCACCACCTTCCCTCGATCAGCGTCTTCGCATAATTGAGCGGGAAATTAACATCCTTGCAAAATTGCTTCGTGCCTTTAAAAAAGCATACTTTCCCCCGAAGCCAAGGAGTTCCCAAAAATCTATAAGAAAGGCAGCGGATCAAGGCGAAAAGACATCTAAATCAACATAAATGGGAAACGCTACACTTGATCGAACACGATACAGTTGAGTTGATAATGGAGTATAGAGGACAAAAAAACTAAGTTAAAAGTGAAGTAAAATCTAAAAATAAACCATCTGATAAGTAATATCGGTGAAGATTGTACAGGTATACAATCTCATATTGATATCTTGACCTTTCCAATATCAGGATCTGTTATAAATTTTCTACAATTTGTATACATTTGATCAAAATAGAATGCTAACACGAGGTTCAACTACATATGTAAATATGTACAACAAAATAAGCCGGAAATGTCTACCACATGAATAATAGTAAATAAAACGAGAAATACATAAAACACTGTATGCCATAATTAAGAAGAAAGTTAAAAATGTATTCAATTGAAGATAAATATATCACCACAATATGTACGACCTAACCAAATATTTTGCGTCGACCAATGATTTCCTGCCGGCAGCATTGGGGTTTGCCAGTGTCCAAATATTAAATGCCATTGTGACAAACGCCGCCAACCGGCTATGAAACTGTCAACTATCGATGCCGTTGATGACGCGCTGCATCAGGCCACCGGGGACCAAAGGACCTCAGCCATCCGAATCGAATAGACCCCGTTTGCAATCAGTGAGCGGCAATGCAATGCTGGCAGGAGGGCGTGACAAACGCAGTTGGCAATTTCTTCGTGTAACATGCAAATTTCAACGATTTTCAATCACAACTTCGCACTCACTACAGCCCTCTCAATGACACATTGCCAGTGCTGAGCATTTTGGTATAGTTAGGTATGAAGCAAAGACCTCTTTAATATTTTTGTATTATGTTGGTAAAACAATGCCTCCAAACTTGCGATAAAATTAAACATTTTTAAGAATAAAGCAAAAGGTACGTTATTTTAACCTATTGTTTACGATAATACAAATGAAAAATGCTATTTCACTAAAGGGAAAGAAAATTGAATTATGTAAACTTTTATACTTACCAAAAAAAATTCGGTTTTAGCGTTTACCTATGTACTTTTTATATTATACATATGTAGTTTATTTTCAGTCTTACAGTTACAGATTTACATTCACAGTTTTGCATTTTTCTTTACATCTAACAATCGTTTCTAGGGCAGCTACATATTATTATATAATTCTGAAATAATTTATAATGGCTACATCTCTATAGATGGAAATTGTCAGATTTTGTTCAATTTAAAACAGAAATTCTATAATAAAACAAAATTACTAAAAAGTCTATAATAATATGAAAATATTTTGAAAAGTGGCTTTTATAGTAATATAACTGGGTTATAATTTTTGTCCTCAAAAATTTCAGATCGATCCTATGGCAGATATATGATATTGTCGTCCGATCCGGTCCGATCCGACTTAAATATGTATGGCACCCATACAAACATACATTTCAACTTCCTTTTTGTGAGCTGTTTGTTTCTGAATATTAAATTAACATTTTTACATAGTTTAAAACTTGACTGCGGACCGTACATCATATTGTTGTAATAAGGACTTTGTTTTAATTTTTAAAAGTCTCCATTAAAGGCCTAATAAGTTGCTTACATTACAAAATTGTATATAAAACTGACCAAGTATTCCATTTAAAATTAGAATGCTTGGTTCGCTTTTAGCTTTCTGCCTGCTTTTGCTCTGTCACCACTGTTTTCCGCTCCACATGGACTCACAGTGCGTATGAGCAATGGAAAAGTAATTAAATTTACCAGGCACTGCAACGGGAACTGTATGGAGTCCTGTGTCCGTTCTGTTCTCCACTCTCTGTCGATTTCCCGGCTAGTTAGACTAACAAAATAAAAAAATATTGGGGGAAAACTGTCATTATTAACGCATTGGACGCGGCGCTGACAGCTGTTGCACCCCCTCGAGGGCGGGGAAGTAGGGGCGGGTAGGTGCCATGTTGACACTTTGCCGAGTCCAAATGACATTTATTGAAATTTCATCATTAAGAGCCCAAAGGGGGGAACGGGTCGGCCTCGGCACCAAACTGCTGCTTGTCAACTTTCCTGCTCGTCGAACTTATTTAAATTCGAATTCTGACACGTGCGGGGAGGAGCGAGCAGATTGTCATATCACCATCAGGTTATCAAAAGGCCGCCCGCCCCAAAGAAAAAACAAGTCGACAACCCTTGCGGCTGGAAATCACTTTTTTTGGCATCGCAAACAACAATTCACTGAACTGAAAAATATCCCCAAGGAGAGGAACCAACATTTTCCACATTTTTGCATAATTTTCAAGAAAAACTTTTCAAGCTATGCGTAAGGTGACAGAAATCATCATCATCCCCTTATCGACGAATGATATGTGGTCTTATAATTCGTATGTAATATGCTTGAGGCAAGCGATGATGACGAGGGTTTTGGCATGGAATCGATATAATGCGATAACAATTTGTCGAAGCCGAAAGAAATGCTTTTGATGGGCTGCAAAAAAAAAAGCAGAAAATTTATTTTAAGTTTATAAATTATAGCATAATTTAGTTTAGTTCTTTTTATTCAAAATATTTATCTTTTGAAAGGAAACTCTGCTATACCTATAAGTTCTATCTTATGTGATTCCTACACTCTTAAGAGGAAAAAATTAAAAAAAGGAGGTGCTAACACACTACCCTTGAATGTCCATTCTTAAAGAGAGAGTTAGACAAAGCTAACCAAACTTTAAATCCCAAGGAAGCTTCTACTTTACTACTTGCTTAAAGGAATATAACAAACTATCTAATATATCAGCGATACATCTTTAAAGATACACAGAAGAGAAAAGAACTCTGCAAAACGGCAATAAAAGTGGAATTACAATCAATTGCCCGCCAAGTCCAACCCCGCATTCTGACCGATAGGGCCCCGAGTCACATCAAAAAGCCACCCCTGCGAACATTCCCTTGGAAGGCTTGGCTATATCCTCGTTCTTGGCATTTGACCAGCCTGGGGGCTCGACGGGCCTGGTGTCTAATCAAAAATGCAATGTTTGGCTTGGTTAAGCGGAAATCGGTAGATTGCGTTCGCACAGTTTTCGCCGCTTGTTGATATTAACACATTCCTCCCCCATCAACACCCCCAGATTGATGGGCGTGGCAAAGGATGAGGGGGAGTTGGGTTAATGAAACGTCACAGATGATGACGACGTTGGCATAAGATTTCAATGATATGTCAAAACTGAGTGATGCTGATGATGGATGGCTGATCATAATACAGTAACCATCGTCCTTGCACTCAACAAAAATCTAAACTAAGTTTGAATTAATTTGATACTCTTTATAAGGAATTTCTTAAAAATATTTTCAATTTCTCCTACAACATATCTTTAAATTACAGTTCCTTATATATATAGATAGGAATTCTTCCTCATTTAAATTTAATTGTCTTATGATAAGTTACGAATATGATTTCAGATATAAATGTGGCTATATCTTAGATAAAGAATAACTAATACCTTTTTTAATGTTAGCTTTTATTGAAATGGAGCTATTATTCCATTAAACAAGAAGTTTCGTTCATACTCTTTAGATCCGTCAGAGGTCACAGAAATTTGCTGATGCTCGAGTCCTGGCTTAGGGAACACTATTTCATAATTAGATTTAAAATCAAAATGGTCCATTGAACACATCGCATAAATAGGCTTTATTTTGTTACACATATGTACACGAATATATTTATTAGTCCTCTTTTATTTTCTGCACCTTGCAATATAGCTCCCTTGATTTTCCAATCCTTCAATCAGAACCCGTTTTTTCCAGTGCGTGTGTCCACAGTTCCCCCTTTCCACAACTTGCTCCCTTTTTCGCCTCATACATCACACGCCTCTACGCATAAATTTACGAAATTTGGCCCAACTTGAGCCGCATTTACATGGGATTTCCACGGCGAGAAGAAGGCGGAGAGGGCGCCAGAAAGTGGTGGCTTAGATGGACGCTTGATGGTGGGTGGCTCTGCCTCGGAGGGCAGGAGGACGCCATGGGAAGACAAACAAACCCAGCATCCGCTTGGTGGCAATTTCCGTTTTGTCACTTAACGCACATCAAATGCAATTTTCCTGGGCAAATAACATAATCAACCGAAAAAGTAGTGAGGGAAATCTGCCGAAAGTACCCCGGCCAAGCAGTGCCTAGCTGTGCGCCAGGTAAAATTTTATCACACCAAAATGCTTTCAATTTGTGTTTCTATTTTCCGGTTGCTCTTTTTATTTTTCATTTTGCGCTACCCATATTGAAATTTGATTTGGCGCTGGCAAAGTGCACCAGGAATATACATTCTGTGATGGATATTTGAGCAAAACTTGCCCGAAGTGTCGACAATTGAATTTGTGCTGCTTGTGCAATTTGCGAAATTTGATGTGGCACCATTAGACTCATCGCGTGTCGGCTCCTATTTGCCGAAGACGGGGGCAAGTGAGGTGAAACCATAATTTTTAATGACATTTTTATATGGAGCAAAAGTGATTTTATTTGGGCGATGCTGTCAGCAGCTGTGAGGCGAAGACTTTACTTTTCATTTATGAAAATAAGCTGGGTAAAAACAAAGACCTTCAAATAAGAGGATGCATAACGCCCATACATTTTAATTGTCGTAATTAGGAAATTTTTCAGCTAGCAACAAGTTTGTGCTTCTGTCGCTATCACAAAGTTGGGTGCGTATAAGGGCGCATAGATCTAGGAAGCTTGAGAATAGAAGAACTCTAAATCGCTCTCCATTTGGGTTTTAAGAAGGCTTTCTAGGGAGCATGGACAAAAAATTCCAGTGAAATAAATGGCGATACCCATCTTCTTATCAGAGATCTACCACTAAAGGGATATTTTTATTAATAGGCTTTTATTGTTTCACTTTCCACCCTATATAAAGTTAGTTTTACTCATATCCTACGCTCGACTTAGAAGCTAATGATTTAATATTAAAGAAAAGCTGTGGCAAGTTTAACTGAATTTCTCATTTCAATTTTGTTTATACATATTTCTTATTTAAGCACAGATCATTACTAGCTTTATAAGCAACTAAAAGCTAGTTCTTCCCTTAACCTCAGATGGAGTTTTCAATTTGAGTTTGCCCCTAGAGCCAAGCTGAAACCGGAAAGGCCAAACTTGAAATTGGGGCCAGGGAAAAGCAAAAGCTAAATCAAGGCACAAAGAATGCTCTAAAAAGTAAACGCCTTTGGTTAGTGAAAAGTGAAAGAGCAGCGTAAACAAATACGACAGCCGCCGACTCGGGAGCACCTTACATCTGCTGATAAAGAAAGCAGCACGCATCCTTTACAGCCACGTGTGTATATATATCCTGCAGTTTTGAACCCGCGGAGAGGTTGGTCAAAGGGCGGCGGTTTGGTGGAAGAGCCGAGGAGCAGCCGGGGGGGCTACGACGTCTTTTAATGAAAGATGGCAACAACAACATAGGCGATAAAAGGCTGTCATTAATATTGCAGCGGCTGCCGCTGGTTGCTTCATTAGAGACGACCCCTCTTCTTTGCTGGGTTACCGGAGATGGGCTCCAGGTAGTTCATAGTCCAAACTAGGTTGCCGTTTTGAGTAAATACCAGTCATGCAGCTCGGTGCGCGGGCAAACGTCATTGAATCAAGATGAAAGTGGAATTTCCAATGAAAACAAAACGTCAGAAGGGCAATTCCCTCAAAAAAGACTTTTTGGTCAAAGGCTATGAAAAACATTACAGCTATTCACATTTTAAAAATAGTTTTTAAAAGGTTTTAAAATTTTAATAAATAAAAAAAGATTTAAGAAATTGCAAAAAAAAAAATATTTTTCAAAAGACAGAAAAACTTTGCAGATTGTAGAAAGTAAAATATATAGAAAAATAAAATTTAAAATATCATATAATGAAAATTGTAATTTCTCTATGGTTTTGAAGGTTTTGATACCGGATACCTCCCTCTAAAGTATACTCGACTGTAACGTTCTCACTTCTTAAAAGAAAATTCAGAAATAAAACTTCCACTATGTATACCCATTGGAATTTATCCTTATCAATAAAACTAGCCCAATCTATTATGCAATTATACAATTATCTCAATTGTATTATGGTTTGATCGTTTCCAGGAAGAATATAGTAAGGGGTATTTTGGCTGTAATTCAAAATGTTGTGTTCTGAATTAACGGTCATTAGATTGCATAGAGACAGATGTACAGATTGTTCCAATTATGCAGATATTTTAATGCGTTGCAGAATATAGTGGAATTTTAGGTTTAGTGTAAACAGAAAATTCAGAAACTCCCTGCACCCTTTGACAATGAACTATAACATTTTCAAAATAAAGGCACAAAGAGTTCATTAAATTAAATCTTCGTTGGTAGCCTCTAATGTTCATAGATCAATTTCAATTCAATTTTTTCAATTCTTAATTACCTTTTAACGATTTCATTTATTTTTCTTGATAAACAACTTTTTGAACTAAAACAAACGCTTCGAGGGCTCCGACTCCGCCTCGTTATTCCCATCCACCGGACGAGCCAACTCAATGGAATTAATCCTGATCATGGTGTTGGGAGATCGCTGGAAGTTGATCCGCATATACTGCTTCCTGCGCTTCTTCCGGAAGTGTGTCTTCGTGTGGGTCAGTGTCTTCTCCACCACGGTAGCCTTAACGGAAACGAGGCCTGGCTCCAGAATCGGCCGACCTACGAGGGTGAAGTCCCTGGCCCCCGCCAGCAGAACCTTGTCCAGGCTAATCTCATCGCCTATCGTTGGTGGCCAATAGCCTTCCACTAATATGATGTCTCCGGGAGTTATTTTGAATTGTTTTCCGCACAGATGAACCACCGCAAATAGGCGTCCCTGCTCGGATTTGGCCACCTGCTGGTTGATTCGCGCACATATGTTCGAGCACTCCTTTTGCTGATCCTTGCTTATAGCGGATACATCGACCGATTCGGCCGCCGGTTTATTTTGTTGATGAAAGGCCGGGGAAATGCTCAGCGAACGCATGCCACCTGAAAAGACCCAGTGTTATGTCACATTGTTTATGTGGCTCAAATTGATGCTTCACTAACCTGCGAGTGCCGAAGTGCGATTGGGCACGTGGCGTAGCATCTGGCGCACAGTTTGCGCTAGAAACGACATTGTTTTCAGCGGTTTTTAACTCAAAAAGTACATAAATAAATTTCACAAAAACGAAGAACTCCAAGGCAGTGCTTGCAAACGACGAAATAAGAAACGCGCTAACGCGTCGAACAGCTGTGCTCATGGTAGAATTACACAAGGTAGTCTTGTGGGAAAATCTGGTACCTCTAAAATCAAAGCAATGAATGCGAGCAAAAGAGCTCAACCAAGTGCAAGCGTATCCACAATAGGATGTGTTGATTAACCCGTAGATGATGTATGGGGCTTAAAAGTTGCCTATTTTTATAAGTTTATGTTTTTTTATGTTTTTATTTTTTTTTTTTTTTGCAATTTTGAGCTGCAAAATATGTGTTGAGTCTTGTTTAAATTCAAATTTATTCAAATCTTAAAATATAATTTCTTATAGTTAAACTAATATTATTTAATAAATAATGTAATTTAGTTTGAAGTATTTTTTTGTTTTTCTCTTCCCATCCCTAACAGCATGCTGATTTTTCATTCGTTTTCCAACACTCCAAAGCAGGCCCGGCGTTTTGCTTCCAAAAATTTGCTTAGCAACTTATTTAAGCTCCGTAAACAAGTAGTGAGTCGTCAAAAACTTTGGAATAGAGATAAACGAATAACTTGTAATATTTTTTAGAACCACAAAATGGCCGAGACCGAGAAAATCGAAGTTCGCGACATAACGCGCATCGAGCGCATTGGCGCCCACTCGCACATTCGCGGTTTGGGCTTGGACGACGTGTTGGAGGCACGTTTGGTTTCCCAGGGCATGGTGGGCCAGAAGGATGCCCGTCGAGCCGCCGGAGTTGTGGTCCAAATGGTGCGAGAGGGTAAAATCGCCGGAAGATGCATTCTGTTGGCCGGCGAGCCCAGCACCGGCAAGACGGCTATCGCCGTGGGAATGGCTCAAGCCCTGGGCACTGAGACCCCGTTTACCAGTATGTCGGGCTCGGAGATATATTCACTGGAGATGAGCAAAACTGAGGCCCTGTCACAGGCTCTGCGCAAGAGTATTGGCGTTCGCATCAAGGAGGAAACTGAGATTATAGAGGGAGAGGTGGTGGAGATACAAATCGAGCGTCCAGCCACGGGAACTGGCCAAAAAGTGGGCAAGGTAACCCTGAAGACCACAGAGATGGAGACCAACTACGATTTGGGCAACAAGATTATTGAGTGCTTCATGAAGGAGAAGATCCAGGCGGGCGATGTCATCACCATAGACAAGGCATCCGGAAAAGTGAATAAGCTGGGCCGCAGCTTCACCCGAGCCAGGGACTACGATGCCACTGGAGCCCAAACTAGATTCGTTCAATGCCCGGAGGGCGAGCTGCAGAAACGCAAGGAGGTGGTGCACACAGTGACCCTTCACGAAATCGATGTGATCAATAGTCGTACGCACGGATTCCTGGCTCTGTTCTCCGGGGACACTGGTGAAATCAAGCAGGAAGTGCGCGACCAAATCAACAACAAAGTCCTGGAGTGGCGCGAGGAGGGAAAAGCTGAAATAAACCCGGGCGTTCTCTTTATCGACGAAGTGCATATGCTGGATATCGAGTGCTTCTCCTTCCTGAATCGAGCCCTGGAGTCGGACATGGCTCCCGTGGTTGTGATGGCCACCAACAGAGGAATCACTCGCATCAGGGGCACAAACTACCGCAGTCCCCACGGAATCCCGATCGATCTGCTCGATCGCATGATCATCATTCGCACGGTCCCCTATTCGGAGAAGGAAGTTAAGGAGATCCTGAAAATACGTTGCGAGGAGGAGGACTGCATCATGCACCCAGATGCTCTGATCATTCTCACGCGCATTGCCACCGATACGAGTCTCCGCTATGCCATCCAGCTGATCACCACAGCCAACTTGGTGTGTCGTCGTCGCAAGGCCACAGAAGTGAACACGGAGGATGTGAAGAAGGTGTACTCGCTGTTCCTGGACGAGAATCGCTCGAGCAAGATCCTGAAGGAGTACCAAGACGACTACATGTTTAGCGAGATCAACGAGCAGGAGGAGCAGGATCCAGCTTCTGGCGGAGGAGCCAAGCGCCGTGTAGACGTCGGCAGTGGCGATGCCCAGCCCATGGAGCACTAAGGATTACATTATAGCATCTCCTCCGAATACATTCTCATGACCATTTTTATTGATCATAAAAATAAATAAGTTCGCTTATGACTTGCAAAATGGTTGTTGTTTTAATAAGCTAATAGAGTGGATGGCAGAAAAGAATGATAGAACGGCTTTTTTTTTATATTTGAGTTAATAAAAATCGATATTTTATCGTTTTAATATATGCGCTTTAAATATCGGACTATTGCAACAGCTTCTAAAATTAGTTTTAAGTTTCAATGAACGTTCAATATGTACAACGAGATTATCAATAATAAAGGTATACATTTAAATATAATTGTCAAAAATAACCAAATATTTGATCGATAATACCGATATTTTAAACTAATGTGCAATATATTTTGATATTTCCAATTTCGATAACGATGCTTTCGATACTTGAATCATATCACACGATTTCTCTAGAATCTCACAACCCTTCCCTCGATACATACATTCCCAGCTGCTTTTAAAAGTGTGTCCAAAAAAATAATTGTAGAATTGAATTTAGTTCCTTTTAATGTTCGGAGACTTTTCTTAGTTTATTTATTTATCGATCAAGGACATTTTAAAGATCACCACGATCCCAATTTAATTTCCATACCCAAATAATAAAGCAAAAGTGAGAATTACCTAAAAATAACTTCATTGCATTTATTTCGCGTTTTCATTGATGAAATTTGCACTTAATGTGAGCATATCAAAATATATCTTTCCATCCCTTCATCTTTACATTGGTATAAAATTGTCTTTATGGCTTAGTAACGTCTCAGCGAATGATGTACTTTAAATACAAGAAATCTGTTACAGAAATTATTTGATTTTCATAGACCCGGGCCTCTCTTAAAAGTCTTGTATGTGATCTGTCGTAGTTTCTAGTTGACCTAACATGATTTTAACACTTATACAATTTACAATTCCATAACATACAAGTAGACGACTGACAATGTGCCGTTTTGGGGCCAGATAAGCCAGTATCTTATCGCCATTAAACACACTGCATACTTGGGGATGACTCCCCCTTGACTAGGCAGCCGAACTAAATGTATAAAATTGTTTTCTCCACAGCTAGTTAACAAATCTGTAGTTACAGTGGCATATTATTTGGTAAAACCCATTATTTGGTTAGTAAGATTATAATAAGATACCAATTCCAAAACATTGTCAAAAAGTAACTAAAATTTTGAGAACCTTCAAGCTACTATCTTCCCACACATTCTCCTTGCTATTCAGACTTCTTGTCCTCTGCGTTCTTTGCTTCATTGATTTGCTCCTGTGCATTTTTTTCTTCCGTCGTTTTTTCCACTGGCTTCTCATCCTCGCCACCTGACCTTCGCGAACTAACCCCGAAAAGGTTGCGGTAGGTGTGATAGAAGGCAGCCCAGAGGATAAGAAAAATGAAGCCATAATAGTTAACCGCGCCATAAACCACGATCCATCGCTCGTATTTCAGGTACACGAATGCCGTGAGACACCAGCCCATGAAGCAGATGTTGTAAGATTTCAGAGCGAAGAAATACAGCAGCCTGTAGATGTCAGAGTTGTTGAGAACATCGCCCCACTTGGGCAGAACTACGTTGGTGTAGAAGCGGGCAATCTAAAAAAAGGGGAAAATTGCGCATTATTTTCTAATACGTAGTAGGAAAACTTTACTCTACTTCTAGATAAACTGCAACATGAATACTCACTTGCTTTTCCGTACTCACGACCATGTACTCCATCAGAAAGGTCATGTAGTATCCGCTGTGGTATCCATGCCACACGGCTAGAAATCCCAGAGCCGCGCCATAGCTGATCGTGCGATTGTTGAGGAACTTGAGCCGCTTGTAGATGTACTGCCCCACCCACTGATTTGTATTTACATTGAAGCTCTGCACGTAGTGTTCCATCGAGTTGCCAGTTTCCAAGAGCGCCAGCTTGACATTGCTGCAGCCGGACCAGTCTGCGTCGCCATTCTTATCCTCTCCCTTGTAGGTCAGCCCTATGCCAATGAGAGCTCCTTCTGTGAGCAGCCAGCAAGAGATGTACTTGTACAGACTGAACTTCGCCCAGAAGCCCAAGTAATAAATTCTCTTGAGGAACGACAGCTTCGCAAATTCGGGGGTGAGGAAGTAGGAGTCGGGGAAATAACGCAGTCCCACTTGACACACGATTAGGTAGAAAGCGCCAGCTCCGAAGCGAGTAAAGCCAGCCTCAAAACTTCCCTCGTGGCCACGGTATTCCCCGTTGATGAAAGCCTGGTATCGGCGATATGGGAACTGCGGCCCCACCAAAAATCCACTGGGGAAATAGGCAAAGGCCAGTAGCTCTAGCAGAGATGGTGGCTTCTTTAAGGCCGTGGTCTTCTGGTCCTTGGACAGCTCAGACTCTGCCTTCAGCCCATCGGTGATATCAAAGCCAAATCCAATCATTCGCAGGACCAGAATGCACTGGGGCATCGTCCACAGGATATCATATTCGTTGCTGGAGGTGAAGAAGTAACCAAACAGCAGATACGACATATGGAACACAAAGTTGATGGCCAGAAAGAGTTGTGTCTTTCTCCGCAGGATGAGTACCAGGAAATATGTGGTCAGGATGCCAATCAGGGAGTGATATGTATCGGAGCCGTAGTTGAAGTAGCACAATCCGGCGCCACTGGCGGCAAAGAACAAGTGGTGCACTTTCCTATTGTTTATGCCGGCGACGAATTTCAGATAAAATATAGCCACGGGATACCCTGAAAGGTGGGATATATAAATATATATAAACTTAAATTAGCAGGCGGAATAAATGTTTGTCCGGAACAGCTGTACATATAACCGATATGCACACACACATATTATATTCACAGTAGAGCTACATATATGCAGGCCTCACCTGCCAAAATTGTGAGCAGCAATCGCAGGGCCTCCACGGGAACGCCCACTAACGAGGCGATTCCATCCATTAGACCCCTGTGGGGCAAGACTGCAGTGTGTTCCTCCGTCATGCTAAATCTGGAAATGGAAGTGGAAGAGTTACAGTGCTTATCAGTCACTTGGCTCGCGTGTTTCGATGGTTCAACGTTCTGCAGGGCTTATCACTTAGTAATTGTTGTTAGTGTTATTGGCCGCATTATTACGCAAACTGATTGTTTTTTGATCAACACGCACGGAACGGAGAGAAGGGGATTGATAAAAGAAGAAGAGCTCACACACAACAACAACAAACGAGTGCACTTGGTCAGGGTCAATGAGAATGCAAATGTAGCATAAACTCCACCAAACCACTACAAATTCAATGACGCACTTGTGGCTGACACAGCTTTAAATATTTGATGCTTATTGATTTCAGGGTCGGCTGGGAAAATAATGGGGAAAACAAACGACAGCGCCAAGCTAATATTTTGGCCGATTTCCTAAAGTTATTGAACACTAGACGAGTCTGGAGCAGTGTGGCTGTTGGCGGCAGTAAGGAAATTACCAAGGTACACCAGTAACGGAGCGCATGGTTAACCCTTCAGTGGTCGGGGTGAGTGTTTTTGCGCTGAGTATATTCAAAGCACACATTCAACTCTTTAAATATAAATGGCACAGATTTTTAGTTTTATTTTCAAAATTTTATTCTTGAACTAATATACAAAATAATAGATTAAGGGGGAATTAACACGAATTCAAGTACAAAGAAAAAACCCAGTGATTTGGCAATTTAGTTGTACTTGAATGGAATATTTTAATAAAATTATCATTAAAAAAAAAAAAGAAAACTATTTTCCTATTAACAATGTATAAATTTTATAAAGCACATTCCAGAATATTCAAATCAAATAATAATTAAAATGAATAGAAAAAAAACAACCAAAAAAACCTTGCAATCATAAATAAACTAGGTGTGGCAATTAATAAAGTTTATAAAAGAAACAAATCTGACAAAAAAAAATGAATATTTCAAAGAGGAATAGAATGGATTTGCCGGCAATAAAATTAAAGGTAAATAAAGTATAATAGCATTTACCTATTATTTGTTATATTTTTACCAGAACTTTTCTCAAAAGAATAAATAATAAATCTTTAGTCCACAAAGTTATATACTTGCAAGAAAAGTTGTGTAAAAAATATAACAACTAATAGGGTTAATCAAGCTTATTTTGACTTTATTTTGTTACCGTACTCTGGTCACACGGTACGACGACCAACAATTGCATAGGTTTTTTAAAAGTTACACTTATTTAATTGAAGCATTACTCGGCCAATTTCAAAGTGCCAAGGTAGGGTCAAGGGTCAATGCTAAGTCAGCCACATAGGGTGAGCTCAAAAACAACCAAACAACCAACAGCTGTTTTGCCGCTGGGTGAGATTCACTGTTTACGTTTACGTGTCACTTGAATGCTTTTCTGTGATTTTGTTGATTTACTTTAACTTAAAATATATCTGTGTCTATCTAAAGCAATCCAAATGCAAAACTGGCACACACTGGGAGCAGCATGCGTCGCAATAACTATCCCTATCAGCCCCTGAACCAGCAACCGTCGGGATCGGGCGCTGCTCCGGCGAGTCATGATTCCTTGGAGGCGGAAAATGAGCTGGCCGCCGAGGAGCTTAAACAGAAAATTGGAGCGCTGAAATCGCTTACCATCGATATAGGCAATGAGGTGCGCTACCAGGATAAGTTACTGCGCGGAATCGACGATGATATGGATCGGACGAGTGGTTTCCTGGGCAACACCATGACCCGGGTGCTGCGCTTGGCCAAACAAGGCGGTGGTGCTCGCCAGATGTGCTACATGTTCCTCTTCGTCCTCGTCGTTTTCTTGATCCTCTGGGTGACCCTTAAGTTTAAGTAGTGGTATCTAACTTGTGTAAAATATATATGTACCAACGAACCTTTAGTTTGTTTAGCGAATAGAGTTGTGATTTCTTTGTACATCCACGGAAAAAGATTCTTAGTATTATTGGGTTTGGCAATAACTTTTCTTTGACATCCGAAATATTGTCGACTAAGCAAACCATTCGCAGTCTGCAAATATTGTACTAGACCAGTTTTACCACTATGTCGCCTCTGAATGAAATGTCGTAGGGTTTTCTCTTTCTAAATATAAACTTACAAACTTTTATTATTTAGCGTAGAGAGCGGTGATTTGTTCTAAGTACAAATGACACACGCATACGAATTAAGGTATAGAGGGTGGGCTACACTTTGGTCTTACAACTAGTGATGATTATGATTAACGGACATGTTGCAGCTTTCATTTCCACAGAGTTCTTTCTACTTTAAACTGAATTCGGAACTGATTATTTCACAACATTCAAGACTATTGCTTTCGATTAACACAACCCTAGAATGAAACATAAACGGACTTGACAAGATATCCACAGAACCGGTGAAAATGAAAACCGGAACATTCCTGTGCGTGTTCTGAATGGGCAAACCAGCTAGGCATGGAAGGTCTTCATTTTCTTGTTGCGTCTGCTAAAGTCGGGCTGATCAAGATCATCATCCTCAATATCTTCGCTGCCCACTTCGTCCTCACTGAGGAATTCAGCGTAGTGATCGCCGGCATTGGGACTCTCCAGGGCTCGAACTGTAGGTTGGGAAAGCAATTGTATGAGGAAAATTTGGTTTCAATTAGAAATTATTTAAGACTTTACTTTGTTGATCTAGTATGCTGTTCTGTTTCCTGATCTCCTCGATGTCCTTTTGGTTTTCACTGATCTTTCGCCGCATCGTCTGTATGCATTCGGTGGTTTTCTTTAATATTTGAGCTCGGCTCGCCTATAAGGATACAAATTTTAGGATTTGTAGGATCCTATTTTGGATCTCTTCAAGATCGGCTGTTAGACCTACGTTACCTTCTCTCCCTTGAGCGTGGGCACCGCCTCTCTGAGATTCGTAAAGCTCTCCTTGATGTGATCACGCCGCCGGCGCTCCAGGGCATTGTGATGCGCGCGCTTCTCGGCCTTCAAGTATACACAAATAAGCATATATGTAAACACAACTTGTCAATACGTAACAACAACAACACGTGCGTTCTGTGTTTATCAACAACAGGCAAAGTGTGCAGCTTTTTCTTGACATTCCATTGTTTGTACACTCACTTGGCTGAAGTTCGCAGTGCTTGTGTGTCGCGACGAGCCCAAACCATTATCCGAGTCCCCATCGTCCTTTAAAAATGATCAAATTCGTATTAAAAATCTAGTGTAAACACACACATATATATTTGCTTACGTCACTCTCGATATCGATGTCTCTGTCGTCGTCGCTCATACTCATGATTCCGGAAAGCAATAAGCTTTATTGGGTCGCAGGAGAATACAAGATCGATGTATTAAGTTGCCGTTTGTTTACAATTATTGTTTTATTTATATTTATATGTGCCAGCTAGGGTTGTGATAATATATAAACTATCAGTATATCGATATTTTTTCTAAGGATGATATACTTAAATTGCGATATTTTGTTTGCCCAAATATCGAAATTGCGATGTTGCAAGATGTTGCGGGATGTAAGTAGTGATGTCGCGCCCGCAACCGGCGTTATTTAGCTAGTTTTTCGAGCTAAAAATCTCTAAAAAGAAAATTTTTTAAACATCATGTCTATTGATATTTCTATGTGATATTTCATTCATAATTATTTTTCATTTTGAAAAAATAAAACATCGATCCTTTTAAAGCTAGGTACTAACATAAGATAAAAATAAAATGGGGTCATACTGACATGTATACACAGCTGTTTTATGTAAACAAACTTAATAAAATTAAAAAACAATGAACATGAAAACTTTAAAGTTAAATTATAATATATAATATGAACGGATTCGATATACATAGGAATGCTATTTATTGATGTATTCGGCACTACATAGCTCAAGGCAATGACGAATTTTTCCTTATATAAAATCTCTTTTGTGAATTAAATCCCATAAAATAACCCTTATCATTACGGCTTTTATTTTTATTTTTTTCATATGGAGTTTGGCCGCTCTAAAAAATTTTATCTTATGTCAGTACCTCGCTGCAAATGTTCTAGAAAAAATATCCACAAAAATATCGCAATACCGATATTTGGGAAAACAATAAATAACGATATAAATAAATTTCACATCTCTAATTATAATCTTTTCCTTTTCTGCCACAAATATTGCCTGTTTTCATATTCTTTCCAACGTATACGGGATGTCTTTTCCCACCACAAGTTCCCAGCAAGCCGAGACGAACCGCAAAATACTCGAGGAGATCCAGACGAAGAAGCAGTTGCTGGCCGGCGGCATCATTAATCTCGGATTGAGCACCACGACTCAGGTGGGCATGTGGACAGAGAGGAGTTCTGCGGGACTTAAGGCGAAATTTCTTGCAGATGCCCACTCCTCAGCTACTGGGCCAGCCGACGACCGTGAATCCAGATTTCCAGCTGGGCGTGGGCATTGCCACTAATGCCACGGCTACCGCCCGCTCTGCATTTAATCCAACGAGCTCTACAACTCTGGGTTTCTTTATACCTCAGGATTCGTATTTTGGAAACAGCTTTATACCCGTGCTGCCTCGTCTGGAGCCGCTGCCGTCGCCCGCGACCACCCCCACCACGCCCAACGCCCCCGCCACCCACATCAGCAAGTAGACGGCCCGCCAATGGCACGTCTTAAGCTAAAGAAGCTGGAGGAGTATTTGCAGAGTGTTGATGGCTTCGAGCAGCCCAAGATCCTCCTGGAGCAATATCCCACCCCACCGCACATAGCTGCCTGCATGACGCATCACATGCAGGCGCAGCACGAGGATATCGAAGGAAAACTGGTAGGTGACTTGGGCTGCGGATGTGGAATGCTCAGCATTGCTTCCACTCTCCTGGGCGCCCAGCTCACAGTGGGCTTCGAATTGGACGGCGATGCGGTAGACACCTTTAGGAGCAATGTGGTGGAGATGGAGCTGCCCAATGTCGACTGTGTCCGAGCGGACGTGCTGCAGCTGACGGGGAGCAAGTGGGAGAAGACATTCGACACAGTGGTAATGAATCCTCCGTTTGGCACGAAGCACAATGCTGGGATGGACATGCGGTTCCTGGAAGTGGCACTGCGGTTGGCTAACCGAGCGGTTTACTCACTCCATAAAACATCTACCCGGTATGACGCAATGGGCGCTTGGGACGACTTGGAATACGATTTACTAATACATTATGTTTTCTGTTCCACTCCACAGTGCCTATATTCAGAAGAAGGCCCAGGAGTGGGGTGCTCGTGGCTCGGTGGTAGCCGAACTTCGATACAATATCGAGGCCAGCTACAAGTTCCACAAGCACAAGTCCAGGGACATTGAGGTGGACTTCTGGCGCTTCGATATCAGCAAGGATAAGTAATTAACTCGGTTGCATTTCGTTTATGGACATTATTTTTGTATATTTAAAATTAAAGAGAATAGGAAGATTAAGAATGTATAAAATCTCTTTTACTCCACATTAAAGACGACTCCCTGGGCGCAGGCCAGTTCGCCGGAATGATTGACGGTGATGGTGGCCCGCTTGCAGTACTGTTTCCAGGCATCTGAACCGGACTCGCGACCTCCTCCAGTGGCCTTTTCTCCGCCGAAGGCTCCGCCAATTTCAGCTCCATTGGTGGTGGTGTTGATGTTGACAATGCCGCAATCGGAACCGCTGGCTCCGATCCACTTGAAAGCCTGTCCGATGTTCTCAGTGAAGATGGCGGAAGAGAGACCCTGCTCCACCTCGTTGTTCCATTCGATAGCTTGGTCTACGTTCTTGGCTTTGAGAACGTACACGATGGGCGCAAAGGTCTCGCGATGCACAACGCTGGCATCGTGACTTAGTCCAGTGATGACAGTGGGTTCCACATAGTGACCGTCTCGCTGGATGACGTTTCCGCCAAAGGCCACAGTTCCACCCAAGGACTTGGCCTCCTCGATAGCCTTTGTATAATTCTCCACATTTTGTTGGGTGTGGACGGGACCCACGAGCGTTTGTGCCTCCAGCTGATGCCCAATTTTGGGTATTAACTGTTTATATTTGCCCACCAAGGCTTTCACAAACTGATCGTGCAGCTTCTCGTGAACAATGATCCTCCTGGTGGTGGTGCATCTCTGGCCACTGGTGCCGATGCAACCGAAGAGAGCAGCATCCAGGGCCATCTTTACGTTGGCCGACTCGTCAATGATCAAGGCGTTATTGCCGCCCAACTCTAGGATCACTTTTCCGAATCGCTTCTGGACTTCCACGCCCACATCACGCCCAGTTTTGCAGCTGCCCGTAAAGGAGACCAGGTTTACTCGCTTGTCGGCCACCAAAGTCTGGCCGACATCGGTACCTCCTTGGCAGAGAGTGACCACCGGCGGGAGGTTATTTCTGCGCAGCACATCAGCCACGATTTTGGTGGTTGCCACCGAAACTAGGGGCGTGCTGGGAGCTCCCTTCCACAGGACACTGTTGCCGGTGGTAAGGGCTATCGCAGCATTCCAGCCGAAGACAGCATTCGGGAAATTGTAGGCCGAAATAACGCCCACCAATCCCAACGGACGCCAGGCCTCCAAAATCGAGTGATTAGCTCGCTCGGAGTTAATCAGCTGACCGGCATAGATCCGGGAGAGACCCACCGCGTAGTCGCAGATGTCTATAAACTCCTGTACCTCGCCCTGTCCCTCGCTGTAAATCTTTCCCACCTCCAGGGAAACGAGCTTGCCCAGGGGCTCCTTGTACTTCCTGAGCTCATCACCGATCTGGCGGACTATCTCGCCTCGAACTGGAGCTGGCACCTGCCGCCACTGCTTGTACGCATCGACAGCCAAGCCGATTGTCTGCTCCAGCTCCTGGACATTTCCCTGACGCACTGTGGCGATCGGTTGACCGGTACCAGGGTCATAACTAGTTACGGACGGTCCACGCCCCTGCCAGTGACCGGAATAAACACCTGGATTATCCCTCTCCAAGCCCAATTCCTTGAGAAAACTATATTCGGGTTGGTCGATCAGAAAGGACGTGGACGATGAGCGGCTGGAGGAGACTTGGGTGATCAGTCGGCGGGGCGTGGCGAGCCTCGAAAGATTTCTCAAATGTGCCATCATGCTGGAAGAAGATAACGTTTAATTTTAAATTAAGACTTGTGTCAATAATAAATAAATACGCATCATTTGATGCTCTTGAAACCTTTACCCGAACATAAATGTACCTACATATTACGATTTAGGTGCATATTTATGAAACGTATCTAGGTCTGTAGAGGAGCGAGAGGAGATTTATGGATTACTGATTACGCCCTGATACCATTCTTATCGAGCGATAACTGCTCCGTCTGTTTTCTGGTTGCTGGCTGGAAAGTTTTTTTTAGATCCCCAGCAGCGCGGATCTACTGATAGCATCTTCGACGAGCTGGTACTCACTTTGTTTGCCTCCGGATTGAGAGTTCACGACTGCCCGAGTCGCAAGTCAATTATCAACTGAGGACAGATTTGAATTCTGAACGAGCAGGGCAACCGGCTTTTGTTTGCCGCTTATCGCGGCGTAAACTGAATTTAATTCAAAGAGAGAGTGGGGAGCAGTTGGCGTCTTATCAATCATTTTTTATGAAATTGGAGGTTGAGTGCAGTAGGGTATATAATTCGTTTGTTGTATACTTTCAGGTGAAACGTAAAAGGTATTATGAACTATTGTTTTTATACCCTTGCAGGGTATTATAATTTTAGTCAGAAGTCAGAACGCAGTGAAGGAGACATTTCCGACCCCATAAAGTATATATATTCTTAATCAGCATCAACAGCTGAGTCGATCTAGCCATTTCTGTCTGTTCGTCTGTCCGTTTCCACGCAAACTAGTTCCTTAGTTTTAAAGCTATCTGAATGAAACTTTGCTGATAGTCTTCTATATGCTCTCACTACTATATATGTCGGATCGGACGACTATATCATATAGCTGCCATAGGACCGATCGATACATTTTTGGGAAAAAATCTAACTTTGCCAATTTTCAACATATTTTCATAAAATTTCAGACATGGCCTTTTGTAATATTTTAGAATTTCGGTTTTAATTTTATCAAAATCGGACCACTATATCATATAGCTGTCATAGGAATATATATATAAATTTATTTAGTTCGTTGGCAACATTTTTGCTAACAACATTTTCGCTCGCAACATTTTCCGTTCGCAACATTTTTCGCTGGCAACTCGAAAAAACGAAAAAGGCAGAACATTTTTCATCTTCTTCTTCTATTTACTGCAAGGGTATTTAAGCTTTGGCATACCGAAGTTAGCTTCTTTCTTGTTAAAATGTAACTTATTAAAAAAATGTGTAAGCCACTTAAAGAATGTAAAAACAGGGTTTTCAAATTTTTCCAAACTATCATAATTTTGCTAAAGCGACCTGAATTCAAGAAAGACCACCTTATAAATGGAAATTGTACATCTGCGAGCTGGAGGCGTTTAAAAAGGCTGGCGAAGTCGATGGAGCTTCCCAGGATCTAATTACTTTGGAAAATATTCATTTTTCACATATCTGAATTCATATCGGGTGTTGTATTCGATATAATGTGCATTTTTCTTCGATTAAATTACTGCCATTGTTTCCCTGACAACAAGTGAACTACATAAGCTGTTTGTTCGAAAGGGCCTTTGAAGAAAATTTGACAAAAGATAAAAAGTAACCATAATGGAGGTACTTGAAGAAGGTAATTTAATGGATAGAGTTCCGATTTTGCTGCAGAGAGACTTGGAGTTTTATCAGGTGAAAAAACATTACACATTGTTTGATATTTCCTAAACTAAATCACCTAAAAACAGACACATCAACGAGTGCTTCAGGAACCAATTTGCTCCGGAGTTGTGGGAGGAAAACTAGACTTTCCACGTTATGCATCCTTTGCTGCCATTAAATTAATTCGTTGGTAACTAGCTAGAGAAGTTAATAGTAAAAACAATTCTGAAGAAATATATATGTTAAAGGTGGGAAGACGAGTATTTTGCCTCTTATCGGAAGCCATCCGGACTGTTGCACACTGAAAAGGAAATGAATGAAGGAGATTTTGTACGAATTATACTCATTTAATTGAAAATATCAAGAAATGTATTTTACTTTTTGTTCATCCTAGACCAGTGTAACCGTCAAGACGTCTGATCCAGATAAATTTGTTCAGCTCGTCACCAAGTCGGCGGATCTACTTCTAGAGCATGTCCATCGTCTCTCCCAGGAGTCCTTGGATCATGCGGATTTATCTGTACTCACTGCCACTATTGGTGCTGCTTCGCTGGTCAAGAACTCGCTGAGTGTTTACATGCAGGCAGCCACCACGACCATTTGTCCCCCGAAGGGAGACGAGAAGGGTGGAGCTCTCAAGCTAAGCTTCAAGCAATATTCACAGATGTCTGAGGCCCTGGCCGAACGACTTTTGGATCTTCATTGCCGATTATTATTGCTCTATATCATGCAGGATGCCGACTGCCTGCACTGGGAGGATACTCAACCGTTTTTTGAGTCCGAAAGGGGTTCCTACACCGTTCAGATGTGGTGGCATTATATGAGGGGTTCCAAGAATGATTTGTGGAATTCGGTGCCTCCGAAAATGGCGCAGAAAATCTTTGCTGGGATGCTAAACGAAACACTGAGCGTATTGACAGTACGCTATACCCAAATAGTGACCAGCGTGGCCCGCTCCACACTCCATCTGGTGGATATATGCAACATGCTGCTCTGCATCGCCGAGCTGTTACCGCACATCTGTGAGAGTGGGGAGGCTTATGTGGGATTGCAGCTGAGTAACCAGAGTGTCATCCTGAGGGACATCCATGCCAAGTGCCGGGAGCTCTTCTATTGCCTCCTCCTCAGGGGCGCTCCGCTGGGCGTACTGTCCAAGGTGATCTCAATTTTGGCACAACAATTAGTTATTATTACGGTTTAGCTTAAAATATTTTATTTTTTTAGGTCTTCCGCAAGGGCATTGATAATATGGAAATGTTTAGCTCTCGCCATGGCCTTCCAAGCGCCTGGATTATTTTTGCCTTGCCCAGGTATTTTCCCAAGGAACAATCCTGCCAATGGGTTACCGAATTCGCGGATCTCTCCACCAATACTGCCATTTCATTGGACTTAAGGGTGTTGCTCGCCTTTCCCGAGGCAGACTGGTCCTATCTATTGAAAATTCTCTTGATGAGGGATGCCTATCTCACCGGCATTATAATGCGTCATCTTATGCAGCATTTGCCTTCATCCGAGAACTTTAAGAACGTGGCGAAAATTTCCTTTACCAGCGCAGAGGGAGCCCCGCAAAAGTGCGAGGCCTTTCTGTGCCGCGGTGAATGCTTCAACGTCACCGAGTCTATTGCCGGCGATATAGGTAAGTTTGGATGTTTGCATAAATAGGATTGGGATATGTGATCATAAAATCATTCATTTCATTTAATTACTTTGCTGCATGTTTCCAGTAGCATTTACCAACTATTAAAGCACAAAAGACAACAAACTGTGGCTACGGTAGCTTTGCCATTAGAAATAATATATTTTTAGTAATGGCAAAATAGTAAATATTTTAGACAACAATTTAACATGTTTTTGCCACTCAATACTTTGTTTATCGTCATCTTTTTTTCAGATCCTGTTGGCCAGTCCAACTACCAGATAGTCCTTTCACTCACCTACTTAGTTGTGGCTGTTGGCAAGGCAGTGGATATTAAATCCTGTCTGATCAAAACACTGGAGGAACATGCTATCGCCGGGTGGAGCGATTGCCTGGACAAGCGACAGGTGTGGAACCAGAAGAGGACTCCTTGGCTGGAGGCCATCATGCACTTTGTGTATCCAGTCCTAGATTGTGTGGTGGAGATGCTAGTGAATGCGGTGGAAAATGGAGCCAGCATGTATCAGGCCATGTCATTGGCACTCACGTGTGTCTCTGAGATCTGGGATTGCCTTCCCGAGGGACTGTATAAGATAGCTTCCTTGCTGCAGGATATCATACCAGTTTCCACGCGGCCCCTGGGGGATTCGGTACTCCTACAGGTGGTTTTTGCTGCCTTGTATACTGAGCTAATAAAGACAGCTGAAATGTATGAGCAGAGTGAGTATTTAAGTTAAATTAAAATTAATTAAATTATATATTTGAAATAATTTATTTTCCAGGCAAAAGCGAGGACAAGGCCTCCATTTGCTATTCCATTTCAGAAGCCATTTGCTCTATTGACGAGGATGACAAGCACACGGATCAGATCGAGTTATTCCTTAAGCAGGCCAAGGAGAGTATCAACTTGGACACGGATTTCGAAGGAACCGTGGGCAGCAACTGTCGAGGGGCAGGTGGCATGAGTGCCGTAAGTACCATCAAAATGGACGACTTAGCCTTGACAAATGCGGAATCAGAACGCCTCAGCCATAGTCCGCCGAACAATTACGCCATGGAGCTGGATGTGGGCATTGCTGATTATATAGCCGAGGTCCTTGTCAGCGACATATTAACCACAAACATTGGAAAGCAAGCCCTCAAGGTGGTCTATAATTATTTGAAGTTTAACAAGGACTGGCTGCTGGAGCAACTGGGCACGGGTGACAATGATCCAAGTCCGTTTCAAGGAGTCCAGGGCCAGAATATCAAGGAGGCCAAGACTTCGGTGCTTAGGTCTATGTTCTTCATCGGAAATACCCCCTTCGACCAGCTGCTCACGGGATCCCTGAAAATAGACTATGTCAGCTGGCTGCAGATGCCGCTGTCCCTGAATCCGGAAAGAACCTGGCTGCATTTAACCAGACGTTGCGACTTCCAGGAGGATGCCAAGCTGGCGCTGCCCGAGGTGGCCATGGTCGCCGGTATTACAAAGATAATGAAGCGGCGCAAGGAGTTCCCCAAGTGAGCTGGCCGGGAAGTATCATTAGCAAGCCTTCACTTGAAGAAAAATTGTTATTCTAAACATCTAAAGTTATTGTTTAAGAAAATATCAACTTATATACTTATATTGTGTTCCTACACATTAAAGCCATCACCTCCCAAACATTGGTCCTTCGAGCCGGATACAGTAATATATTATATTATTAATCTTAATCTTGTACTTATTTTTAGAAGTTTTAGAACTATTTCCTTTTTCTGCAAAGCAAAAAAGTCACAAAAATAAATATAAAAATATAAAATATATATAAATAAAATAAAAACTTTTTGTTAAAGCAGATTCTTTAGTTGTAAACCGATTAAGTATTTCCATTTCCATTTCCATATAAAATAAGCTTCTCGGGGCTTTAATGCTTAGGGCGTTCTTTATAGGTTTTTTTCTTTTGTAATTCGCGGTAATTTAAGGAAATGAAATTTTCTGTGTAAGGCAGCTGTAAATTATGTCGTAGATGCTGGCGACAGTGGAGCGTTTCCTTGGGGGGCGGCTTCCCACTTTGGATGTCATTAACGCCGCATAATGCAAACAAGTCTGACGATAGGCACCTTAGCAAATGCACAGCACAATAAGCGCAGAGGCTAAAAAAAATATTTACTCGTGCTCCTCACTGAACCTCTTCCCGCTTATTACATATAGAAGGAAGCCGGCAGCAGCCGAAAATGTTTTTGTCCACATTCTGCGTAGTTGCTTGGCACTTGGCAATTGCTCAGCTTTGCTCCTGGTCGCCTTTTGAGCTTCTTTCTTTTTGCCTCCTGTCGCTGCGCTCCGCTCGACTCCTCATTCAGCCAGTTATGAAAATTACTGAAACGTAGCCAAGCAGGGGAGACGGGGCAGCAGAAAGTGGCAGGACCAGCAGGACGAAGGCACGCACACACAAGGGTACGCCAGCAATAGCAACAACATGAGGAGCAGCTCACACAGGACAACGTGACAAATAAAATCAAGCTGGAATTGGGAAGAAGCTCAGCAGGATGGTACTGACTTTGGATATGCGCTACTTTCTGCTAATATTAAAAAAAAACTAATAGGCAATTTTAAAATTAGTTTCATTTAATTTACGTTTCTAAAATGGTGAGTACCAGAAGATAAAACATAATCTGACAATTATTTGTGGCATTCTATTTCGTAAGTTAAATGTACATATGGTTTTTAAGGTTTGTTTGTTTAAATTGATTAAAAAGGCTTCTTTCACAATATTTTTTAATATTTACAAAATTATATGATGCTGAAAAATTGGCGTAAGAATTTATTTTTATTTAAAATAAGACTCATTAGCTTCTTTAAAAAGTTTAAAGACTTCATAATGGACTCAATAACTGATAAATAGGAAATATTTAAACAAAAATGTCAAAATATGTCAAACGATATAGGCAAATATTTTGTAATTGCTTAAAAATACACTACTTTATTTTTAAAACAACTTATTTGAGCTGTTTCATTTAATTTTTCCGAAAATTGAATATACAAATAATTAATAAAGTCAAGTCTTAAACCCAAAGCCAAACTAGAAATACACCCAATCAGAAGAATTTTATGAAACTAAATTTAAAAATATCCTTTAAAAATGACCTATTATTCTTGATAATCTCTTAAAAGAATTTGTAGTGTGAAAAATGTATTGAGTAATTAGTATTTATATACCTAATATAATACAATTAATCAACAATTACATGATCAAATATATAATATAAGCCTAGTTTGCTGCCTGATTTTAATATTAAAAAAATATATCATATTAAATTCCCACTCTAGATGAATAATCACAGCGAATAAGTATTTGTGGTTCCCATAAATCTCCACCTAAAAGCCACTTTTTGTTCCACTCTTCGATGTAAGCATTTAAAAAGAAATAAACACGAGCGTCCTCCCATAACAAATCAACTCAGCAGCTTCGAATGCAGCGCCGCCCCATTGGCTGGCCTTTTGGCTACAAAGCGGCAGTAGGAAAAGCAGCCTCAGCGGCGACTCTGGATCTGACTCCGAATATAGAAACGATTCCCTGCTAGGTCCTTTCATTCAGTTTCATTCGGCTAGCGCTGCTGGAAGCGTGCGGACGTTCGTTGTTTAGAGCACGGTCATAAAGTCAAGTGGCAGGGCGGGCAAGAGTGGCACCTAAAAAATAACAAAAGGGAAAAATTGAAACCGAAAAAAAGGACACAAAACGTGCGGGGGTAAAGTGCGAATGGTAACGGTAATTTGCAGACATTAGCCTCTCACACACACACCAGCATATAGCGGTGATTAAATACTGTGGAAGGGAAGTGCGAAAAGTGTCACATTACGCATACGCAGCGTATGCCCGACTTAAATGCTGCAAATTTAAAAAGAAAGTTGAAGGAATAATGAGCTGTTCACGTTGGAATTGAAAATGTTTGGACACCTCAGTATGCCAAGCACGTAGTGGACTTTTGTGATGTGGATACGGCTCTTTGATTGTTTTATTGGCCATTCTTGGATGGCACTGAGCTCTTAAGAATCGAGTGGAAGAATCAAATAAAAATAGTAAAATCAACAAACTATAAAAGTGGAAATAAATATATTGAATAAAGTGGAAACAAATAAAAAAAAATAAGGCGCAAAAAAAATATATATGAAGAAGTTGTCAGTCAAAGAAAGTTCAATAAAAATTCAAAATTAACAGATAATTTAAATAAGTAAGGGAACATTAAAGTAGTAATTTAAATTAAGTATATAATTTAAAAATAAAACTAATTATGAGCCAATTGCAACAGCAACGCCTTCGTCGAGGACGACATCATCATCGCCTTCAGTCCGCCGAGTGCGAGTGTTTACGTCCTGTGATAAGGGTTTTTGGTCTGCTGACTTCATTCGGTGAGCTCAAGTGCTGGGAAATCCATGCAGGCAAAATAATATAACTCTCAGGACAGGTGACCCTCCCTCGCTCCCTCCCACTACCCAAGATAATGCCAATCACGATATGGGGTTAGATGCATGTGCATGAATAAATGCATGTGCATTGCTCTTCTGTCCCCTTTTCGGAATGTTTACCCTTGACAAATCGTAGGAAATGCTTGTGCATGGAAATCAAGCCTCGGGATATGTTGAGTGCTGTGGCTTATTATATTTCTTGCCATTCAATATGGATTCTAAAGCTAAGCTGCTGAGTGAATGCGTTCTCAAAGAAACTCCTCATGACTTTCTTTAATAAAAAACATTATTCCTGCCAGACGGTTTTCTTGGGCACAACAAGAATAGGGAAATAAATTATATTAAAATTGAATTCAAGAGAAAATGCACGAAAGTAAATTGCATTGAACCAAACTGGGAAATTTAATTCAATTCCATTAAATAGCATAGAAACAAATTGTTTGATTTCAATTTACATATTTTTTCTAAATTTAATAATAGATTATTTTTTGAAGCCAATATTGTATTAATTTTTTCTCTTAAAAGGCAGCTTAAAAAAAAAACCTTACAACTAATTGAAGTCCATCAGATAGTAAGTGTAACAAATATATTGCAACCTAATTTAAATATTTTCCCCTATTAAAATTAAACGCAATTTCTGAACTTTGGTTATCTTTCATCCAGATAAAAAAATAGGTATGGAAATTCAGTCCATTTTTTTTCAAGGAATTTTCTCGGCCATCTGGTGCAGTTATCAAACTTGGCTTAAACGCTTATCACAACCAATCACAACGATTTTTCAGCCAGCCAGCGAGATTTCCCTAATGAGCTTAAAATAGTGAACTCGCCAGAACATTGTCAGAATTTTGATAAATGGCTGGCCGGAGGACACAACAAAAACGTTGGGTCAAGTTCAAACTAATTTCCTTACAAATTGTTTTGAGCCATGCAGAAAAACAACGAGTAAACCTTAATATAGTTCATAAACCCCTCGGAGTGGAGGGCAGCGAAGCGGAGTTTCCTAAGAAATCCTCTCTGTTAGAGCCATTAACAAGGCATTGGCCTCTATGCAGCTCTATGCAGTTCACATTTCGCATCCTGTGCCAAGAGCAGCGTTTTCCCCCGTCCCCATTTTCCTCCTATCAGCGCAACTTTTCCATACGGTCGACAATGAGCTTTGTTGTTAGCCTTTTGGCGCCAGCCATTCGCCAAGTTTTCCCCTCCATTTCCACCGATATCTATTTTTTCTCCATCGCTTTCAATTATCCAGATAATTTTTGCATGTTTTTTCGATTTCCGCTTTTTCGATTTTTGTCCCGTCCGCAGCCTTTAATGTAATTGGTTTGGTTTTGGGCTCTGCAGTGTCATTTAAATACGACCCACATATATCTAACTGGTTTAATCTGATTTGTTTTCCGCGGCTTGGCATAATAAAAACAACTTAATTAGATTGAGTTTTTACGCAGAGGGGGCAAGGGGGAGTGGTGGCTTTTCTTTGCCATATTTTACACATTGGAAGTGGATTTGGTAGCGGCGAATCGGGGGACTCATAATGTGGTTAGAATATGAATATTTTAGGGGGCTGTATAAGGAAATCGAGGAGGGTGGCAGAATAAGTTCTCAAGTTTTCTTTGCAAAAAACAATTTTACCCTGAAAAATATGTTTTTTTTTATTTTATTTAGGTAACTTAAATGATATTAATATGTATATCATATTGTGTCCTCGAGTTTAAAGCTTTTGCAACAGGTTTATTTTTGGTAGTAATTTCATAAGCTCCTTTTTTTAATAGGTTAGGAACAACTGTTCTTCTGTACTTTTCTTCTGACAAAAGAGATTAGTGTTGACAAAAATGCTTATATGAAAAAGGATGAATATAAATTAAATAATAAATAATAATAATAATTACTTCTTTGTATTATTTACTATATTATTTACTATTACTATATTTGTTTCCTTGCAATATTGATATTATTCATTTTAGTTAAATTTACAAATTTTCTTTATTTTATGTAATAGAATTATATAAATATAAATTATATAATTATATTATACTAGAGGGCCCGCTATTGCATCCTCGCTTTGATCGGATGCAGATCCACACTTAAAATTTCGTATTAAATTTCGCTTTGAAGTTAGCGCACTGAATGAGAAATAAAGATTCTTTGAAGTCGAATGACAAATATAAAATGAGGCAAGGCCTACTCTAAGCCTTAGACGAATATCAATATTATCCCATTAATATTATTCTTTTTAATTTATGTTTTTTATTTTTTAAAATAGGTTGCAGGTGGAATTAGAAAATAAAAATACCCATACGAATCTGGAAATTTTTTCTGATTTTTTAAAAAAAACTTCAAGTCTCTAAGATATGTGGTTTGGCCATGGCTGTGATATATCATACACATACTTGTTGTAGAAAACTCTTTATAATATATGTTTAATGCCTAGAAACTTATCATCCGCACCTCGCTGCTTTTCTTCGGTTTCCTATTACATTTTATGGGCCCATCTTGGTAAACAAAAAAGCCCCAACTCAATAAATATGCTTATAAATATATTCGCCCAGACGAAATCACATTATTTTATAGGCTTGTTCAAGGATAACACTTTCCACTCCTCCCCGCACCGGCGAAATGCTTACACCATTTTTCTTTTCAGTTATCTGCGGCGTCGGCGTTGATGTCTACATGCATGGCTATCAGGCTGGCCTTTATATAGTGTAAGGTGAATCGAATAAAGCCACGAATTAACTTAATTAGTGCTTAGTTTTTCAGCCGTGCTGGTAATGTTTATTGAGATCAAATGGCTGGTGACTATTTTCCTGCAGCTGCAGTGCCCAGAGTAAGCGATTATGGAAATAATATTATTTCAATTTAAGAATAATGAGAAAAATAACGAAGTTGAAAATATATATGTACCTATAAATATTTAATACCTTCAGCTTTTATTTTTCGTTTAATTAAATGCGAAGCATATTCCCAGCTAAAGAGGGAGTGACCTTCTTTTATAAATATATATTTTTATTGTTTTGTTATCTATAACTATAATATGTCCATCCTCATATTCATGGTATTCATTTTGTTTTAGGAATAATTACCAGCGGACATCCTGCAACTGCCTGGCCTGCTGGCGTCTGTCAGCGATTTGCGGTGGGTGGCGACCCACGCCCGTTTATGCGGTCATCGGCGTGTGCCTGATCCTGTACCCTCACAATCTGTGGCTCAGCTATGTGGCCGGGATGTTCCTGATACTCCTCGGCCTGCTAAGACTCTGCACGCTGCTCCGGTTCAGCCCCTCGAAGGACGAAGGCCTCCTGCCGCAGTGCGACTTTGAAAAGTGATGGCAGAAAACTTGGAACCTTGCCTGGTGTTTGTTTCTAATGCCTGTTTGTTTTGCGTTGATAGGGTCTCCAGCTTTGTGGATAACATGGAGGATGATTTCGCGGAGGTTAGCGCCTCGCAATCGGCCTTGGATGACGAGGAGGCGGAGGAGGAGGTCGACGACGACCATCCAGCCATAGACGATGATGTTTGCTAATAGTTAAGATATCTTTACATTTCTTTGTTCTCATCTTGATTTATGTTTGCCCTACAAAGTGTCTAATAACACAAGCGTTGTAAAAAGGTTTCAATTGAAAGGTTGCACTTACTAAGCGTTTATTTGAGTTTTATCAACATTTTAAATCGGATTTCCAGATTGTCCATCTGCCAATTTCTATGTAACCCTAGAAAAATTAGCCAAATTTCGTTGTATTTATATGTAATTGATCTCTCTTTTTACCTTTTACTTTACCTTATACCTTTTACGTTTTTTTTTCAAACAAACTTTGGGTTTCTGAAGGTAGCTTGCCTTTTGGTTTTAATACAATTATTATACAGCATTTTTGCAAATTTGGTTTAAAACCTTTTATTTAATCTTCCATCTTAAGATTGTGTATCTCTTTAAAGTTTTGATTGACTTTACTGTTTTTTTCTTTACTTTAAACACTTATTAATTTCTTTAATCCAAATATAGCAAATCTTCCCTTCGGTAATGCCCTTTAATTTTCGAATTACTTGCTTTATTTTTAAACATGTAAAAAAAGTACAACTATAGTTTTACTTAGAAATCTACAAATTTAGAGGAAGTGCCTAGAGAATTTTGGCATGCATTTTTAATACATAAATTACAAAAACACATTGAATCACAAAACTTTAAGTCCAGAGTTGGAAACAACACTATTATAGAAATCGAAGTTTTCACAATACATTACTTTACGGTATTAAAATTAAGTTTTAAGCACAAAATAAAATGAACTTTTAATTATGAACACAGTTTGCTCAATTTCACCCATAAAATTAAATTAAATCGAACTTAATAATGTCAAAACCTAGAAAATAAATATATTTGGTACCTAATTTTCTTCCGTTATTCTCGATAGCAAACCTAGGTGAACCCAGAAAAACCTAGATTTCCTGATATCAAAGAAAGCAATCCCGTATATGAAAAAACTCCTACAAAATCAGTTTAATTTCTCCTTTTATTTGATTTTGATGTGAGTGGATTCCTCTGATGGCTAAAGGCCAAGATGAGGGGTTGGTTTCCATGCTGATCCTCTTCTATGAAACTAAAGGCGCGTTCGTGACCATAATGATTGTCGTCCTCTTCGTAGTATTGATCATCGTAGTGGCGATAATGTCCTCCTCCGTGCCCTCCATGTCCGTGTCCAGGTGGTGGAGGTGGAGGATAGGGATAGGGGGGATATGCACCTCCGGGGTATCCAGGTGGGCCCTGGGGCCCAGGCATTCCGGGCATGCCGGGATAACCCTTCTCTCCCTTCGGTCCCTTCTCGCCGGGCTCACCCTTGGAGCCCTTTAAGCCAGGATAACCCTTCTGCCCGGGCTGTCCGGGTGTTCCAGGAAGTCCTGGGGGACCTGGAGGGCCGGGCGGGCATTGACAGTGCGACGGTTGCGGGTGCGGAGGATATGGATAGCTTGGGGGATACGCCGGAGGATGGTGGTGATGGTGATCGTAGTCCCCTTCGATGATCACTTCCTGCGGCGGAGGAGCAGGGGCTGGACTTCCGGCTTGCAGGGTAATAAGACGTCCTACAGAGGCATCGTCCTGGGCCCGTACTCCCGGCGAAATGGTCAGCAAAACTGAAACCAAAATAACGAAATTCGGGAGGCGAACTTCCAATAGCGACTCCATGATGACAACTAACCAAAATCAGATCATTGTCTCATCTTTTTATATGGGGACAAAGCCCTGAAGAATGGCCAAAAGAGAAGAATCACTCAAGACTCCCGTTAAAATTGCTCATTTAGATTTATATACCTTGTCGAACGATTGTCTTGTATACGTATTTTATGCAAATGCCTCTTGTTTAATAAACTAAGCCAACTATTTATAAAGTGTGCATAATTTGCATAAAAATCAATGAATGAGTAGAGAACTTTCACACTAATCGGCATTGGACTTTGCGATTGAGCCATGAAAAGTGAATTCTATGTCGAATGAACAAGAAAAGATAAAAATAAAGATGGAAACAGATCAGTGACATTTATTAGAATTAATGATTTAAATTAAGTGTTTTATATTTACTTACATGCTAGGATTTGTACCTTTTAGCATAGTTTAATATGTTCCCCTTCACTTTAATGTGCCTCGCAAAAGAAAACGCTTGTCAGGTTTGCAAAAAAGTGTGGGTTTCGAATCATTATTTTATTGTGGGTTCTTTATTCTTTTGTTGGAGTGAAGTGGAACTCATGCTGAGACCAAAGTCCCGCCCACCAAGACCTTAACATAATTCTGGTTTCTGGGCATATCTCATAACAAATCTCTAGCTCTCTAACAAATACTCACGCTTCAGTCTAAGTCATTTGGTTTGAGGGGGACTTCTGTAATATTTCTCTCTGCAATATTTTTGCTCGGTCAACACATGTAAATAGTTGTAACTTTTAAAGTTAGCTTTTATTTGTTGTTTTGCTTCTTTCGGGTTTCATACAGGTTTGCTATGCAATAAACATATTTTATAGTATTTTTATATTAATCATAAACTTTGTTTAACTATTATTCTCTCTTTTTCGTGTTTTCGGTGAGAAAACCTTGAGGTAGCTGCGTTTTTTTATTAATTGTTACAGGTAGGTGTTTTTTTACGTTGCTTGTCAATCCCTGATATAGGCTTTATAAAGTTCTGTTGTGGATAAGAAGAGTTCGCTGGTGATAACACACGTTTCAATATTTTCACAAAATAAACACAGGGAAAAGTAAAAGAATCAACGAAAGTAACTACATTTTATATTTATTTTATTTTGTATATATATATTTATATAAGATTAAGATATATATTACGCATCAACACATACATAAAAAATATTTAAATCGTTTAAATTATAATTAAAAGGTATTTGAAAAATCAAACAGAAAAATATCAACATATAGGCGAAACAAAGGCGGGGGTTTGTCTGTTTTGTCAGATGGTTGGACGAGCTTCTCGATCGGGGAACGAAAATCGTGGGACTGGACTGTGTGTCCAGGCCAAGAAGGTCTCAAAAGCAACTCGAATTGACTAGATAATGGATGTTGGTTAGTTATAGTTAACTTTTGACTCGGTTTCTGTGCTCGAATGGATCAATAGAACGAATGAGCCGATCGTCTAGTCACTCTTACCAAACGAAGAGTGAGTTAATGGTGCTAAGCTCATTAAATATGTGTGTATACCTCTCGGAACTGTTGCTGAACTTTCGATTAACCGCGGCTAATCTCTTCACAAAGAATTATTTCTGTACTTGTACATAAAACCGGCAGAAACCCAACCTTATTAGCCCGAACCCGATCCAACTGTGAACAAACAAACCAAGGAGAAAACCATAGTTAGAATGGGGCTGCAACTGAAAACAGAAGAAAACATTGAAGAAACTCATCAGATTTTTAGTTTGTTATCACTTGCTCTTCTTATAAGATACGACTAACAACTATCTTTGGGATTCATTCGAACTCTGCTGGCTCTTCTTTTTGTTCGCACTACTCTGGTTTGTATATTTTTAGTTATTGTTGTGGCGCTCCTTAGCAGCTTTAACAGCTTTAACAGCTCCTCTACCCCTTCTCTAGCCTGTCCACTCAGTTATAAAAATATAAACAATTTATTCCATGTTATTGGAAGGGCAGGGTGCTTCGATTTTTGGGTGTTTAAAGAACCATACAATTCGAGGGCAAGCAGGAAATTAATGAACAGTTGTGAAGGGCTTTCCTCAGAAACAATTATTACTTGAATTATATTATTGTATTATATTATATTATTTATAGGCGATTAGATCTGCAGTTTGTTAGTCGTAAGCTTGTTTGCTTTTTTTCGTATATAATTTCTCAAGAATTATTTTAGAATTGCTCTCTAATTGCTGCAGCACTTACTTTAACGAATAACTTCTTAGTTTTGATCAAATTAGTTGTTATTTTACATTTCTCTATATTTAATCAAATTTTCTACGCTTTAAATACATTTATTTGAAATATTTAAAGCGTCTTCCTTTGTTAACAGACATAAAATGTGAAATAAAATCTATTTTAATTCGTATTATCATAATATTAATTCATGTAATCATTTTTAAACACAAATAATCTGTTCAAATATTTCTTGTTGCCGCCTCAAACTTAAGTTCCTTCAAATCGAGACACCCTAACAACGAGGGAGCTGGATGCGGGTGACAACTCCGATCTGATCTGTGATCTCTGACTGGCCGTGATCTAGGGAATTCGATTTCATTAGGGCGACTTTGGGGGACACACAACGTCAAGGGCAGGGATGCGTCCCAGACCTTGGGGTCGTGTCATGGGGCTGGTGATGAGATGGATTCTAGTGCCTTTAGTGCGGACCCAACGCCACCGCTTAGTAGAAGGAGCTGCACCAGGCATCGCCCGCCGTGGGGCTTAGCATTCCGACCAGACTGGCTCCATGGCCGGAGGTTACGGCGCCAGTCGCCACGGACGGAGGCGATGCCGTCGTGCTGCCGGTGGCATGTGTCGAGCTGGGCAGACACTGGAAGCAGTAGTTGGCCCCGTAATTGTTATCCCAGAACTGTTGGCCCTTGCACTGGAACCGCACGGCGAACTCCAGCCGCTGGCCCACATGCAGCGAGTTGCCGAACAGCACAAAGGTGAATTTGTCGGAGAAGCCGTCGCAGGAGTTCTCCACGTAGTTGGCCTGCAAGTCCGCATAGCTCCTCCAGCCGTCCAGCGAATACCTTATGTGCACCGACTTGTGGAAATCAAGGTTTCGAACGCGAACGGACCCGGATATCGTTTGGTTTATGATATCCGATACGGCCGCGTTCTCCAGCGACACCTGTTTCTCCCTGACCGCATCGAGGAATTTGGCAAGGCCACCTGGCTGCTGGAACAGGGGCATCAGCAGCTTGTCCGACTTCGGACCCAGCTGCAGGGGCGGCTCGGACTCCAGTATCTCCAGGTCCTCGAACGCTGACTTTGGTATGGTGGGGATCTCGTCTAGGAAGGTCTTCACATCCGCCAAATCCAAGCCCAGGACATCAGCGAACCGCACGATCTTCTTTCGACCGGGGGTTCCGGGCGGTGTCTTTCCCGTCTTCAGGGAGGAACAGCGCCTGATCCGTTGGGGTCTGCAGTCATCCTCATCATCAGTGGTATCTATGCCGTGGCTGTGTCCACCACTCTTCTCCACAGCTTTTTCCACATCTTGTTTGGCCTGTTCGATTTGTGCCAGGTCCACATTCACGGTGAGATTGCTGGCCGACTTGTCTGTCTCGTCTACACCACTGTCGGGCGACAGTTCCTCGTCCCGGAGGGTTCGATCGGGGCAGATGATGTCCTCTGTGGCGGTTCTGTTGTTGGGGGATTCAGTGGGGGATTCCTCTTGAACCCTTTCGTTAGCGACTTCGTCTTGAACCCTCTCAAGGCAACATTCTTGCTGAACCCTGTCACAGGGGGTTTCCTCGTGAGTTCTTTCCGTGGAGATTGCCTCTTGAACCCTATCGATTGGGACTTCTTTCAGTTCTTTCTCGTTGGCGACGACTTCATCAGCTCTGTTTGTAGTGCCAGCTACGTCCAGGACTTCCGTCAAGGCCTTGAGTTCTAGTTGCTCCACCTCCTCCCCAAGATGGCCATTTGTAAGATTCTCCTCCACGGGCTTAGTCTGATCCTGTGCCCTCAAACTGATGCTATGCTGCTGGAGTTCACTGAGGATCTGGGCCTGCAGGAAGGCCTCATCCTCGTGGACGACATCCTGGCTAGGTGGCTGCTCCTCCGGCACTCCATTCACCAGCTCGTGACTGCCGTTCAACTGTAGGGTATTCACATATTCCTTGAGGTCCGAGGCTGGCAGCTTTGGCTCCTGGGCAGCAGCTGCTGTGGATGTGGAGGCGGAAGCGGATCCCGATGCGGAGGCATCGAAGTAGGGACCGTCAGTGCTGCTGCTGTGACTGCTGGCCACTGAAGCGCAGGCGTAACCCGACTCCGCCGTTGAGTTGTGCGGCGTATTCGAGGCGGTTTCGATCAGGCGCAGGTACTCGCACTCATCCACAGGACTCCCGGGCGACTCCAGCTCACAGTCGAAGTCGAAGAAGGAGTCGGACTCGTGGCGCAGGGGCTGAAGGTCCGTCACTGTCTGTTCGGAGTCGTGCGAGTTGACCCACGTGTTCGTGCTGGTGCCATTAATGATGGGCTCATCTTCCGCATTGCCCTCGCCTTCCTCGGTTGTCTGTAAGAAAGTGAGTTCTCATTAAAAAATGTTAAGAAACATATTCTAATATATGTAAGAATATATGTATTAAAAGCTAAGAAATCGTTAATTTACTTGAAGCCGTAGTGGCTTATTAAATTAAATTTATTTGTTTTCAAATTCTAGCTCAAAGTAGGCCCATCTGGGAAACTTCATTGTTCATATTGGATTCTGGTCATTCAGTGTACACCTTCTACAACGAACAGACTGAACAAACTGTTCGGAAAATCACACAAAAATCCAATAATAAAACAATAAGAAACCCGCTCAGAAAAAAACCGCCAAGATGCGGATGCTAAACATAAACCAAATCGCTCCAAACTTTAACACCATCGCGGTAACAAACGGTACCATGCGGAATTTATCACTGGAGGATCTACGTGGAAGATACGTCCTGCTCCTATTTTATCCGGCTGACTTTTCATTTGTCTGCCCCTCGGAGTTGCAGGCTTTTAGCGATCGGGCCGAAGAGTTCCGCAATGTTGGCTGTGACGTGATGGCCTGCTCCACTGATAGCCACTATTGCCACTGCGCCTGGATGAATCAGCCGCGGAAGGGCGGCGGTCTCGGCGAGATGGACATACCACTGCTGGCGGATAAGTCCATGAAGATCGCCAGGGACTACGGGGTACTTGATGAGACCACGGGACTAGCTTTGCGCGCCATGTTCATCATCGATCGCGAGGGGCGCACTCGCCAGATCACAGTGAATGACATGGGCGTGGGTCGTAGTGTGGATGAGGCACTGCGTCTAGTGCAGGCCTTCCAGTTCAGCGATGAATATGGAGAGGTCTGCCCAGTTAACTGGCGACCGGGCGCCAGGACCATGAAGACGAACCAAGCCGGTATGGAGGAATACTTCAAGTACGCCACCTAAGAAGACGCTTCAAGTACGCCTCCTTCACTTCAAGTTCTTCAACCCGAGTTCAAGCAGCAAAATAAAGTTTACTTTCAAGCTTTACAACCTGTTTTTAATTACTTATTGAATTTATCTTTAAAACAAGTGGGTACCGCGTAAAATAATTTGCAACGTTGACTTTACGTATTCCCTTTGCCTAATTATGCTCAAATTTGTGAGAAATTTTAATTGAAGAGGATGGAAGGCAGTAGAAAATGTTGACTAGTGACGACAAATGGGGCTAGGAACTTGTTGAGCAACGTCGAATGCTGTTGTCAACACAAATGCAGATGTTGCAGACGTTTAACATCAAAGTAAGCAACTTTGTCACTTTGTTTAAAATTTTTAAGGCAGATAAAATTAAAAAATAAACTAATTAAAAAGTTCTTTCTTTACACCTTCCCAATTCCAACTCACCTGTGATCCCAAGGTGCGCAGCTTCGAGGACAGGCTCCGTGCGAAGGCCTCTGCTCTCCCGCGGCATGAGGACATCCCTATGGTTGGTATGATGGAAATAATGCTGCAGGGCGGCCTGCTGTCCGGCGTGCTCGTGTGTGTCAGTGGTATATCGCCGGGATCGTTCATTTACGTCACGTCACCACACAGTCGTGCCTGGTGCAGTCGATTGGCGGAATATCTGCAAATAGAGTACCATCGGGATATGTGACGTGAGTGATATATTGGAACGGGATGAGCCAGCTTTAAGTAAACAAATAAATTCGCACGAAATGTTGTTTTTCATCACTTTCTCTTTTCGCTTTTCCCATGTATTCGGTGGCATTTAAAAACAGCTGAGAAAATATATTAAGCAGTATATCTGCTTTTATTATACCCCGGCGCATTTCTCATTTTTCTAGCGCTTTTGTTGCCTTTTCATTTGATTTAGTTGGTTGTCATTAAAATTTAAATAGACTATTCAAAGAATCTGTCGGGTTAATTAGTTTTAACCCACCAAAATGTTGAACGAAAATGTAAATTAAAAAGAAAATAATATTTAACACTAGAGATCTTTTGAAGCAAAATGAAAACACAACGAAAATATATGAAATTTGTATTGTTATGTGTATAACCTAAAGTAGATTAAACATGCAACACAATTTCGATATATATTGTGAAATAAATATAAAATATTTGAATTATGAAATTAATAAAAACATGAATTATATTTTAAGGTCGTGCTCAGTTCAATTTAATTTAAGTAAGTTATTCTAATGAGATTCTAATGTGATCAAATTCAAATGCATAAATGGAAAAATTTTGTATTAACTTAAATAATGTTTTAGAGCAGGGAATGATAATGATTATTATTTAAATTATTATGTGGAGGTATATGTACATATATACTCTTTTAAATAATAATAATATTGGTATATTCATTTGTTTTTTTATATATATGTAATTCAGTACTAGGTATAAATGCTGGATTTTCTTTCTTATTTATTTCTTTTCTTGTATTTTATGATATCCAATAGCTAATCCAAATTTATTATCCGTATTTAATTTAATTATTTTAACAACAAATTGTAATGTTTTTTTCAATAGTGTACCGTCTGTCACACTTTACACCTTTTGTTCTTTTGTTTTATATCACATTTAAAGTTAACTCAGACTCTGTTTAATTTATTTTCAAAAAATGAGTATCTCAATATTTTGTGTTTCTTTTTTTGCTTGTTAAATCAGGTGATGAAAACCCGTGATGGTTTGCCCCAAAAAAGCAGATGATGTCTGTGAAATACCGAAATGAACCGGGTGACCATAACAAATTGTTAACACCTCCCCGTTTTGCTCTTGGCAGATGGCATTGTTATTGTTTTCCTTTCGGTGGCAGCACGTGCATTACCTTTGATCAGGTGCAGTGGCAGGCCACGCCCAGTTATAGATCTATATACCGGGAGAGAGCGTTAAGAAACAAATTAGCAAAGGAAGTGCCGTCCAATGGAGACATCAGAGTTTTTATTTTCAAAATTAGATGCGCCAATCGAGACGAGACAGAGTCAATTGGCCTTGAACTTTTCGCGGCATTTCTTTTTTGTCTATTCGGATTTTCCGTCTCTGTTTGGTGTATATGTTTTACTTTTTATTTTTGGCAGCCTGCATAGGAAATTTAATTAAGCAGTAAAGTCAGTAAAAACAGAAGTAAAAAACTGAGCAGCCAAATGGCGTCGACAAAGTTTTAAATAAATAAACGATCGTCTGACAATCAATCGGTTAAGGAGGTCAGAGTGCCGATCTCTTTGAAATTTCCTTAAACTTAAATAAACGAAAGCTCTGCAGATCTGCCATATACGTATTCGAAAAAATGAGGTGATGCCACTTATGGCAGCTATTTCATGATTCATGCATATCCCTTGAAGATTCTCTTTCTGTTGCACCCTTTTCAATTTTTTTACAGATAAATGGATTCTTTCTCTGGCTTTCGGCCAAGTGGCTAAATGCGTTTTGGGCGCTGATGACGTTGGGTCAAGAAAGAGATTACAGAATGAAATGTATACACTTAAAATATATGTGAATAATATATGCATTCGAATCCATTGACGTTTAATTGAGCATGTCCTCATTAATTGCGAAATTAAAATACATTACCAAATAAATTGACGTTTATAAATATTAATTGAAATAATCTCAACCCAAAGAAAAAGAAATAAAATATAAAGGAACGGACCAAGAATCATTGTTTTGTATAAATATTATATGTATCTATGTTCAAGCGAATACTCAAAAATACTTTTGTATATAAATAATAATTCGTAATGCAGTGTCTCAAGCTCACATTTTATAAATAAAATATATGTACAGAACGAAAGAAATGAAAATAAATAACACACAATCACGAAATCTAAAAATAAAATTAAGACAACATATGTCTTTGACTTTTATTTTTCGGCCAAAGTAACATTTCCGTTTCTTTTTCAACATTTGCTTTTTTTGGATTTTATTTGCGATTTTGCTTTTCTTTTCTCACAATGTTACTGCGTAACTGTGAGATACTTCTATTCGAAGTATCCAACTTAAGTAGATACACGCACTGAGCGGGAAGACACCACCCAAAGAAGCTTAATTGAATTAAATTGGGGGAAATGTACGAAATTGATGGACAAGTGGACAAACGCAATAAAAATAACTTTGAATTATGCTTGATTAGTTCACTTTTAGGGTATTTTGTGAAATAAAGTCAAGGTGCTGTTGAGGTGCCAATTTGGTGCAAGAAGCAGGCAATAATACATTTTAAAAATATGTTTTTACTTAGCAACATTTTATTGAAATATTTTAAATATAGGAAAGCGTTTGTAATAAATGGGTTCGGTAGTATTTAGTTTCATATTTGATATTTTCGGTCAAATAAATATTGTGTAATTTTTTTTTATAAAGTTAAGCTTCTAAAATCAAGCAAGCTTTAAATAAAAAGCTAGGGTAGGCAGGTAGGTAAAAATAAATATATTAATAGATTTCAGGTTCAAAATAAACTTGAATTCGAAAACCAATTAGACTTTTTAATGCACCTACAGGTGCTTCGATCGCCAGACACAACAAACGTTCTTATCACTCGCATTTCACAGTAACACTTCTCATGCTCGGCTTGTTAGTCACTGGGCCAGAGATGGATGCGCCATTAGCTGTTCACACCATTTAAATAGTTCGATTAGATGTTTCTAGGCCTACAGCCGGACTATAGTTTTTTTTTTTTGTTGCTGGTCGGCTTATCACCTGAACCGCACATGATATTTGCAGTATTTGCGATGGGTGGGTGAGTGGGCGGTTCGCCGGCCGGGGGAGGCGCTTAATCATGCTGCGGCGGCGTCTCGATTATGGCTTCTGATAACGAATTTGCAATTTTATTTATAGCAATCAGAATTGACCCGCGAACCGCGAAACCGAGAACTCTGCACTCACACTTTCCGCGAATTTTACACTTACACTAGCCGACGGTGATGTAAGGGAGTAGTAACCCAAGGTTGTTCTATATTCGAGCAAATAATGTGTGCTATTTCCTTGGGTTTATGGAACCACAAACAGCTGAGCAAACCACCAAAGGGCCCTCAAACTGCACCACGTCTGCAGCGTCACGGTGTCGGGCGTGCACTGACTACCAAACGATCTTTTTGTTGTGTTTTTGGCATTCAGCAAATCCACCCTGATTGATAAGGCAAAATCGGATCGGAACGGATCGGATCGGATGGGATGGATGGATGCGATGGGATCGGATCGAAATCGAAGCGCAGCGCAGCGGAGCGAAATCGCAAATCGCAGCCAAGCACTGCCCTCACGCTGATTGCACTCACCCCGCATCCGCATCCGCCTCATCTGGTATCTGTATCTGTATCGGTGCCCAAGTATCTGTATCTGTGTGTTCGCTGTGCATCCCGAAAGGTAGATGCAGGCCATATACAAATGCTCGTGATCGGTGACGTTGAAGCCTCGGATGTCTGCCTCAACATTAATCTTACCTACATTTTCTTTCAAGTGCCGTTTTCCCATAAGGTATATCATCTTAGGTAGGGGGATTTGGCAAGAAGATTGTTTAAATGTGTTTCAAAGGATCCCTTTTTAAGTTGTTACTAAATGCAAATTCTAAAAGAAAGCCACAGGAATGCTCACTAATTATTCCAGGGTATTATCAACGCATCAACGAACTGTTCGCCGTTATGGCAATAAATTGGTAAATGCTTTGCCAACAATAATGTTAGCCATATCGCAGTGTCACCTGCAGATAAACTATCAGCGTTCAGTATTTGCTGCCATTTAAGCCCCGTGGGCTTTTGGGACCGCCCGCAGTGATTGTGGGATTAAATATTATACGTTGAGGAATATATCAACTTGGCCACATTCAATATGTGCCTAATCAGTGGACTAGGCTAAGCAGGAGATTAGGTAACTAATTAGCTATTATTTGAATTTGGCGCCGGAACAGTTTGTAATCCTGATTTAGCACTACTCAGCGACTCGAGTTAGATTGCCGGTTGACAGCAGGGCCCAAAGCTGATAAGATTGCTAAGCGGATCGTTGAACTGTTCTTCAAAGCAAATATGCTTAGAAAATTATAGTCCTCAAAGGCAATTAATTAGGAAATCGACTCTGCACTTGAAGCCGCGGAGATAAGATAATATTCTAGATGATTTAATTTATAAAAACCATTAAGCATTACGGAGGATTTCTTCTAAGTCTATTGATACCTTATGACAGCTTTTTTGATGACAAGAATAAGAAAATGGATCAGTCAAATTGTTAATATATATGTTAATATATTGTTTTTAAATATGTTCTAATGTTTCTCTCATAAGCAATGTATAATTACAGCTACCAACATTTGTTTTTAGTTTTAGAAAATATATTATAATAACCTTATAGTTTCCTGCACAATAACTACCTATATATCTATCTAAATACCATTATTGAATCCTTTGAATAAACTAGGAATCCACTTGAATGGCCGAGCTTATACAAAACTAAATAAATATTCGCGACAGCTCTTACGCTGTCATTCCCTGCCTCATATATCATTAGCATAAATTCTATTCAGAACATTTTTTTTCAGACCGGCAAGTGCCGCCCACGCCTTGGTAAGAGCGCTATAGATACTTGTTCTGCCCATCAACAAACCACAACAGCTGACTGGTTGACTGGCTTTGGCGTTTTTTATTTATAAATAAACCAAAATTAATAATATATATTCTATATGGTAAATTAGCTGAAATTCCGGCTGGCGCATGTTGCTCATTCCCGGGCTTCTGAATTGGACTCCTCTGCCCCTGACCCCCCCGAAAAAATCGATTTGCATCGGAACTCCACCGCTATCAATATATATAAAACAAGTGGCTTACACGAGCCTCGTTTGAAGCGCTAATTTTCCCTCAGTAATTCTTTGTATCTGTCGGATATATTGCGTGCGTGTGTCGGTGCGTGTGTTTGGATGTGGGTGGTTTCCATATTTTTTTTTTGCTTTTCGGCTAGCGCGTGCTTTTATTTTCTTTATATTTGTATGACATTGCTATCGAACGAAATGTCAAAAGCAAACAAAGCCAAGCGCCGTGAACACAACAAAAACAACTGGAAAAACGCTTGCGACTTTCTGAAAACTCAGTTACGAATACAAAGATAGTCGAGTGGAAGAAAATACTCGCTTTCAACTGGCTATTGCTTTCCTTTTTTATGGTAAAAAGTTCCTTGGCTTGTTTGGATTATGATGATAACGAGCTTTGGATGGGTTTGTTTTGATTGCGATAGCCAAGAAAGTGGGGCAAAGGGATGTAAGAATTCAAACCGTTTTAGGAAAGAGAATACAAGTATTACTGCTGTCTAAATAAAAACAAAAAAATATAGTATCTAAAAATGATTATTGTCTTAAAGAAAATATTATTTTTTTATTGAATATATAGAGACAATTATGTAAAACTATTAATTGAATTATTATTATTATTAAATACGGTTGTATCATAATACAAATAAAATTAATATATTTAATAAAAAACACATACAAATGTTGGATGATAAATGCTAATTTATATATAATTATTACTCAGCCTTAAGTCCTTGTGAATACAAAAAGAACATTTAAAAATCGTCATTACATAAAGAGAACTGGTTGGTAGAGTTGGCAGAGCATAGTAGCTAACTAAATTGTAGTGATTTATAAATTATAGTGCACTCAATTGAACTCGTTTCGACTTTTAGGTTTAATTCATGCTACCGATAAATTGCGAAAACGACGTGTTCAGCTTTGACTTTAAATGGCAAAATCAAAGTCAAATGTATCCGATGGATACACGCACGGGCTAATTGCAGCAGCATCAATTGAAGCCACATAATTATTAGCATGTCATGTCAATATGAAACACGCTGTCGCTTATGCTTGGGAAATGTGTGCTGTAATAATTTTGATTAACCAACCTGGTGTTTTTATTTTATTCCAAGGCGTTCCCTTTTTGGCCTTTACCAGCGCTCGTCGGCGAACCAATACAAAGAATTAGTTGGCAAAAGTCGTGGCATAAATAACGCCTACATATACTGTAATATATATTTCGTGGGCATATATTTACTAGTAGTTAATATATGTATATGCTGGGCTGCTTTCTAGTTATTGCGTGCCCGGATGTCGTTTATGTGGGAGTTTGGAGGGAAAGGTTACCGAAGGATATAGTCGGCCAGTCGAGAACTTTCACTTTCGCACACACACACTAAAGCACCTGGCCGCCGGGGCGCTAGTTAGATAACACTTTCTCGGCGGATTTCTCAGATATGTTTCGCTTTACTTGCCGAATATTCAACGAATATTTAAATTAAATTCTATTATTTTTCTATGTATTTTTCTACGGGACTCGTTTCTATTTTCCACGCACTCGTTTTGATTTGGGTTAAGGCTGTGATAAGGACCCGTCGGGACTGCTCGGCTTTTGCCACACGAAGGCTGACGAAAATGTTCAGAATTCAATAAAATTTTCACATTTATTCGGCGTCGGGTTTTTGTTTATTTACTTATTTTTTGCAAGTATTTAAATATATTATTATTATTATTACTTATTTAGCCAGCGCTGAGAGGCAGCCGTGGCAGCAGCGCCCGTTGTAGTGGCAACGTTGGCGACTTGGTCGCAATAAGAGTGTCATTCAAGGGCATTGCAAGGTCGCAGCAGTTGCGTCTTTCGCCCGCTGAGATGCGAGAGCGCCAAACGACGACCGCACATGGCGGCCTCTTTCAGTCGATTCTCCGATACACAGATACAATGATTTTTGAGAATTATTTCCTTTGGTTTATTATAAATTTTAGCAACAAATTAGAGAGAGTTCGAGAGACAGGCCGGCCAAGGGGCGAGAGGAGGGTGAAAGCGGACGAATGGGCCGTCACGCAGAGCTTTAATTATTACTAATTTGCCTATCGCTGTATCTCGGGGATACGTTTCAGGCGCAGACCTGCGGCACGTATCTCTCAGTTCGCCCGTTTGGCCGTCCTGTCGTGTGGCAACTGAGGCAAGCTCGCCAAAAGTTGCAACCGCTCCTCACTTTCGCTCCCACCTCGCCGCCCCCTGTGCCTCCTCTCACCGCAACTCTCTCGCGGTGGGCGGTTGTTTTGGGAGGTACTGGGCTCTAAATGTTAAGTCAGAGAGGCAAACCATCGGGAGAGTAAATTGCTTCAACAAGGCACGGCACACTGGTTCTAGATAAATCTGAATAAATATATACTAACTTTTTATTAAAGGTTTTTAAATGTTCCTGTGAAGAAAACATTTGGATAAAGGTAAAAAGGTGCTACGAATTATTAACAATAAAGAAGAGGTCCTCCTAAAATATATGAAAAAAAGAACTGAAATTTAGAGTCAAGCTGCTGAACATTATATTTTTTTGGTGGGTTTTTGGGCTCTATTCCAGAATATTTAACTGAATTTGTTGCTTACTACAATCACTCCACTCCAGTAGAGATATTGGACATTTCATTTTTAATTTCTTGTACAAATAGAAATCCAAACTGGTTCGGTCAATACTTTTTGTGGGTAGTAGCATAGTATAATGTATAAACTACAATAAAATTGGTAGACAACTTCTAAAATTAATTTAACTTCACAATTACTATTTTACATTTTTATGAAAAGTAAAGATACTGCTAAGAAGTATTTACATATTTATTTCAGTATTATTTTTTAATACAATTTAAAAATTTTTGGATTTCAAAATCATAAGTTTAATTAAGCTTCTTGAACAAAGTTTTAAACAACAAAAAATCAAGAAATATACATTTTGTTGAAATACTATTAAATTTTAACTACATTAAATTAAAAAATGTATTAAAAAAGTTTACATTTTGATACAAACTTTATCTGACGAATAACACTGTGAATCTTTTGTTTGCTGTTTGAATTGAGGCTCTCTCCCGGTCTCTCAGTTTATCTCAGCTCTTCTCTCAATTCTTGTTCTCTTCAGCGCCCCTCTTGGCGTTGGGTTGCGGAGCCGGCATTTTTCAAAATTTCTGTTTTTTGTTTATATTTGCATACCTAAATTGTTTGCCCGATGTTTGTTTTTATTTCATTATTCAATTAATTGTTTGCTTTTCTTGCAAGTAGTCGCTTCGTCTTTATCCCATTATGCTACAAAGAGACACACACATTGGTCAAAATGTATCTCCCTGTGGGTAAGTGGAACTTGTGGCAGCTTTGCGAATTTCTCTCTGTTATTTTTATAGTGCATTGACTGTCGGGCGTAGTCGATGTAGATGCATAAACTACAATTCCACTTTGATGGAAATTGCATTTCTGCGGGTTAAAGATACAGATACAAAGGTGCAGGCCCCTTCCCTTCGACTGGCTCTCTTTGCCTCTCTTCCCAGTCTAACCATTCTCTTCGCTGTGACACTTTCAGCTCTGGGTCAGCAGCAAACTTTCGCTTTCATTTCAATGAGTCGGCGCTCTCAGCAAAAACAATTTCCATGCTAACTGAGCCACGTGCCAACCCCCGGCCACCCCGCCCCTTTCGTCACCACCGGAAAATGCCACATGAGACGGGAAAAGAGAGAACGAAGCGGACCTCCTTTTATTTGGTTCAAATCGGCTTTGTTTATCACATGACATTAAATTAACTGTAATTTAATTTTAAATTTGGGTGTCTAATTAGTCAGTTAGCCGATAAAAAAATGTATGTGAAGTCATTCTGATTCCCGCTTTTTAACAACATTTTCTAAAAGAATGAATACATATAATAGATATAGGTTTCGTCCATTTTTATATATGGGATTATAGATCATTGCTTTATTTTTAAACACTATACTCAAAATAAAGGTAGTACATTTACGGGAAATATATTATGACTTACCCTTTTAATAATATACATTTTTTGGATAAACTGTTTCAGTGTTTTATTATTTAATTTATTTAATTAATTAATTTATATTTTCTTTTTATTTTTATTTAAATTATTTGATCTAAGTTCAGTTAATCCAGAAGTTTCTTATTATGCCAAAGTTACTTATATGCCATTTTAAACAATATAAACATATTGTAAAATTTGTGCGTCTTAAATTGAAACTTTGAAATGTTTTACTAAATTTATTTCTTAGCCAAATAACCCTTTATTATTAATTTGATTTCCCAAACATTAGTAAATAATCAAAATAACACTGCATATAATATGCACAACTTTTAATGTAAAAATTTGAATAAATAGTAAGTGGGTAAAAATGTGATTAAAATAGAAAAATGTTCTGCTTTAATATCTTTTAGTTTAAAGGGCTAATATTTGTTATACTCGTAACATATTTAAAATAAACATAAAATTAAATTTTTTCATTAATGTCATTTCAGCTATGTAACTTACAACAATTTTACGTGCCTAAAATGTATTTTACGCCCAAGTAAAGCGCCAACGTGTTTATTTTTGGAACTATCAAGCAGAATAAAAATACCGACATACTTTTAGTCGATCTTCGAACGGTATATTTCAATTTTTCAATATTCAATTTTGTGGAATATGTTATAAACAAATGTATTGCTTTTCTAAGTTATTTTAACATTAATGCACAAATTACTCTAAAAGCTCAGAATCTTGTCGCTAGCGGTTCTTCTCCTTCCCTTCTTTGTCGCCTCGTTGTAATTGTTGTTTTTTTTTTAGTGAAAACCTTCCAACAGTTAAATTTAAATTTAAATGTAAAATTATTAATATGTACATAAATATTACTTATCAGCAAATATGTAATACAATTATTTTACTAATCTAAATTATTACTACTAAATTATTAAATTGCAATTGCTAAGCGCCGCAAATAGAAATAAGCCTGCATAATTGTTCGTTTGAGTCGCTCGGTAACAAAAATGCCAAATAAACAAATCTCAAAGATTTCAATTAAAATTTTCTCAGCGCCTTCAATCTCGAGAAGCACTCTTAAGCTGGTCCGCAGCTCGGCAGCATAAATAAACCAATCCCAATGTAAACATAAACTTCCATTAGCAATCCCAACCTAATTGTAATAGTTTATTTCACAATATGAAGCAACAGCCTCCTGGCCGAGGTTTCGAGGATGAGAAGTTAGAATTCAGCCGGCAGTCTGTTTCGGAACCCAATCTCGATCGGTATACTGATCTAAGAAATTGTCATAAGTGTCTTGTGATTAAGAAGTTAAAACAAACAAGAAAGGAAGCTAACTTCGGTAAGCCGAAGTTTAAATATCCTTGCAGTAAGTATTTAAAATTTGGTGTGTTTAAGATTGAGGTTCTTTTCGCTTTGGCGTGTTCTTAGATAATATAAATGTTGAGCGAAACATGTTGACAGTGAAAAATGTTGCCCTGCAGGGGTATACAGTACACAATTCGGTCACCCTGTATGGTATATTTTTGTTATTTGTATTTAAATGTGAACAATGGCTTAAACGCACTTTATTTTAGACGGATGACGTACTTATTTGAAATAGCTAAATATTGCAAATTTATTTTGAAAAATACCTTAAATAACTGGCTCCCGCGAAATTGACTGGATTCCAGTTTTGGGTCTTGCAAATAGCTATATTTAGCCAGAAAATAGCTAAGTTTGCAACACTGGCTGGGAGCTTTTACGTTATCACTGGTCGATTGTCGATAAGCCCAAACAGCTGTACATTTACAGTTGTGTGCGTTGAAGTAAAATTAAAAATTATCAACAAATTTCCTGATGCCGTTGTAATAAAACATTCAAAACGTCGTTCTGTGCGTACTTTTGGTTTGGTTTCGGGCGCGGACTGTTAAGAGCGAAAAACAGGAATCCGATTAAAATGTCAGCCAGTGCTGTGATTCGCTCCCTCCCGCGCGAGCCCCAGAACTCCAATCTCCCGCTTCTCCAAGAACAACAACAACAACCACAACATGGGATACAACAACCACCACCCCGCCACTCTGTAAGTTTGGTGTTGGTTGCTAGGGAAACGGGACAGCTGTGCTGCTCAGCCGCGTGGACTCACTGAGAGAAATATGAACTAAAATGTATTGTTTGAATATTTATATAATTAATGCGTAAAACTGGAAGGAAAAATATATCAACGAGGGGATTTTCTATACAACTGAATGACAGAAAATATCTGCAGATAATTTTCTTTTTAATTAAGTTTGAACTGCATTTCTTTTTATACCCTTGCAGGGTATTAAAATTATAGTCAGAAGGAGACATTTCCGACTCTATAAAGTATATATGTACATACAGGGCCGCAGAGAGAAGTTCGGGGCCCGGGGGTAACAAAGTGCGGGCTCCGCCTGCTTGGCTTTTCTGAGAATCTCGGCCCTTTCGAAAACTACGGGCCCGGGTAAAAGTATGCCTACAGAAAATTCACTATTCGAGAAAGAAGTGAATTATATGTATCTTTAGCTAAAAAAATATAGTAAATCGTGAAATAGCAGCTCAGACATTATAATGAAAGCTCAGTGTCGATTTTAAAAAAAATATCGCGAGAAAAAGAAAAGTTCAAGGATCATGAATAAAGAGCCCCACTGCAAGCAAAGATCGTGCTATCATGAATCTGTGATGAGTGCTGAGCCTGTATTTCCGACCTCCGTGACCTACTAGCCTGTAAGCTTTATAAAATGTAAAACCAAAATTATTAAAGAAAGAGAATTCAAATTGAGCGAACATAATTATAGTTTCTTGGATTTTCTAGAGCATCGACGCGATCAAGGACAAGGAGATGCTTCACCTAGTCCTTGATTACCTTGTTCCTTCTATGACTCGCAAAAGCTCAGCTGCTGAGTTTTGTTGCTCGCAAATTTTAATTCGTTCGCTACATTTTTCGCTCGTTTGATTTATGTATATAATTTTAGTACGCGAGAAAGCGTAAAATCAGAAAGTTATTCTTTCACTTTCTGCTCGGTGTTTTTATATGGAATTATATGGAGACTCTTTAAACTCTCTGATAACAACTAATCTTTTCCAATGACGATCGGCACATTGGGAAAAGGGGATAAAACGAGTGTTCTTTGTCTTGGAGGTTATAAAAAAAAAAACAAGAAAAAAGAAAGAAAGAAAGGCAAGCCGAAGTTTAAATACCCTTGCAGTAAGTATTTAAAAGTTGGTATATTTAAGGATTGCGGTTCTTTTGGCTTTCGAGTGTTCTTAGATAATATAAATGTTGCGCAACAACTATGTATATGTTGCTAGCAACAAAGCTTTCAAACATGGCTATGGACAAGGCTAGATCGACTCGGCTGTTGATGCTGAACTAGAATATATATACTTTATAGGGTCGGAAATGCCTCCTTCACTGCGTTGCAAACTTCTGACTAAAATTATAATACCCTGCAAGGGTATAAAAATATTCATTTCTTGGGGGCTCAGTTCTAGTTTGGTCGTTGTTGAAAGCGCATTAAACATAATGTATAGTTTTCATTTGTATATTTGTATAAATTACAACTTCTCTGTTAAAAAAATATTCAAACTATATCAAATAGCTGCCATAGGAACGATCGAAAAATGTTGGGGAAAAATTATAACTCCCCCAGTTTTCAACATATATTCATATAATTTGAGACATGGCAGTATTATATTATTCTAGAATTTTCAATTTTATCAAAATCTGATAGCTGCATAGGAACAATAAAAAAATGTATTTAAAAAATTTTAATTTCTCTGCTATTCAACCTATTTGTATCTTCTCAAAGATATATACATTTTTTATTATTTCAGAATTTCGGTTTTAATTTTATGCAATTCGGATTATTATATTATATAGCTGTCATTTAAATGGAGTCCCTCCGAATGGCAAATTTGAGCTTGAGGAACCAGAGACGCCTTTAGTATTTTAAAGATTATGGAGCAAGTGGCGGATGGTGGCAGCTAAAATAAACATTTATATAGAAGAGAAATAGGGGGACTTGGGGGGAACACAACTAAACCTTCAAGTAAACATAAAAAAACTCACACAAATCGTACACAAAACAATTTTTTTTTTTTAAATCAGTTTAATAAAAAACGACAACACAAAATTGTTGTTTTTATATGTTAAATCATATGTTAAAACATGAAAATCCATTAAAAATATTCTAGAAAGTTTAAGAAGGAACTAAAATAAAATGGTGGAATCATTTGGTATAAAAAGGTTTTGCACTCAATTAAAGTTTAGTTAACGATTATTAAAAATTGTCTGCATAAAATGAATTATGCTTTCCATTTTGTAGATGCTCATCGAAGACGAAGTGCACGGAATTATAGAGCTGCCCTGCCACATACAGGAAATCGTAGAGCATCCACTGTTTCAACGTCTTAAGAGGGTTCATCAATTGGGTCTAGTAGCGTGGGCCCTTGATAAAAATGCCAATCAAAAGCGATACGAGCATTGCTTGGGGTGAGCCTTAGACAGCTAATCTAATTAAGAATCCAACAACTAATATATATTATTTGCAGAACTTTCAAAAGTGCCCAGGATCACCTTAAAGCCATAGAACGCAACTCACGATATGAGCCTAAACTACCGGATTGGTGTCGCCAAGCTGTGGAAATCGCTGCCCTACTGCACGACATTGGCCACGGCCCTATGTCACACTGCTGGGAATCTATTTGCGATTACAAATTTGATGTGAGTATATTTTATCAAGGAAATACATTGTATTTATTTTTATTTAACATATATTTTAAAGCATGAGCAAAATGCCCTGGCCTGTGTGGATAAGATTTTTAATGATGCCCAAAGTCGGGAGCTGGTCTCCTTGAGAGATGACGCTGGTGGCCGGGGAGTTCAATTGATAAAGGCTCTGATTCTCGGCAGCAGCGAGTCTCTGTCATTTCCCATGTTGGGACACAACTATATCTTCGATATCGTTCACAATCGCCGTTGCGGATTGGATGTGGACAAGTGGGACTATCTTAGACGGGATAACAAGCGTGTGAATGTCCTCAACTCCGAAGAAATGGACTTTGACGATGTCTTTCGTCAGTCGCGCATATCGGCCGATGGTCAGCGCATCGAGTATCGTTATCAGGACTATCACCGTATATATCGTTTGTTCGAGGCAAGATCGCGCCTCCATGTTGCTGTTTATCAACATCCACTTACGTGTGCTGTGGATCTTATTTTCTCTAAAGCGGTGCGAAGGCTGGCTCCTGAGCTATTAAACCTTCGTTCGGACGCCCCAGATTGGCTGCAACTACATGATGAAAACATCCTAAATATCATTAAAAAGGATCCGGATTCTGTGTATATTCACGAACCGCATAGAATTGCAGAGATATCGCCCAGTGAATGCTCAGGATCGAATGTACTTCGGGTGCAGAGGGTAATACCTGGACCTTGGGAGGCTATGAAATCAGATACGTATTTCGCTTTCTTTGGCAACATTCGGTGGGTATATAAGACTTCTTCAATCTGGTGCAGCTTTAAATATTGACACTTGGTTCCCTTACAGCAAGAAGCGGCCTATCAACCGATGTGAGAAACCGACTATGATCAACAAGTGCTATAAGCTAGAGTAATAAGTCTCGACCAGAGAAAACCCAGTTCATAGAATAGTTCTTGTTAAGCCAGTGAACCAAACGTACATTATTATTTCGCTGCTATTTTGATATCTATATTTTATAAAGTATATTTTTGACATTATGGAGTCTCGCTTGGTTGCGTTATTTTTAGTATTGAACTACTGTTAACATTGTGTTACCTAAAAGTATGTTAAAGGTCGTTGATTTCATACGTTATGTTCAGTTAATAGCTATTATCATTATCATCCTTATCATTTCTTGTTATTTTCCACTGCCACTCAAAAGTCAAATAGTACAAAGAAGTGTTCTTAAAATAATCTTTTATTAGTTTATACATGGTATTATCGTAAGCATCTTAAGCCTAAAATACTAAAACAAAAATTTCAACAGTTCACTTGAAGACATCACAATTCAAATTCAGGTCTTTCTAACATTAAGTACTCACTAATCAATATAAATATAGAGGGATTTGTCATATTTTTGATAACCACTTTGAAATATACACAAGAGAAAACAATTAATTTGCTACAACGTATTGGGGAACTTAGCTGACTACAGTTTCGAGTATGATTTTGTTGTCATATTTGTTCTTTGCATTTGTTCGAATATAAAGTTTAGTTTCCTATCAGGGCGGGAAGATGTGCCGAGTCTGTGATAATTCGCTGTGGCAGGTGGGCAGCCAGGTATTGCTTATGCAGTCTCTGGCGGCAGAACTGATAGAACTCGATCTCATTCGTGAAGTTTCGTCGCACTATATCCTTAACATGTTCGCTGACCGGCGGCTTGAAGTTGTTCTTGTTGATCTTGGTCAAGTACTCGGCGCTTGCTGTAAAACGTCATAAAAAAAATACAAGGCAATGGTCATTACCTAATAGCTGGCAAAGCCTATGAGGGCAGAGCATCGCAAATTGTGCAACGCTTTATTGGGCTCAAGTGGCACTGGCACAATCTCAATTGAAATTGCCTTCTGTTTGCCGCTGTTTACTTACTTGCATAAATGTCTCTGACGCCCTCAAAGAATCGCGGGACATATTTCTCGAGCACAGAGAGTGTGGTGTTGAGATCTTCCAGTACTCCTACAACCGCATATTGTTGCTCCACGGCAAATTTGGCACGTTCCAGGGCACCCACAGTGTTGAAGGGACTGAAATGAGCAATGAAAATGAAAAATGGATTAGAAAGGTGTTATTAGGGTTTCTTAAGGGCTTGCTTATCAAATTTTCAAAGCATAAATTTATTTGTTGTCTACAAAAAACTCACGTGCACTCGTAGTCGTGACCACAGAAAAACAAGCTCTGTCGCCGATGATCGCCAATGCCCTCCACAGTAACGCCCTGTGTATAGGTACATTCCTGATCGCCACTGAGGACACAGGTCTCAAAATCCTTCTTTAGCCAAGCCGGATGGGGCAGCGGGAGGTCGGGAAAGGCAGCCTTTCGCTCCACAAAATACCAAGGCGCTCGCACATAGTAGAACCAGCTGATCACGCGTTCCACTGGATCCCGAACCACATTTAGGTAAATGGGCTTTGGCAGGTTGAATTTGGTAAAGTTTGTGAAGCACACATGCTTGATGAAAACCGACGGTTCTGGCAGCTCGCTGATCACCTCGGCCATCTCCTGCTGCTGGTCCTCCGCCAATCGAATTGTCTCCACCTTCTGCACAGCATCTCGATGGAACTGGAAGTTATTACGCTCCGATAGTCGGCGCAGGAGCTCCATGAACGTCTGACTTCCCACTTTTGGAACTCGATTGAAGAACACCAGGTCCATTTGTGCCTTGCGGGTATTGTTAAGATCCCGCACATTAAGGGAAGACATCTGGGAAGAATTTCAAAATTTCGTTATTACAAGGGTAGAGGTGGCTTATAGCAGTCTTAAATTTATTCGTTACCTTCAAGTCCTTGGGGTTTGATACGCATTTTTTTGGGAACTAAAAACCTAACTGAGCTCATTAAAATAAGAAAATCAATCCTAAGGAATTAGGAAAGGAGAATTCCTGACGGCTTGTACAATTCAAATAAAAGTATAGAGAAGTAAATATTATTCATGGTAATTATATTTATTCATTTGCAATATTCTCAGTAATATTCTCAGTGTTTCAGAACTATTTTCAATGGAGATTATTCTCGAGTTGCAGGGCCAGATATTGCTTATACAAACGCTGCTTGCAGAAGTAGTAGAACTCGTATTCGTTGGTAAAGTTTCGTCTTACCATCTCCCTAACGTCAGGATCAATGCGAGGCTTGCGGTTATTCCGATTCCGATTCCGAATACTCTTGCTATTCACTGAAAAATAGGTCTGCATATAATATTTTCTATTGTCTGGGAGGTACTTGAACCCTGGTTATGTGTTGAAGCCCCTGGGACTACCTACGTTTGTATAGGAATCGAGCATGATTGAAGAATCTGGGGATATATTTTTCAAAAACAGTCAGCGTTACGTTGGTTTCCTCCAGGGTTCCCACCACCGAATACTCCTTTTCTACTCGACGTTTGGCCACTTGTATAGCATGGTGGGAATTAAAGGGCCTACAGATTGATTATATTTAGGTCTGGAAGTCCTGGAAGAGTTAACCCACTCACAAGCAATCGGCATTATTGCCGCAAAAGTAGAGGGATTGCCTTTTAAAGTCCTGGACATAGTCCGATACTGAGAACTGGACGAAACGGCACTCCGGATCTCCACTTCTTACACACTCGCTGAAACTTAGATTGTACCATTCCTCTGGTCTCTCCCGACGCCCCGGATACATCCTTCTGAATATAGCTCTCTTCACCCAAGAGCGTCGTTTGTAGAAATCAGTGACCACCCGATCTATGGGATCTCTCACCAAGGAAACATAGATGGGCTTCTTGTAGCCAAAGCCTGCGAAGTCCAGCCAGTTGGAGTGTGCCATATAGATGGATCCCTTCTCCAGTTCACTGGCCCATTCCAGTTCAGTGAACTGCTCCTTTTCGGTGCGGGTCCTATTCATCGTTCTCACGGGTCCGTTGAGCACCACATTGATATCATTCATAGCGGCCAGTTGCCGGAAGAGTGGCATCAGTTGCTCGCTTTCCACGCGGGTTGGTCGATTGAAGACAACCACTTCGAGAGCCGCGAATCGGGTATTATTCAGATTCATTAGGGTCAGCCGTCCGAGCTGGGAAGATCATTGGGTTTTTTTTGTTTTTGTTCAGCAGGGGTCCAAAGGAACACACAAATGCGGGTTGATGAGACACGGAGTGTATGGAGTGTAGGTATATTCTGCTAACTATCCCAGGGGCCAACAGTGCTAAAGTGTTCAAGTACCGATTAAAACTGAGTATTCCAGCTTCCAATTCCAAATCTAAGCCCCTTAAAATGTACATAGTAGATGTGGATTTGGAAGTGAGACGAGACCTACTCTCAAAGACATCCCTAACTCCTTTGAAAAATCTTGGAATGTAGGCCTCGAGTACAGTTAGGGTTATGTTGGTCTCCTCCCAAGTACCCACAACCGCGTAATCCCGTTCCACATTTAATTTGGCCAGCTGGACGGCACGTTGAGAGTCGAAGGGCCTGAAATGTACTTTCAATTGAAGATTTCCTCACGGCAATCCTCTTGCTCCGTAACTACTTACAAGCACGCACGAATGTGACCGCAGAAAAAAAGGGTTTGTCTCTTGTAATTACCCACCGCTTCCTTAACACTTCCAGGCACGTATTGACACTCGGGATCCCCGCTGCGAACACAGTCGTTGTAGCTCTTTTTGAACCACTTCTCCGTTTGGATTGTGGTGTTGGGAAATCTGCGATGGAGGATGGCATTGCGATAGCCACTGCGGACGTAGTAATACCAACTGATCATCCGCTCAACCGGATCTCTAACCAGGTTTATGTAGATGGGTCTCGGTAACTGATATCTGTGGAAGTTCAGCCAATTGCAATGTTCGATGTATATAGTGCCCGGTTCTAGCTCGTTGATCCAAAGAGCCTGTATCATTTGTTCTGGAGGTGATCGGGTGCGAGAATTAATATTCAGAGGACCCTGGGTCAGCACTGTTAGGTTATTTAAGGGCGCCATGGTTTGCATAAGTTGCATTAGGGCCTCACTTCCGACCTTGGCGTTACGATTGAAGAAGATCACGTCCAATCGGGAGTGTCGAGTGTTATTTAAACGCTCAGTCCGCAACGAATCGAGCTGAATTTGGGATTTTGGATTGTATTTAGCTAAGTTTTCCCCACGGCTGTCCTACAGGTTAGTTACAATTACTAATAAGTACTTTATTAACGAGCTACAGAATGAACTACATCAAAACAACTCAAGAGAGGTCAGTCTTCTACGATTAGGGGTGAATCAGTCCTTCCAGTTCCTTTCGCTTAAGGGCTATATACTGCGTATAAAGGCGCTGTTTACAGAAGTAGTAGAAGTCGTATTCGTGGGTAAAATTGCGTCTGACCATGGCCCTGACATCTGCGTCCACTTTGGGTTTTCGATTATTGCGATTGCGATTCTGTAGGGACTTCTGGTACACTAGAAACGGAACTCGTGTGAGCTAACTTCGTGATATATCTCTTAAGAATTTCTTACTGTGGAAGATCATCTTAGCTCTCGCGAAATATCGGGGTATATAGTGCTCTAGAACGGTCAAAGTTATGTTGGTCTCCTCCCATGTTCCCACTACGGCGAATTCCGATTCAACCCTACGTTTGGCTATCTGAATAGCCAGCGGGGAGTTGAAGGGCCTAAAAGAGGTTTCGGGTTAGGCAAACACTTCTCGAAACTTAACCCCCAACCAGCACTCACAAGCAGTCCTGATCGTGGCCACAGAAGAAGATAGATTGCCTTTTAAAGTTGCCCTCTTCATCGGTAACTGCCAATGGCACATACTGACACTCTGGGTCCCCACTCCTCACACAGTCGTTGTAGCTCTTTTTAAACCAGGCCGTGGGCTTCAGCGGGGCCAGGGGGTGATTTCGGAAGAATATGGCATTCCTGTAGGAGTTGCGGACGTAGTAGTACCAGCTGATCATGCGCTCCACTGGATCTCGCACCAGGTTAATGAAGATCGGCTTGGGCAGGTTGTACTCGTTGAAATCGATCCAAGGGATGTGTTCTATGTATACCGATCCCTCATCCATGTTGTATACGTAGCCCGCGACCTCCGCCTGGGCCAGGGGCTTAAGCTGCCTCTTCGACTTTTTGTTCACTCCGTACGTATCCACGCGGAAGTTGTTGATATCCTGCAGGTGCTCCATGAACTCCATCAGCGACTCGCTGCCCACCTTGGCGCATCTCGCGAAAAAGAGCCGATCCATTTCGGCCTTGGCTGTGTTGTTTAAGCGACGCGGTGTTAGGTCACCTAACTGGTTGGGGGATAGGGTAAGGGTTTAGAAGCTTCATGGGTGGGTAGAATGCCACACAGCACAGCGAACAATGAGACACTGAGATGGGTTCAACGTGTACGGGTACGGATAGTGTGGGTCTAGTCTACTGGTTTACTGAGTATTTATTGGAAGGGTAAGTTTTGTTCACATAGTATATCACCGACTACAATCTAATGTTCAGGCTCTAACCCAACTAATACAAGAGTCCATGCTTCTCCAGCTCCTTGAGATTCAGGGCCAAATACTGCTTGTACAAGCGCTGTTTGCAGAAATAATAGAACTCGTACTCGTTGGTGAAGTTCTTGCGGATCATCGCCTTTACCTCGGGCTCAATATATGGCTTGCGCTTGTTCTTGTTCCGGTTGGTGATCTTGCTGTTGTGCACTGTTTCGAATGGGGTTTTTATATAGATAAGTAAACGTTCTTTGGTGCTACGAGCATTGGAGACCTACTTTCATACATCAGCTTGGCCCCGCGAAAGAACCGCGGAATATACTTCTCAAGTACGGTCAGGGTTACATTGGTGTCCTCCCAACTGCCTACCACTGCGTAATCCCGTTCCACGTGCTCCTTGGCCATTTGCACAGCAGTTGGCGAGTTAAAGGGCCTAAAAGATCGTGTTAGCTAACTTCTAGTCTCCGGAAGCAATAATCTTCACGAACGTCCTATCTACTTACATACAATCATCGTGGTGACCGCAATAAAACAACGATTGCCTTTTGAAGTTGCCCACCGGGTCCTTGACAGTATGCGGCACATACTGGCACTCCGGATCTCCGCTCCGAACGCACTCGTTGAAATTTTTTTTATACCAGGACTCCGGCTTTATTTTTTGGTCCGGATTTTTTCTGTATTCGATGGCATTCTTGTAGGAACCTCGTGCGTAGAAGTACCAGCTTATGACCCTTTCCACCGGGTCACGGACCAGATTGATGTAAATAGGTTTGGGCAAATCGAATTCATCGAAGTTCAACCAATTAATGTGCCCTATGTACATGGTTCCCTCCTCCAAGTCGGCGATATATTCCGCGGTCTTACGCCTTAGGGGCTTATCCATTTTACGAACAGCATTGATATGCAATCCTTGCCTGTCCAGGGTAAGGTCGTCGTTGTACTGTTCCAGGGCTATGAAAAGCTCGAGCATAGACTCACTTCCGACTTTGGCGGCTCGGTTAAAGAACAACACCTCGATTTCGGCATTCTTAGTGTTGTTGAGGCGGCTTGCGCTCAGTAGGTGAAGCTGAAGGTGAGTTTGACAGGATGAGCTTTTTAACCGCACTCAAGGTCTGCCCTAGGTTATTAAGCGATGAGGTAAACGCCTGCCTTTCTCGGAGTATTAAGCGATAGATAAAACCCTAAACAATTTTTCATAATGTTGCGAAGGTCAGGGAGAGAAGCGATAGAGGCGTTTAATTTTTTTGGTAATAAAGCAATAGTTTTAAATTTTTTAAGAGTGCGTAATTCAAAGCATTTCATTGAACTGAACTCTAAGAAAAGTTTTAGAAAGAAGAAAACAGAATATTTTTCAGTTTCAGATAGTCGAAATTCATACCTTAGGATGTACTTCCATTTCATAGTTTTCTTAGTATTTTAGAAATAAGAATCGATTTCAGTTATTTTTCCTCCTCTTTCCTTTATTAATAAATTTGCCATAAATTATTATTATTAGTTTCTAATGACCATTTCATTGGCCTCACTTAGTCTGGACAGACTCTTGTCAAACTTTTTGAGATCATTCAGCTTGAGGGCTAGATACTGTTTGTGCAAGCGCTGACGACAGAATTGATAGAATTCTATTTCCCGTGTAAAGTTCCGGCGAACCATATCGATTATTTCCTGCGAAATATGTGGCTTCATGGGATTGGTATTCTGGTGATCGTCGTGTAGACCCGCTGTGAAAAATGTTTCCCAATTAACTATGCTGTTTAGAGGCTCAAAACTCTGAGGAAAGAACCAGTTCAAAAATCAAGTGGAAGGTGTTCCTGGACAGTCCCCTGCAAGAGGGTATATTTGCCTATAATAAAGAACAAGATGCATAACACAAGAACCTACACTGGTAGGCAGATCTGTCTTCAAATAATATTGTACTCAGAAATGTCTTTCGGCGTTACGCATCTTGACCTTTGGTCTTTGGTAAATGCTTCCGTTTGAATTGCTAACCTTCATTTGATTTTCAAAATATTCCCTCTTCAGATCTTGTTCCACCGAAACTTACAGTAGTACATCTTGGAGGCATCCGCGAAATAGCGGGGTATGTAGGCCTCCAGAACAGCCAGGGTCTCATTCGTGTGCTCCCAAGTTCCCACCACAGCGTACTCTCGCTCCACATTCATTTTCGCCAATTGCAGGGGCAGACGAGCATTAAAGGGCCTACGGAACGGTTCGAAGGATGACAGAAATCGGGATAAAGCTACCTAACTCACGTGCACTTCATCTCATTGTGACCGCAGAAGAACAAGGTCTGTCGCCGATGGTCGCCCACACGTTCCAACAGGGAATTCTCAATGTAGGTGCAGACCTTCTCGCCACTTTCCACGCACTGATCGAACTCGGTGTTGACCCATTTGGGATTTGGCATTTCCCTGTTATTGCGCCTCCTTCCGGGCACAAACACCCACGGAGCTCGAATGTAGTAATACCAGCTAATGACCCTGTCCACTGGATCCCGAACCATGTTGACGTAAATGGGCCTAGGCTGCTCATGCTTGGTGAAGTTCAGGAAATTAACGTGACTGGCGAACACAGTACCATCTTCTAGGCCGGCAATATTATCGATCAAGTCGCTTTCCTCGGCGGGCTCTAGGAGGGCAAGTACACCTCCGTTCTGAGGATCCTTTTCCACATCATAATCATGGACTTTACCCAGCTGCCTCATCAGCTCAATCAGCTGCATGCTGCCGGTCTTTGGAACGCGATTGAAAAACAACACATCGATCTCTGCCTTGGGGGTATTGTTCAGTTTCGCAGCACTAAGTTGGAGGATCTGCAAAGGTTTCGTATACCCTTGAGTTGGTTTCTGGTATGGGTGGTGCGGCGCAGAGTGAATTCAAGCAAGCTACCCAATATAATTATTAGCGAAAGGAGGAGAAAGACTCGGTTTGAAATTTTGGTGTAAAAGTCAGTGGTTAAACTATTTTGGCTCAGTACAATATATTTTATTCTAAACTGTGGGAAATTCGTCTTTATGAGCAGCAATGTACTGCTTGTAGAGTCGCTGTTTAATGAACAAATACAGCTCAATCTCGAAGGAGAAAGCGGTCCGCAGATACTCCTGCACATCCTCATCCAGATGGGTGTCATGCGACACATTGTTTACGTTAAACCTTTCCGAGTCGCCTAGATAGGGGAGTTCAGAGATAAATCTGAGTGTGGTACGGATCACTTAAGCATATATGTTAAGACGTAAACATACTGTAGTAGACCTCCCTGGCATTGGCAAAGAATTTGGGTATGTAGGCCTCTAAAACGGCTAAGGTCACATTCGTATCCTCCCAACTGCCCACCACTGCGTATTCACGTTCCACGTTCATCTTGGTTATTTGCGTAGTGACTTCAGAGTTGAATTGTCTATGTAAGAGGATTCAAAGTAACATTTCAGTTACCCACTGAAGCTCAACGAAAGCGTTCATTCACAGCCAAGTAGTAAGGGGATAGGTATTTAAATTAATTTAAATTGAATCATTTTTGGTTGCAGTTGAACGCCCTGGCGTTAATTACTCAACAACAAGGCGTTAAGACATTCCTACTTTGCTCAGACAACTATCCCGTTCCTACTTGCTTTGCGGCTTTCTCATTTTAAGTGTACTTCGTCAAGACCTACGTGCAAATTTCCGAATTTCCGCAGAGGTGAAGCGAAAACCTCCGCCAGTCGCCGTTGAAGGGATTGTGGGAGTCGAATACGCAATAAGGGGCTATGCGCTGTCTGACGCACTCGTTGAAAGTGGTATCGAAATACTTCTTGTTCTGCATCTTTTTGTTGGGATTACGCATCAGACCCTGGGCAAAGATCATAGGGTGACGCTGGTAATAGTACGCACTGATCACCTTCTGGATGGGATCGCGCACCATGTTGATGTAGATGGGACGCGGAACGTCGTGCATGGTAAAGTTGACCCAGTTGGAGTGCTCAACGTAGACGCCGGGTGATGGGAGCTCGGACAGCTGTTCCACCAGATCCTGTTCATCCTCCTCAGAATGTAAAATCGGCTTCTGCGGTCTTATTATATTCCGATATGCCTCAAATCCGTTTCGGAGGCCTAGGCGATTTATAAGCCGCGTCATCGACTGACTCCCCGTTTTCTCCAGACGATTGTAGAAGATAAAGTCCCTCTCCGCTCTGGGGGTATTGTTCAGTTGGGCGGCATCCAAATTTTCAAGCTTAAAGTATTGAGATAGATGAGCGCCCTGCTTTACCCAAATATTGAATATAATCGACACCGATAACTAAGTACACGAAAAGCAGGGGTTCAGTTAGTGGAAAAGAAAGAAATACTTCCTTGGCTCCTTAGACATGCAAGTGTCTGTTTATTGCAAAGTACTGCCGATACAGGCGTTGTTTACAGAAGTGATAGAACTCGTATTCCTGAGTGAAATTGGCCCGCATTATTCGCTTGATGCGTTCGCTAATCTTGGGCTTCCAGTGGTTCGTGTTTTGCTTCTTGAAGGCCAGGCCTTTGATGGGTTCTATGGGGAGATGGAAGCTATATCTTCTTATCCCAAGTGGCTAAATTTTAATGGGGATTTACCGTAGTACACATCAGTGCTGCCCTTGAAGAAACGAGGTATATAGTGCTCGAGCACTGTCAAAGTCACATTCACATCCTCCCAGGAACCAATCACGGAGTAATCACGCTCGACATTCTGTTTTGCCCTGGCTATTGCTCCCGGCGTGTTAAATGGCCTGGGGGAAACCTAATAGTTAGGACAAGGAACTGTGGGAACATCGAACTATGGAACTACATACTCGCAAATGGGAGAGTGTCCGCAGAAGAACAAACTCTGACGCTTGTGATCGGCGGAATCTTCTTTGAACTTGAGCCCGAAGTCGTAGCGACACTCTGGATCGTGGGTGAGCACACAATCCTCAAAGTTTTTCACATAATGGGAACGATTGTGAAAGTGTCCAGTGAGCTCGAACATTTTCAATGAGTTCCAGGGCGTGCGCTTATAGTAGAACCAACTGATAACTCTTTCGACGGGGTCGCGTATCTGGTAAATTGACGGTTAAGTGGGGGGTCCTTGCAAGAGCAGATTAGTGTTCCTACCAAGTTAATGAAGATGGGCTGTGGGAAGTGGAGCGGCCTTAGGTTCATGTAGTTCATGTGCTCCACATACACGAATGCAGAGTCCTCCTGCAGATCAAAAATTCGCTGGGCCTCGGTTTTCTGGCGCTCCATGGACCAGTAAATTCCCACGGGCTTCGAGAACGGCGCCCGCTCATTTTGGTAGTCGTTTCTTTCGCCCAGGCGTATCATTAACTCGATCAGGGTCTCGCTTCCCGTCTTGGGCACTCGGTTGTAAAAGATTATATCGCGGGAGTGGAACTTGGTGTTGTTGAGGAACTTGGGGTTCAAGCGCCACAGCTGTAAAGGTCAGGGCACAGGTGTGAGAAGGAGATCGAGTCACAGACAGACGCACAGATATCGGTACAGATGCAGACACACACAGAAAGCTCTAGGCGAGGTACGGGGTAAACAGAAAGCAAACAAGTACTGGCTGTATCTGAGGGTATGGCAATCACTGACCTAGAATAGGTGTTTCTATCTACATTACGAGAATTCTTTCATTCAGAATCGGTCCTAGAGACTCGAAGGTATGAGCTTGAACATCATAAGGCTTTATGTAGTAAAATTAGGTTTATTTTATGTGGCGTCCTGAGTTGAGTTACATTTCACACTTTCTTAGCACTAAATGAGTTTGTTTATATGGAAATTAATCCCTGTTAATACTCTTCGTTGTAATCGTTATGCTGTTCTGGCACCAAAATATAGTCATCCTCCCCAAACTTCTTGCCGTGGCTCAAGGCGGCATATTGCAGATACAAACGCTGCTTGCAGAACTCGTAAAACTCGATCTCGTTGGTGAGATTTTTCCTCAGAATGAGGCGAGTTTCCTCGCTAACGATCCTAGTGACATTGTTGCGGTTCACTCTGGACAAACGATCCTTGCCCACTGAAAATATGACAGGGCTTGAGACACTCCTCAGCTTGGGTTCATAATGGGTTTCTTACGGTAGTAGGCAACCTTGGCGTTGCGGAAGAAGCGCGGTATGTAGGCCTCCAGGACGGCTAGCGTTATATTGGTATCCTCCCAGGTCCCCACTACAGCGTACTCCGACTCCACCGTCCGCTTGGCCTTCTGCATGGCAGCCTCCGAGTTAAAGGGCCTATCGAGGGGTGGGTGGCGGTGATGAGCTTGTTAAGGTCCTGTGGGCTTCCTACTTACATGCACAGCTTCTGATTCATGCCGCAGAAGAAGAGCGTCTGTCGGCGATGATCGCCCACTGGGTTCTTGACCTGCTCCTGGGTGAAGGTGCAGTGCGGATCGTGGTTCTTCACGCAGGTGTCCAGGTCGAGGTTAATGAACTCATCCGAGGGCATGGCCGGGGCTTTGTCCCCCAGCTTGGCTTGCATGTCGCGATAGTACCAGCGAGCCCGGATATAGTAGTGCCAGCTGATGATGCGGTCGATGGGATCGCGGACCAAGTTAATGTATATCGGCTTGGGCAGATGGAAGCGTGTGAAGTTAATGTAGGCTACGTGCTGGCTATAGATGTGCGGCTTTGGTCGGGTCAGGAGCTCGGCCACCAGTTCAGCCTGGCGATTCTTGTTCATGAGGACCATTTCGTGGGCACCACCCTTATTTCGAGCGTGGTTGAATCCATTGATTTTGCCCAGGCGGGCCATTAGCTCCATTAGGGACTGACTGCCCACCTTCGGGACTCTGTTGAAGAACACAAAGTCCGACTCGGCAAACTTGGTGTTGTTCAGGAGATCGGCTTCGAAATTAAAGCCAGCGTCCTCTTGGGTTACCACCCCATCGGCCGAGTCATCGTCGTCCTCCTCTTCATCGTCCTCGTCCTCGTCGTCGAAAAGAACTCTATCCGACTTGTGCTTATTTTCGGGAATAGCCAGCTGCTTGTCATGTGCTGCCTTGTGGTCAGGATCACCGATCTTTGCGTGGTGATGCACATGGTGGTGGTGCGAGTGGTGATCGTGATGATGCCCATGGCTGTCGGGATCCGCATTCCCCTCCTCGCTGCTCCGACGAGCGTGAACATTATATCCCATGCGCTGCATGGACGATAGGCGACATAAGACTAAATCTGTGCGTTATCTACCCAAGCTAGCAATAAAAAAATTCCACCACGCTGTAGTTAGGATTAAGCCGGAAAAGATCGAAGAAATTCGAAAGTTAGCATAGTTTATTTCTCTTCAACGAACCCCAACGACTACAGCCTCAGCTTGGGATTAGCCTCCAGTTGAAGCGCTATATACTGTTTGTATAACCGATGCCTGGTAAACTGATAGAACTCGATCTCCCGCGTGAGGTTTCGGCTCAGCAGGGCCCTCGCCTTGTCACTGAGAGTGGGCCTGAAGTTATTCCGGTTGACATCGCCCAACTTTCTCCTCAAAGTGTAATACTCCTCCTTGGCCCCGGCGAAGAAGCGTGGTATGTAGCCCTCTAGAACCGACAGGGTGGTATTCGTGTCCTCCCAGGTTCCAACCACTGCGTAGCGCTCCTCCACATTCTTCTTGGCCCGCTGCATGGCCTCGTGGGAATTAAATGGCCTGAGGAAAGGTGGGTTTCACATGCTTTTTTTCTTTAACTGCGGTGGGAAATTGGGCTAGGTGGAGTTGCTGTAAAGTCGATAAGGGATGCCTAGGTATACTAATCTCTATCGAGTTCTAAGTTGAGCAGGCTATGGATACTTTGATTTAATATTTTGAGTTGCTTACAAGTTTTGTAAGTCGAATATTGAAGAGAGTAGAAGAGAAAACAAGTTCTCTTAACAAGTTCAACAAGATCTTTTTATCCCTAACCGACATATCGAACAGCCCCGCCCATAGCTTCATTCCCAAAGCCCTCTGGCACAGCTACTCACATGCACACCTCCATGACCTGACCACAGAAGAACAGTGACTGTCGCCTGTGATCGCCCAGGTTGCCCATTTCCATTTGCTCATAGACGCACTCAGGATCCTGCTCCTCGATGCAGCGATTGAAGTCCTTCTTGAGCCACTCGATACTGGGCATTTTAACGGCGTCCCCGAAGGTCTCCCGCCTCTCGGCCAAGTACCAGGGAGCGCGGGCGTAGTAGAACCAGCTGACCAGCCGCTCGATGGGGTCGCGAACCAAATTCATGTATATGGGCCAGGGCTCGTCCAGCAGGGCGAAGTCTATGAAGGCCACGTGCTTGGTGTAGGTGTTGGACCTGGTGCTATTCAGGACGTCGGTGTGGATAAAGTTCTTGGCGTAGGCGTCGTGCATTATGACCACCTCGTACAGTCCCTCGAAATCACGTCGGGCCTCGAAATTATTGCGCACGGCCAGGATCTTGAGCAACTCCATCATCTTTTCGCTGCCGGTCTTGGTGACGCGGTTGAAGAACACCGTCTCCAGCTGAGCCCGCGGGGTGTTGTTCAGCTGAGCGGCGGTCAGGTGGGTTAGCTGCCGGATTGCAAAAGTTGGGAGTGCTAGTTGGAGTAGTTTTCAGCTTGCAGGTTTCTGCCATTGGTGGTGGTGGGCGCCCAGCACAGACACAGAGAGCACACGAACATAAACGAGTCAAACACAAGTAGGACAACAACATACAGTACAAAGTTTGCAAAGACGAGTAGACTTAAAGCGGTTGGCGATTTCATTTTTTGGAAGCAACAAACAAGGCACCTGGAGGCGTCCCATCTCTCAGGGAGTTTCGCAAAGAGGTGAGCGTAACTCTCGCAGCTGGAGTACGTGGGCATAAATATTAATCCCCCCATAACGGACACTTACCTTTGCTATTTAATCTTTATAAATCGATTTTCTATCGCGTCTATGTCGCAAGCTAACTAACGGACCGACAAAAATGCCGCCTCTTGAACTGAGCTATCAAAATTCCAAGACAGAGTCGAAGTGTCTTCGTAGTTTTCGTAGTGGGTTAGTGTTAGGAGGGATAGTGTAGGAGAGCTGGCTAGAGTCAGAGTCGGTATAGAATAGTGTACAGATATAGGAATAGCTAATAGACTACCAGAGAACTGCATATTTCTAGTGTGTGGGGGTGTTGTTTGTGTTGTATGTGTGTGAGGTCTCAGGAGGAGAATGCTACAGGTATTTATGAGAGTTCACGCTTGACACGATGACGGAGAGAGACAGAATGGGTGAGATTTTTAGGGCAGGCAATATGCTATATAAGCTACAGGCTGAATGCAGTATCAAACACCAAGGAGCTGAAGCTACCTTTCCACATGTCGGTCGCTTTTGATGGTTTCTTTTATGAGCCACCAGAAATGTATGCAACAATGTTTACGACGAGATGGCAAAATGCAAGATATATCGGGTATATGGAGATCTAGCTTACCTGGCCGGTACTCTTCAGATATTCGTAGGTGCCGTGCAGAGTGTTGATGTCGTCGTGCTCTGAAAGGATTAGCAAAGGTTTGTTAAGGGACATAAACGCCAATAAATTGTCAAGAAATTAAAATAGAAAGTAGAGCTTTTTGGAAATAAATCATTCCCATTCGACACCCCACGATTATCTCATCGTAATCTACTTCGATTACCAGTATCAGCTATCATCTCGACCCCAATTAGATTGAAATATTCGATGACCTTAAAAACTGACGCCAAAAAAGGAAGCAACCCGAACACTTTTACTTTTCACTTGAGCCCAAAAGTGTTTATGCAATATTCGAAAGACGAAGGCGAAGTTGGGGCCATTTACAGCTATGATAAATAAATAAAGACGAGTGCAATAAATATGCAAGCTCATGATGACTCCTTTCACTTTTCCGGCTCAGTTCGGATGCGATAGGGATCATCCCCGGTGGGTTTTGAAAGGTCTCCCCCCGAAAATTTCAAAGACAACGCATGCAAATGGACATTTCTGCGTGTCGTGCGGTCAATTAAAATCCTGATGCCAGTCATTTGTCCAGCCAGAGTTTAGTGCCAACTGGTAAATGACTGCAATTGATCAGTTCGGGACAGAGAGATGCGGAAAACACCTTGGTTTTCAAGTGTAGTGTGGGCCACATTTGTCTCGGGTTCGATTTTTATGGCCAAGTATTTCATAATTCGAAGCCAAACGGACAACAAGGAAGTCTGCACGTCGACGCATATCCAGTCCGATTGCCTTTAAACCAGATCCGTTGTATTTGGTCAATTGGGCAGTTCACTGGAAAATGTGAATGAAAGTGTTGCTCCAACTGGTTTTCGCCGAGTTTATGCTCAAAACCGCCGACACAAAGTCACTGAACCAAGAGTGAAATACATTTTGCGGTCGAAACCTTAAAATAGAAGCCTGCTCTCCAGCTCTTCTCTTTTATTTGTCACTTTTTCACTTGATTCTTGTATTTTTTGGGTTTGTGTTTTTGTGTGGTTTCGAAATTGGGTCACATCCCAGTTGCAGTGTGTTACTCTGATTGGGTTTTGGCTTTTGGTTTTCTCTGTGTTGTTCTATGGCGACCTTCAATATCGCCATAGCCTAGCTCCGGTTATTGGCCACTTGAACTGTCATCTGTGTTGAAGGTGAACGACATAACATATGTCGCAGTCTATAGAATATGAGCGAGTCATGAATACCTAGGTGTAATTATTCTGTGGTGGGGCTTGGCCAGTGTTTGTGGTTCGAAGTTGAAGAGGGAAAGGGGTGGCTCGGATCAAATACATTTTATTAAATATTAAAGGAGAAAAAGTTAGTGTTTTAAGGTAGTTTTTTATTACTGAAAACTAGGAATATTACTTGAAGGAATTTGAATTAAATTAAATTTAATTTAAGTTTAACTTTTCTGTGAGATTTGTGTATAGATCTGGCATAATTGACGAGGCTTGGTTTTTAGCACAAAATATATACCTACTATATATGCATTGATTTTTTCTAATTGTGATCCTAATAAATCATAATTATCAGCAGTTTATTTAACAATTAGTTAAACAGATTCTGTGATCTGTGAGTGGTTGAATGCAGTAATTTCTCTAGTTTAATCTATTTTTTAATGTCCCAATAAATGTACGAATAAATTAAGTCTTAAATTAATCCGTAAGTTTTCAGACCGATTTCTTCCTTATTCCGCATCAAACTATAACCTTCAATTGCTCCGATTTAAGCCGGAATTCTGAGACAAGCCCACCCAAAACCTCGTTCATTAGTTTAATGTTATGTTTCACTTCTCAATCTCACTATCCCGCCCTATCTCAAGATCTGACTCTAACATTATCCGAGCCCCTTGGTACCGCCTCTGCTAACACAAATTGCTTGCTTACTTGCATTTTCCAACCGAATTGGACCTCAACTCCGAAACACTTAGTTTTGCTAGCTAACGAACTTGGTGCACTGGGAAAAATGTATTCTTTTTATATGTTGAAACTTATGTTTATATGTACTTAATAGAGAATTTTAATTTTAATTTAATTTTTAATTTAATTTTAATCAAAATTCAATTCGGCTTGATATTTATATTGATATTAAGACTATTTATATTATGCCTTTTTTAATCAAGCAAATATTATTATAAGTAAGTGTAGGGTTAAGAAATTATGATTTTGTTCTGGGCATTTCTTAAACTTAAATAATTTCTTGACTGCAATTTCAAGACTATTATTTTCTGTGTTATTATAGGTACTTCCATTGCTGCTGGTGCTATTTTTATGGGTGTTTGGGTCCGTGGCTGTCTAATTGAAAATAAAGCTGCCCGGTTCGGTGGTGAGCGCGAGAAACTGGTTTGCTATGCATTTCAGCCAGGGGCAAAGTTGGCATTGCTACATTTTCTCAAAGATTTTGTTGTTTTTCCTCTTGGTGTTCCAGTTAAAGGTGCAGGCAATTGTTTGGCTTGTATTTTAACTTCAGAGACAATGACTTCTGACAGGGTGGAGTGCCCAAAGGTTCTTACGATGGTTGATCTATTAAGACAAGGGTAGGTGTTGACATGGGTGAGCCTCAAAAGATTTAACTAACGAAATAACTAATAGGGGTTACCTGGTATTGTTAATAAATCTTTACTTTGAAATTTGACAATTAGACACTTTTCTTTCTTTCTGCGATTTTCATCAATAGGACCTTATTATTGTAACTTTTCAAACTAAGGAAAACTCCAAATTGTTTTAAAAATATTATGTAGATTCAATTATTAATAGAGTTTGCTCAATAGGAAGCTTTATTATTTTAAATTTTTAAGCAAAGAAAAACTACAAATTGTTTTATAAATATTTATTTGTTGCAAATATGAATAGTATATGAGTAATGTGTTTCGGCATAATTTTCATACGTTTATTATAAATTGGAATTAATTTTACTATTTTAAACTACGAGTTTAGTTTTATTTTAGTTTATTTTTTCATTCAGTTTTTGACTTTCATGTTCAAGAAGTAAACTTTTTCATACAGGTTGTTGATATTCATTAAAGAGAACGTTATGTTAAATTGTTTCAGCTTAAATAGCTAATAAGGAATAAATTAAAAACAATAACTAAAATTGGTTATAAGTGAATTATTAAGAAATTTTACAAAACTTCGAGAGACAGCCAGAATAGGCCCCAAGTTAATATTAATTATTAGCAGCGCTTTTTCAAAGCATAATGTATCTTAAATCCATATTTCCATATCCATATCCTGGCTTAATATGCACTTTTTGGCCTAGTAAAAATCGTTTCAGAAACTAGGTTAAATTCGCTAATTAATTCTTTGGTTTCCCCTACTTGCTAAGTATTTCTGCATTCCAGAAATTAACATAAAAGATCTGAGGCCCCACGCCTTTCTCTGCAAATTTCCCCTTGCTCATTAGACCACGAAATCAACCAACCACCAGCCAAGTTGGCTTGCAGCGTTCAGCGCCGTTAATTAACTTAAGTCAAGTTCAATGTTGCCAGACAAATACATGAATGTGTATAAAAATAAATACAAAAAAAAGAGCAGCCAGACCAAAAAACCGACAACAGCCGACAACGGTGTCATCACCATCATGATGGCTTAAACGAGCATGTTGAGTACGTCGTCATATTCGTATCTTTATCTCGTACGCGACCCCGAGTCGTGTGAGTCAATTAAATGAAATATTTATGAATGGATGCATAAGCGAACGGCTTAAGGCGAACCTTTAGATGAATTTCACACTGTTTATTTCGTTTTGTCTTTGCTTTGAAAAAAAATGCATCCACTTCTCTTATATGTTTTTTCCCAAAATATTTTCTTTTTTTTATGTTTTTATGTAGCTACATATATATTTTTTGCCATTAGCTGGTTTCTTTGGAGTCGTGGAGAGGGGCTAACCGGGAACAATTTGTAACTGTCGGCAATTGACGCGTGCGCAGACGCAAATGCAAGAGCGGCAACAATGAAGATGCCACCAGCTGTGTGGCAGACACGGCGCACAAGTGCACTCTGGACTCTACGGTGCATCTGGCCCGACTTTATCCGCTTCCACACCGTCATTATCATTATCATTACTCACTGCACAGTGTAAAATCGACTTAGTCAAGGAGTTTTACCCTTCTTATACCCCTTTCGGAGTGGGATTTAATTTTTAGTGAAAATTATTTATATTGAAATATTCTTCAGCATTCGTTATACTTTTTAAATATAACAGAAGGTAATTTACTTAATATTTTACAACAGTAATTAAATTCCATTTTACAATTTAAAACTATCCAAATATACATACTACAAAGCACAAAACAAAAAGTAGGATATTGTTTGTAGATTGTAATGATTCTGATCAAGTTTCCGGTTTAAAAAATTAATTTTTTATTGTCCTAAAACACTAAAATATCTCTCAAATGTTGACCTAAATACAATTTACCACAATCTTAAGTTTTTTTTATGCAATTACAGCTATAACAAGTTTGAAATTTCAGACAATTTTCCTATTTCCTATTTTTATCCAAGTTATAGTTTAGAATTTCTTAAGTAATGGCATAGATCTAAAGTGCACCTGAAAGGATTCTACCAGTTGTAATGCACCGTTTTCCCTAGAGAAATCCGGAAATTATGTCAGAAAGGCAGTGTTTATATTATTTCCCATCAAAGCTTCCGTGATTCTTTATTAAATGTTTATAGAGGATAAAAGTTTAAACAACTTAAAGTGAATATATATATTAAAAAAAAAATATATATATTTAAAATTTAAATGACTGGAACATTAAAAGACTATTCAAGCTCATTTCATGATTCACTTATCCTCTAGGGTATTTTATTTTCGGGACCCAGAGAGAGGCTTTCTTTCTTTTACTATAACGACCAAACTGGCGTCAGCTGACTGCCGTTGTTGTTGTTTGGCAATCACCGCAGTAAGGCGTGAAGTCTTCTGTTTTTCCGCTCCTCGGCCCCCTTGGGCTCACATTTTTCCCTGGCGAAGAAAAGCAGCCAAGTGGAGATCACTTGGTGGCACAGCTGTGCTGCTGTTGGGGCAACTTTTGCCTAATTTGCAAGTGGAATGGCACGGCCCGGGCAAGCCGCAAAACTTCCGGCATGGAAATTAGGGTTTGCATTTCCAGAGAGTTTTGATTCGATTTCGGATTTTTCGCTGTTGCCTAATGACGACAGCGTTATTAGTTAGTAGTTGGCGGCGGCCTAATTTGGGCTTTCTTGCTGAAGGCTACTGAGGGGCAAAATCTCAAGTAACGCTCCAGAAAACGCTCGTTTTCGTTTCTAATATTTTCAGGGCATTTTTTATTATTGTTTGAGCACTCGACTGCGGTTTGGATTTTGGTTTGCTGTCCACTGGAATTTCGAGTGCGTTCGACAAACATTATTGTAGAGGAAAAGGTGTCAAGTGACGGCTTTTGCGGTTTCTGGTAATGTGATCTTAATGGGAGTATTTCAAACACTTTGAGAGAATTTCAAACAAAGAGGCTTTTTTCTAAATAAACAATAATGAGAATGTAGCTCTCCATGCAAGCTTGTTTTTCAAACATTTTATAGAGTTCTTTTTTATAGCGTTGACATGTGTATTTGTTTATTTTTTCTTAGCTGTAGCACTTTAAATAAAATGTAATCTTGAAAGTACAATTTAATGGTATTTTTTGATTTGAATGAAAATACCATACCCTGTTCTAACCCATTCCGGCTTGCACGCTCCAGTAAGTTAATTTTATATTCCACGCCAATTAATCCCTCGATCTCTTTTCGAGTTTTCATAATTTTTGCCATGTTTACTAATTAAATTAATAATATAATAATCAATACGCTGCATTATTAAGCGCAACCGCAAAAACAAAAGTGCGCGTAAAGCAATGTCGAACGCTTTAATTCCCAGTCACTCCGATAATGCCCTCTAACCTTTGTGCCCGCTGAACTGTCGCTCCTAAATAATTTATTAATGCACTAAAATATTGACAAAAAATGACTCTCTGTGTGCAGAGATATGCTTAATATGTAAACACATGCATATTGTAATTAAAAAGCCCGCCGCACCGACTATCTATGGATGCATCGACCATATATTAAGTTGATTTTAATTTGCCAGTTTATTAGTGTTATTTCAAAAGCGCACACAAATAGGGAAATAAATGTGCATACTGGTGTTTATATTTACTTCTAGGACCTTCCCCAGAATATGCCACAATTTATTCATGCTGAAAGCTATGTGCACTAATTTGGCTTAAAACGATCAGCTATTTTATGGCAAACGCCAACGGAAATTATTAACAAAGGCCTCAGGGAGGCAGTTCTCTTTTTATCAGTTTCTTCTTTTTTAGTGGCTGAGGTTCAGGTCAATGTGGTAATTAAAAATCAATTGGGCGTAGCCAACTTTCAAACGCGGTATCGCACCTATTGGGAAGGGTGGGTTAGACACATTTATCATTCGGTTAATTTTAGTTCCAGTTGCGGTTACGTTTTTCCATTAATTACAATATAAGAACTAGAATTTCTTTAGCTTCTTTAAAACGAACAAAAAGTGATTTTTTAGCTTAATAATATATAAACTACAATTTCTATAAGATAACTTCAAAAGAACAATGATTGTGTTATTGCAGATCCGGCTTAAAGAACTAACTATTTCTTCTTACGAAACTATCCTTTCCCCTTTAAATTTCTTCAAAATAGTAAAGACGATCTAACTTTCCTAGATAACCCCCCACCCAAATCTCTCCCCCACTTGGGGTTTTCAACTTCCCCCCCCAAAGTAATACCCCTTTTCCCAACCCACACAAAAAAAAATGAAACTATCCTTTCCCCTTTAAATTTCTTCAAAATAGTAAAGACGATCTAACTTTCCTAGATAACCCCCAGTCGAATCCTATCTACCACTTGGGCTTTGCTAAACTTCCTGTCCGAATGCGATGCCTTATTCCGGTACGCAACGCGAATGCAATCGAGCGCAAATTCTGGCCCACAATCTGGCCTTGGGTCCATTGTTGCGAGATGCAAATGAGGGGAGGCGAGGCACGAGATACTTCTGTGCGATGGCTGCTGAGATGGGAGTATCTGAGTATCTGGGGGATAAAGTGACTTACTGCCCGCATCGTGTCCGCTGATGTGATTGCCGGTCAGACCGAGGGCCGAAAACTCGGACGGCTGCAGCTTCACCTCCATTTCCTTGAGGCGGCTGTTCAGCTTGTTCGTGTGCATGAACAGGAAGAAGGTGCACGAAATAGCCAGCAGGGCTATCAGCTCCACCGAACTGCAAGAGAACAAGCAAATAAATCGTTAGTCAAAGGTTGCTCAATGAAAGCTGCCACGAGGCAGGCGCAGCGGCATCCCCGTTTACAAAGCCCATTAAGCTTTTATAATTTACGCCAAATTGGTTTTTAGCAGCTATTATTTCATTTACACTTCGAATTGCTGTCACAAACAGCCAACGCAGCCAATGGAGCGGACCGGTCCGCTCCTCTACCCCCAGGACACGGCGAAAAAGAGGGAGCATAGGGGCAAAGGTCCAGGCACTGGGACTACAAAGTGTGCGCTGTGACAACATTTAATTAAGTTCTGAAAACCTGGAACGGAATGAAACGAACAACAAAGCAAAAATCGCCGAAGAGACACCAGAAATGCACTGACTGAGAGGGGGTGGAGGGAGCGCAAAAAAAATTGCAAAAATTATAAAAGAAATTAACAAACAAAGGGGGATGAGTTGTGGGCAGTTGCTCCAAGGGTTACCTGTCAGGTGTGCGGTACGGTAAAGGGTGTAGGGCACATTAACGAACTTGTGGAGCTTGTTGAGATGCAATCTATAGGGATTTATTTTATCTTTATTATATTTAAAAATATTAAATTACTACTCAACAGATTTCGAATTTTAAAAATATGTAGATCTTCATATTGAAGTACTACTTAAAAATTACTTTGTATCGGTTCTAAATTATATAATAGAACATAAAAAAAATAATCCAAAATCCTACTCTATATTCCTGCATTGCAATTTAAATCCAATAAGGAGATTTCCCGCTTCAGGAAGTGACATGTACCAATCCCAGCCCTACTACGTATTCGGGTTTTACCTTATTTAAGCTCACAAACCAGCTTAAACTACTTTCGATTGTTCTCGTTTTGCATGCATTTATTTGTTATATATCAAATTGAATTCGCAGCATTCAGATTTGGCATTATTTCTGCTCGAGTCGGTAAGCCAGGGCGGACAACAATGACCCAGTTGAAAGTTGGATGCTGGATGCTGGCAGGGCTTAACCGAGTTGCAACAGACCGGACAACCTTTTGTGGGCCCTGGTCACTCCTAATGTACACACAAAAATATATATTACATACATATATATCTATTTCTATTTAGTTTTTTATTTTGTATTCTTTTGGCCAGCGTTGATGGCAAAAAGAAATATAACGAAAACAACAAACGAAAGAAGGAGAGCTGAAAAATAAAACCAAGGAAAAATTGCAATGCAAACTGTTTTCTTTGGCAACTTTTTAATGCAGCTGTCCGCCGCCCCAACTGGACAGCGCCAGAAAGAAACAAAATTAAAAGCAGAAGAAGAGTGTATATATTTTTTATTGTTGGCTTTTGTTGGCATAAATCTACCGGCAGATAGCAGGAAAACTGTGCAGACAACAACAGAAAATTTAAAAAAGGTATCAAAATAATAATGACAATAAATGCGGCCATAGAAGGGAATACAAATACAAGAAATAAACAAGGTACCGGGCGAGTTCAGCAGTTGAAAGTTTAAATACACTTTAGCAGGTGTTTATTGTGTTCGAAAACCTTGGAAATTTTGTTCAAAATTAAGAAAATATATTAAAAATCGAGTACAAATTATAGTATTGCAACATAATTAGCAACTAAATAGCTTTACATAAATCTGTCTCGTATGTGTCATTATTTATTAAAATATATAAACATTTTTGAATTCTTTTTTATTTTTGTTTTTAAGCATTTTCAAACTGTTAAAATACAACGATCTCCCCTCTCCTCGTTGGCCCAGAGTTTAGTTCGAGGGGCCTTGTTTAGTTTGTCATCAGGTGGACAGAGCAATTTATCTCAAACGACTGCACTGGAGTTTCTCCGCTGGACAGAATACGAAAGAGGGAAAACGGGGGACGGCCCCTTGGCCTCCCAGGTCTGACTTTAGTAAAATGTATCTGCCGGATAGACAGATGCAATTGATAGCTGAAACACTGACCAGGGGCTAACCAGAAAAAGAACCAACAAAACTGAGGCGGTCACCTGCTGTGCGGAATCAGCTCAAGTTCTTAAGTATATATACAGATATATATTTTTTTTGGGGGAGGCTTCATTTCATTAGCCCACAGTGGCCGCCAAAAGTTTGCGGCTTATGTGCAGGCCAATGTTTCTGCTCGGCATTTATGCGCCACGTTCTTTTTTGCCCAACTTATTGTTAAAGTTGACACTAAAGTGCCCCGCAAATCCCACTTAAGCGCTCTGCCGCTGAAACTTCCACTTTTTCTTCTGCATATCCCAACTTTGTTACTGAAATACAAATGTGGTCGAAACAACAGTCGATTGAGTCTTGAATTGGACTTGACACAATTTTAGCAACAGCTGTTTGTTAATAAATATTTATCTTATAAATAAATTATAATTATAAATTATAATTATACCTAAATAAAATAAAAAATCATATCAATATTTATACCTGACACAAGAAATAGTACGGAGACTTACGGCTGTTTTGAGTAGTTGCGATAACCGAAGAAACAAAGTGGTTGCGCCTTACAGAACAATTATTTGCCTTACAGATATATTCTATCATTAACAGCACATTTAGCAGCACTTCCATGTTCAGATAAATTACATAGAAAATTGATTAGCTTTTCTAGCCTTAGTCAGTAATTAAGTCTCATGCAATTAATAAAATATTTGTTCACGTTCTCTGCCTTATTGTAACAACATTCTAAAACTAGAAGTGGTGAATGTGTTGTTCCCATTTTTTCGACCCCTGCTGTATTCGTATTTATTCTTTTTAGCTCAAACAAAAAGTCCGAAATTTATTGACATTTTGTTTGCTACTCCCATTGGATCGCCTGGCGTGTAAATGCCGAAAGTTATGTGATTATTAAAATAATTTTACGTGACTGCGTCGATTTCTTTTGGACATTTCTAGTTGGTCTCCAGGACGGCGACTTGTAGGGTTAAGGGGGAGTACTTCGCCTGGGTCCGACTGCAGTTCGTTTGCTGCCACGTAGCACATGTGCAGGCCATTAGGGACCAAGAGCCAGGGACCTCGGCCACACTTGGTTCGTTAGCGATTTTTTTCGGCAGTCTCAACACACTACCATATATACTATATACTATATGCGATACGGGCTCTATTTCCCTGGCTCTGGGGGGGCGTTTGGGCGTGGCGAGTGGGAAGTGATGAGGTTCCAAGAGTAATGGCTTGGAGCTCGATTTCCACAATGGCACAGTTGGCTGCAACTTCATCAAGATGATTGAAATATGTGCGTGCATGCTGGTAATGAGTGAAATGGAACGGAGAGTTATACGAATTTATAAGATAAACTGGCTTTTTGTAGCAAGTATTTCGGTTTAGATTGGTAGAGAGAGAGAGAGGGTATTCTGGCGAAACTTTATTTTTTGAGATGTGTTTTTATTTTAAGCACAATTTTCAAGTCTTTCATGCTTAACGTTTAATATTTTCTGTGGAAAGAAGAGTTGCTAGTTTGCATTTCTCTAAATGATAAATGTTTAAGATGATATTTTATTTCTCCTTTAAATCACAATATTAATTATACAGGCTTTGTAATTACAACCAAATCACTCTAATTAACTCGAGATCATTGCGCTTAAAATAGTAAATGCTTAACATTCTCTACCTAACTGTATCTTTTTAGCGGCTAAAGCTATTGGCCATGACTATAGTTACAGTGTGGTTGTTTAGTTGATTTCTACGGTTCATGCATTTCCAGCAATTTTTTTTTTCTTTTTTAGCAAATTCAATTTCCATCTCGGAGCGGAGAAATTACAGAATCGCCGAGAAGTTGCCTTAGAACGGAGGGTTCAATGGCCAAGATGCTTTCAGCGCTAGGTTGGCCAGCGGACCGCACCTTTCACTTCAGCGGCAGCGGCAGGGAGGGATATGGAAATGGAATAAGTCAGCTGCCGTTGCATGCAAATTACCCGCCATTTCCGCTCATTGTCATTCGACTGCCCATACACGTAAGCGCAGGCACCAACTCCCGACTACCGACTGCAGACATAATTTAATTAAACGATGGCAAATTTTCCAGCTAATCAAACTGTAAAGCGGCGAGCGACCAACTAAATTGCAGCCAGTTTCCAAGGCATTAGAAATGAAAATTGCTAAATGCGCGACACACAGCAAAAAAAAAGTTTACCTATAAAAAGGACTCATTCTTCAAATATAACATAATTTAATTTAATTTAATTTTGTTGATTTTATTATAGTTTTAAAATGGAATTATTTAATCAAGAATAAATGAATTAACTTAATTTTTCAATATAATTTCACTTTTTCATTTAACTTTTCAATTACAACCATTTTAAAAAAATGTAAAAATATTCACGATACAAATCATTTGACTTAAAATTCTTTGAGTCCCCAAGCGTTGTGTGGCACACTCTCGTTGGCTGGAATTATGGAATTCGCACTGCAAACAAGCACTCGAAATATGCTCGGTGATATACAATGAAGCAACCTCAACTCCAGTCGCAGATCCCGCCAAGAGCTCCATCTTGGTTGACTTGCAGAGCAGGCGCAACAAATTGTTCGAGACATGAAGATTTCTTTCGCAATGGGCCCCGATTTCCGTGGGGGAGCCGCGTTAAAGATGAAAAATCCGAATAGCGGCTGGAAGCCGCCGCACACTCCGATCAATACACGCATTAGGCAAGTTTTCGAAAGGTGTTTGAACCCAGTTATGCCCCCGGGGCATCGGTATTAGTGATAGAAGTGGCCAAGCGAGTTGGTAAGAACGCGAGAGCAGGAGGAATTATGAAATCATGGGATCGGAGACCGGGCTAGAAATTCTGGCCCTGACTTTGACGAAATATTCTGCGGCCAGCATTAGCATTTCGGAGGAAGTGCCTGGCACCATGACATAACCCAACTGCTCGCCGGCAGATCTTTTTATAACTAGTTTGGCCCCGGGTCACACAATGATTTGGCTGATTTAATATGCAAAGAAATTGATTTTTTTTTCTCGAAACTTATTTTTAATTTTATTTTTGCCGTAGCAAAAGTTCAACAAACTTTCAGCCACCACTTTTTTGGGAACCTTTCGCCTGACTTTTGGCTCGCATTCGCAATCCATGAGCACTTCATTAGGCAATTTTCGTGGGTCCGGCTCAAACCGCCATTAAAATTGTCAACTAAGGTCAGTTAATGAGGCCTTCCGAGTTGGTTGTGTAAGCCCGTAGGAAAAGTGTGTGAGAAGCGCATAGAGAGGTGCAATGAGGTCAGCTGGGTCAGGGTTCGAGTTTTTAAGAGACGCGTTCCGTTAGGGACGAACCCGAAAATAAAGAGTGAGCCCGTTTGAGGTCATAGGAAAGTCATTTTGAGATAATTTCTTGGGATTTTATCTGCTAAAGATGTTGCCAAGACAAAGAGATGCACAGGGTCGGATTTTTTTTAGTGTTTTTTTTAAATTAATTGGGACTCTGAGTCTTGAGTTCAGAAGTCGATGATTTAAAGCAGAGATGAATGTGTTTTTTCTGAGAAGTTGTTTTGCTAAGAACACAGAATAAAGGTTAAGAAATGTAGGATAGTCATTTGCTAGTTACCTGCAATTTGTATAAATCCCTACACCATTTATGCATACAAAAATGTCTTGCGAAGTGCTTAACAAAATTCCAAAACAAAATTGCAATGTTTGTTCCCCACCGAAATATTTTTAAGTGTCAATCCAAAAGTCCAGTACTTCCCAAAAATATAGACGTATTAACAAATAAATAATTAAACTTGTATTACTTATAATCCTTCAGTCTTCGAGCCATATACGAAGACCTATCTTGGCACATTTCATCACATTTCCCCAGGGCTTGGCCTCAGGAAACGTTCCCTGCGGCCCACTCCCAATTAAACTATTAACTCTGATCTGATAGCAGGCTCCATGACAGGGGCAGGCATATATACTTATCTCCAGATAGCCATCAGGTACGGCCACAACTCAGACTGCTCCTAAATCTGGGCTCGGAGCGAAACTAGGCCAATTGTAATTAAAGCGTTCTACGTGCCTCTGTCGATGATTTTTGGTTTTACTTTGGCAGCGGATGACCCACATTTACGAGTATTTTAGGAGTATTTTGAGGAGCAGTCTTGGACGAAAAGTGCGTGGCGGAAGCTGTGTTTCGAAAATGTAACCGAGGAAAATCGAAACGTACTTTTTAGTTGCGGCTGATTGAGTCAATTGAGCAATTGAATTTAGTGACGGCACGGAAAGTGAAGTAAGGCAATGTTCGAAAATAACGAAAAATGCGCCACGAGTAATAATAATAAAATAATATTTTGATTAGAAAGTTGTATAATCTGAAAAGAGACGAGCGCGAGCGATTCGAGTCATGTGAATTTTTTATGCAATTGTTTTTCTTTTCAGTTTTCAGTTTTTTTTCGGTTTTCAGTTTTCGGTTTTGTTTTTGCACGTCTCCCGGTCCCACTGGGGGGCGGTTGATATTGTATTGTATAAGTAGCTATAGCCATGGATATAGCAACAGTTTTCAGCAGCACGAAAAGCCAGCAAAGCTTGGCATATGATTTAATTGAAGCCACAAAACAAAAGTAGCAACAACCATCCACAGATTGGAATTGTGTTTATTTTAATTTCACAAATGTTATGCCACTTTTGAACTACATTTTACCATTATTCTCTTTATTTTTTCTGCATTCGCCGCTGCCCTTTTATTTCGTTATTTTTTTTGTGGTTTGTTTACTCTAATAACAAGACTCTGTCAGCATTTAAAAACTCATCAAAAACAGTTTTTCTCGTTTTTCATTGCGTTTTATGTGGCAAAGTAATTGTGATAAATTTTAAGTAAACAAGCGAACGGAACCAAAAAAAAAAGTTGGGTCAACAAAATTGCTTTTAGACCATGTTTAAGCAGGGTTTGAGGGGTCGGCCAAATTTGCCTGGACCCTAATGGAATTTCGGTAGTGGCTTTCACCATTAAGAGTTTCGTTCTAGGCAAGATTTAATGCATTAAATTTCATTATATTCTTATCAGATTTGAAGCCTTTATTAAGTGTTTGATTTACATATTCATGTCTATTTATAAGTGCCATGTCTATATACCAAATTTGTGTTCAATGTCTGTGGAAAAGTGCCATAAAGTAGTAGTTAAAGTAAGGCAAATTAGCAATTCTAAGATGTTCTCCCACTTGTAAATTTTAAGCATTTTTACCTCTTTTCCATGCCAGACCGCCATTAGCTTCGCAATTTAATGAGTGCAGCCTCAAAATCCACATACAATTAAGCCAAAAGCGACGACTTGCCCGAAATTATTGTAATCTTCTTCGGCACGCTCAAGTGTAATATAATACAACAAAATAAAAGTTAATGACTTTGCCAGCCGAAGCGTTGAACAGCCGCAAAATAATAATCAAAACACCACGATTGCTCGAGATGCTGGCGGAGAAAAGGAAAATATTTTCGAAGGCATTTCGCGCCTGTATCGAATATCGTAAATCGCATATCGTGTGTTATAAAGTGGCGCTTAACACGCACTTGAAAATTGAGTTGAATGCGCGGTATTGGGTTGTACTCTTCCCCCGATTTTCTATCATTCTCCATTTCTCTGTTCCTATTTATATCCTCTTTCTCTTCCATGATTCACCTCCATCCATCAGCTTGTTGCAAATAATTCACGTTCCAAATAGAACGTGATCCCATAAAAGAGAGCGGAGTTAAAAATGAAACAAGGAAAATGAAAAAAAGAAAAAACTAAATCCCAACCGGACACAACATTCTGCGCTGCGAAAAGGTCTTCTTTTCGATCAAATGGCTAACTGCGGTTACAGTGTAAAAGACGTAAAAAAGTGAAAAATCCAACTCAACTTTCAATTGCAAATTGTGCGGCGTTTTCAAGAAACGTGCAACTGCAACGCTCCGCTGCAAATCTTCAAGCCTGCCACTCCCCCCGCCCAAACGACAAATTGTTTTCGCCTCATCCGATACAAGCGCAGATACGGATAGATAGGTACAGTCAAACGTCCCTTAAGTCAACCAGCAGCAATGGCACAGAAGAGAGTAACTCTCACTAAACCCTAAAATATTTAAGGGGGTAGAATAATTCACAATAAATTATATATATTTTTAGAAACCTCATGAAGATGAAGGGTTAGTTAATCAATTGGTAAGGCTGATAGACTTTAGTGTCCTTTTTTGGGCCCCTTAAGTTATCTTTCTCTGTGCTGACACACGCACAGTATACTCCTAATGAAAACAACCCTACATTGTTAAATTGGGTCTTAATTTTTTAAGTTAAAAAGTCATAGGTATTTTTATTCAATATTAAGAAAATTATATATTTTCTAATTTGACAATGTTGTCAAGGGAAAATCAACCCAACAAATATTTTCTAAATTAGATTCGAATAACAAAATTGCATTAAATATCAGTCTTATTTTTATATGTACATTTTACTGTACCCAAATAGATAGATAGATAGATAGATGGAGATATCTGTGCAAATCGAGCAGCGGCTAAAAGTCAGAGTCACAGTCATGGTCGTTGAATAAAAGTGTCAATCAGGCCAACAACATCTTCATTATCGCCTTCATCATTATTAGTGGCAAGACAATTTGCCTTTTTGTTTTCAAATTTTGCTTTGGCCAAGACAAAAAACGTGAGCGCGAAATATTGAATGGAAAGTAACTCAAAAAAGTGACAGCTGTCTGAAGATATGCTGTAGTAATATTTACTCAATGTTTTATTGAATAGTTTTCGCATTCTGGAATTTACAATGAGGGTCCTTTGTTGAAAATATGTTTACTCGTGTTGCATAAAAAATTCATTTAAAGTCAAAGCTTAACGTTTAATTAAGATAAATAAGATACAACTGTAATTATTTTGTAATTTAATAATATAATATATAGACTTTATAAATAATATGCTTTTTCAAGTTGGTATTTAGTTAAATTTATATAAATCTCTAGTTCCCATCTGTTTTTCTTTATTTACCATTTCAAAACCGCTTACCTCTCTATATAAACCATCCAATTAAAATGCCAACTCACTTCGCAGAGCAAGTTCCACTCTGCTTTTTGTGCTCCCATTTAAATTCCCTTTTCCTGGGCCATGTGCATGTCAAATGCAAAGTGAACGAGTGAGCTGAAGCTTCATTTGGCTCAGATTAACGCGACTTGTAATTAAGTTGTAAAACCTACGTGCGGGCTTTTCAAGTATCTGGCCCCCACATATAAAAGTCCTAAGTACACATCGTGGATGTGGGCTGAACGGGGAGTCGAAAACTTGTGGCAAAAATGTAACTCGAAATTCGTTACGCGTTGCCCTTACTTTTTCTCTAACGCACTAGAAAAAAGTCGGGATAAGAGTTAATGGGTTGATTGAGTGTTTTAAGAAATATTTAAGGTTTGGCATATATTTTACAAGGTTTCATGTTATGTTTGGAATCTTGCGTAGCATAGCTCTTTTTTTAGAGATCTTGAGAGCCTTTAATGAAGATTTTGAGAAATATTTATCTTCATCTAAAATATATCCTCTGGGCTGACATAGGAGTGTACATTTTTCTTGTGTTCATTTCCGCGTTTAACTCTCATTCCCTTCACTATTTTTTCCAGGCATTCAGGCAAACAGGTAGAAGGTGTTGCCGCTCAGGCAAGCTGTAAGTGCTGAGCGAGAGATGTTGACGGCGTCCATTAACACACTCCAATTGTCATTTGTTTTGCAGCCGGGCTAGAATTTGTCCACGGAGAGAGGCGATGCGATGTGTGTTGACAATTAACGAATTTCATATCATGGCCATAAATCAGCCCGAGTCGCTGGAGTGTAGAATAGCCCTCGGCAAGGAGGATAGCGGTGTTGTGTGTGAGCCAAATTGCCTTTGTGGGTCAAATTGTAAACAATTAACTGTTATGGCAACGGATTTCGCCGCGAAGGTTTATTTTTAATGCGATAATGGAGCAATGAGAGCGGCGAATTTTTGAGGCGGTTAAGCTTGGAGAGTCATCTTAATGATAATGAAAATAATTTGTCATTTAAGTCTAGGTTTTATAATGGATTAATGCTTTTCAATGTCATTTGGAAATAATATCTATGAGGCATATACATATGTATATAGCTTATGTTGCATATAGCTTAATATTGCATGTAGAAAAACTAATTGTAATTGTAAATGTAAAAATAACTATTTAACTTAGAACAGGTCAAGATTTACATATGCCGACTAGCAAATCAGCGCTTTGGGCACCACTGCCAGGGGCAGAGGAAAAGCCCTGTGAAGCCTCTCTCTGGTTTTCCTCTCTTGCCATCACTTATTTAACTTGCAGCAAATGTTAATAACATTTTGTTTCAACAACACTAGCAACAGCAACAATCATGGCCGCAACAACAAAAGCAACAAACAAAATTTACGCACTCGAGAACAGAAGCGAACAACGCGACTCGGTATTTGCTGCTGTTGTCGCCATCGTTGTCGTTTCCTTTAACGAGCTCATCCTTGTTGCAACCGGCGCACGTGACGCCCACACAGCCACGCCCCCTTCCCGGAGAGACAGCCAGAATCGAGGCTCGAAAGGCTGGTCCTTGGGAGTCGGCATCTCTTTCGTCGCCCTCGCCTTCATCTTCGTGGGTGCTTACTTTTACTACTTGACGCTGTCATTTGCGGCATTGCAATTAATTTTTGCCTGCTCTCCGGGTACGTGAGTGCGTGTGTGAGAGGGGATGGGAAAGGGGGAGTGGCAGGGGTTACACGGAGAAAAAAAAAACTTACAGAATTATGGAAAAAGCCCCGTATAGTTTAAGTTCCTAAAAGGTGGCTATCTATAATGACTATAATTGTATAATATTTAGGTTTAAGTAATTCATTTAAAAAGTTGACTCTAGATAATAATATAACTTTTTTTTTCAAGACTATAATGTTAATGTTATGAATTTTGCGGTATATTGTAGTTTATTTCATTATTGTTATTTTGTATTATTAATTTTTGCGATCTTGTCGGATATTGTAGATGTTTGTATTACTAGCTTTAGCATTTAAATTATATACTTAAACTTTGCTTACCCTGCAAATGACAATATTAAAACAACGAATTTAAAATCGAATTAATTTTTGATTTGATATGATGATTTGATATTATCACAATTAAAATTATTTGCTATAAGGTGTCAAGAAATTCTCAAGTTTGGATTCTAAAAATCTTTTTTGATACTAAAATGAGGAGTACGTTCATACCCATCGATGAGATCGGGAGTTAGAAATATGAATAAACCTTACTAAAATAATCTGTGTTTGATCTTGATCAAGTCTCGAATTATTCACAAAAATCGTAATGCTGTTAAAAAATTAGTTGCATAATTGATACACAGTAAATACATCATTTATACAAAATATGTGGAATCCCATTTAATTTAGATGTTTCTAAAAATATCTATTTTTCACAAACTAGTTTAGAAAATAAAGCTAATTTTTTCTCAGTGCAAGAAATACGAATGTGTGGGAGGTTTCGGGGCCAAATAACTTGGCACACTAATTTCTAATCTCTGGCGGCAACAACAACCGACTAGGAGGGGGTGTTGTGGAAGGGTGGCATTCCATGGCGCCTTCCTCGTTGTCAAACGCTTCTCATTTAACGCCTGCATGGTCCCCAAAGTGCAAGAGGGGTGGGGAAAATATTGTGTCTTGCGTCGGAAATTCGAGCTAGCTTTTGCTAGCTGCCATGGCCATGATAAGCATTTGCATTGATGTCATTATTTTACCTGAATGGAAGGCTCTGCTTCTGAGAAAATTGATATGGACAAAAAGAGATTAAACTTTAAAGGCAATTTTCCATAGAGTTGGTAAATGGTATTATGCTAAGAGGAAAATGATGGCATTAGGGTTACTAGCTTAATTAATTTAGAGATAACTATATATAAGTAGTTGCTATTCTCAGAGAATCTCAGCCCTCAGTTTTACTATATACTTATCAAACTCTGTTAACATTTTCTTTTGTGATTGCATTGACCTAAGAAAGGAATCCCTTCTCTACCGCAGCTGCCCAATGCACATTGGCCACATTCGACAATTGGCGTTAACCGAAACCCTCCTGGGGGTCTGTGGAGGGTGGCATTAAGTATTTAGTATTTGTATCACTCCTCGACTTTCACATGGCGAACCCGATCCTATTTTCTGCTTATTTGTGATGTAAAAAGAGCGGCCCGCCTGACAGAAACTTGCCATTCAAATTGGTGTCAACCAGTCATCTGGACGCCAAAGAAAGTGGCGCCAACGAGCAGGCAAAAGATGCACTGGGAAAAATGAGTAGCAGTTATATAAAATTTTAGGCCTAGTTTCTACCAAGAAAATATTAAACAAGAGAAATCTAAAAAATATGATATGTAAGAAAAGTTTTTTATAACTTTAAGAAAACAATAAATATAATAAAAAACTCCAGCGATATTAAAAGCGTCGTTATTATGATAAAAATAATATAATTATGTAATATATCCCTATAAAAAATAATACCGTGGAGAACTTTCTTCGCTGTGTGGCTGCCGTTTTCTGTGTTTTTTTCGTCAGAGATCACGGAGTCTCGGTCCGAATCCAAGTCGCAGTCCCACTCGCAGGCGAGGCCAAAAGTGGGTCGCCATCGTCGTCTCGGCAACTCGTTTAACTGGCGGCCGAAGGAAAAGCTCGCTCGCACATAAAAATCTCGAAGAGAAGGAATAAAAAGGCAGAAAAAGAAAAAAAATGGAAATGCATCCTGGGGGACATCTTTGACTAAACGAGACTAAGCTGCATTAAAATTAAATTTTATTTTCCAATTTTATTTGCAGTTTTATTTGTCTCCCAGCAGCTGCCCGCGCTCCTTGTTTTCAAAAAGAGGAAGCGAGTGTGGAAATTAATTAAGCAATTCAATTTCCCTTGCAGGTATTTGTCTGGCGTATGTTTGCCATGGCATTTATGTTAATTGAAACGAAGGCGGCGGGGATTAGAGAAAGGATGTCGGCTATATCTAACGGCACAGTTATCTGGCCAGGAAAGCCAAGAAATTGTGCTCTTAGGAAGTTTATCTTAAGTGTTCTAATCAACCGAACGGGAATTGCAATTAAACACTTGGGGTATTTATTTATTGATTCGATGGAAAGATGTGGATGTTTGATCTATGAGATAAATAAGTTCTGAATAAAGTATGTGTTTCTCTAAATGAATTGGTTCGTTAAAGTCACTATTTAGTGCGTATACCTTTATATTACTTTAAGCCAAACCAGATACTCTGATATATTTTCTTAGTTGCTGAAATTAGTATTGGAAAGATAAGAAATTAAATTTATTTTATAACCTTATTCCTTTTATTTTTAAAAATAGATCACTGTAAAATATACACTTTTCGCCCTACATTGCGTAGTATTTTGCCTTAGTCATGTTCAAAATTCGGTTTCGAAAGTAAATCCCTCTAAAAATTAATTTTAGCTACTTGTGGCCTGACTAATTAAAAAGATATATGAACAACGTCCGGGAGGGATTACGTTCAAGCTCTGCCATTATCTAAGGCATCCAAATGCAGCCGGACTGGGCAAACGAAAGAGGTAAGTTAAGCTCAGCTCACCTGGCATCATTGCCTTTTGTTTGGTGAAAGGCAGGTGAGTGCCTGCTGCACCTGCCGCCCGTCGAAGGCTCCGCCTAATATCCAAACATTTGTTCAAGACTCTAAGACAGTTGCCGCGGAAAGTACACGCACAGCTTGCGACCCCATCAAAATATCTTTCCCGTCATTCTTCAACCGAATCCGGATCGAATACCCATCATCCGTATGCCCCCGGGGCACGGAGCGTTTTTTGGGCGAAAAGGCGCCCTCCCTGCCTGCCCTTCAGGTGGCAACAAAACGAAATGATAGCAAGATTTATGTTTTACGAACATGATGTTCGGTACATGTCCGATAAGCGATCCGAAACGAAGGCATCATTAAAATCAGTTTTGATTCGCCAGCCCACCTCCTCCTTTCACCGGGTTCCGAGTAACAGCTGCTCCACGAGGGGGAGAAATTGGATTACAACTCTTATTGGGGGTGTTCAGTGGCAAGTTACAACATCCGACATTCATTAGGGATCAATTTAACTTTCCTTTACAGGGCAATTCCAATTCGTTAACTCTTTCTGGGGCCGGCAATTTGAAGCAATCAAATCTGGGCTTTAATAGTCCATGAACTCTTATTAAATTATGGCAATGATGTTTAAAATTCAGTTGTATATCGGGAGTGCTGCAGAAGTCAGTAGCGTTTATAATCGTGCAATATGGTATTCAAAGTATTAATATTGAAACATTTCTTAACGTTTTAAAAACGTTACCCTTACATTAAATGTATCCTAAAAAGCCTTAAATTAAGATAAGGCAACTATAAATATGGAAATAAAACCCAACAGTAGTTTGAATTTTCAGCAAAACTCCAACTCCTGATGAATAATCAGTGATGACTGTTAATGGATAATTTTGATTTAGAATAAATTAAAATACGAGTATAAAAAAGTAAAATTCAAATATAAAATGCTATATAAAATCAATGTACATCAAACCCAAAATGGAACCATAAGCTCCTAAGCTGTCATCTTCAAATTCACTTATCTCCCCACCTATTTCAGAATTGCTCAAGCCCAAACTTTTATAGTATAGTATTTATGGGCTTTAATAACTCTAATCTTTCGTCCCAATTGCCATTTAAATCTGGAATGACCACTTCGAGAAAATGCAGTCAAGATTTCTAGTTTTTCTCCACATACTCGTCATGCCCAGGCCAATCCCCCTGGCAATTAAAAGACCGCAGAGAGCGCAATTATAAAAATATTTAATTATGGTAAGTCTCGGGATCTTCCTTGAGCCGTGGACCGATTTTCCGTATGTGGTTTGGCCTAAAAGCCAGCGAGAGGCACATGACTTGGCCGGGCCGGGTGGCTTCGTGTGGTCATTACGTCATGATGCAGCTTTTGGAGTGGCACAGCCAAAAGGCAGGAGACATGGGGCGGCAGCGATACGGGGAAGCGGAAAACGGGGAAAAACCTGCAAGTCGGGGCAGACAAAAACCGCATATTTGTCGTGAGCATTTTGTTACAATTTCAATTTTGGCCTGGTCCATTGTTGGGGGTCGGTTTCTGGGCTCCACTCTTGATATGCTCACAGAATCTTGTAGTTTTATTTTATTTTTTCGCCTATTCGTTTAGGCGTCGCCTTCGCCTTTTTGTGTCTACTGCCACTGCTCGGCTTTTGCTTGCATTTGAAAGTGCATTTGTTTCGGTCTTGGCCAATATTTGCCAACTATCAAACTGGTTTATTGCGGTTTCTCACTAGTTTTCTTAAGCGTTGATGAAATGGCCTTTTCTAGTCAGCAGCCAGCAGCCGCCAGCTCGACTTCTCAAGTGCAAGGGAGTGGGAATGGAAATGGGTAAGTTTTACATTTGCAGTTGAAGTTTTTTTAGAGTCGGTAGAGATTTGAAATATATATATCTTTAAGGTACTTTTATATCTTATTACGAGTCTTAATGAAATTACTAACCATTACAAAAGGAAATCCATAAAAGAATTACTATAGTTGTTGTATAATCCTCGTGTAATTAGTCAAACAATGTGGCTTTCCAAAAGATATTTAAAATAATTAGTAAAGCTCCTCGAACTAATTCCCTGAACATTTTGAGTACTAAGGAAGTGTTAATTACTTTCCATTAAACAATATTTTTTTTTTCAATAGCTACTAAGAGGTTTATATGCATGTTAATTTATTCCTAAAATTTAAATTCCCAAAAATGAGTGTGTAACTATGGCACCTCGATTCCCAAAGCTAATACCTTATAAAAGAAATGTTTATATTTCCAATTATCGCATTACAAATTCTTCGATTCACTGCCAGAAAAGTGAAAATAGCCACAAATACTCCACATACTCTCCACTAATTGCAGTTCAATGCTTTCACTTGATGATGAAACATACAACAAATGCTTAATAGCGCCCACCCACCTGGGAATCCAACTCTTTGGATCCCAGACATGTCCCGCCGTTAAATATTCTGCTCGCCTAAGTAGCTGGCGCCCATAAATCTCCGGCAGTTTGCTGGCTGTTAAAAAAAGTGATTTACATACCGGAGGAAGCCCCGACTTTGGATCTGAAGCTGAGCGCTAACTCACTTTCGCTGTGCGAGAGCGAAGAGGCAGGGAAGAAATTAAATTGAAATTTGCCTCGTCTGCATTTAGCAAACATAAAAACAGCAACAAAACAAAACTGAAAAATGTTTGCAAATAAGTAAACACAATGTTTACTTTTTTCACTTTTTCTGTTTCTTATTTATAGCATTTTGCATGCATATTTGATCAAAAACAATAAAATTGGAGCCAAAGTACGAGGAACATGGCTGACAAAATCTTGCTCTTTTGGGAAAAATGAAAATTGAAAGGAGATTTTTTTTTAAATTTGTTTGTGTTTTTGCAACGTTTTTATGCGTTGCATAAAGATCATTATCATCATTTGAAAGTCGGGGAAGTGCTGAAAACAAATCTGGGGAACCGTGTTGTTGAAGGGGTATTAACGAGTTGTGTTCATTTTTTTATATCAGGTCAGTGAAAGGGAAATTAGTCGATGAAAATTTAATCTTAATGAGCTTAATGAGCTCTCTTAAAAATGCCTAATAAATAATAAGACATATATATATATTTTAAAGCAAATAAATGCCTTTTTTGAAAGCTTTAATTGCTAAAACAAACAATAACCATAAATATTACCAGCACCCTTCAACTTTCTTTATATTTAATAATTATCCTTAACCTTAAATTTTGGCACGATAATTCCATTTACTTGATAGTTCAGTGGCTTTGAACTATATCAACCTTTCCACTAACTTCACCTTCCGCTCAGCGCCACCTTTTGGCCGAGCAATTTACACTTTTTGGTCGGCCAACTTCAGAGTTGAAACCCGTCGGAAGACAAAAAATTCATCATTGTCATCATCACTTGGCTGTTACGCATTGCTGGCCACGCCCCCTGCGCCCCAGAGCCCATATTTGTATATCAAGTGAAAGCTATACACATAATTTCCACTCTTCAGTCTCTATGGCCATGTATATTTCTTTGCACTTGTTTTATTTTTAGGCGAAAAGCCTTGCACATTTTTCACATGATTGTGTTAATCAGCGTTCGCCTTTCTTGTACTAAAAATAATGCGAATTTTGTTATTTTTCATTCGCATCTCGGCTCGACATTTGACCGCTTTTACATAATGCAGAAATGCTCTTTCATCGCCGGGACCGTGGGAGGGGGCGGTTGTTTTTGGTATCCACACAGGCATAACCAAAGTTTCTGTTTTTGTGACCAACTAATAATAACAGCCATATAGTTATAGACTATCTCTCTGGCCCTGGCCGCTAGTGGGCGGACCGTTGTTGTTGGCCTCCGAAATTGGCCCAGTAAAACTGTTAGTCACCTCGCCTTCTGAAATGTGCTAAACGGCTGCGGTCATAAATTGCTATAATGTATACAAACATGTGAGTATTTTGTGGGCTTTCACTGGCCAAAAGTTGCGTGCGAATTATCAGCGAAAAAGGGAGGGATGTTGGCCCAGAGGGCCCAGAGTTTCACCTGATCATGCGGGCTAGGTGTGAAGTTTTTAGGAAAAACTGTGTAAAATGCGGGCTTTGAAAGGGGTGCAAAGTATTTGTGAATTGCTATAAAACTATTGCTGGTGTTTGCTCATGTTATTTTGAAAATGTATAATAAGGGGAACAAAATTGACTCTATGAGCGACAGAAATAATAATAATTATTACACATCTTCTTACCGGAGCTCTTGTAAAGAATCCGGCTCGAAGGACCAATGCTTCAGAGTACAGTGGCATTAACTTGTTTCTTTGTTTATTTGGGTAGTCGTTAATTTGTACTATTTACAATATTTATTTTCAAGTTTCTCCACTGCCAGTTTTGTTTATTAAATACATTTATTACTTGTAATAATATTTAAATTAAATACACTTCAATAAATATGTAAATATAAAATAATTTGGTTGCTTTCTTAGTTTTTTTAAATAAGTTTATGAGGTCAATTAAATAATTGTGGAGTTATTTGAGAATTCTATTTGTATTTTATTTTATTTTATTATAGTAAAAAGAGATATACATAATTATGTTTTTAGCAGAAAAAGTGAAAACATATCATATCATGTTTTTTTTTTAAGGAATTATCCCATTTTTTATATTTATTATGAATACATTTTTAATGTACCACCCGCCTCAGGCAGACAGCAATAATTAGCTTTCCCATGGCCCACCAGCAGCGTGTAAAATTCCCAATATGTATAATTTCCATTGCGATGCGTCGAGCAAAATAAAACAAAACTCAAGACAAAACTCAAAACAAACCAGAGAAAAACAAATCACATCTCCGGGGGTAATTACACGAATGTGAGTAGCTGCATGTCTGGGTGCCCGGGGCCTTAAAGATAGATGAAAATTGGTAAGAAAGAGCCGCGGAGAGAAGAAAGCTAGGAAAACCGAAGAAGAGTTGGCGGTACGCTCTTCGTTTAAACCCGGCTTAAAGCCAGTTCTCTCCCGCTCTCTGCGTTGACCCGCTTTGGGACGTTCTAAATAATTTCTGTCACGCTTCGGCTTGCAGTGAAAATAAAAGTAAATTTAGTGTTAGGTAAGCCCTAATCCATTCGAAAAACAAATTGGGAGCGTAATTAATGCTAATTCATGCGAAAGCGAGCCAGATTGCATAACCTTGCCTTTGGTTCTACACTCAACCGACTTTATAAATCGCTTTGACGGGCTTCCATCAGCTGCGAGTGCATTGAACCCATTTTCTCCATATGCATATGCATCGCGTGCCCGCTTAATGAAGCTGCCAAACATGTGTCCGAGAGCTATTTAAGCAAAACCAATTAATTTAATTAATTAATATCAATTCGCGAATGCACAAGAGAGATGTGCAAATAACAACAACAAGTGCGCGCATCAATATGGCCGGGAAATTATGCTTTCCTCTAGGATAATATTTTCCCTCGCTATGAATCACGGCCATATTTAAACATTTGCATAATTCTGCAGCCCCCGCAGTAAGATTGTCCTTTCACTAAATTACTGCAAATAAAAAATAATTGTTTACCCATCGCTGAATTGATTGACAGACTGATTGAGTGGCTAACTGATTGAACGAGAGTTGCAGCTGCATGAAATTGCCAAAATGAGCGTGAAATGCGTGACTTCAGAGTTATGTATCTTCATTTAAATCGTGTTTAATTAATGCCAGTAATTCATATATTAAATGTAATAATTTGTTCTCTAAATATGGGGGAATGGGCTGATAGAACTGATAAGTGTGATAGTTCTAAAGCTTATTTTTAGTGTGTGTTAATAAAATATTTAAATGTAACTAAAATTATAATACATAGCTCATTTTTTAATGTTTTGGAGCTTTCCATCAATCATATCTCCAGCTCACTTTGTCTCAACGCAAAGTAAATTCTCACACCCTCTTTGAAAAACCAACAAATGGTGAAAAATCTTTTCCCAAACGCCAATTAGCCCACAACATGTGTATTCGGCCTATCATTAGTTTACATCTCGACGCACTCGTTGCAACAATTTCGGTGTGTTTTTGGCCGCAAAAACATACAAAAAAGAGCGAAACTTGCACAATAGCGGACGCAGTGGCTCAGATCTCTGGCCTAAACACCTTTTAATGGCCAAAATTGTTATGGGCGGCCGTCCGTCGACCATCAACCATCGACTAATGAGCGGGCAGTCAAGTCAGCGGGCTCTTAACTCTTGACTGAAGCGAAGTGAACTGGAGCTGGGTTCTGTAAAAGGCCAGAATAAACACTGAAAAATGTTGGCCAAGACAATGCAGCCAGCGTGGGGGAAGCTGGCAAGACATGGCTCTTTAGGCTACTTGAAATAGTTGATGTTGAGTTTGGCTTTTGCGGTTTTCCCTCTTTTCATCTCTGCAAAGCTGGCCCCGAGGTGCTACACCAAATGAGTTATGAGAAGAATTGAACGAAAAACCAGCAGTAATAAAATACAAAAAAAAAAAAAATGAGGCATTTCAACTAGATCAAGAATAAAAAAGTTAACTAAGTGCACAGAGAAAAATATAAAAAATAACTAAATTCTTAAATACATACATATAAATATTAAAAATAGTATTATAATCCATGTTTTTTTTTATAAAGTTTTGCCTTTAATTGTAAACTATAATAAAAGGATCTCTTGAAGAAGTCCTTCTAGTGCCTTTGCTATATACTAGAGTTTTTATAATTTCACTTATAAAAACAGAATTTAATTAAAGTAAACTAATTTAAACCGGTTTCAGATAGATTTAACCAATTTTAATATTGTTTTCAGTGCTCAGAAGCTGCAATTAATTCACTTGCTGGCGAGTACTTTAAGTCCGGCACAAATGCTTGAACTGATTTAGCCAGCAATTGAAGTTTGTATTTAATTATATTTATCAAATGCGGCGACCCTGAAATGTCTTTCACTTTTTAGCCAGCTGCGAAAAACGGAAAGTTAAATGCGTTCGATGGAGAATCGAGAGCAAAGTCTTTTTTTAATCTTCCGCCGACCGATGGACCAAACGCACTCCTCGGTCTGCCAGCTCGGTTCTCAGGCCGATCCATAAGCAATTATGACCGGTTTTCAATTAAACTGGAACTCGATTGCACTTCCTCCTCCCAGCTCCGAGCCCCATTCTCGGGAGAAAGAAATGAAATCTTTCTGTGGGGATCACACTTACCGCTTGGGGTACGGTATGCGCCGATACTTGAAGGCATTTTCCACATCGCGCAGTTTCATTTTGTACGAACGATCGGCGTTCAGAGACATCCAGAGGGGAGTTACACAAAAAACACAATCGCTTAAGATCTTTTCCAGAGACCTTTCTTGGCCGAAAGAATTTTCCGGTCAGCACTTTTCTCACTTCTAGCCCCGAGACGAGATTTGGGGAGATTAGACGTCCGTAGCGCTCGACGATCGCGGCTTGACTGAACGTTCCTTGGGGCTCTTGGCCGCCTTTTTGGCCAACTTTAAGACGTCGGCAGCGGCTTACGTTTCTGGCGTGCTCATTGTTGTTGCCTGTTTGCTTTTACCATTTTCTTCGGCGATCGCGATCGCGCTCTTCGCCTCTGTTTGCTCTCTTCGCCGCTCTTTGAGCTGGCGGCATAGTTATGGACGTGACTGTAGCCCATTTGTCTGTGGAAACATTTTTATTATTACCCGGCATCTGACATTAATCTACTTAGACATATTTATTTAGGTCGTTCAAACAGCTCGGTTCTTTCAGCCAGGAGTCTAATTTTGGCCACTTGTACAAATATCCTTTATTGGAACAGTTGGCCAGCCAACCCTACAATGAATTCTTTAGCCAGATGGAGACCACGTTGGCAAAAAACAAGAAAGCCAAGACCTGAAGATTGCCTTAGCTAATTTCGTTTTTTAGCCGGGGAATTAGAATAAGAAACAGGTTTACCTTTGAACTTCCCTCACTCCCTAATGGCCAGTCGAAAAGCTGACCTTCCCGCTTTTGTAATTTCCATCGATTAGTTTTTGCCAGTCGTGCATAAATATAATATAAGATTCTTCTCGGCATCGTTCGCTGGCCGGGTCGGGATCTTAGTATAATTTTCGCGGAGTTTTTATGAAATTTATGAATTTCTATGGTTGTTTGGTTCCGTGTGCCTCCGCACTTGCTGTCCACAGAGCGCATTGACCTTTATTCGATTGAAGACACTTGTGGCACAGTGGGCAACGCAAGTTTATTGGCATTTAAAGCTAAGAATTGGAATTGGAAGAATTGGAAAAAATGGAATATTAGGAGAAGGTTGGAAGTATTACAAAAATATATTAACAAGAATAAAACAATAAACAAATTGTAAAGCTTTATACTTTAACGAAAACGAAAGCACAACAATTTTTCAAAGTTTCTTACATAATTATAACTCAATTATAACGTAATAAAAGTATAAGGTTTTGTAAAATCGACAACTAAAATAATAGTTGATCAATAGTGTACTAATAAAATTTTACGGCTTGATCTTTTTGGTATATATATTACCTTAGATAATGGATATTATAAATAAAAATTTTAATATTTCTCAGTGTAGAATCTCCACTATAAGCGAATTTGAATAACATATTCAAATCATAAAAATCACTTAGACAAATTTGTTTGAGTTAACATTCTACATAAAAGAGGAAAGTTTAGTGAAAAAAACAAAATATATTTTTTGTTTTATTCATTAAAACTTAATAGCAATTTCAGATCAGAATGTGAAGTCCGTTCTAAAAATTTACAAATGCAGAGAATATCAATTTGCCATTCGACAAGATTATTTTTTGAGTCTGAAAAACAAGCTTAAAATAAATTCATTAGTTTAAAGTAAAAAATTCTTTTTATTTCCATTGGTTCTCATTGTTTACTTACTTCTCCGACGCACTGTGGCTTACATGTCAGCCGACTGGCGTCTGTCGGCTGTCAGAGTATAGCATAGGTTCACATTTTCTGGACTGACAAAAAAACTGATTGTTTTTACGTACTATATTTTTTTTATTTCAGCAACAAGCTGAAAATTCGTGTAAACTTCTCGATAACAAAAAATTGAAAAGTGCTAACGTTCACAGTAAAACAGACAATACATATATGATAATGCAGCTGAAACGAAAATGTCGTTGGCAGATGGTAATAATTGACAGCAATTCTGTAATTAGCCACAAGAAAGCAAATGTGAAAGATGTAGGGGTAGTGAGTTGCAGAAAGCATAATTCCTGCTGAAGACTCGCCTAAAGTTGCGGGGAATTGCATCGATGAGTTTCTAAATCGATTGAGATGGATGGGCCATCGAAGTGATTGGACTCTTTCTCCGGTTTCAAAACTCGAAAGCTGACGACTTGTCCGACCGACAGTTTTCGGGTTCAGTTTATCAGCTGACCACCAGCTCGACTATATCTCTGGCCCGATGTTATTGTTTTTTCTGCTGCCGATTGCTTGATGGTTGTTGTGCCATTTGTCGGTGCTCTCGGTGTAGTTGTCGCTGCTGTCAGGCGGGACAATTGTGCTGAGCTGGCTACTCAATTGTAAACAACTGCAATTGGCCCTAGGTGCAAATATAAATATGCGGATCTGTGTGTGACTGGGTGTGTTTGTGGCAGGTGTGCGTATATATTAAGTGAGTGTGTGCGTGTGTTTTTACCACATATAGCGAGGGTCTCTCAGGTAGTTCGCTCAGGTTTCTGTATTCATCAAAAAAGTGTTTAACTATTATTTCAGTTCCTCATTTAACACTTTATTGTTATTATATTGTATTATTATATCATTTGGACTTTATTGCTTACCAACTATGAACCCGTTGTAAAAGACAGTTTTCAGAAAGAAATAAAAAAATATTATTGGTTGGAGTTAATAATAAACGGTAATAACTTCCATATGAAGGGTATTTTAGCCAACACTTTATGTCCTTGACAACTAATGTTGCAAGGGATATGATCTAACAATTATTAACTTGCTTCAGCTACAGAATATGAAAATTTATCTAAACGTCAATATCAGAAATGATAAAAATAGTTATTACATTGGTATTGTTAATATTTATAATTATATTTTTTTATTCAACAATAATTTCCTGTCTTTAAAGGAGAGCTAAAAAATACTTACTTTAATATTTAAATTATTTTATAATTAATATTTTGAGGGGCAAGTTAAACTGTAACAAAGCACAAACTTAGCCTCATTTGGAAACTACACTTTTGTATATATTTTTGATTATTATTTGTATAATTACATTTTTGATTAAGAAATAATATTTTTGCTAGTTGCTCATATAGCAACTTAGGGCGCACCAAATCAATAATAAACTATCTATCTTAAAAATCGGTTTAAGTATTTATTAGTTTAGGACACTAACATATCAGAATAAAATCAAGATTTGCTATAGTATTTTAAGACCTTATTTTTTAAATTTGATAAAAACTATTATATTTTTTGATCAAAATTAAAACCTAAACTTAAAACTTGCTAACAAAAATTTAATTTTTTAACTCCATTACCTCACCTCGTGGGAATTTTCCAGACTTTCTGCCGCCTACGCTTATCAAAGCCATTTTCGCCAATTCCAGAGGCAGGGGTGGACAGGTTCAGGCCAGGTCCAGGGCCGGGGCCAGAAACAGAAACAGAGCTGCCGGCCATAAACACAGAGTCACAGAACGGTAGGTTTCCAGGAGTGCAGGTGGGCATCGGGGTATTCAGAGCACACAACACGGGGCTCCGTGGCTTATGTTTTATGCGGGTTAACGAAGGACGACGGCAGAGGCCGAGGCAGAAGCCTGCAAAGCCCAGTCCAAAAACCCAAACGCAGAGCCAAACCCAAATCCAATCCCAATCCCAAACCGGTGAGAACACACGCCTGGAGCAGCCGGCTTGGCTTTAACACCATCTCGTTCGATGGCCCGAATTTCCGAGGATGTCCACCGATGGCCGCCCGGATGCGGGCAATCAAAATCTGTGGCCTACTTGACTGCCAGCTATTTGGGCACGATTTTCAGTTAGCCTTAGTTTGGCCAGCGGTTTCCCCAAGTGTCGCCCAGCATCCAGTTGCCCCGAGTTCCCCCAATAAGCACAGGTGGCACACAGGATAAATTGAATTTTTCCATTTTTATTTTGTCTTAAAGTTCTGTTTTGGTTTTAATTGTCTTGGTTTTTATTAAATACTCGTTTCAACTATTTGATTCAGTGCGTCATTATGTTAGGGATTTCCTTGTCCATATACGTATAATATCTCTATATAAATATTTGGTTTAGTTTTATTTATCATACAAGTGAAACTTAGGCTACTTAAGGGGGAAACTGAAGGAACCCAAACTGATCTCCACTCGCTTCTCCGCCCCTAACTTCTGTCTTGTCTTTGTCTTGAATTAAATATGCGTCGACTGTACGCAGTTTGACTATTTACACAGCTGTCTGTATTTCATTATTATTTACCATCTCGCGCACGGTTCCTCTCTTTCTCGGGTTATTTATTTTCGAACATTTCAAATAAATTACATGCAATGTTTTATGCGCGGTAATAATTCAATTTCTCCCTCCGCTCTCTTTATTTCGTATTTTATCTTCGAATACTACTTTAAACACAGTTGGCACAGAATTTCCATAGTTTGGTTTGGTTGAGAGAAGGAACTGAACCGAACTGGTGATAGAGATGTGTGTGGCTTTCGTGTGTGACAGTTATGGCCAACGAAGTAGTAACGGCTGGGGGCGATCCAGCTCCAGCTGCAGCCGGTCTTAAAGCTACTTATTTAAATGCACTGCCAGCCGTGTTCTTTCGCTATATTTGCCGGCAGCTAAAATGCATTTTCCTGGCCTACGCGCCATTTTAATTAATTTAATTTGTTTTCGTTTTATATGTGTTTTTCAGTATTATTTTATCTCTTACGTGGATGCGTGTGAAATGTCCTATATGTATGCTACTTGCCTGTGACTCTGGAAACAATAGTTCTTTGTTTTTCATCAAATTGTACAAAGTGCGCGTGGTCTTTTTTACTTCTTTTTTGGCTATAAATATTTAGGTTATTTGCTATCAAAAAATGCCAAATGAAAATATTTGATTTAATTTATGTATTCTTTTTTATTACCTTTTTATGGCGACTAAATCAGATATATATATATATTTTATACACGTGCTTCTCGGTAAAACTTGATTGAAGTTGAAATTTTAATGGGTTTTTATAGATGTGGATTCTGTCTGCATATGTCAGAGGTTTTTAAATTTTTAAAATTCGCATTGCAGGCAGTTGCATTTTTGTTATATCCTTATTATTTTCTGTATCGTGTTCAATGTCGTATTTTTTGATCCTAGTTTAGCGTCTATAAAATAAAGTACTTATGTCTTGTTTACTTAACTTTGGTTTCGTGTTCGCTTAATCCTAGCAACTGCCAAAAGTTTGATTGTTTATATGGGTTGAGGGACAGGCTTAAATGGTAGATTCTGAGTACACTGCACTATTATTCTTTGCTCGTAGTTTTTACAAAGTCCATGTTAGGAGTATTATTTACTGCAGCTAATTACGAAAAACAATTCAATTCAGTGTTCAATTTACGAACTCAAACGCTGGCGCAAAACAAGTAATTGCTTGACAAAAATATTTACATATGATTGTTCCTTTAGCTCTAAAATTCTTTTGGCAGTTCTCTCGGTCAAGATAAAGCGTGAACATATCTCTGTTTTGGAGTTCTACTTAACCATTAATAACAATTGCATTTATTTTTTCGATTTGTATATAATAAACCACTAAGTGATGCTCTCGGCTGGTTTTGTGTGCTGTACGATAAAAAACCCAAGAGTGCTGCAATATTCATAGACTATGTACTAGCTAATGCCTAAACAAAGTTGTATATCATACCGAGTGTTAATCATGTAAATGCTTCGACTTGCTTGTGTTTAAACATAGTTCAGTATGTGCATGCCTTAGATCACAACACTGTAGAGATTTTCCTCAACTCTCCCCAACTCCCCTTCAAATGCTGCTAACAGTTTTCATACTTAGTCTAATCGCTTAGAAGATAATGCCAGAGGGCCCCGCGAAGGGGATCTGCTTTTCCCTTTTTTACTGAGTTACTCTCTCTATACAATTTCATTGTAGTTTATGATCTTTTCCATTTAGTTGCTAAATGTAATTTGCTTACCTTCCTTTTAATGGGTGCTATGTGCTATGTGGAAAATATGCCAAAGGCATCTACTTACTGCCCACGAATTGTTTGCTCTCTAGCTGATCTCTAACTGTATTAAAGGTACCTAATTTACAATAGTTTTCTCTGCAATGTTCTCCTGTTTTTTGTGTGTAGTCTTAATCAAAGGAATACTGGGAATAACAATTTCAAAATAATTTAGAAGTCAAGACTGGGTGATTTTAATTCGTTGAAAATATTAAAAATGTGCAAACTAGATTTTAAACCTTTGAGGAAGTTTTATAAATGCCTGAAATGTGATCTCAGCAATTTCATATTTAAATTTTAATACATATAAGAAAATATAAAATGGTTTTATGAATATATTTTAAATGTAAATGGTTATTGCAATTTAGTAGTCATTACCGATTTCCAAGTCCTGACTTCCTTGTTTGAACAAAAATATATACAGACTAGCTAGGGAATAAGAAATTGCTTAGAAAACCTAGGAAAACCTATTTGAAGGCTCGTTTCCTTAAACATTCCATTTGAAACTGCTGAACGTCTATAATCACACACACACTTTCGCGCTCATGCCCAATCTGTTCGACTCCCAGAAGCGTTTAGAAAAAGTTATCGACTTAAAATGTAGGTTCTTTTAGTGTCCTTATACCTTCAGGCGTTAACGCTGTATCTTTAAAATCCCCAGGCCAGATTTTGAACGGTCAGGCCTGCTCCATGCAAAGCTCCACATGATCATAGGTGATGCCACAGCCGGCGGCAACATATCACACGGTGGTCTCGCGGTCCACGTGGATATACTCGACCGGCTGGAGCCCGTGTCAGGAGGCCGGGTCGATGTAGAGCGCCTCCTTCTTGAAGTCCTTCTTCAGCGTGCCGATGCTGGCGGCGGACACGTTGCCATTGCTCGCCCCGTTCATGAAGCCGATGCCCACGCCCATGCCGCCGACGCCCCCGACGCCGCCCACTCCGCCGCCCTTCTGCACCACCGACTTTTTCCGCTTCCTCATCAGCCCGAACATGCAGAATATCAGGCAGGCGGTCAGGGCGGCCGCAATGCAGCCCAGAGCGGCGAACACGCCGCCCGGCAATTCCAGCAGCTTGCGAGCGGTGCCGCACTCCTCCTCCGACTCGTCGAAGCCACTGGGGCAGTTGTGATGACCTGTAAGCAAGGAGCACAGGGATGCAGTGAGAAAAAGGGCAATGTAGGTTCTATAAAAAATCTTCTAAAAAATATAGTTGATAAGTTGAAAAGACATCAAATGGAAATGGGTTTTAAAGCTTTATTAAGAGCTCTAGTCTACTTCCACCATTCACATGATATTCACATGATTTGGCTCAGTTTAATACAATACTACATATAGATGCATATATATGCGTGACGCCATAAGTTGCATCTGATTTTTCAGGATAGGTAAGAGCTTTCTTGAAATTTTGTTGAAAAGCAGCTCTCAATTTCTTCCAAGTTGCATACATTCATATTTTATATTTTACATCCCTTTTATTTTATGCGAAAACTCTCCATTAACCAATAGTTTAATAGTTTCAAGTTTAGTAAATTTTTTGCCACTGCAGAAATAGATTTAGCTACCGAGATAGAGGCAGAGCAGGGCGCTGATTGAAAAATTGAAAGTAGATTGGGGTCTCGGGGAGGCTGGAGAGCTTCTGGGTGGCCTACTCTAAGGTTACAAATTGAATGCAGTGTCACTTGAGTGGCCCGTGGGGTCCGAAAGCTTGTTTAATGCCCTGGCTTTTGCGGTTAACCAGCTCCAGATGCAGACGCGCCTGGCTGCCCATAAATAATTGAAGCTAAAAAGGCAGAGTCCAGGCCAGCAGTCTTTGTATTTTTTCCAGCAAGCAGAGTAGAGTTTAAAGAGTGTTTATGAGTCTTTTCGTTTAGTATCTCTGTATACAGCTTTCACTAACTTACGTTTCTTACTAAAAAAAATCCTATTTAAATTTTAGAAGAATTTTGGAATTTTAGAAGAAAAAAGACATTTCAATATCCTGTAATAATCATTTAAAGCAATATTCCCATTTAAACTTTTGTTCCTATGTAATTAACATTGTACCCTTTTACCATAGAGCTCTTTTTAATTACAAAATTAATAGGAATACCTTAATTTTTGTATCTATTCTCACTTAGAGGGTATTCCCGACTATAACACTGATTATAATGATCCCAGTTCTATGCCCTGCTCTTCATCTCTCAAGTGCATCGCAAATAAGTTTGGCGCAGCTGTTGCGGCCATTTGGTTTGGGCTGTGCTGGGCTGGGAAAAACTTTTTGCACAAGACATTTTGGGGTTTTGTGCTGCGGGTTTGTCCAACAAGCGGCCATCCCACGAGTCGTCCAGCAACCGCCGGCAGCCAACAACCACCGAGTACGGCAACGACAGAGACAGAGGCAGAGGCAGCGACAGCGACAGCCGAGGAAACTAACAACCAGCAGGACTATTGCAGGCTGTGTGCAGTTGTCAGGAAACTTTGCCTGATTACAAAAACGTGGACAGCTTGCATCGAAATTAACAGACAAGCCAGCCACAAGTGAAATTTCGGTTGCCTACTACCGGACGCACGCTTTTTGAGGACCAAAGTCGAAGGCCGCAAAATCATGTTCGAATAATGCAAAAATACTGACTGAATGTGAGTGTCAAGAGTTCTTTTGTATACTTAATATATCGGTTGGTCAATGGTTTATAGGGTCCTTTTGTTATCTTTCAGGAGTATTTATTATCAAGTTTTGTTTTAAATATGTTCAATGATAAATCTATTTATGCTGAATGGTTTAACAAATTCCAAGATATCAACGAGGACCTAAAATAAAAACAGTAAGTTTCTTATTTGCGGCATAAATTCCATTAAATTGAACCGAATTAGTTAATAATAATATAAAAATCTACTTAAAATTCGTATTAGTAAGGAACTTCCGGTTTTAAATAAAACATCCTTACGGCCCAAAGTCGAAATCAGTACTTACCATCACACCACAGACTGGCCGCAATGCAGGCATCAATTTCAGGACATTTGTATTCGCAGTCCGACTCCTTGGGAAAGAAGCCGAACTCGTTCAGCGTCTCGTTGGCCGACGCCCCGCCCGCAGAGCCACCGGCTCCACCGCTGTTGGGGGATCCTGCGCCACCACTGGTGCCGCCCAGTCCGCCAATTCCCGTATTGGAGCCGGAGGAGGAAGACTGGGAGGAGGTCTGGCTGCCGCCGCCCATGCCCGTGGTAACGCTCGCGTTCACATGCAGGTCCAGCTGCTGCAGCAGGGCGTTCTTGGTGCGATGGATCTCCAGCCACGTGAAGGCTATGTCGCCGGGCTCCTTGAGGATGGGCTCCAGCACGAGGCTGATGGGTCTGAAAGGAAATAGGGGAGATGGAGATGGTTAGAGCTAGCGAGTTAAAAAGGTTTCGCTTATTTTATAATTATTTTAATACAGAAATGTCTATTTTTATTAAGGTATATTTAGAATACATTTTGTATAATTTCAACTGAATATTTTAAATGGAAGTTATGTGTCTTGTTATACATTTTTTCAGTGCACCAAGAGCACTAGTAACCGTCTATGTCGTAAATATTTTCGTAGTGGGCTGGCGCCTTTCCACTAACCCCTTTTAATTTCTCCGCGTCTGTCATGCTCTACATAGCTTTTGTGGCAACTTTTTCGCCATGGAATGGGTGGAGGATGGTATCTGACCATATCCTTTACGCTATTCTGGTATCTCCCCAGCCTAGTAGTTTGCTCAACTGCAACTAATTACGCGCAACTTTCTAGTTTCTATAGACAAAATATCTTATTCGGAGTTGGCTTAAGTCGCGTATTAAGCGAGTTAGCCATCACAGTTTGGTAAAAGGATGCTTAAGGCAATTGGTTTCATTGAACGGAAATAAAGGAAGTCAAAATAGTGTGCTAACTATATTTAAGTTAATAAGTATTCTCTTCGTGCAATATTTTTTATATTTCCTAAATATTTTGTATAGTATTATTTATTACAAAAAAGTATGACCTCTTAGTTCACTGAACTTACGAATTCTTAAGCTTTAGAACATAGACATTCCTCGTGTATTTTTAGATGTCACATTTACTAATAATTTCTACAGCTTTAGTGTGCGGTCATTTTAATTCACAGCTGAGTTGAAAAGCTCGCAATTAATTATCTAAAAAGGCTCAACACACTCATTAGGCTGCACGGATATCCAGTGCAATGTCCAATTACCCTTTGGGGTCCCATAAAAATATGTTTTCACATGTCGTCCTCCACAATGCAATGTTCTCGTTCTTCCTTTTCCTCCGTCGCTTCCCATACATCCTCCATTTCTTTTTTATGTTCTGCGGCGACAAAATTGAGCAAAATGCAAACATGGCCAAAAAGGGGAAAAAGTTGACCATAAAATTTAATGGCGACACGTTAAATGCAGGACCAGGAAAACGGGCATAAGGTTGGTAAACTGACCGGAGTTTTCCCCAAGAAAGGAGTCCGGCGTTCCAGGTTCAACGGTTCATTTCGGTGGCACGCACCTTGGACATAAATTGCCAGAGCACATACGGCCAAGTTCCCTTACCTGCATTCAGCCCACCTACCCCCACATGTTTCACCTGTCTTCGCCTCGTGCTCGTTTTGCATGTTTTCAGGTACTCGAACGACAGAGGTAAAAGAAGTAGTGCTCACCTCAGCAAATGTTTATAGATTTTTTGAGAAAGATGTACAAATTTCTAAAGTACTAAACAATTGGATGGAAGATTGGAGAATTAAAGTGGGTTTAAAAGGATTTATTTTGGATAGATAACCTTATTGATTATCAAAAGAAAAGATTATATTATTCATTTTAATTATTAAGATAATTTTTCAAGACAGAAGTATTAATATAACTCTTAGTACCTGGGCGTTAAACAGTAGTAAAGGTACAAGAAATATGTTAAATATTTCTTCTTTAAATAATATTTATTCAAAAAGAGTCTAAAGAATCTCGATTGATGTTGTATGTTACGTTATTTATGAAAAAAAATATATAATATACATATGTACTTCCGAATTTTAAATATTTACTCACTATATTTAATTTATAATCTTAAAAGTTTAAATAGCATTGAAGCGGCACTTCACTTTATTGATATTTTTCCTTATTCTAGTGCACCTATTGTTCTTCCCACAACTGTGCCCATGTGTTCATGTCTGACGGCCATGTTTGTTTGCCTGGACTTTGTCTCTTTACGTTTTCTTTTTCCCCCTTCGTACGAGTATATAGCATATTTCTTTGCGCTCAATTTCCTGTATTTTGTTGCCGTCGTAGCCATTTCCTGTTATTGCATTTTTAAGCAGAACTCTTTGATGGAGCTCAGGGGAGAGGTTCCTCTCCCGGCTTAAAATAACTGGAAGCAGTGCATTTAGTGCCAAACTTTTTTTGAAATATTAGCAACTATTAAAATGCAATTAATTTTGGGTAAAAAGCTAAGAGGCTTTCTATGTAGTGCTCAGTTGCTCATGCACTCGATAATGGAGAGACATGAATGTTTTCTGGCTCTCCTGTTGCTTTCATTTCCTATTTCATAGATGTTTGGCCTTTGCAGCAGGAGTGGGTAATTGGTCGGGCAAGTGGGGCCAAGGTGGGCGAACTCAGAGACTTTGTTTTTATTCTTACTGGACGCTGCAGGGTCAATTTCTTTCCATTTGAAATCTATCTTAGGAGGTATTTTAGGAATTTTTATACGAGATAAAAAAAACAATGGAATAATGAATTATTGTCTTTGTAAAAGGTCGTCAAAGTCACTATTTGAATAATTGTTATTGGTTGAAATGCTAGCCATTTTGAAGTTGAATTAAAATATTACCACTTTATTATTCCATACAAATATAGCTAATCAAGGCTCTAAAAAGTCATATAAGATATTTCCCTCCAAGTACAACTTATTATTTTAAGTATTTCTCCCAACATTCCTTACCGAACTAATTTCAAGAGCGTTATTATAAATTTAAAGCATTTATTCACTTACTTGTTCATAAACAAGGGCTGTCCATTGGTCCAGTCCTCGGAGAATATATGCAGGGACATCGGCCTGGGCCCACTCTGCGCCGGACACACAACCCTCATGGGTCTCAGGGGTCGTCCTGAATATATCATCAGTCGGTTCTTCGTGTGACACCTCATCGCATCCTCGGAGGTGGGGTCCACCGGCAAGTAGGCGCCCCAGGTTTGCACAAATAGCGATCTCTCGGCGGACTGGGCCTCGATGTACCAGGCTAGGCCCTCGCAGCTGGCATCCTGCGTCTTGAGGGGATACTTCAGATCATCCTGTCCTCCGGCGCCCTTCAGCTTCAACTGCTTTCTGCAGTCCGGCTGCCGCTTGAACTCGTACGAAGCCGAGAAGAAGACATCCGCAAAATCCTCGGATATATTTAACCGCGTGACCGTGAAGGAGAGCTCCATTATCCTAGAGTGGGAGACAAAGGTCAGCGGTGCATTGCTGTACAGAGCACTGGAGTTGTCGCAAAAGCAGCCCAGCTGGATTTTCACGTCCCTGAACGGGACATCGAACAGTCGCAGCTCCGTGATCCGACCCTCCGGATCCAGTTGGTTGCAGCGAGGTCGGCCCGTATGCAAATCCGAGTCCGTGGTGCAGGCTGTACCCTCGCCAAAGGATACATTGTGCAGGACCAGCTTAACCCTCTCCGAAGGACCCGCCTCGAAGCGATACAAGCAGGTTATATTTTTAGCACCGCCCCGCCCATAAAGGAACACATTCCTCGGCACTTGGATGTTGCCCTTGCGCTTCCGGAAAACTCTGGAACAGAGCGGCGGCACGGGGTCCTCGCCACGCCTTCCCGTCCAGGTCTCCCCGCCCTGCTCCGTGTCCACGAACTCGTAGTTGAGGGCAAACTGGGCCGGGAATAAAGCGGTGCCCGTATGCGTGTGGAACTCCAGTTTCTGCAAGAGGAAGAGTGGTCGTGTGAGACATTATCTACACTAAAAGAGTTTTCTGAGAGAGGTCATTATGGTAATATTACACAAAACTCGGACCTCATTTGTAACATATGGGAAATCATTTTTAACCTTAATACTATTGAAATTAATAATTATGACTAAAACAAAACATTTTAAAGATTTAATCGGGCAAAACGTTCACTGGTTTTTGTGAATTTTATGGTATCCATGTGTTTGTGACCGTTAGTAGGGGCTTTCTTTTTAGGACATTACGGATCAAAATTTTAGAGAAATTAAATTGGGGTTTAAATAAACTCTTGACAAGCCGACAAGATTCTATTTGTAAAGACTAAATAAAAACAGTATATACATAAATACCCTTAAAACTTAAGGAAAACGCACGATTTTTTTTACCGTGCTTTTGCTTTTGTATATGTATTTCCATTCAATTTAAATTATATTTCATATTACATATACTTTTATATTCTGTTTTTTTTTTCTTTTTTACTACGATTACATTTAATAAAATCCTTTTACGACAATGATTGCAATTAAAATTATGATGTTTAGCTCTTTGTATATTTTAAAAATAATTTGGCTATTGACTTTTATAGTATACTGAGATTTAATATATTTAGTATACTAAATTTTAAAGAAATTTTCGAGTGTAGAAGTGCACAATGCGCGGAGGCTTCAATTTGGCATCACAATATTTGCAGTTCATATTTGTCAACGACGAGCGACGTCAAAAAGGCTAAGCAAGCTTATTGCGGTTGACTGTTTGTCCGTGCATGCCGCCAATGCCGCCCACGGAGCCACCCCCGCTGCCACCACCACTACCACCCCCTGGGAGCTGCCACCGTATTTGCCTTTGTGTGTTCAGTGCTTTGGCGAATTTGAATTTGGCGCTCGCCTCTGGGAAATTCGCTTCGCTCCTTCGTTATTTGTGCACGTCTGGCGATGCAGTCGAGTGTTTAATTTGATTAATTTTGTCAAGTTTAAAGTAAACACGAAACGCTCTGCACTCTGCCAAAAAATTCCCAGTGCCCAGGTCCCGGCTCCGGCTCCCGGCTGCCAGGTTCGCCGGTTCCCAGGATCCAACTCCGGTTGCGTTCTATTTGTTGTGAGAGCCCTTGGGCGTGCCAAATTGGGCACTCGGCATTCGTTACTCGCCGGCAGGCAAGGTGCAGTCACAAAGTCGCTTTGCTTTATTTCTTCATTCTTATTTTTTTAAGCCAAACGCGCAAAGGCGAACAAACAAACACAACGGCAGCTGACAAATTAGAAAAGTCCTTCGGTTAAGTTCTTATTTTCGTTTATATCGTTGGTCCGCGCAGCCTGAAGGTAGCCAACAGTTTTGATTGCCAACACGCTGCTGGGGAAAGGGCGGCTGCCTACTTTTTGGCGGCGGGTGAGAAGCGTTTGCGATATTTTGAACTCAGAGGAGCACGTATGTTTACGATATAAAACTATACTTTTAGCAACTTAATAAAATATAATATTCCTACAATAAATACAAAAACATTAAAGTATTAATTCATATTTTAAAAAATAATGTGTACCCATTTAAAATAATATTTAGTTTATCAATTATGACAAAACATTATTTAAACTTCAAATGAAAATACCTATTAATTATTGGTTTTTAGTTAAAAAGCAAAACTTAGGAAAAGTTCTTTGTTTTGAAAAGTTCCAAAAGTTTGTTATTGGGAAGTTGAAGTGTCATTTATTATTGTTCACAATAAAAACCCATTTGCATACACTTTTGATTCGTAGAATTACTTGCATCAATAAAAGGGATTTTAGTAAGTTTTATATTTTGTTTTTAAATGTCACACTACAAATTATCATAGTCACTACAGATATTTTTGGGGGCTTAGAATTTCTTAAATTCATTCTAGGCTATGATACAAAATAAAAACATAATTTTACATTAAATCTTTGTGTCTTTGGCACACTTTCTAAGGATTTCAAATTCCCTATGATGTCTGGAGAAGATGCATCAAATATGTCTCCTTAATTCTCTTTACCCTACAAATATTTCAGCAAAATACTCACCAAATCCCTCCCGGTGCTCACGTAGCTCTCCAACGGACTGCAGGGCCTCTGCTTGTTGCCACCCATGACGGCACTACTGCCACTCACCCCACTGCCAATGGCCGTGTGGTCACAGAGTTTTGGGGTCTCGTAGTCGTAGATCTCGAGCATAAGTCGCCGCTTTCCCTTGGTGCTCATCAGGGCCAGAGCACTATTCCGGTCCGAGCTGACCACTGCGGCAGCGGAAACCTCCTTGGAGGACTTGCCGCTGGCGATGAAGTTGAGGCTGTCCTTGACGCCCGGCAAGTGCTTGGAGGAGGCACCTGCTCCTGCTGATGCCCCGCCCGGCCCTCCGCCCTGGTAGCCGCTGTACTTGTTCTCCTGATTAAAGACACTCGACTGCGTGGGTCCGTAGATGTAGGTATCCACCGGATTCCAGGCGTTGTCGATGTTCACCCGCAGATTCCGATTAAGTTTCGGATTGCTGGCGCTGTAGTAGTAGCTGCCGTAGTTGCTCTGATTCAGGAGCGTGGGCTTGCCCCCGTCCGCCGAGGAGGCTACGGGCGGCGGTGGAGGTGGCTGTCCGGTGGTTGAACTTGTCGATTTCATGGGCACATAGGTTCCATAGCTGTCCCACATCCTCAGGCGCGTTATCCATGGCGGCAGATCGCTCTGGGGGAGATAATAGGAGAAAGGAGATGGCGAACACGTGTTATTGTTTAATTCTCTTGTTGACATTATTTTTATGTGTGCACTCGGAAAAACAGCACAGATAAATAGTAGGGAACTCGGTAGATAGAGGAGGTACCATAAATTCAGTTGTGTTTGTTTTTAATAAAATACCCTTTGAATTCAGTTAAATCATATTCCACAGGTTGATTATTAAAAATAAACCTACACAGGATAGATTTAGCTCAATACACTCTATTAAGAATTCGTTTAATATATGCTAAATCATATTAAATCATCATAAATACTCCTAAGGTAAATGCATTAATTATGTTGTTATTCTGGTAACATTTTTTGCTCAAAACTTGTACATATGTATTTTGTAACACCATAAACATGCTCCTCTTTTCGTTCGGGTTTTTCACGCTTTCCCTTTGGCTGGTTGCTTTCTCCTTTGTTAGTTTCCCCTCTTTCGTCCCTTGTCACATGTCGTATTCAAACAGTTCCAAGTGTGAGTTATTTGTCGTTTGTCACTGTCCCGTTTCCCCCGTCGCCCGACCCTGTCCCTCTCCCATTCCCTGCAGTCTTTACATTCTTCGGATAGTCTCCTTGTTGTTGTTTGCCGGCATTAAATATTTTTCCGAGACGCCTTCTTGGCTGACAATGTTTATGTTTTCCCCTCGCATCCCGCTCTATGCTTTTCCTAGGCCCTGATTATTGTTGACTGTGTTAATAATGAAAAAGACAGTTGCAAACAGCTGTGGCTTGACAGAAGGAACCGAAGTAACAGACTCCGGGGTCTGGCTCGAAGTGTCGGCCCAGAAAACTAACTGACAGCTATTTAAGCCCGGGTACCTAGTCCCTTTAATTTGTCTGATTTGGAAGGAAATTTAATTACCGCAAGTTATAAGATATTTTGTTAATTTCTCACTACAAATGAAGCATAGTATTTGAATAAAAAAATAAAATAAAATATATATTTAATTTGTTACGAAAAAGTTTTCTTTTAACTGTGTCAATTTGTGTCTGAATTTTAATGAATTTGTTTAATAATTCCTCCCACCTTTTTCTACCTTGCAATTTTGACCTGCAAATGGCTCGGCATCCACAAGAGTCTGAGCATCTGTGCGTAATATTAAATTCCTGAAATACCCAGATTCCCATCACTTTCACTGCTTTCCAGTTTAATAAATTCCACAGACAACACAGACCACACCAATAAGGGCCAAACATAAAGGCATACCACACGTGCTGCACCTTGATTACTTTCACACATTCCTGAGGACATCTCTGCATCTCTCTCGGGACGAAGAGCAGGCGGCGGTTACTTTTCACCTGTCGCCTAATCAGATAAATTGCCAACAGCCTTTCAAACGCCCAAGGTCGTCCTCCGTCTAGACGTTCACTCCGTATGAAACAGAGGCATCTAATTTATTTTTAGCAGACACATTCCCCGAGTCTTTTTGAAATTCTGGTGCCAATTAATTTGGTAACCCCATTGTGGCAAACAGAAAAGGAATAAATAAATAAAAACGGGAGCAGATAAATGGTAACTGAACTCTCAGCCAACACCCACACAATTGTCTCTTCCGTTTCGAGGCTACGCCCCCCGCGCAGGATGCTCCCTCTGTCCGTGTCAATTGCAGTTGCCTCACCTACACTTTAAATTGCTAAAAATGAAAAGCTGCCAGCAGCACACAAATAAACAAAAAACGAGAAGGAAACAAAAAATATGGCGAGGGGCAGCGAGCGAAATAAAGCAAAACAACTTTGCAGTAACACCTACTGAACACACGTACACCCACCGCCCACTCCGCCATTTTCTGCACGGAAAAGAAATGTCGTGCAAGAGGAGTCAGGAATTTGAAGTTTCATATATTCCTTTATAATATTTTAATTGCATATACGATTTTTACGAGGTGCAGTAGAAAGCACTAAAGGTTTCTGAATCCCCTAAAAATACTAACTATGTGTATCCAAAAATACATTTCATGGTTTTAGATAAATTTGTAAGGGGCTTTAAAAGCTCTATTTATAATTTATTATGAATCTTGTGACCTATATATTAATGGAATTTCAGTTATATTCATAACAAGGCGAATATTAACTTTACTTAATCCACGAAAATCAATATCGTTTGTCAGAATTCATGTGCACTTGCATTTACAGGTCTTTCTCTACAAGGCCGTAAGCCCGTTTCCTATTTTCTCACTGTACGCCCAGCTTCCCACTCTTTAACGACTACAAACGGGAGTACAATAAAAAGTGACAGAACAAAAATATGTGTAAAATAAAACACAAAACGGGCGACTCCGGCGGGCGGTGGGTGGACGAGAGTGGAAACGGCAAAAACAGTTCATGAATTTTGTAACAGCCAGGGAAAAGTGACAAAAACAACAGCAGCAGGTACTGGGGAGCTGAACTGAAGTCATTGGAACGTGGGCGATGCCGTTTTCGGGGGAGTGTGGAGCCAACATCGTGCTCACAAACAAGTGAATGCGAATTTTCTAAAATGAAAAAGAACCGAATGAAAAATATAAAAACAAACATACATACACACACAACAGAAAGCGGGGCAAAACAAACTTTTTAAATTAAGAAGCAAAGTTAAAACTCGCCGACAAAACGAAAAAATAACAACAATGCAGGGTGAGGGATAGATTGGAGTGTGGCTGCAGAGAATTGTTGGAAATACTTGTAATGCGACGACATTTATGAGACCACGCCAAGCGTCGACATGTCCCCCGAATCGTTCCATATCACCTCCCATTACATCCAGCCCCTGTTGTGCTCTATGATCTTTGGGTCATGCCGTAAATGGAGGAATTGTTGGCAAGTTTCGAGCACTTGGGCCAGCAGCTTTAGAACTCGACAAGAGTTTGAACTTAGCGACTTGTCACTTTTTCTGCATCGGGCTGTTAGAGCTTAAAATAAGAATCCAAGCATAGAAGCAATAGGTGGATATAAGTGCAGGTAAAATGAATACAGGCAAATAGTTTGAAACAGCCTGTTCCAGCCTGGAATCCAGTTCGGGCTGGAAAATACTAGAAGATTATTTGAGGGCGCACGTTTAGTATTTCCAGACCGGGATGCGGAAAAGTAAAATTTTTAATAAAATAGTCTGTTCCAGACTGTGTGCCTCTCGCTTTGTTCTTCACATATTATATGAAGAGCACAAACAGTTCTAATTGATTTAATAGAGACAAATACAAAATTTTTGGAATTCGGCAATTACATAAATTTGCATTTAGAAACCTGGGACGAAAAAGTAAAATTAAAATTAAGGATGCAGTTGACCAACGAATGCAAAATGGGCCACGTTTGCATTTCGTAATGCAACTGGTACAGCATCTCCTCTACGGGTCAACTGGTGCCATTGTGTTTTTTCCTTGAACTGGGACACGGATTCAACCTTGCCTTATTAATAATTTGCCCACGACAACATGCCGAACAATAAGTAGAAAGAGCTGGCACACTTAAAAATTAAATTACAATTTTTCCGCTGCGGGACAGATTTAGGAACTGGATACCGTGCTTTAAAATCGATGTGCCTTTGCGGGCAGCAACTCATAAAGTACAGCATCTATCGGAAGTATTAATGCAACAAAATGTAGATGTGAGTAATAAAGTAAACTCATTTCCACCATTGTTTCTCTTACTATTAAGTTCCCTTGCTGCTTTATTCCGTCCATATCTTGAGCATAAATCACCGCTCCTTAACATAAATCATGGCGCTTGTCGCAGAACCTGCAACCTCCGCCTCAAATGAACTTTCGCCTGGCCTAGCCTAAATGACCATTCAGTTATCTGAGCTCAGGAGGGTTGGGGCGGCACTTCATCCTTTGGGGCGCCCGCTGACCCGACATTACGCGCTATCGTCGCTGGTCCAGGCGAACTCAACATTCTACCTTGACACAATTCACGGACCGTTAGGCAGGCGACAACGAACATTTAAAATGCACACGCCACTATGATGAGCACACTGTGCAAAAGTTAATCTTCAGTGATTAACAAATTATTATAATATAAAATTAATATTTATTTTTGGAACGAAAAGGGTTGGTTTTTGAACGAGAATATTTAGAAGTTCGAGATGAATTTTTGTACATTTGAAATTATATTTATAAGTTATTTAGTCCACACTTTTAGACCATTCTATAAGAACTTTTGTTAACATAGTATAAATAGAACAGAGTATTTTCTCGAATAAAATATTTAATATTTATACAGTTGTATATTCTTACAACTTTTAATACTTTTACCATTTCATGTGATGTTTTTACCGGTTGTTAAAAGTTTAAAAGCAATGGGAAGAATCGCAAGGGACATTTTTTCTTTGTTTTATTTTTGCTGTGCAAATAAGAGAGACAGATAGCTGAGTTGCGAAAGAGAGGACAGGACATTATTATGGTCGCTTGTTGCCGTTGCCAGTGTCGTCGCATTTTGACGCAGTGGCTGTGCCGGCGGGCAGACTTCAGACTCAAAAATGTCTCGTTAGGAGTGGCGTAAGCTTTCACTTAATTATATATTTTATATGTTGCATTTCTATGGCTGCATTTTTAATTGGCCAGCAGAGACAAAGTGTCGACCGACTGGCACTAATAGCAAAACATCTAGAAGGGATGTGGAGATATCTACGGGGAGAGAGAAAGACAATGAATTGAATGTGGAGGCGACGCCGCTGGCGGAGACGCAATGCATTTAAGGGACAATGCAAGCGGCAAACTGTGTAAGCCACCAGAAACCACCCATCCAGCTCCGCCCACCACCTCTATCCTTCCCCTGGCATTCACTTTATTCATTTATGTAAACGGTTAACTATAACAGCAGCTGAACGACTACACAGAAGGAAACATGAAGCTAATTCTGTACCAGGAATTAATTTTAGGAATTCAGGTCTTAAATCGCTGTCCTTTCAATATATCCACAAGTGTATGCCTCTCCATAGATTATTTTCTATATGTTTGTGTGTTCTCTAAGGTCCGGTTTTTACCGTTTCAGTCTTAATGTTGCGGTCAGAAATCTTTTCCGGCTCTGAATAAATGATTTTCCGGTAGACCAATGAAAAAAGAAGGCACCTACAGGTACAAAGAAGCCATGATGTACAGAAAGAAATAGATAATCAAGATCACTATGGCAGCAATATATTTTTACTCCAAAACATTCTTGGAGGGTATTTCGATTTTAGATTTGCTTTACGATGACTTTATCCAGTGAGGATCTTTTTCGGACAGATAGAATTCAGGCACCTTGATTGTAATGCTAGAAGCCGAAGATGTGTTATCTTAAATTGTATGATCTTGTTTATATTAATTTATTATTATTATTATTTAAGTATGTGTTTTTAAGAGGTTTTACAGTAAATATCTTGCATATAAGAAGCAAAGGACTTTCTATCCATAAGTGTTTTAAAAACTCTACTTCCTAATAAAGAATTTATAGATATTCATCCTCAGAGATTGTTCCTGTTAATAGTATTAGGACTTACAACCATTTGTTTTTCCAAGTGCATCTCGACCGCCCCCAATAGTCGTTCGGTTAAACATTTTATGGTGGAAACACAGTCGCTGAAGCCAGCCCCACACAACCGACCCGAACCGAAGCCAACCCAACTCACCCGTCCCAGCGTATTGTTGTCGTGTATCGCCTGCTGCAGGATCTGCAGATTGTAGCTGGTGAACGATAACCAAATCAGGTCACCAGGATATCCGTGGAAGTGGTACGTGCATGTCGTATTCGGCGGAAGCGTGTGACGCGGACTCACAATGCGTCCCATGCGGCCGCGACGCGAGAATAGCACATCATCTGTAAAGAGAGGAAAAAACGAGGGGTGAGTGCGAGGCGGAGATTATAATATTCATATCCGCATATAAGTATGATATAGATATTTTTGTACGCCGCTGCGCCGAGTCACTCGTCCTTCTCGGAGCGTTTTAATATGTCCTCAGAACGTTGTATGACAAACGGCTTACACGCGATTTAGGTTAATTTACAATCTGTAAATGGTGGAGCGACTTCTCGCTTTGTTTTACTTCTGACATTCCATATAGTTAGCTGATAATGTCTGGGAAAATATGAAATGTAGGATTTTCTCTGATAAAATCCCTTTAATTTGTATGTTTTGATACCAAGACTAGTGCCAGTCTAGCGGATTTTGCAGCACATCATCCTCAGAGCCAACTTTGTGTAACACTGGCTACGAATACAATGTTTAAGCTCCCTCCAGATGCCTAATGTTGCAATTCCGGCACTCGGCTTTAATTAAAGTTGCCAAAGGGAAGAGGCAACAAAGAAGCGGCAAAACGAGCCGGGCTAACAACGCGGAGTGGAAACCAAAACCCAGAGCTGCAGAGTTTCGGCCCGGGACAACTTTGGAACTTTTGATTCAAGTGACAAATTAAAAAAGGCAACGGGAGCAAAACACTGCCGCAAAAAAGCGGAGGAGCCGAGGCAAAAGCAACATCTACTCGGCGTTTCAATTGGCAAAAGTCGCCACGTTTCGTAGCAATGCGCCAGCCGGGAGGAAAAGCCGGTGGGGGAAATGGGAAAGGCGAGGCGGCGGGCTGAAGTGCCAGTCGATATAAAGGAAACAATCGTCAACGGTATCGATGATAACACCTGCGTCGATTCTAGGCGCTGCGACAGCTTTTCCAACTTGCAGTCGAAGGGGGGACCGGGGACTTTTGATGTGTGCCGTGCCGCATCGAGTGGCAGACAGAAGGGAAAAGTTGCTGCAGCTGCCACAAGGCAAAAGTTGTCGGCCCGTTGGGCTCCGTTTTTTTGGGTGGGAGAACGCAGAAGTTAAAGATCCCTGCTGCCTGGGAAGCGGCTCCCTTGCTCGAGTACACACTTGCAAAAAGTGGTTAATTCTTAACTTAAGTCAAATTTTTCGCTTATATAATGTTTCGTTGGATTAAATTGGTGGCCTAGCTCTCTTTTTGAGCGATTATTGTTAAGAAAATAAAACATACAAGTACATTGATAATAAGTATACTATTACTAGTTTTTCCCCTTTTCAGGAGTACAAGTTTTTCAATACTCAGAATAGAATTTTAATTAAAAGGATCTCGGAAAACAACATCAGAATAAGTGCTTGTCTTTTCAAATTCTCCTTTCTTCTTAAAAATGTATGTTTTTAGTGTGTTTTTTTAGCACAAATTTATTTTATTTCCTTCAATTGCAATTTTGTATTGTTAAGACATCGAACCCTGAAGTTTGTCAGTGTAACGCCGTCGCGTTGTATTATTTTTCCGGCGTATTCCGAATGTGTGTGAGTGCTAGCTAAGTAATACGGTTTTATGAGATTTTTATTGTCACATTTCGCTGGTTGTGGCATATAAAAGTAAAGTGGCCTTTAAACATGAGCTGCTCCTTGAATGGGAGTTTAAAAAAGTGTTGCCTACACACTGGGCATGGCGGAGGGGATGGAGGCCAGGCAAAGAATAATAAAAACATTGTTTCGCAAACCTCAAAACCATTGTTCATTCCATTTCTGTCGCTTGACATATACAAATCAAATTTAACTCATATTTCAAATGCATGAGTGTACGGCTTTGCAGGCCCTTCGGTGGGGAGTGACTCAACCGAAGTGAACACTCATTAAATTTGCAGTCGAAACTGTCAACAGAAATCTCAATATCATTTTTTAACACGCTGGGGAATTGTGATTTCACATATCAACTAAAATTCTCAAAATAATCGAAAACTTCGCACATGAGAGATTCATATATGTACATTCAGATACATAGGTGTGGTATGGGTGTGGATAGAGGTGTTCACAAAGTCCCCGTATGACAGTGTGTGCGAGCAGAGCCCTGCATATGGCACATGAAATGTAATCATTGGCCATTCCTGCCATGGCATGTGAATTAGTTAACAGATGGCCTGGAGCACTCACATCTAGAGATGGAATCTGGGGGAAAAAAAAGGACTAGCGCAATGGGATATATACTTCTGCCATACTAGCTTTATGAAATTTTAAACTTAAAAGGGATCAGTTGAATTGTTTGAATAAAATCCTAAACAAGGAATGACATCGGGTTAAGTGAATGTTAGTTTGAACACTGAACAGAAAGTAAGTAGTATCTGCTTATATATAGTATGTCTAAATAAAACAATAGATATACATAAGTAAGCATTGGTAATCTAATAGCTGTCAGGGGACATTGTCCTCCAAGCGCTCGCCACTTTTAGGTCCTTCGAGCCGGACGCTTCAGTCAGAGTTAAATAAATAACAACTCAAGAAATAATTTTTGCCCTTGAGCATTTTTCTAATAACTATTTTCGATGTATTCCTGTAGCATTTCCAGGTATTCTTTTCAAATATTTTGCATAGACAATACAAACGAATATCTCCTTGGGAAAACTATCTCACGAGCACACCTCTAACTTCCGCTGGCTACAGTTGCCCAAGTTCGCAGTAATAAATTTCGCTTCGACACATTTGCGCTGACTGCGTGGGCCATACAACAATAAGTGTTCCTTCGGCCATACCTATGGGCTATACAGCTATATATCCCACACACACACTCGGAATAATTCAAGCCAGTGCTGTGTGGGTGCGTAATAGCAGCAATAATAATAATATGCTTATCAGCTGGCCGTAAAGTGCGACTATCGAGTGGCAACACTGGGCAGACAGGTGTGTTTGTGTGCGTATACCTGGGCCAGGACCAGAGCCAGGACCAGCTATAGGTGAAACCGCAGGCGCTGGCAATAAAATTGTTATTTTGCGATTTATTATTAGAGTGCATTTGGGCCGCCGGCGGTGGCGAAATGATGGTAACGGTTACTCGGTGGCTTTTGTATTTTTTCCTCTCGGCCAAAAACCGCAAAATGTAGTCGCAACACATTTGGGGCATTAAATTATGGGGTGTTACTCTTATTGATTGCACGAAGGGCAGGAGGAGGGCCAGAACGGGGCCCTGGAACACCTAACTATTGCTGATTGAGTAGCATTTCCATTTCCATTCATGCCCTTTTCCTCGCTGATTGTTTATTGCTGCTGCTGTTGTTGTTTTTCGATTTGGCCCAAACCCGAGCGCAAATTAAATAGAATTTTCCCTGCAGGCTGTTATGCGTATGTGTGTGCTGTATCTTCCCATGGCGAGTCTCCCAGCTCGGCCTGTTTATTTTCGTTTTATGCTGCATTACATTTAACACATTCAAACAATTAGCCAGGCCCGAAACCGAGCCCGAAACCTGTGCCATTTAAAATGCAAGTGGATGCCGCTCCATACCGTATATATTCGCAGATATCACTTAATGGATTGTCACGCATATTTGATGGCCCTGGATTGGTTTTCGTTGAATTGCCGGTAAGTCGCCATAAGCCTAATGGTCGTTCAACATTAAATTGATAAATACGCCCGGTTTTGTAGAGTTCTTTTCATACATTTTTCTCTGCAAATTATCGTTTGCTCCAGAACTTATCGTCGGCTTTACTTATTTTGGTTTGCGAATAATTTGCTTTAGGAGAGGAAAATATATTTAGAGATGGTCATTTAATTTGATTTTATAAAATATACATTGATTTGTCAATAAAACAAAAGACTAGTTTTTAAAAGTTCTACGTTGACCCAATAAGCATCTTAATATTGGTTTAATTTTGAATAAATTACATGGAATTTCTATTGTCCTGATTCTCTAATTATGCTACATTAAATGTATGCATTATTAAATGCCCGAAAACCCCATTCTGAATTTAATTTTAGTAAAAATGTTGAATAAATGAAGAACCTTGTTTTGAAGAACAGTAACCATACCCTCTAATCTTTCTCTTGAAATTTAAAGACTTTTTGCTAAGGAATATATTAATGGAAACGAGAACAGTCTTCAATTTTTTGTATATAAGTATTCATTTGCTTGATATTGCGTTGGAATATTAAGTCAAAGAGAATTATTTACAGATGATTATTTATATGAAAATCATTTTATGCAGTTACGACCTGTCCAAAATTATAGATAAATAGAACTGCAAGTGTGAATCGATTTCAGCTTAAAAAACAGAAGTCATTACAAACATTAATTAAAATTTAATTATTTAACAAGGAAATCTAATCAAAATTATGCATTTTCAATAAGATTATGTGCATTTAACGTAGAGTATGTTCCTCTATAAACAACTGAACCACACTAAATATTTCCCAAATTGACTGATAACCGAAATTAGTGCAACGACCAGGCTCCAAATAGCGAAATATGATTGGTGCGGCCAACAAAGTAAATTAAACGTAATAAAGAGTAAATGAGAAACAAACAAAAACATAAATTCTTTTGCCTCCAGTGCCACTTTTGCCACACATTTGCTGGCCATACGACTACGTACCACAAGTTAATTATGTTTTGTGCGCGGGCCGGACTGAAATTTACAAAATGTTCAGCTGGCGGCAGAAAGTGGCTTAATAAATATATGCAGGGGCATGCCCCATGTCCCCAATGGAAAATGCCGTATTTTGTGTGTTTGCCCTAATAATTAATTTCCATGGAAAATTGAGTTGCCAAAGCTTTCAGCCAATTAATGCTGAAGGTTTCAGATAAGCCCGAGCTTATTAAAATTGATTTGCGCTCTTTAAAACAAACGCCCGGCAAATCGCAATAAATTTGGGAATAAACAAGCTGCCATATTTTCAATATTTGTCCAACAATCAAATCCCACAAAAAATGGCACACAGTTAATAGAAAAGTGCTAGAATTCTGCCTTTCGTTGACAAATTCACGTTTAAATATTGATATTACATAAGGGCACACATATTCCCATGCACACCCACACTAGAGTGCAAATAAATGTGCCGTTATGTGCAAATATGCTAATTTGTTGTTTGCCAATCATTTCCTCCCCCTTCCCTATCCGCTGGCATCCCTTCGCCCCACCAGTTGTTGTTTCCTATTGCTTCCTCTTGCCATCCGCTGATTGCAAACAAAATTGCAACTCAATAAGCAAATATTCCCCGGATTCTATAGCATCGCAGTTCCCTCTGGTTGGATACTCCACCCTCCAGGGACGACGGGCGAAAATCGGAGGAATAAAGCGACCGCTTTAGTGTGCTTGGCTTACAGACGTATCGGTTGGAGATTCTGTGAAACTATCAATCTCTATGAATAGTTTTACAATATATCAGCATCAGTATAGAAAAACTAGAAACCAAATAAATACAAATATTAAAACAAATTATAAATTATTTTAGCTGAGCAGCTGGAAACAAATCAAACTAGAGACAAGCCTTCAGTGCATTATTTGCTACTTAAAAAGATTAAACCAATTTTTTTTTAATATAATCGCTTGGTAGAAATTCGTGTTCTTTAATTTATTAAACTCGCTTCACATTTTTTACCTTCCCTCATAATTTCTCAGGATACCTATAATTTTACATATTACAACGAGACGGAACTCCACCCGCCAACATATTAAATATAAATTCCATTGTCTTTGCCCGCTCTCCACGCTTCATTGTTGGCTTTCCCTTTCTTTGTTTTCGTCTGTTGACTTTATGAAATTAAAAAGGAAAATTTCCACAAGCGTGCCGAAAGAATAAGGAAAGAGAAGGAAGGCAACAAAATTGAAAGGTTTTGTTTAAAGTTTGCAGGAAAACTTTACGAAACTTTAGGTGTAACAACAGCTGAGGACGGCGCTGTAAAAATGGGTTGAGCTGGGGTTCCCGAGAAACTTGCGATTCAGTGAGGCATAGTGGTGGTTTTCCCCCATCTATGTCATCAGCACTTAATCCGTAATTCAATGAAAAGTAAAACGTCAAAAGAACTTCAGCTGAATTGGCAATTGAAGACACAAGATTGTAACATTAGCTGCCTAATAGGGGTAAAATGTGAAAATTTTAGAGGGATTTCAATTATGAATCAAGAAAATATTGGGTTTATATATAAGAGAACGAATACAATTGTAGTTTTAATAATGTTAATAGAGCCAGAAAAAACAAAAACAAAGCAAAGTAAGTATATCTTATTGTTAATATCAATAAGTTCAACAAAAAGATCTTAGAGACTGGAGAAAACTAAACCCATACTTTAAATATACATAAATATTTTTTTAAATAATTTTGTTGCCTATTTTTGTAATATTTCGAGATTGTAGAGGCCATAGGGCAAGTCATAAACCGGAAATGTTTCTCCGTTTGCACAGCCATAAATTTCCAGCATCTGCGATTTGCATCTCCCGCTCTCATCCATTTTCCCCCAGGTCCCCATCGGTGTTTGTGTATTCCGCTTGTGCCTGCTTAGTTGGCATAAATGATCTGAGGCGAATCTTACAGCGATTCATACGGGGTAATTTATTACCAGACTCGGATTGGCAGAATTATCATTCTGTGGATGTGAGGGAGCCAGTTGCCATGCCGATGGACATGTCAAATATTAGCACGATGAAGTTTTTCTGCATTTGTGGACGGTTATTGCACGAGGAATGTTTGGCTGAAGTTGATTAGCACTAATTAGGGAATCCAGACGGAATCGGATATTGATTGGGTCGGATAACGCCTGGCTGAAGGAGAAATCATTTTAGGATGTAATTGGTTTGGCAATTGGCAGCTATGACAATCAGTTCCCGGAAAGACCTTCTGGTTAATGTCAGAAGAGAGAGCGTGCGATTGACGAAACATACTTTAAACGCAGATTTTACGGGGGCTGTCAGCTGGTAAAACAAGCAAACAAATTTTAATTAAAATCGACACACACACACCGCAAACCCAGAGGGCTTTTCTTCGCTTCGAATGGGCGAAAAGTTGCACATTTAATTAAACTTAATTGGAAAAGTTATGGCCAAATCAAACCGAATTAAATATGCAACAGATTTTGTTGCGCAATCAGCGAAGAGAGCGAACTTCGGCACACAAAGCATTTGCATCTGCAGTTTATTAATCATACGCCCCGTGGTCCCTGGCATTCCTTGCATTGATTATCGCAGAAGGACTCTGCATAAAGCACTGCGCCCACTGATGATTATGTATAACTTTGCCATGACCTCTGCCGCACATAATAAATGGTCCCTGTTCCCCTGTTGATATTTTCAAATATTCAAACACAAATGCATATTGAATTTAGCATCCACATCCTTAATGACGGCAAAAAAGAGCGGGCGCAGTGCTGGGTATGAAACCACACGCACAGCGAACAAATGAAAGCAAAATGAAACGATAAATATTTGGTTTTCGTTAAAACTTTAATTAAAAACATGCTGCACCCCCCTAATAATTTATTTGCAGCGCGCAATACTGCTGCCCCACCCATACTCGGGGTGGCTCCTGGGGTGCGTGTTTGGGTGCGTCGATAACAAAACAATTATAGCGCTTTGTTTGCCCGAAATGTTAGCCAACTCCTTCTGGCCCCGGCCATCCGGAAAATCGCCTTGTGTGGCTACTTGGCCATTATAAATAAATGTTTCATACGCCGGACGGGCTCTTCTAATTAAACGCGCCGCAATATTTTCGCTTAAATTGAAAGAATTTGTGGCATTTTGATATTTCAGCCACAGTTTGCATTAGCGGATAGCGATTTGTCATTTTTGATAAGTATTTATCGATGCCAGCGGCCAACTAATGAATGTCTTTATTGGTTTTTGTTGATAGATTAAGGGGAAATGTTACCCATACTCTTTGTTGCCACTTCCTAATTTAATCTTTGCGTTTTACTCGTTTCAGGATTTAAGTTCTCACAGTTTATTGCTAAAATTCCGCTTTTAAAGTTCGGCCACCTTCTTCTTGGATTGGATTATAACTATGAAAGATATAGCCACCGACTGGGCCCTTCCTCCCCAACAATTTTGCCTAATGATAGCAGACACATCTGCTCAATTTCCCAGCCAACGCATTAAGCCAAGCCGAAGTGTGAGGAAAGGAGGGTGGGGACGAAAGGCATTTCACAAAAGTTAAACGGTCAAAAATTAAGCACAAACAGAAACAACAACTGCTAAATTTGTGTATATGTATAAGCTGGGAAGTTAATGAGCACAACAACACAGAAAAGCCGCTGTGTAAGGAATAAGGAATAGGAAAAATAAACAGGGAATGAGTTGATTTTCCCTATACTTTTATGCGCCGAAATTGCCAGCTCAAGCAAAAAACTAATTTTAAATGGGAATTTTCTCAATTTTCCGCTTGCTTTTTTTTTTGCAAGATAAAGAAGCGTAGGAGAAAATAATAAATGCCCAGCGTTTTTGGTTTGGCCAGCAAAATAAAATCTACTCAAAAGTTATTAAGTGCAAATTAATGAACATTAGCGGCTGCCATGGCGTTGCCTACTTTGGCCACCGCTGCGGCCGCTGCACTAAATTGATGGAGCGGCTCCGGAGCGCCAGAGTTCCGGGGCTTCTGGGTTTCGGGGATCCAGAGGTGCAGAAGGGCAGTCTGAAATTTCATTTAATAATTTTTCAATTAAATGCAGCTGACTGCCGGCCGGGGAGCATGAAATTTCAGGAGAAACCAAGCCAAGAGGAAAGCTTAGGAGCAGAAGCCAGGCGGAAGAGCTCAGGCCAGGGGCTAAGGGCCTTGGGAAAAACAAGCTTAGAATAGAGCACATCTTCAAGAAGAATGTTTACTCAACGAGGAATACTATACAGAGAGGAGCTGCGTGTTGTTGTGGAAAATATTTTCCACTCAATCAATGCTAAAGTCAAAGCAAATACATATATATTGTGAAAAATGGAGATAATTATATTTAATAAATTTCTTAAAATATTCGCTTTTAAAGCCTTGCTGCACTATTTATTATATTCAAATTTAATTACATAAGAGTAAAAGTTAACCATTATCTAATAAACCACGTTTATCCTAAGACATTTATGTAATTAAAATGAAGTTAAGACCAAATCCAATAAATTCCTCATTCCGGCTGCCATTTTCCATTCCCAATAGGCTTTCGCTCAACTTTGCTGACTTTTTTTTACTTGTTTCAAACATTATCTGCTGCCCAAGCAATTACTCATACTTTCTTTTTGGCGGCCACATCAACTCAAGCCTAAAAAGCCATTTGGCCAGCTTGGGCCTTCGGTTTCCGTGGGGGCTTCTTCGTCTGGCCTTGAATTTAATTAAAATCTCATTTAGTCCGCTTAGATTAGGGCCAAAGGCTAATCGAGCTATATAGTTTCGTTCACTCCCATTAAATTACGGACACCTCAGCGAATCTTTCTTCGCTGAACTACTCCGATTACACTTCATGAAAAATGAGATTTTTTTGTTTTCTGGCAATTAAGCAGCCAACAAACTGCTCAAGCGGAATCTCATTTATATTTTGAGCTATAAAAAAGAGCGACTCAATTTTCTTTCCTAAAATATCTCTGTTCTGTGATGAATTTAGAAAAATCCAAGCTATGTATATCTACGTTAATGAAGACCGAATAAGCAGATTTTCCTTATTTGGAATAAATGGATTTATTTACTAATTTAATTCTCAAAAGATAGCAAATAAGACCACATCTGCAACTTTACCTGGCTTCCGTCTTAATTGTCATAAATGATGGATATTTATATTAATTAATTGTAGCTTTTCTTACCTGGATTCGAGGCATTAACGTGGAATTCGCAGAGGTTCTTGGTACCTTGGGCAAAGTCAAAAGAATCCGAGTCGGTAAAAAGTATGTCCACGTCCAGTTCAAAGCCCCGATTCGGGATACCCTGCTGTAAGGGCGCAGAAAATGGGCTGGAGTGAAAAGCCACTAGCATTTCAGGGCCACTGAAAGGAAAGAAATCAAATAAAATTAAATTAGGATTTACATTTTTATATTAGATTCATTAATGTTTCTCCTAACTGTTCAGGTTCAAAGATAAATATATTGTCACAAAATAGAATATTAATAACTGCATATTTTGTACGTCTTTTGCTTAGAATCTGCTGAAGAACGAAGATAAAGAGCCCTTTAGAGCTTATTCGCAATATTTGCCCTATAAATTTATTAAATTCAACTCAATATTGGCTTACTTATTTGTTTTAAATTCTATAAAACTTGCCAATAAGTGGCTTCCGCCCCCACGCGCTTGAGAAGTTTCTTTCAAAGAAATCGCCAAAGTTTTGCCCAATATCGCGCATACGCCCCGTTGTATGGTCGGGTGGCGCTGCTCGTGATGTTTGTCCATAACCAGGCCACTGGCACTCCAATTAGAGGCGTGAAAAAACTTCAGCTCACATAAATTTAATTTGCACAATTCGGCAAACAAGAAAAGTCGTAAACTTTTTGCCCACGAAAGAGGCAACAAACCCAAAACAGACCGAAACAATCCGAAAAGCCCACGAAATAGCACAAACAAGCGGCGTGGTGGGCGTCCTGCCAAAATGCCGACGAGCTACGCCCAAAAGTATGACGCAGTGCTCGCCCGCTTTGTTTTGGGCTATTTAAAGTGTCCGCTCCGTCTGGTTGTTTGCATTTTTGCTGCCAAATTAACTTTTTTCGCCATTGTCTCGTTGGTACGGCTGCCGGCCGGGTGGGAGCCGCTGGGGAGGTGTACGAAAAGTTTTAGGCAAATTTTTTGGCATAACAAAGTAACTGAGTCGAGTCGGGCCAAAAATTTTGCCGTTTGTCTTTTGATTTTTCTGGCCAAAAATTATGAAATGTCAGTCGCCTGTGGGTGTTGCACCAAAACCATTGCTCGCCCGCTCCCTTTTTCTCTGTCTGTATTTGTAGACGGCGCGTCGCCAGATTTTCTGGTGGGCGGAGCCTAGCTGCGAGGAGTCAGAGTGGGTGGATGTAAGAGGTGAACCAGCTGCCATGAAACTGACATCGAGTGCTCATAAAGCTTTGGATACTAACAGCCACGAGGACCATTTTCATTGAAGTTCTCGTTTCGACTCAAATTTAGTTTTAATAAAATTCTCCAGACCGAAATAACAATTTAGGTATTCTGTATACATTTGCTTTCTGGGGCAGCAATGAGTCAAATTTGTCCAAGAATCAATATCTCAATTTCATTTTCAATTAAATAGTGAAGCCGACATGTTTACATTTAAGGAAATCTAAGTAAATTTCCAATGCAAATAGCTCGAAATTTAAGCCCACAGGAGAGGATATAGTGCGATTTAAAGTACTTAGACTCTCGCCTGATTATAACAGACTCCATTTCCAGGTATCCCCTATACTTTCCATTCGGTTAGCATGCCGCATTCATGACCATATAAATTACGCTCAAAGTTTTCAATTTAAACATCAAATTGAATTTTTATTGCCCGGGCAAGAGGTGGCCACATACGGCGTATGCGTAATATGGCTTGGCATAAAATAAAACAGAAACGCACACACCCACCTAAGCCGGGACTTTGAACACTTAAAGACAAACGCACACGCAGACGATGTCAAAGGCCATCAAACATGGCCAACGAAATGGCTTTTTAATACGTGTAAGTGTACCAAGTGCGAGTGGCAAAGCTCCTTATTATTTAAGCGAAACGTGCTCTTAGACGGCGGCGCTGGATTAGAGGGGCCGGCGGAGCCCGTGGAGCAGCTGCAATGATTGTGTCAGTGCCAAGTGCAATAAACTGCAAATGAAAAGTAAATTAATTTTTAATAAAGCGACACAAATGCCGGGTCCCAGTCCCAGCTCTGGGCCCAGGAATTCACCAGGGGGATGTCCTGGTTACTCGGGAATGCCCTTTTCGCCTGTTCTCTTTGTGTGGGTGCACTTTAAAAAATGAATCTTCTAAATTGGGAAATTCGTCGAAAGTCACTTTGAAGTTAATTTGGATTCAAAATCTGACAAATGTAAAAACTCACAGGTTAGGTATTTTTCATTTTACATGTTTACTTATTATATCAAATAAAAAATGTTCTATAGATCTAAAATCAATTTAAACAAGCATTTTCCCCAAGTGAGTCCCACTTTCTGAATGTGCGTACTTGCGTGGCATTTGGTTACTTTATGGCTTGCGGCACACTTGTGGGTGTCGTAAAATCAACACGAATCCATAGCCAAGGGCCCTCCTCGCTCTGGTCCTTTGCTCATCCTCCCGTTACTGCCCCAAATCGCCGCTCCTTTGTCGGATATCAATACACGTAAACTTCTCCGAAGCGTCAGAGTGTCCTGACCGCAAATGGCAGCGCTGAATCTTCCCAGAACCTCTGCCCCCGAAACTCTATGGACTTGCGGTTTTCCCGGGGGCTTCTGCAGAAGCCTGCATGCCCGGTGTTTGGCGGTGAACTCCGGAGTGCACGAGAATTTTAAGTGTTTAAAGGACCAGAGCCTTAGTGAATTATAGGTACATAATTTTGGCTGCCGCATCAAGGGTGCTTCCCAAATGATAAAAATCTAGGGGGAAATTCACTTGCTGTTCCCAATTTTATGTGTAATTTTCATTAGTTTTAAGGGAAATCAAAATTAATTTTAAAAACAGAGGGTTAATGTATGTTCTGAAGATGCATTAAATGTCTAATGTACAAAATAAATATTAAACAAATAAGTTAGGAACTATATATTATTTCACAGCCTCGTTCTACCCTCATTCTGCTTCGATTTTTATCAAATTAATGATTTATCATTTAAGTTATGCGTATATAAATGAAGATATATGAAGATGCATTTAACTCCGAGGCATTAAGTACTTAAAGCAAAGCCTTTGCCAGATAAAATCCCCTCACGAAAATTATTATTAACCGAAAGTAAACATCCCCCTTAGTGCCCCGATTTTCAGGCAACCTAATCCGCAAAGTGCAACCACAAAAAACAGGTGGAGCGGAAAGCGGAAGGCGAAGGTTGGGCGTTGAGACTTGCCATAAAAAATTAATATGCAATTTAAAAAGTTATCGCTTTGAGTTTTTCTTTTCTTGGCTAACAAAAATTAACATTTACTTAGAGGGAAAGCAACAGCTGCTGCTGAAGTTGGGGGGAAAACCCAAGTTTTCCAGTTCCTCCGTCCCCCAAAAAAGCTGCGGAGCGAGAGAAAAAGAATCCAATAAAATACTAACGTCTCACGGCACCTTTAGCTTGTTGCAATTTTAAGTTGCACTGGGAAATTAATAATTTTCGTGTAGCTTTTTCCTCGCCTTCTCCCTCGTTTCCCATCGCCCCTGTGTGCATATGCGATTTTCCCGAAAGTCAGGGAACCATGTCTGAGGTGAGAAGTAAAGCGAGAGATGTTTGCCGTCGGAGGGAAGGGGCTTTCCCCCGTCACGTGTATGTGTGCATTTATAATTTGTATGCTCATGTCGCGTACGACGCTGACAGAGTGTACAGAAAACAAATAATTATCTTTTGAATACTAAGATTACGATTTTGAATAGGATTTTCTCACACCTGCCTGTGGTCTATGAACTAAAAATAAAACAAATAAATCAGTACAATAAATATGTATTTGTACCCTCCTTCTTCGTACTTTTTTGTATGTTTAAAAAATATGGAATTCTTTTTGTGTTTCAGTGCATTGAAACCGTGGCTGCCGAGGGATTGGGGGTTGAGGAAAGCGTTGCACGAGCTACGGTCCTGGCTTCTTAATGCCGTTTTTCTTGGGCACCCACTTTTCCATCAAGTTCTCTGTGCGTCTTTTGCTTCGTTCGTTTTCTCCTTCATGTGCATATTACGCTCTATGCATATTTGATGTGCCCCCTCTGCCTCTCCACCCGCTCCTCTCTGGCACCTGTGCACGCTTATGAGATTTTCCCAAGGATACGGAAAGGATGTCAATAAATGCGAAAGTGCAACTCATTAAGAGATTAGGGGCCACAAGGCTGAGCGATCATCGTCATTGCGCCATCTTTATAAACGACCAGCTATAATTTGCTAGAAGCTAGTGAATAAATGAGTTAGGAGACAGTTTGCTTAGCATTTCCTAGAAATTGTGAAAATGTTTAAGAGATTGCAGTAAAGAATTCAGTTTTGAATATTTTTAGATTTTATAACACAGAATTGCTATAATTTTGTATCGTTTTCTTGTTTAAATTCTAGCAAGAAGAGTGAATACAAAATTATTACTTGAACAAAAAGTCATTTTACATAATAATTCACTAATATTCTTTAAACTTAAGAAACTTTTTATGCACACTTATTCTTGGATATAAAAACTTTAAAATTCGGCTGAAATTAGATTGCAACTGATTTCGCTTCGTAGAAACTTTCACAGCAGCATTACCGGCAGAAGGGAAGACCGCTAAAAAAATCAAAGTTTATGTGCCTGTCTCAAGAGGTCACCGAGTGGCCGGAGGAGACCCAGCGGGGGAGCACACTTTTGGCCCTGACCGAAGACCGAGAGACAACAAAAACAAATTCTTGAGTGCTAGATAAATGGCCAGAGGCGTCGGCAAGGGGAGCCAAGGTGCCTAAGGATGTGAAGGGGCGAACTGGGGGCCGACTGGGCCACTTGAACGCCATGTAAAGGCGTGGGCGTGGCTGAGAGCTGCATTCGAGCATTTCGGGGATGTCCTGGAAGTGTTTTTAAGTGCTTCGAGAGCAGACCCACAAGAATTTATGACAATCTAAACCAAATGAACTGGTGCTTCCGGATTCCAAGTGATAAATGTGTTATTTGTTTTATGGTCTCTAAATTATTCAAGGTAACCTAGTGAGCGCATGAAAAAGTAGTAAAATGGTCTTAAAAATTAAAGAAACTCGAAATTTTAAATATTTGAATTACATTTAAAGGGTAATGTAAAGATATAGAAAAGAAAAGTCTGGGAAACACAAATTTTTATTTTCTACCTTTAAAATTTTAGCTTAAATGATAATCAAATTATCTCTTTAAAAAAGAGAATGCAACATGCACTATACTTGTTATGTATTTATTTTTTCATACTTCTTGGGACTTTTGCAGGTTGAATAAAATCGTAAATAATTCGCCTGACCCTAAAGTTAACACAAGTCCTGAAGGATCGTACTAATGAGAGAACTAGTTCTAAAAACGAAGCTGAAACTATTAGTAGTTGCATTTTAATTGCTTAAACCCAAACTGTAAGCCGCAGCAGGTATCCGTGTGTGTGTGTGCCCGACCGCTGGAGTTTGAAAACTTGAAATTGCTTTTGAAAGGCTGGGGCGTCTTTAAGAATTTATGGCTGATGATCTAAGTGCTGGCAACTTGGCAACTAATGAGCAAAATTTTGCCATTGCATAAATCACATGCATCAAAATGTTTTCAATAGATGGCACAAGCAAAGTTTCAAACGGCAGCATAAATCTATTTGTTTCTGTGTGTGCGCCAGGATGCTTCCTGCACCATAATGCGTTTTCATGTGTGAATGTATCTCTATCTCGAGCTCCGTATCTCTTTTTCACTTTTCAGCGTCCGTCCTTCGGCTTCTGTCTGCCGAGCAACCCAATTTCCGGTTTTGCTTAAGCATTGCGCACAATTGTAAGGCGCACCAACACGCGGACAGTATCCATGTGTGTATCTATGTGTGGCTTTGTATCTATGTGTATCTGAATTGGAACACATGCGCCCCGGGCCAAAACTGCAGTGCAGTGCACTAGGCTGCGGTCCTTCCGCACACACACAGTCGCAGTTGACAGTGGTGGGAAAAAGAGCCTGTTCCCTCAGATTGCAGTGATAGAAAAATCAGGAAGGAAAATTCGAAGTTCCCAAATTAAAATTAAAAACCAAAAGAATTAGGAAATTGAGAGCGGAATGCAGATATCCTATGTACCTAAAGTCTAAAATAAAGAAAGGACTGTTTGGTATTCTAAAATAATATTAATCATATTTTCCTTTTTTTTTGACCCCTGAATTATACACTTTTCTTTTTTGTTCTCATTACTTATTTAAACTATAGATTTTTTTCAATTAGGATTTTCCTTTTTCATTTTGTCACAAATTCTGGGGAAATTAAAAATTATTTATAAACTTGGGCTTTAAAATACCTTGTTAAAATTATATTTAAATAATTTTTCAAAAAATAAAATAATATTTCTAATGTTAGGATGTGGGTTATCTTTTTAAGTGAATTTCTTCTCATCACTATGGGTGTCACTCACACAAGTGCACTGTGGCACATTGCCACACACCCATGCTCATTAAAAATGTCTGTCTATCTTTTCTTGTAAATGTATTATGAGCCTTGCCGAGCTCATATTTAACTTTTTCATAAAAGGGGAGAAATGGCGTTAAATAAATGTCCTCCGTCTGCCTAACTTTTTCTCTGCCCCTCTATCCTTTTTCCTTATACATTATTTATATTAAAGAAGCATAACATCATGGTATGTAAGGAATGTAGAATTTTTTGAACTCACCGTGAAACGACGCGTGGCAGCCAATCTCCGCCGCAGTATTTGGCCAAAACAGGATCGTTGGTGGAACTGCCGTCATAGAAAATCAGGTGATCCCTTTCACCTGTACAGTCGGACCAGGCTCGGATGGACCGCGACGTTTTGTTGAAGCTGGCAATTGAGCTGTTAAAATAAATTAAAGAATAATTTTGAATTAAATAAATATTATATGTTGTTAAGGAGAGTGGATTTTGCCATTTATTTCCTGCTAAGCATGACTCATGACTGTCTTAAACATTCTTATACGAATATCGCATTAAATTTCTCAATACACACTTATTTTATTACGAGAAAATAATAGTTGTTATATTTATGTTAATTTAAAATATATATATATTTTTACATTAATGACAATTTCAAATAGTTTTTAAAACTGATTTTATACAAATTAGAGAGTACTCTATTGATAAATTGCTAAAAGTAGCTTAAAGTAGGCATTTCAAATCAGATTCAAACGAGTTTTTATTTTCAAAAATTCGTGAACGAAAGCTTTTATGAGGAATAGATTTGCCTAATCCCATTGATACAATTAGAAACTCCACGCTGTGGCCTTTAATACGGCTTTGCATACAAATGGCATCGGGTGGCTGTTTGCTGCATTTAATTGGAATATACAAAACTTTTTGGGCGACGAATGCTCAACATCCTCGGACACGAAACAGTTTCATTTGTTCCGTCAGTTAACAAACTGCAAACTGGAACTTCGCTTAGCAATTTGCTAAATTGAAATTTGTCATACAAATGCAGATGCAGACACAGATGCACTTCCCCCGGCTGGCCGGGACATGTTGTGTATCGCATCGCACGTCTGGGAGCTGGGTTTTCGGGGGGAGGCATGGTAATGCTTATTTAATGCTCTGCGATGCAGGTGGCATAGAATTTTCGGTAGTCATTCGACATTCTGCAGGGCATTCTTGAACACTCTCAGAGCCCCGTGCAATCCGGTCCCCGCACTTACCGCTTCACCAAGGCCTTGTGCTGATTCTCCTGGCTGACGGCAATCATGGCGTGCTTGCTGGTCGGGACCTCCTTCTGCCGGATCGTCCAGTAGCAGGTTACGTTCCTCGGATACATTCCGGGATAATTCGGACTTTGCAGGCGACACTTGTTACGATAGCATTCATCGAATTGCCTGGTACAATAGGTGCCAGGTGTCACACGGCCCAATTCGAGCGGCTTATCGGGCAGTCCGTATCTGGAAAGGTGGAAATGAGGCCGAGGGTCAGTTCCCAGTTCACAGAGTGTCGTGTGAGTTCGTGCTCTCTCTTGGTTCGTGGGTGTATCCCTAGAATGGTATTTAAGGCAGGAACAAAACGCAAAGACCTGAAATTTGCATAAAATGTGCCACGCATCACCCTCTCGAATCCTACTTTTGTGTAGATGGTCAAATCGGACTCGCATAACTGTTTAGTTTGCTAACGGTGTGCACGCGGGGCTTGCACTCGAACAATAACCAGGGACCAAATATATTAATTCGTTTTATTTTTTTGGGCGAAATAGAAATAATAATTTACAATCGTCTAAGTAACATCTCTTGAGGTACATTTATTTTCGGAATCTATTGTGTATATATCTGCATAGTTTAGGACTAAATTTAAGTTTGAAATAATATCAAAAAATCCCCCTTTAACATAATACAACTAGTACAACAAATAATTCTATTCCAAAACATAAACAAATAATTTTATTTTGAGTTTTCTATGAACATTAGTTTCAAACTGATTCGTGTTTTTGGTTGTAAATTGTGCGAAACCTATTGAACTGTAAAAACACATTTCCATTTCTATTTTGCTCACTCTCTAATTTTCCACGCGCAAACAAAAAACGCGACACATGGAAAAGTAAGTGAAAAGCACCTACAATACAGGGACAAATTTGACACATGCCTAGGCACGGCGCACAAATGGATTGCACGGCAAATACACGAGGTGAGGATACTTTTGCAATTCTATTGAACAACTAGACAGTCGGTTCACAAAGCTCATGTTTTATGTAGCAGCCTCCCCATTTTCCCTGCTCCTCCTCCAGCCTCTCAATTTTCCCGAAAAGCCATCCCCAAGGCAACCAAGTGGCATTGTTCTTTCAGGTAGAACGATTTAAGTTTTAAGCAAGTATCTACGAATAGAAACATCTACTGAAAGATGAAAGCCGGAGCGGGAAAAGCTGAAACAGACTGATGACATTACCTGGGCAGGGAGGGGAATGGGATCGGGGAGCACCGGGGAAAATGCAGCGAACCAATATCAATTGAATACTTTTGGAGCTGCAGAGATATTTGTCAGTTTGCCGGGAATATCCGGGCAGCAACTTACCTCACAACTGCGTCCGACTGGCTTATAAATTTATATCTTATGCTGAACTCAAAGGGCTTTTCGTCTCGGATATTGCGTGGCGGATGAAATACCTGCAAGAAATGCAATTTCAAATGTTAAAATGCCAAAAAGTGCAATCATTGTGAAAATGTTCCAGCGCAGACGTGACTGGAGTTGCTCTCCTCCTCGTGAGGATAAGCAATCGGAATTGCTGCTAAATGAGTTCAGCGATTCCCTATTCTTTAAATTCATGCGTACTTGGTGGAATGAATTCTTTACTGGTAGGTGATAAGTTTATTCTATTTATTGTATTTATCAATATAAAATAATTAAACTGATCACAAATTGATAAAAAACTCTTCCAACGGTCGTAAAAGAGATGTAATCATTTAGAGCTTTTACCTTTGGATTTGTTATTGGTTTTGACTACGCTCAAGGGTATACCCTTATAAGGTATTAAAATAAATTGACCGTGAATCTTATAATTAAATAGCATTTACTGAGAAGTCTCCATCCCCTTGCATTACTTGGATTTCCCAGTTAAAATGTGCCACCTACACTCGCAATTTCCCTGTAATTGTGCATTCTGCGAATTCTCCTTTGATTTTCCTCCGTTTCCATGTCAACTGCTCATCAACACTTTGGACGGCCAGAAGTGTCCGAAGGAGTGCCTTCTCGCACTCAGAATGAATTTTTATTAATTTTCATAATTTATGCGCGGCAACTCGAAGGCAGAAACTGAAACCAGAATCTCGCCCTGCAGCTTCCCACGGACATGTGTCCTGTCTCTTACGCTTCGTTGTTCATTTGCCCATTTTTATGGCAACGCGTTTATTTAAAAATTAATCAAAAAGTGGCAATGGCATTGCTTCATCGCCTGACTGCCTCAAGTAAACATTACGCATACGCCGTGTGCTGCGCAGGAAGAGTTCTTCAATATTAAATGAAAGGGAAAAGGAGGACAAGTAAACTTTGGGATGAGCAGGAGATTTTCTGCTCTGGAGAAATAATTGAATGGGCTGCAGATCTTCCCAGGCATGTTGATGGAAAAGTGAAGCAAGTAATGCAGCTGTCGATATGGCTGCAATGCGACATGGGAAGTTCTTCACTTCGCTGTGTGCTCTTTAAGCCGAAAAGCCAAATTATGTATAATGGGTGAAATGAAAATCCAAATCTGAACAAAATCTGTGAGATCTCAGATTGAGAAACAGTAATAGGGGAATTCTATTGGGGAGTCTATTAAAGAATAAAATTTTAACATAACTTCTTCGACCTCAAAGGCAGAAACATGGAAACATGGTTATAGATGTGTCACAGTTGAGTCCTTTAAATTAGGATTGTGTTTGACACTGTCCTTATTTTATTATAAGCTCTGACAATTTAAAATATTCAAGCTCCAATTTGCTGTGCGTCCTTGTTCCGCGTCTCCTGACTGTCACCCTCGCACTTACCTTCACCGACGCTGTCACCGTGGATGTTTCGCTAAAGTACAATTGCGGTCCCGTGGCCTTGCCGCACCAGGAGCCGCCAGTGAATGGGCGTCCCAATTCGCTGAGCTGCCAAGTAAATAAATAAAAATTTAATTAATTAAAAATCAAGTTTGTTTCGCTGGTCACCCGCCCACACACAACCAAACGAAGGGCTAAAAGCAATTTTCCACGGCCCTGCAAAGGGCTGTGACGCAACATTTAAAGCCACACACACTGCCTCATACGCTGGCACATTAAAAAATTGGGTTAAGTTATTGAGTTCGTACACTCTTATTGATTTTATTGGGACCGGGTAAGTGAAAAACGCATACAAAATTAATAAACGCACGGTACGGGTGGCCATCTGGCGTTGGGCTAATGGATTATGAGTGCGTGCTGGGCAGTGTAATTTTTTTTTTTTGTATTTTAACGACCACCTTTTCCGCTCAATATTTGATTGTTTTCCTTGCCCCGCCTCCGCAACGTGGCACTTGGCACCCAGGACAAAAAGAACTGCGGCATGCATTTGGGCAGGTATTTTATGCATGCGAAAAACTGCTGGCCACCATCGAAGGTGTGCGAGCAGCAGGTGAAACAACACCGGGCAAGCAATGCGAATTGCCACTGCAAGTGCTGGCCCATAAATGTATTTACATTGTTACCAAAAAGGGGCCCCAAAGCTACACAATCGCATAGTGGTTTAATTATTAACAGGGTCATGAGAGGGGAGTCAAAAAGGTGTGGATATTTCAGTAGGAACAAAAATATACCAAATTCCCTGGCTCACAACAGATATCAACGTGGGAGAGAGTTGTCTGACACTGAAAACTTCTAAATTTATTTTAATAGATTCACACTGGTAAAAATCAGTTTGAATGATTTCCTTACCTTGCAAGTCAACTAAAACATTACTTTTCTTGCCATTATATCTTATATTAAAGTTTGATATGATTGATACGTGCAGGGAAACTTAAACTGTAGAACCATATGTAACTGGTCTGAGCACACACAGTAATCACCCTTACAAAACGTTATAGTACATCTTTTTATTCACAAAAGAAGGAACCATTTTTTCAAATAGATAAATATTGTGATTAAAGTTTTACCAGTTTTAATTGTTTCCTAAATAAAAAACATTTAAATTAACTATGCTACATATTATAATTGTGAGCTTAAGTTATTGTGTTGGAGTACATAAGTCTAAAGTTTATATGTAACCGAAAAGGTAAATCTACCATACTATTTATATGTCCACACAATTTCGTGCACCTATAGGTCCAGCATAACCCATTAAATACAAATCCTCTACCCATACTTGGGCCTCTTTTCGCCCCAGGACAACTGACATTTATTGAGCCAGCTCGCATAGGCAGCATTAATATTGCCTATACCAGCAGGCGGAGGACACAGCCGGGTCCTGTTTCCAATATTTTTTTCCAGCCTGCGGCCTGGGTCAGTGGCCACCAGTCGATAAATGTGGGGATTGGAAAGCGGTAGCGGCAGCGGCGACGGCAGCTCATTTACACTGAGGTTCCAATTGATTAAGTTTTTAGTTAATGGGTTATTTGAACTGAACCGACGACCAACAACGAGGCCTGTGCAGCCTTAGGCTTCTATGGGTCCTTTCTGCCCGGACATGTCCTGCGGCTGCCCCAAACCCAAACAACAATTTTTGCTGTAATTGCAAAGTCGCCAATCGAGGTCTGGCCAATATTTGTAACTGGTTAGAGTTGCAGTTGCACTGGAGTCGAGTCGGTCCATTGCTGCTGTCATATTGAATGACCAGGGCAAGTCCATTGGCCATCCTGCTTCAGCTCACAGCCGGGTTGAGTGGGGATCGCTGGTGGATAGGGCGAGTGGGGATAGCAGGAGCTGGAGCAGGAGAAGAAGAGACAGGAGCCGATGGCCACAGGCAGGCTTGACTGACCGGCATAATGGTAATTTTCTGATTTCGATTTTGTGTAAATTCATTGCTGGCCCTGCTCGAGCCCTGGACACAGGCCTCTTCTTCTTACACATGGAGAAAAATAGCATAATTTAAAACTTGTAATGTTATGTTAGAGTTTTGTAAGTCGCTCTCAGGACGTTTTAGCTTTAAGTTGCTCGAATTGTAATTTTAAAATTAGGGTTGATATATGTAGCTTTCTCTAGAGTGTGTTTAGGATCAACTTAGCTTATGTTGTTTTTTACTGTAGCTAAAAATTCTCCGAGTGCATCTGCCTGCCAGCCCTCTGCACACTTTTCCCACCATCTTACCCCATTGGTCGTTCCTCTTCATCATCGTCATCATGTCCATTGTGTGCACTGGAGCGTTATTAGCATCGACTTCATAACGAATTATTGGATATTCGTCCTTGTGTGTGTGCCTTTTTCTCTCCTTAAGCACGCTTACTCAATCGTTGCCCTATCTGCTCCTGCTTTTTCTGCCTCGTTTTGTGTTGGTTTTAAATTGATTGAATTATTATTGCAGCAAGATATTTTTTGCCCGCCTTCGCCCTCTGGTTAAATTATACAGTAAATTTATTTGATTAGGCCAAGCCTTATAGTGACCGACTTTTTGGACAAACATTTGCTCACATATCAGTCGGAATAGTCCCCTGACGTCCTAAAAACGACGTTTAATTGGGAGAAGAAAGAGGCTTTAATAAAATTAAAGGCAATTCTTAGGGAGGTTGACAATAATTGCTCTACTTTAAAAACTATGTTTCTAAATAGATTTAAAATAATACATATTAAAAGTATGGAAATACAGATTTCCAACTTCTAAGGTTTTAATCCTAAATAGCAAATTGGCACTATTGTTTACGAAATTATATCCTGTTTCTTCTCAATTTATATATCATTTTGTTTAACTGCTTGTCAGTATTATTATTTTAGGTTCAGTTAAATATTAACAAACCCTAATGGTACACTTGGATCAATTCCTGAGTCGCCCTCAAATATCTGCATGCCATTGTCCTCAGGTCAGGGATATCACTCATACGCAGTACACACACTCTGAGTGCGATAAAAGTTTTATCTGATTTGCTGATGTACTGGCATCCGCTGAATCCTTCTCGCCTCATAATCTGCCAACAATAAACAAAGGGCAACGCTTGTCAGGACGCCGCCCCTCGTCCTTCGTGTGGGTTTCAACTTAATTGTGAAACAATTTAAGCGCATAATACCGACTCCGTCCCACTGTCACCGCTGCCTCTTTGATTTATAGTATTTTAAAGCATTCGGCATATTACGCATACATTATTTAAGCGTGACGGCTTTTAATTTGCAATACAGAGCCACTGGGGATGAGCGAATGAATAAGCACAGGAAATGCTCGAAACTTGAGAGACTTTTGCCCGGCAAAACTCGTAAATTTCGACCAACTTTCGTGTGGTCAATCTTGAGTTATGAGCTTAACCAAGGCAAAGTTGTTAGACAATGTATACGTATTGTATGTGTGTGTATTTAGTCCAATAAAAACTATTGACAAACTGAAGCAGGTCCAAGCTGCTTTCACTCCATCGCTCCGAAGGAGGATGGAGGCGGCCAGGCTAGGGCTGGGGCTGTTATGATTGTCAAATATTGAATCATTTGCCCAAGCTGCCCTCGCAAGGACACTCAAGGATAACAGCCTTCCGCACCGCCCAGCTGCTGTTTCTGTTGTTGATTTAGGTTAATACGTTTATGCATAAACTTTATTATTTATGATAAGCAATATTAGCAAATATACAAAAGGTCCGGCAGGAGTTTTAAGCGGAACAGAGACAAGAGCGTAATACCTCCTATCGTATCGTACCTCCTATCGTAATACCTCCTGAATTAAACTAAGTCAACTAATTCCTAAAAAATGAGTTATATTTAAATTGGCTTAAGTTAAATTTTTAACTTGACCCTGACTGTACTGTCGGTATTTAAATAAATTTCAACTAGGAGCGACTGAACTTATGCTAGTTAGAGGATTTGTTTCTATAGGACCTTCCTTTACCGCCCTCCGACAACCGAAGATTGTTTGCTGAATTATTAAAAATAATTCCGAAAAGGTCAAGATAAGGACAGCCCAGTTTGCTCCCCTTTCGGCCTGTTACAAAATGCATGAGACAGAATGTCCAACTAAATTGAATAAATGATTAAACTGAAACTTCGGGCCTGGTCAGGGCGCTCGACCTGAGCCTGGGCTGGAACAGGGTAAATCATATATAAACGTATATGTGGGAAGGCAGCGGATATAAATTTTCCGTTTCGGTCAAGAATTTATGTGGCCAGGCCATGACACGCATTATTTATACAGATCGAGGGGCCGGGGAGGAGTTTACAAAACCGCGTCAGCAGTTAAAATTGCCTTCAGTGGCGAAAAAATGCCCGCTTCGATGGAAATGGAGTTTTTGAAGGGGGAAAACACAACACAAACCTGCGGTTAGTTACGAGTCTATACACAACTGCAATGATAAAAGTGGACAACAGTGCACGGGCAGCGTTAAAAAATTTAAAATATTTAAATTCCTTTTAAAAACAAAGTGCACAAGAAGGAAACCAGAAATAAAGCTAAAAAGAAGTGTTTCGTTGTGAAATTGAATTCTATAATACTCTACGAAGCAAAGACTGTAGTTACTTTTTAATTTAATTACATAAAAAAGGAAAATAAACAATCGATTTTTTTAAATCATGTTAAAAAACGATGGAGTAATTTGTTACTTTCTTATTTTGTGTATTTTAATTACATATTATTTTGGATAATATTAATTATTAATTTGTAATAACGTTTCGTTAGTTTAAATAGTGGGTTGATGTAAGCATCTCTTTACATGAAAATTACATTTAATTTCGATACATATTTCAGGCATTTTAAATATTCATATACAAAATTAGTTTTTGGGATGCATTTAAAGGAAAACTTTAAACTTGCAATATTACTTAGATGTTCAAAAACATTTCTTTGAATTTAAATTCAACTTTTTGAATTCGAAATTAATATATACCAACAATAATTAAATTATGCTAACAATAATTATTTCCCCTCTCAGAATATCGAATCTGTATTGATCCTCATTAACTTCATTGACAAAATAATCATCTAATATTACATTTAATATGAAGAAATTTAATGTCAAAAACAAATTTCAGTTTTGGAATGCAAAGAAATATGTTGTGCCACTAGAGGGAACATTTACCAAATAATTAAAGAAAACTCTTAATTTTCAAATGTTACTTAAAAAAAATTTGTTTTAATTTAACTCTTATGTTATGGAATCAGAATTTTTAAAAAAATTGCAATTGAAAATTATTTCTATAATTAATTCCCCCATCACAATATACAATCCTGATTAATTTCATCGACTGTAAGTGCATAAATACCCCCAGCAAGAGTATGGATACGGTTGCTCTCGGAAAATGTGGCGCCAATAAAAACTAGAGGCTTGCCCCATGGCCGCCCCTCGTCCTTTTGCGAAAATCCCTCAACACCGTACACATGTCAAGCGCCAAATGAAACCTCAACAGGACAGCCCAGGAGTGCAGGCGACTGCACTGGATGGCTATTCCATATCCCGTATTGCAGCTCCCTTTTTTCCCAGTTTTTCAGGACGAGCACCGCAAAATGTCGGCGCACGCCCCACGCTTGTTAAAATTTATTGTTGCACAAAGAGAGACCGGGAGATACATGGACGGCCCGTGGGGAAACGCGAGGGGGATTCCCGAGCCTACGGAGCTAAACTAATAGAGGTTTATGGTTTTCCAACGGACCTGCCGTCGGCGAAAAAGCCCCTCTAGTTAGCAGAGGAAAATGGATCCAATGAGAATCAGTAGACGGAAAAGTGTACAGATTATGCGACAGAGTTGGAAAATTCAGCGAAAAGGTGACCTGTTTATATTAAACCTAATCCTGGAGGGATCTGTTTAACCTTTCATAGGAGTTAAGTAGTGATATTAACCATTATTTCAGTATAACAATTTATCTACTTTATCAAAGTACAACTTTTAACCGAATTGATGTTTCAAGAATTAAATTATTTGTTATTTACCCAATATACTACTCTTTTGCTCACATTTAACGATATTATTTCAATTAAATTAACATTTACCCCCACAAATTCCACAGATTTTCATTTCAATTTCAGCAATCAACGTGTGCATAATACATACTGGCCAACTCCATTGGTAGGAATTCACTTAGAACACAAGATTAAGCGACACTACATATATTTTCGCCATTTGCATTTCAGCACTCCAGTGCGAACATTTTATTTAAGCCCCAAATTAAAACAGCTTAAGATATCCTGGGAAACGAACAAACGGACTGAAGTTTATCAAAAGCGATTCAAGCTGAGCCAGTCAACCCGAAACCAAGATAAAGATACAGATGCAGATTCGCAAAGTGAAACAAAAACTAAAACAGAAGCGGATACAGATACAGATACAGAAACGAAATAGAGGGAGCCCTTCGAACATATTGCACAAGTCAATTACAGGGATTTAGTGAGCTTTTTCGTACATTTTATTTGGACAGGATTTTGGTTGAGCACAGCATCGACATTCCTCACTAAATGTGTCCGCAAAATTTGCGATAAAAATATATACCACCCAGCACAGCACAGAGGACATGTTAAATAGTTTTCCTTTTTGGCCCAGAGACAAGCAAATGGATATGACCCAACAACACTAACAGCACTCAAGCCCCAGTCCCAGGATCGACGGGACGCACAGATACGATATTGGCAGAGACACGCACACAGGCACACCATTCAATTCAATTTGCTGGGCTAATGTGGTATTTGTCAACAGAGAACCAAACAGAAAATTACAGAATTACTCGGACATTGATTGAATCGAAGGACGACGAGGACGAGGACGGCTACGGCTTCGACGACGACGACGATGACGAAAGCTACCAATGATGACAAGCCAAAGTCCTGGCCGGGATTTACCACCCTGCACCCAGCCAGGCCGCCCACTTTCCGCCTCTCCCACTGGGCCATAAAACTACAACCCCCTACGCAGGCAAATGGAGTGCCAGCTCCCGGAAACAATTTCCCTCAAACTATTTTTATTATCACGTAACATGAATTTTAATAAATGGAATTCCAGCACTCTCACCTGCATGAAGCCCTCGGGACAGCCGGGCAGCTCGCCCGTGGGACTGAGGTTCGTTTCGTAACCATCCACGTCCGTGTCGACCATGCCCTCGTCGAACCTGCCCACCGTAAAGCCATCGAAGATTATCTGAAAGAATAAAAAGGGATATGTTAAAAAAGTGCTATATATTTCTGATATCATTTGAGGCAGTAAAATTTATGAACATTTCCATTTAAAGCTTTGCTTTAAAACCATTTTACAATCATTTTTATGGTCATAATAAAGCTGTAAAATATTATATTGCTAATTAAGGAATTCTTAATTCTAATAGTATTACTATTCCTATAATGTTATATCGTGGCTTTTTTGCTCACTTAGCAACCTTTCAAATGGCCTTGTGAAGTTGAAATAACTTTTCCAATTTACTTGTGAGATATTATGTAATTTTTCATCCGTATGCAATTTTCTCTGAAAGAAAAATAAAAATATTATACCCGACCAAATTCGCTTAATTTTCCTTTAAGATATCTTTATTTACTTAAAAGACTGTCAGATATTTGCAATTTGAACATTTTAATATTTTTCTGCCGCAAGTCAATCATTTCTGAGCATTCCCGAAATCCTTTAAAGCCCAGTTTAGCCCGCTATTCCAGGGTATTAAAACTATATTTTATATTTGCCTAAAGTTATGCAAATGAAATTCCATTTGCGAAAAATGTAAAGGACCTCACCATGCCTCATTGTGCCCACCCACTGTTTGCATATTTGATTGGCCATAAAGAAGGAAATGCCGCACACCGCCTCGACGGAGAGTCAAGTCAAGGTCAAAGTGAGGAAGTTGTGAGCAGAAAGTCAAGTGTCTAATCTGGTATGCAATATGTACATTATGTACTACCGTGTACGCATGTATTTTTCTTAATAAAATATGCAAATAAATGCGTATGTGTGTGTGTCGAAAATTGAAAAGAAAAGTCCAATAAAAGGGTTCACTTGGCAGCCACTTGCTTTTCATTTAGTCGAATTTCCCAGCTCCAACGAAACCGAAGAGATTTCCACAACCAATTTGAAATATTAAACAAAGGGAAATGTGACAGCGACGAAAAACTGGAGGTCTGACGAGGGGCAAGGTGATACATCGCACATGGCATTTGTGGCTTCATTAGAAACGAGGACTGGACTGAAGCGAAAAATGTTTGCCATAACTTTTGAATTTGCAAATCTGTCTTGGACTTCAACCTGGAAACTCTCTGGGGAAAATGAAGAAGCATAATTTATGGTCAGTGTAAGCCTTCCAAGAATTTCTTTTAGGCTGCCACTTCAGCTTTTTGCTCTTGTGACAAAGTCTGAATCTTTAACGCAACTTTCATCAACTGCTTAATAGTTTGTGACACTAAATTAGACCTTTATTTAAGAGATTTAACACAATAAATCCATCAAGAGACCTACCACCAAAGTGGTCACAGACTGTAAATAACCCTCCATCAAGGATACCTAACTGAGCAGTTTAAGCGAGGATAATATCAATTGCGTTATAACAGTATATGCATAAAAAAGCAAGTACAACAAAATTAATTTGGTTAAAAAATTATAGAAAAATGAATACATTTAAACGCACAAATAAATAAAGGGATATAAAATTAAAAGGCTGCTTGGTTAACTGTGTTTAATTATCACAAAGAAAAAACGTGATTTATGCAAAGTACTGTCTGTTTTTACAAAACAAAAAATGTTTCTTTTGGTTGATTTGTTGTATATATTTTCCCGTCCATTAGAGGGCATGAAAAACACGTTTAAATTACGAAAATAGATGGCGCTAACGGCCATTACATTAAAGCAAACATATTGCGGAGTTTGGGCTAAGGTATTTCCATTAAAAATTAGCCCTTGGGTAAACGGCGCGGAGTCCCAGGCAATTTAAACTTCTCCCTTCCGAAGGTCTGGGACTCCGGCTGACAATCATCAATCAATATGTACAAACAGACAGCAGCACCTACCCACCATTACAACCTCCTCGCCTCATCCTCCCCAGTGTCTAACATTATTATTTCAAGCAATTTCCCACACAGACGCACCAGAGTGAGCAGCAAAAAATATATATGCATAAAAAAGTGAAAGGAGGGCGGGGCAAACGGGTAGACCAAGGGAAAGCCAACCGCATGATTTATATGGTACTATGAAGAGTTGAAGGGAAAAACGTACACGGAAAATGAAATAGCCTATGAAATATCGGTTATTGTTATTATTAACATATTAAACTTTACTGAAAAGTTTAAAATTGAAAGCTTGTACTTTAGAATTGATTATAAACTGAGAACTGTTGAATTTAAACATTTATGTTAAGTTTAATAAGTATTAACTAGTTCTATGAAATTGAGTACAGAGGTACTCAATTACATATATTATATTATATATATGAAATTCATAATATTAGGTACATAAATCATTATATTGCACATTGCCTTTTTCCCTGTGTAAGCACGTTCTAGCCAAAAATGTGGTCTACAAATGCGGAAACACAAAATAAAAAGTTATAACTTATGCCTGACAGATTTGTGCAAGGTGCAAAGCCCACAGAGGAACATTTTGCATATATCATTCCAAATACTTGTTCGGAAATATGTGCGAGACACCCCATCGGATGGCAGGGGAATTCAAGGAGCAATTGGGGTGACAGGGGATCGGGGGAAAAGATTTGCTGCTAGCACTTCCTGGGACTCAACTGCTCATTGCGATGTTTACGCAAATTGCAAGGGAAATCAATTATTTTCGAAATTGAAATTGACGTTTCTCTGACAGCTCGCCAAAAATGTTTTGAAGCGGGTCTAATTTCATTGTCAACGTGGGTGGCTCTGCCACTCCGTCCTGATGCTCAATTTGTTTGCTTATTTTCCCCAAAAGCTCCTCTGTCCATCCGTCTCCTGCGGAGCCCCCGAGGGCCTTTTAAAGAGCAGTTTTCCTCTTAAATAATACGCGTGGACAGGCTGGCAAGGATTCACTTGCAATCGCTGCGAGTCCTAATTAAGCACGCACCAAATTCCTGAACCCCAAAAATGTCACGAGATATGCCGACGAGGCGAGTAATGAAGACATTCTACCTAACTAGGCTTAAAATTATAGGCTCTTGTTGAATACCCTTATTGCTGCCTTGGGAACATTAACAGGAAGATTATAATGATTTCTTAATTCAGAATATTTAATAAGTATATCTATTAAATTAAATCTGGTACTTATAATGATTTTGTGTTTAAGGTTAGGTTAAAGAATCTTCCATTGGCTAAACTTGGAAAACCTCTCTGAAATATTATATCTAGACATCATTTTAAAACGTAACTGAAATTTACCTAATTGTTTTTCGAGATTTAACCTTTTTTTACAGATATTGCATACCCTTTTATTTTCAGTTCCCGAGTGTTTTTTGCCTTAAAAACCCTTGGTACCAAGTTAGTCCGGCTCAATCCCAGACAGAGCCCATGTACCTTGTGCGAATGGCCGGCACAGACAGCTCCTCATGCGATATGTACATACATACATACATGCGAATCGGGGGCCGGCTATTGTTGGAAGAGGGAGTCCTGGGCGGATGTGTCTCGGAATGTTTCACGGCGGTGCATTTGTGCGTGTCGCTGTCTCCTGACAATGGCTCCTCACGCGGGCGAGTGTGTGTGGCTCTCGGTTCTCGTTAGAGTGCTCTCTTCCGGCAGCGCCTCCCCCCGTTCGGCCACTCAGGAGCATGTGTGTGTGTGCATTGCACTTTTATGTCGCTGACGCACGGCTAATCTTTGGCCTACGGCGCACTAAAGCCAACAGCCGGACAGAGGGACGGGCGGACAACGGAAGCGGACGACAACACAAGCCGGGCAAACACTCCACGCACTCAGCACCACCAGTCCACAGTCCAGGCGGGAAAAAAGAAAATGTATACACCGGAAAAATGTATGCATTTCTGCACAATTTATATTGGCTAGGAAGCTTTGAGCCTTTTGAACCTATGTGGTCAGATTTGTATGCATTCATTAGTTTTTAACCTTTGCTTATTTTGAAACACTATCGAAATTGGTTGTTTTTATTGGCAATATTTTAAATTACATATAAAATATTTAAATAAATATTGATTGCTTATGTCTAAAAAAAAGCTTGTAAGCAGCTTCGAATTCTGGAACAGTTTTATTCAATTTTAAGTACATTACCCCTTTTAAAGAAAAAGGTAGAACTCAGCCTCTGGGATGTAATAATTAATTCTTTAGTTTCAGTTGGTATCAAAGTGATATTTCTGCATTGCCCATGCAGAAAAGAACTTTAGAAAACTATTAAATTAAGTTTATTTCTAGAATATGTTTCAGGGGTTTTCTAACTTAAATATCTCAAGGATAATAATATATAATATATGATTAAGATAACGAATATCCTGTTTCTAGCGGAATAATATGAAATAATGATTTTTCATTCAAGAAATTACTTTTCAACCATGATTCTAAGCTTATTTTTAATATATTTTCCTAACGATTTCGGGGGTAATCTTAAAACACTTATGGGCAACGAATTAAGTAGTAAGAATACTAGAGAAAAAATTTATAAATAAGTAACTTAGTACTTATTGTACATCCATACAATTACCCAACAGTGAGAACCGGCAAACGTACTCGTTGCCACCTGCATCCCATACCCCATACGCACCTGGACAATGTCGCCTTGATCATGACCGGATGCTGTGAATGTCAAGTGACAGAGGAACGGCAATTTATTCCACTGTGGCGTTGGCACTTTTATGGCGTAGGTCCGTCCAATATCGCCATAATATGTGCGATTGCAGACTGTCAGTGGAAAATAAATAAAAGGAAAAATGTGAGCAGGAGTTAACAATAGTTAAAGTCAGCAGACAATGGAAAATGCAGTAAAATTAATAAATATTAATTTTGGTTTATTACATGGAATATTTTAAGTTCTCAATAATTGTTATTTCAATGTACTTATTTAATTTGTTATTCATTATATTTGATATATGTAACTACTTAAACAATTTTTTAATCAAGATCAGTCATTAAAATTTAAAAAGTTAATTCGCAATATTCTTCAATTGAGTCTCCTTCTTCGATAGTTTACTGTACCGTATTTGCGGACTACGGGGGGAAACGATAATAGCAGCTGGCAGCATTTACTCACCGGAGCAATGTTTGGGCTCATCGCTGCCATCGGCGCAATCGCTGCGTCCGTCGCAGTATTTGTCCAGTGGAACGCAAATGGTGCCGCTGTTCCCGCTGCCCTTGCACGAGAACTCGGAGACGCGGCAGGCGAGTCCGAGGGTGGTGGCCAGCAGCAGGACGAGCACCGCCGGCAGGAGGAGCTGCAGCTCCACCAGCCGCCGCAGCTGTGATGAAGATGAGCCGCACAGCCGAGGATGGTTGTGCTTGTGACGTCTCCCCATCCCGGGCATCTGAAAGGGGGCGGAAATGGACCGAGGAGGAGAAGATTAGTTGAGTCAACAAATTGTCAGGTGATGTGCTGGAATCAAAGAGGTCCTGTCAACCGGAAAATGAGCTGGCGGTGAGTCGGAGGAAATGACCGCCAGCTGACCTAGATGAGTGGTGCGAACTCGAACTGACGGGTTGTCTTTCGGCATCAGGAACTGCACGAATGACTAGCTAAATTTATAAGAAGCATTTTCTCCATTTTGTTGATTGTTTTTGATTATAGTATAATTTTTATACCAACACTGAATGTACTCTGTAAAGTAATGACATTTACTCTAAGTATATAACCTTTCCCCAATGACCTTTATGTGCAATTCCATTTCAATTCTACTAATATATCCGAGAATTTAGCCTATCCCTTAGCCCGCTTTCTCTTTAATTTATTCCCTGTTTCGCCAGCCCACTTTCCTCTTTTATCTCTTTGAGCTTTCCCCTGTGGCCTTCTCATTTTTCCGCAATTCCAGCTTAGCCTCCCCAGCTAATTATTTTAGCTTCATTTGGGATACTTTCCGTTGGCCACTTGTAAGTTGCTGAAAACAACGGAGCCAGGAAAAAAGAAAGGAAGCCTCTCAGATCCAGTCCTTCGGTCCCCGAGCAGCAGAAGCTCCCCAGCTAAGTAACTGAAAGTGTCCCGGCTGGCATAATCTTCATTCCTTAACCCTCGCTGACACACATAGTTCCGGGGAGGGAAGTCACAATTATAGCACAAGTCGAGCGGGAAGCATATTGACAAGGGAGAACCCACGAGGGTCTGATTCTCAAGAAAGGGGAGCTGGGAAATAGGGAGCGTAGCGTTATGAGTGTTTTCCCGTTTGGCACGCGTCGCCTTTTTCAGATCTCCTTCGCCCCTTCTGCCGTCTCCCTTCCTTCGGATTGTCATGTCACATTATTATGCTTTATTTCCGTGTGTCCTCTCTCAGCTTGGTTTATATTAAAATGTCGGCGCATTTGCATATACTCGTACACTCGGGAAAGTAATCTCTAATCGTTCTCAGAATATTTAAATTTTCGAAATATATAAAAAAGAAAATCATCACAAAGAGCCTTTCTCAGGCTCAAGTGGATGGCCCGGCTCTCTCTGAGCCGGCTATCACCGCCCTAACCTAAGAAAGAAAATGATAAATATTTGTTTCTGCCACAGAATGTATTCTTTCCTTATTGGAGACATCTTTAAATATATAATATTTCGTTCTAGAGGCTGCAAAAGTATTCCAAACTTGAGGAAAATATTTTGTTGTGTAGAGAAAAAATTCAGAGGAAGTCCCGTCGCCGCTTGAGACGCAGTCTTGGACCTGGAATTTCCTTGCCCTTTGGTCCTTCACGGGTTACTGTTATTGTGGCTTTGGCTGCCGTCCCGTGTCCTGCTCTGAAGTGTTTACAACACTTCCGGCGCATAATGGAAAACAAAAGGCTTAAAAGGGGATACACAAAGGATTTGAGCAATCAAGTGCGCTTTTGAGCACGCAGACCGATAACAGTTTTCTTTTTTCTCGCTTTTCCAGCCGCCCATTTTTTTTTCTGGCACCTGCCATTAAGTTGAGGGCTAAGGAGAAAGGATGCTTTCGCCCTCAGTTTGTTTCAAAGTCATAACAATGCTGAGTTTTCAATATGCTACGAGAGGAGCCCCACGTATGAGCCATAAAGTCCTCCCATGTGGCAGGGAAAATAATGGAAAAAGAGGGCAGAAACGGGGCATAAAACTTCAAGTAGTTGCGTCCAAATGTCTGCACGGTTTTAGCCGAGCAGCAACAATAAAGCCCGAAGGGGTGGACAGGGAAAAAGAACTTAAAGGAGTCTGGCTTTTATGTCTAAAGTTTCAGTTTCAGCACACACTCTCGCTCTTGAAAAACGCCATTTAAATTCTACTCGAATTGCATCTAAGTGGAAAGGGTACCCGGACCCGGACCCGAGGAATTTTAATTATAAAACTCAACTGGATTTTCCGACAGGCGTCTGCAAAAACACGAATATTGCACTGTTAATTCAATGCGTATTCACTTCCTGTTTGATTGAGCTTAGGAATGCCACTACAACCAGCTTGAAATCATGCATAAGGCCACTGTGAGCTTGCGGATTATATGCAAAAATAAGAAGAAAGCAGGAGAGAATAGAAACTTGCAAGATAATCGGTTGCAGGGTCACGAGCAGAGCCGGAAAAAACAAGGAAGCCGCTTGTAAGCCATTCCTAAGCCACATGCCAGCAAACAGGCCAACCAAGAAGGCTGCACAAAAAACAATGGAAGAAGCTCCAAAGGAGAAACAGTGAGTGGGAAGTGCCAAGAGAATGAATACAGACTCTAATACAAAATCTAAAAACCCCTTAGTGGAGATGTTGGAGTACAAAGATAACCTTTAAAAAGTTAACTTTGCTGCGAATTTCCCTTTCTTAAAGAATAATATTTTAACTGATTAAAGGAAGTTTAATTACGACCATACTTAGATTAACTTATTTAATAATTCATATAAAAATCTTCTTTTAATTAACAGCACAACTTTGTTCAACAATTTGTAATATATTTACCTAGCCAGTAATAATTTTCCCTTCCCCTGTAAATTTGTATGGTAAAAGATCCTTTTACCATTACCGCCATGTGTCACAACTTCTATTTTGCCATTTCATCTACTAGTCTTCAGGTTCATTTCATTTATGACCGACCACATGGCCGGCAGTCGCCTTGGTAGGGCTAATCCAATCAATGCATTCTCCTGGCTCGCACAATCAAATTCTAGTTACAGCTCCAGGACTTCACATCGACAGACACACATGGCACAATTAGAGGGAAAGGGACTCGGAAAGAGAAGCAGGAAAACTACAGAAGGCATTGCGAAGAGGACGACTGACAATCTGGCTGGCTAAAAATTTGCCACAATTGACAAAGAATTTATGCGATGCTTATGAAAGGGCTTTCCAGCTAAGACCCTTTCACCAAATGACAGAGTTTCACTTTTTTGGGAATGCACCACGTGCTGGAAAATGGAGAAACCCAATGAAATCGATGGCATTGTATCGCACAGCTGTAAGTAAACTACTCTAGGTCAGTGAAAGCCAGCTAGGAGAGACAGAAGCTATGTAGTTTCAGCTTAAGTGTATAACTCTTGTTGGGTATTAAGCAAGTTAGTAATGTAATGCAATAATAAAAACGTAGTTTTTTCTTCTTTCCATTAAAATGCTTCCACAAAAGATAGGAAGCTAGGCCTGATTGGCCACAACTTAACAGCCACTCTCAGCTCGGAAATTATTTTAATAAATTGCAGACTGAGATTGTTCTTTATTTCCCTGAAATTGTTAAAATGTTCAGCAAAAAACATGAAGCAAAAAAATAATATTTATAATTAAATTAATAAGAAACAGCATCAAAAGCCAACGAGGGCCAACAGGCGACTCCAATGGCCAGAAGGCGTCAAAAAATTAGCATAACAAAGCCATTAACGGAGGCGCAGGGGCTTCCACTGGATTCTGATTTCAAAGGCAGAGAACACAGCGAACGGTGGCAATGACAGAGGCGCCAGGCCGAGGGGCCGGAAAAGCTGGGAGGGGTGGAAAATGGGACGCTGGAGCTGCCGGGAAAAACGGCTACAGAAACACAAACAGACTACGAATGTCACCCGCAGTGCTGGATACACTTGGGATAAAAATACTGAAGCAGTGCTTAATCACTTTTATAAGTCTTAGTTTATAGAAATATAAAATAAAATGTACAAAAAGAAAATTACACAGGAAGTAATATTATGATTTCATTAGTGAAAGGAATATTTGCCTTGGTTATTTTTGCATAAAGCATATTTACTACAATATTTTGGAAATCATGATTAAATTGCTTTATTATTAGTACACTAAAAGTAAAATCTTAATGAAATTTCATTATTAGTACACAAAAAGTAAGATACAAAAGTTTTACACGGTATTATTTATTAATTTAACTTTTACGTTCTGTAGATGTTATCAATTAATATTTTAAAAATATAATACACATTTTGTACAACATTTTCTAGTGTACGCCGCTTTTTGTTGGTTGCCATTTCTCCGCTGGCCTTTTTTTAGTCGCGGTCTACGTGCGAAGCTACTTTTTGAGTAATGGCCAAGATTACGCTGCAATGTGGAGGAAATGGGAAATGGCTGGTGGACGAAGTACGCGGCGACTGGGACGGGCGGACAGGGACAAGGATGAGGTCCTGCCGCTTGTCTTCCCACAATTTAAAGTTGGTGTCACGCATCACGCTTCGGTCTAATGAGTCTCGTTTCTCCTCTCGTTTGCCATTCAGCTTCGTCTGTGGCAATTGCAACGTGATTTGGCCAACGCAGCTCAATCAAGCCAGGCGGAGGACCCAGGGAGGTGGACCCAGAGGACCCGCCCTGATGAATGGTGACTATGTGGCGTATGAGTATAATATTTTATAATTGGGAACTAACTAAACCAAATATAAATCAAAGGAAAATGTTAAGTTTGGTGTCCTAAATGTTTACTATTAATTAAAATCTATTTTGTTAAACATATAATATGAGAATATTCCAGGACCTGGAATTGTCATTTAACATCCCGACTTTACTGACATAGCTCATTCCCACAATAATTTGAACATATCATTTAACTTTTAGTTTATTTGCACATTCCCCTCCCTTTTTTATCTCTCAATATTTGCACTATTTCTCATCAGCTTGCGAGAAGAAATGCCAAAAGTCATGGCCATTAAAGTTGGCAAACATAAAACTCTGACGCAGCTCCATCTTCGCCACATTAAAAATGTAAACTTAATTTTAAAGCCAAGGCAGCCAGTGGAATGGCGGGAATTTGTAGCTGAAGTTGGAATTGGTAGAAAAGGCAGTAGAGAAGCAGGGACCTCATACAACTATAATGCCGAATCCCGACGGTCCCTTCCTGCGAAAACATTTCGCATAAAATGCCAAATGCCTTTGGCCCTGCCATGTGTGTGTGGGCGTGGTCGTAAAGCAGGCGATTGTAGCCAGGCTACAAACTGACAACAATGTAGACCGTCGTGGATTTTTATGCCCGGCAAACTGTAAAAAAGGCCGAAACCGACTCGCTCTCAGCCCCGCTACCAAACAAATTGCATATGAGCATTTTGCATTTTCAATTTACATTTTTCGCGCTCCCTATGCCTTGGCTTTTCAGACGGAGGAAAAAAGAGCAGGCCAGCTGGCAGAAGTAGAAATTCACGCTGTCTTTGCCTTTAAGTTCTTTGAAAAGAGTGGCAAAAAAGAAAAACCGCAGGGCGATGAACCTTTGGGCGAAGCTAATACAGCAAACGCATTGGCCTAGGCAGAATAAAAATCTCGAGGTGAGTTCAAGGACTGGCCAGACTACGTCGGTAGCCTTCGGCGCCAGGTCGAGACTTTTCTTTGCGTTCGCTTCCTACGAGCTGAGCATAATGAGTTTCTTCGTCTTGGGAAGCTGCACACACATCACGCATACGCCCCATCGCACAGTGGACGGTTAGAGAAAACGAAGGAAATATCGTTATAGAAAAATAAATGTATATTGGAAAAAAGTCTTCCACGATTACAAGTATTTATTTTTTTTAAAAGATCAGCTGGAGTGGTCTAGGTAATGGATGCACTATTATTTACTAGAAAATTAGTGTTTGTTATTGTTTGAAGGGGGTAATATCTAATTCAAATTTATTTTATGAACATTTGTATAATATATTATAGGTATGATAAGGTACCAGAACATTCTTGTTTTTGGTCTTACATTGACATCAAAGAAGTCCCTCTAGTCTCGTCTACCTTTCATAGACAGAACTAAGCTAGCAGAACTGAAGGCATAGACACCAGAGATATCTGTAGAGATGGCGGTGCTAAGAGAACGAGATAGGGCGGCATGGGCTTTTGCGTTTAATCTTATGAATCTTTGAACATACTTTAGCACTTTGACACTTTTGCCCATCGCCAGCGGCGGCGACTGTTTCTCACCATGGCAAACAGTTTTCGGCCGGCTTTTTAGACTTTGTTAGCAGCGGTAGAGTGCCATTAGTGCGTGGTTAGGGGTGTCTCAGGGTCGCCCTGGCTGAGAATCCCCTTCCATGTGACGGCTGTGGGAGTGCCTCAGATTAATGGCGAAAAAGCTAAGCTTTGGAAGGCTGTGGGACTTGACGACGTGCCTAAGTGGTTAGTTTTCGTTCCTATATGTGATATAGGAAGTCTGTTTTATTAGAGATAATTTATGAAACAATGATGGCTATGGTTCCATCAGGTGACTAAAAATTCTATTAAGAAGATTTTAGAATAAACAATCTGAAAGAATTCAAGCATGCTTTTTGCAAAAAAATTTAAATTCTTTAAGCTCCACTTGAAGGTATTTAATCTATTTTTATTGCATGACCGCAATGTGTGCCAATGATTCGTTGCAAATTCATAGACCACGCCCAAAAACACACATTTTAAATGAAAGAAAAACAGTAGTAAACACGTTGCAGGAATTTTAGGGGATTTTGTTTGGCCATTTTTATTTTGCGGTGTGGCATTGCAACTAAATGGAAAATGAAAAATTTATAGAAATTCAAATGCAATGCGAGCTCGAAAGTAAAGCTGGCTTAAAGACCCGCTCTTCGGGCGGGTTAGGGAAACAAAACTGAAAAAGATACCGGGAGGCAGGAGGCGAGAGGCTGAGAACTATCAATGGCAGCAGTTGCTACAAAATGCCAAATTTGCATATAAAGTAAAATTGAAAATGCCACTGGGAGCAGGCTAAGGCAGAAAACTGAAAGCAGAAAAATCGGAAAAGTAGGAAAGATAGAAAGAAAGCTTTCCAAAGCCGACAAATGCAGTTCCTGACTTGGCCCGAATTTCCCCTCCACAATAGCTTTAACCTCTTCGGGGTTTCCTCTCTCTTTTTGCTGCGGTGTGCTCCTTAAAAATATTTACATTGATTTGCCTGGCTTTGTCGGCCAGATTTCCACAGCCGCCTTCCACTTTCCGCTGCGTTCAAATATAAATTGCCGGCACTTTACATTTGATAGGCAGACTTGCGAAAATGCCCGTCACGTACACTGAGCGAATGGGGGGGCGAGGATGAGCCCGAGTCAAAAACCAACAGAGGCCACAAATCACAGGCCTCACTACAGCTAAAGCCTCCTTCTGGATACTAGAGTTGGCTACGTGATTTTTTGACAAATAATATTATCTTACGGGTTCCATTAATATTGTAACTAATATTTATGTGATATTAAAAATAATAATATGTTAATGGAATGTATATATAATATGTATTTTTATTTAAAGAAAACACTAATTTTCTGTATGAGGAAGGAATTTTTACATTCTAACATTGTTTTAAATTCATAGTTCTTTACTATTTATGTTATGTTAGAGTTAAATAGTTAATGAAAATTCCATATATATATGAAAAGCGGGGAGGTGTAGTAAAAGTTTCCGAAATCATCAACTCCAGCACTTAATTGGCCTCACGCGCTCATCTCTATATAACCGCCTCACGCGCAATGCCGTGAACTATTTCCTGTACTTTTTCGGTTTTTTCGTTCTGCCGCTTTCGGTTGCACTGGCACAGGTAAACCAGGTAATCGCCCCCGGGGAGCGAATACTCCTGGCCACGGCCTAACTGATACAAATTTGTTACACGTACATCTGCGGGGGCGCGAGAGATACGCCCGAGCCGCGTACGTGTGTTCGTTAGCCTAAAATCCGCGTGGCCTAAACACTCAACCCCCCTGGTCCGTGTCCTGCCGGGCTAAAAACTAATTCGAAATTCATGGGCTCGATTTGCATTTTTGATTACTTGGAATACACTACACTACACGCAGCCAGGACTAGCTGAACTATGGGGTTCCACTAGCTCTCATTGTCTTGGAGCAGAACTGGGATGTATCCACCAAGCCACGGACATAATATACGTGTACGGTGTGTGTGCTCAGGTGGGTGAAAAGGTGTGATATTTATATTTACCAAAGGAAAATTGTACGACTTCGGGGACTTTGGGACATTGGTGGGGGATTTTTGCTAGTTTTAAGTAATTGGGCGCCGTTTTATGGCATGCACAGGCAGAAATACACTTGGGGCGCATGGCAAAAAACACATAAATATTAAAATAAAATTATAATGTATGCGTTATGGTTTAATTGGTTGCAGTAAAACGTGTCTCTTTTTCTTGTTTTTCTCCTGTATGCTGCATTTCGGTGGCTTTAATTAAATGCCTGTGTAGGTAGCCAGGAAGGAGGAGTGGCACTACGCAAAGACTGGGGGAAGCTGCGGCACTGGGACTGGTGAATGCCATAAAACAAGGACCGTAAAATGTGCATAACTAGTTTAAGGGAAACTTTTTTTATCTTAATTTAATGGGTGGTGGAAATTAAAGTTTATTACTTTGTTAGCATGGTTTTTAATAGAGATTCAGCCATAAATCTGCAGCAATTATTCTGATAAATATATTTTTTACAACTTTATTTATTTAATTTTTTTCTAGAGAAGAGCTGGGAGGCTGACATAAATTTATAGTGGTGCTTATAAATAGATATGTCTTTGTTAAATAATGTTTAGGTCGTGGTCCATTTAGTACCGCATTTTCGACAAAAAGGACCACATTTGAACTTCTAATCTCTCCTCTTTTTATAGAGTCTCCCCAGAGCTCCTACATGAATTAGATTGATTCAGGTTACTAAGATCTAAATAAGAGTTCGAACAAAATATATTTATATATATGGAATTTGCCTTATTCGTGGGATTTTCTGTCGCCTTAGCAAAGCCTCAGCAGCCACTCTGCCAAACATTAGTCCTTCGAGCTGGATTGGTTTGTTTAAATTAAAGACTAAATCTTAACATAATAATGTCATGACTTTTGGATTAATTGTATATGAATAGGTAAGTAAGTTTAACGTTTTTAATATTCCGGCCAACTGTCGCACCTTAACAAACACAAAGCACCCGCCACTAATTTGGCAATTTATCCTAAATAAGCTGGAAAGTAAGCAACGACATCCCGAGCTGGGATAATTCCAGCCCCATTTTCCCAGATTTCCACCTCCAATTAGGCGGCCCGAAATCCACCCCGCCCAACTAATGGTTACAGCCCATTTGTAGCCTTTCTCCTCAAACCTTCATTAGGACACTTCACCTGGCTCCTGTCGCCTGCGGCCAAGAAACTAGCAATTCCATTGCATAACAGCATGAAAATGTGCTAATTTGTTTAGTCAGCGCCACTTTCCAACTGCTCTAATGCTGACTAATAACTATAATAATGGCACAGTTGCAGCAACAGCCATTCGGAGTGTTGCGACAAAACTTTCAAATATGCTGAGCCCGACTCGGGGAATTATTCTGTTTGGGCCTAGGAATGGGTCGGATCCCCATTGTCATTGTCGTTGATGGCGTTGATTGTCTACGTGTTTGCGTGTCACCCGAACATTACGGCCAGAAATGTCAGCCAGCCACGAAGCCAGCTCTTCACCTCCTCGCAGCTCACCTGCGAGCCGAATGACTTAATTAGTCAATAATTTTGGCGTCCTGCATATACACAGTGTTTAGTATATCAGAAGAGCAACACTCGGAAAAAATTTGTTATTTTAAAGTTGTTTAACTAATCGAAACATTCATTAAATCAGCTAATTAAGCCAGCAAAGTTTGCGACGAAAATAGAGAGTCGTTCCGATTTGTGGCATCGGCTGGCCCAATAAATTACATAATCAGCATTCGGCTTTTCCCCGTTGATTTTTCATTATGTCCCCCTGATGTGTGGATGTGTTCGGTAGCCTTTTCCCACTCCATTCAGTGGGACGTGCACACGTGCCTGCCAGCTGCCGGGACATCTTTCCTAATCAATGACCCTTATCACCCTGTCGTTGGTGGCTTTAATTAAAGTTCAAACTGTCAGACGGCAGCGAGTGAATCGAACGGACGTAAATTGAATTTTAATGTGCGTATTCGCTATATTTCCTCGACTTTCCCAGTTTTCCCGCCTTTAATGCAATCAATAGACGACGAGCAGAGCTCAACTTAGCCCACATTGCTCAGAACAGTGAGCTCTGAAGCAGCCACTTGACAAGCTGCTGCCCGAGGAGAAAGGGGAAAATGCGGAAAAAGCGCTGGGAAATGCGGGAAAGTGGAGAGAAAGCGGAGCAAGGAGCGAACGGCTACGTCCTCAATTTCTCAATTTTTGTCTTCGCCTGCTTTTTGTTATACTCTGTGGCCTAGTTTTCGGGGAGCATGCAATCAAAGCGGTATTGGCGCCTATTAGAAAATAAAAATTCCCTTCAGTGGCAGGAAGTTGGAGAAAGTGGCGAAAGGGGGTTCGTAATTGGGTGAGGGCATAAATTTCCATGGACCATTTATGTGGAGCTGTTATGGGGCTTTAGAAAGCAAGCAAGTACACCTGGAACAGTGATTGATTTATAAATGCAATATAAAGAAATATTTGTAAAGTAAACTTTTTCTACCACAACAGAAAACAATATTACAACACAACAATGAAAAAAAAGGAAAATATATTTCTCAAAACAGTAATTTAATCCATCCCTATATTTAATATTAAGTTTCAATAATAATATTTTGATATTGACTTAAATAAAAAAAGGGCAATTGAGAACCTCAAACATTTTTCTTTTAAATATTCAAAATGCCAAATAAATATAGATATATATTTTATATTTATATTCAATTTATAAACGCCTTGGCAAGCAAATACATTTTGCAAGAGCAACTATCCCTCTGCTGATTTCATTCACTTCTTTATGAGCTGGCTCTATGTTTGATATCCACTTGTTTCAATTTGCAGGATGGCCCTGTACTTTTGGCCCTATGCGTGTTTATTGTAAACTTTTTGGTATTTATTGGCACTTGATTTTGTGTGGCCAGTAGCCGAGTGTCACGTTTCTCGTTTTTTCATTTGTCTGGGCCCGGGCTGTCAAAGCTTTTGCAAAGTTGTATCTTGGCAATTTATTTGGGTTTTATGCAAATCAAATTACGCCAAACAAGAAATTCATAAAAACATTTTTGATATTTTCTGTGCGGCTCTGAGCCACATTCAATTTAAATGCTAAAATACCTTTAAACGATAGTGTATGCAGTTGCATACATCAAAGTTTAGTTTTTAAATTGACGGCGTTTTTGTGACAGCCACAAATCGGTGACAATAGATAACAGTTGCAAACAGAGAGACAGAGCAACGATTTATGGTAGTTGTAATAAAAAACATTATTTGCGATTTACTAATGAAACCAAATTCATGAAGTTCTGGCTGCTATTTGTCTGGTCTGGCATCAAGAAATACAAATTGTGGCAGGATCTTTTGATTTCCACTCTGGAAAACTTTTGAATTAGCCGCTGAGCTGTAAAAACAAGACTAGACACGAAAAAGCAATTGCTGCGACCAACAAAATTCGATTCCGAACCAACTTTGTCTGCGAATGGGGAACTTGGCCTGTCATGTACGGGAAATATTTAAAAGCGAAGACGGAATATTTTCTCATTTCGCATCTGCTGTGGCTCCGGCAAAAATTCTCCTCCTCCCGTTGCATATGCAGAGTGAAACTAAATGGCGTGTAACAAGCTCCGAGCTAGAAAAACAATAAACTTTTGCAAGGGTTTTCCTCCCAAATATGAAGGAACTACAAGAGTCTTTGAGTAGAAGAACGAAAAAATTGAAAAGATATTAAAGACTGGCGCCAAGAGTTGATCAAATTGATGCTTGGCTTTTGGGACAGCGGCCAAAGCCGATGGCCCAGCAAGAAATGCTGGAAAACTTATAAACTTTGGCAACAACAAATGGAAATAAAATGAAATAGAAAAGCAGAAAACGAAATGCCATGTGAGTGGAAAAACCACGGAGTCGGAGCCAGGCTCGGAGGTCCTTGCATTTCTCCGGCTCACGCAAACAGAGCGCAACGGACACGTAGACACGGAGAGCCCGTAGAAGTTACATCTCTCCAAAGAAAAGGGGCGTGGCCGGGCCATAACAGCCAACAAACAACAGCCCTCTTGGGCCTGCCACTGGCACAGTTCAATTTCGTTTTAGAAAGAAATCAAACAGAAAACAAAAGGAGCCGAGGCGAGCTTGGGAAGAAAAACGAAACTTGCCAGAAAAGGCTGTCATCGATTTAATCAGGACAAAGTTTTATTTATATTATTCCCCTACAGATTGTTCACTTGTTTTTCGGGTAATTGTGGCCAAGCTGTCTGAGTGAAAATTGCGCTGGTGAGAAAAATGGTCTCCGTATTGGTACACGACTTTGAATATTTTCCCAAGAACATTGTTGTTTGCTTAATAAATCGAAGTATTTTCAGGGATTGCTTTGTTTTCGGGTTGTAAATGTAAGATATTTTAATTAGCTTAAGTAAGGAGCATCTATTTGGTTTTATATATATATTTCCATAGACCCACATTTGGTTGGTTGAACTGATGCATTACCCATTCTAAGTTGCTTTTCCAACACATTACATAAAGTTTTATTGTATATTTTATCATCCTAATCTATTATGTATTTTTAAATGGCAACATATAGTGACAAATGCGAAATGCAATATTTCAATGGTTTTGTAGGAATAAGAACCTTTATTTATTGGCAAGTAAAATAAAATAAATAAAACTAAAGAAGCAAAAGGACCGAACTTCAGTTTTCCATTGGCAAGTCAGGCTGCCGTCCAAAACTTTGCATAATTGGCAACAGCAACTTGACACGGAGCCACTTGACGACGGACCCTCAAACTTTGCTCCCCTTCCAAGAGTTCTCTGCAAATTTAATGCATCCGTTCGGTGGACGAAGTCCGAATGAAATACGCTCCTAATTAGTGGCGACCCTGTGCCCGATTCAATTTCATTTTTTATTTCGCCCGCCTCGCACACAAAGGCCAAACGAAACGAGAAATTTAATTATTTATGAAAACATGGAAGGCAGTGGCACGGCTGCTCAAAACATTTTTCATTAGAGCCGAGAGTTAACCTCCCTCGGAAAAGGGAAGCACAGCACAATGTAATTGCCGGGCTAAACCCAAACAGAAACCAACTTTGACCGACTGAGGCCTGACCACTATTGTGGCCTTGAAGCGACTGCAAAAAGGCCATGCCGGGGCGGTTCGTTTGCTGGGAAATGGGGGCTAAACTCATATGTAATTTGCCTGTGCCCAGCGAGTTCCGAGTTCCATTCTCATCATGCAACGCAAAGGCAAACGGCAGTACTAACCGTTCCATATATTATACGGCCGCGATATATTTAGTCCGTACACGCGAGAGGGCCAAGAGCAGCGAACATGAGTAGCAGAAGAGTTCGCTCAAAAGGAGGGCCCATAAAACAGGCTACAGAGGGGAAAAGTCAAAGTGAAAGTATCACGGAAACCCCGAATAAAATGTCGGTCGCATTATGGTAATTTATATTTGATATGTCGGCCAGCAAATGGAAGCCGGTTCCGCATTTGGATAACGGTGTGATACATATGTCTGGTACTTAAATTTGATTGATGCTATGGGGGGAATTCGTGTCCATAATGGGTTTGGGATCCGAATTCGTATCGATTTCGTATTGTGCGAATACGAAGCTGATATTAAAATGGCCTACTTTTTCTTTAGTATGTAACAATTAGGGCAACGTATCCTTGTGTTTTGTATTTTGTAATTTATGGCCGAAGGTAAACTTCTTATTTTTCTTTTTTTTGAAATTAAATTATATTAAATAAAAGGGATAACAGCTGATTTTAACCACTGTTGTCAAAAACTCGTATATCTCCTTGACTAAAAATTATAATTATCAGATAAACGTTTCGTAAATAACAACAGAGTTCTCCTATTTGCGCTGTTTAACCCACAATGCAGTCCACAATAATGACTTTTCTTCTTCGTCAGTTGCTATTATTTTAACTGTTATTTCGCAGAGCCAGAAAAGACTTGACAGAGGGTCCGGGTGATTGTCGGTGTTAGTATTTATATTTACAAGGGACAATCAAAATGTCTTAAAGAAAAATTTAATTTGTTGCCTTCTCTATGTATAACGCTTGACTAAAATTACATATAAAAACTGACAGTGTGAAACCGATTAAAATTATGAATTTTTCAACAATTTAAAAGTTGATTATTGACAGCATAAGTTTGTCAAATTTAGCCAGGAAACCAACTATTTTATTTGAATCTAATCAAATTACCTGCCTCTCTCTATGGATATAAATCAACATCACTTTTTGTATTTTATTGAAGAGTCACAAGTCAACACAACGATCGTATGAATACTTAAAAAGTAACGTGAGTAACTAGTTAAAAAATCAATTAGTTATTTTTTCTTGTACAAAAATTCTTAAATAACTTAAATCACACCAAATCACTTGTATGCTTCGTATAAATTCCACTCGTAATGAAATCCCGACTTTACAACTCAAAGCCAAGGCTGAAAAAAACCGTGTTGGCTTAACAATTTACATTACAATATCATGTTATATAGTGTTCTCAAACAAGATGAGGCTAAATGCCAATAAAACAAGCTTTTAATCAAGTTTTTTTGTTTCCCGTTTTTTGTTTTCCGCTGGCAGAGGCCTTGCTTTTTTTCGCAGGCCTATGTATCCTTTTTCATCGTGTGTGGCTATCCTTCGCAGCCCTCATGTATCTATGCATGCAAAATGCCCATTTTGGTTGTTGGCTAAATGTTGCTTTTTTTCCGCTGGCTTTTTATTTTTATTTTTACTTTTTGTAGAGGCCCCGTTTAGCCTTCAACTCTGGCCGCTGTTGGTTATTGATTTTCGGGGGCTTCCTAGTAGTTTCGGCACAAGGATTTTAATATTTAAACACTGGTCGCGCCCTCTCGCTCGCCGGACGGGTCCGTCTCTGTTGCGCAAACACAATTCGGAAATGACCCAAAAATGCTTAAATCTCAATAAAAGGGCATTTTGACTTGAACTGTCAGTCGGTGAGTAAGGCGAAGGGCTTTCTGGGTCGATGTGACGGGTCGTCGGGCTCCGAGTCCGCCGGAATTGGACGGGGATATACGAGTGAGTATGAGGCCCGGCCTGTTGTTTTTAGTCGTCTACAGTTTCTATGCCAAGTACTCGCACACTCGCACTGGTACACACAGTCCGTTGTTCGCTCGGCAAGTGAAATTGTGTTAAAAATCGCATTCCTTTCTCTATTTCTGTGCAGCGGAAATTGAAAATAGCGTCGCGTTGTGTGCCACTCTCGTCCTTGTTTTTCCAGTTGCAGTGCGAAATGCTCATATGGCATGAAAATTTAATTGGAGTAAAATGCTGCTGCGCAACTCTCAAAAACTAGTTAGCGAAGGCAAAAACGAAAAAGGAAAGCGCAAAAAAGCGAGGAAAACTAGCACATAAATCAGCGAGAGTTTCCGCTTTTCCACCGTCACCTTTCCCCCTTTTTACTATTTTCCCCGAGCTTCGAGATTGAAATGTGCATATGGCATTAGCTTTAAATATAAAGGAAGCTTATATAAATAACATGAATCTTGTGTGTGCGGCCAAGTGGGAAGGAAAATGTTTATTAGTCATAGAAATTGTGTTGTTTTTGTTGGGGCTTAAATAAGAATATTTCGTTTTTGTGTCCTGTATTGAACGATGATACTAAACTGAAGCTATTTTAAAGAAAAGCTTCTAAATGTGTTACATTTTTTTGTTCAGAGAATATAAAAATATAAGAAGGCAACCTAGATAGATTTAAAGCTTGTATTTTAAAAATTATTCAAAAATTCAAGAGCCCATTTAATAATAACAATTACTTCTATTACGAATCTTTAGTAGTGCAATTAAACTTTCTAAATTATAGTTTTCTGTGAGATTGTTGCTCTATTTAAAAAAATTGTATTATGATTTTAACCTCACAAGTTACATAAATCATATTAAAATATAAACAATGCAATCCTAATAATCATTCAAAGCTTGCCTAAGGAAGATACCCGGGTGCACTAGGTATATCTAGATGTCTAATTAAATAGTATCTTAGAAGTCTGTTTTTCGTTATACCTTTTTTTAAAATAAATATTCATATAATTCATATACCCGGGTGCGCTAGGTATATCTAGATGTCTAATTAAATAGTATCTTAGAAGTCTGTTTTTCGTTATACCTTTTTTTAAAATAAATATTCATATAAAAATTGAAAAATCAAAGCAAAGCACAACTGCTTTAAGTACTTCTTAACATTTCCTTTTCGATGTTAAACACTTTTATTTTTCCCCAACAAACCACACACACCAAATCAGTGCCATTTAGAAACGCCTCAGAGGCAGCAACCCATTTATGATGACCACCGAAGGAAATTCAGCATAAAATGTAACACTTAATTTATGCGGGGAGAACTATTTGGGCCTGTCCTTTGACTATGGTCGCCTGCGGGGTGCATTGCTGATAAATCAAAGCCCGCAAAAAGTCTTTGACACTGCACTCGGCCATGGTCGAGTGGCTGTCGAAGAACTACCTCTGCCTCCATGGCCACGCCCATTTGCGGTACTTTTATGTCTGCCCATGCACTGAGAGAAAATATCATCACAGACATATTTACATAAATAAATATTTACGAAAATATAAAAGCAAAAGAAATATATTTATGTTTGCATTCAAACAATTTATATTTAGAAAATTTGATTTTCCCGATCTATGAACAACTAAAATAAACAGATTTTATTTTATTGATTTTACTCGAAATTTAATAAAATCCCAAAATGAAATTGTTATCCATGAATATCCTTAGTTTGGATTTGATTAATATTTATTTATTATTACTTTCATTATTTAACAATAGGAAACCCAATGTATATATTTTAATCAATAAAATTCACAGGCAAGATGCTTAACCTTTTTCTTTGTGTTATTCTCAGGAGAGAGTCTGAAACAAAAAACACGTAACTCTCGCACATTTTATGCTGACATCAGCTGTTTTGGCTAGAGCTTACGGCTTAGATTCCAGCTCTGACCTCGTTTTCCGCCGGCCCTTAAGTCAAAGTAACAAGCAAGCAACAAAAAACACAAAAGTAGGGAAAACCAAACAAAGTACAATCGAAAAAACCGAGAAGACAACAGAAGAATATGTTGTCCGATGGGCAAATATTTGTCGTAATGCGTACGGCAAACACAGTGCCGGAGATGATGGAAATATATTTGGGGAAATGTCTCCGAGAGGCAAAGCCATTACGCATAACTCATACGCCACGTGGGCGGGGCTCTCCACTCTATATGGGTTGATTTTTCCCCTCCGGTTTCTTGTACTTGTGCGATGACAAAGTTGAAAAGGGAGCATGTAGATAGCGCCTAATGGGACGTCATCAACAATTTTTAAACCAAAATTAACTTGATTCGAGTTGAGCTAACATTGATAAGCTGGAAAGTTACATGACTGGAGTATATTAAATATTAACATATTTTGCAGAACTTTGCTGATGCTTTTGAAGAAAAGAATTTAAAAAGGAATGTCAAGATGGTGCATCCGTTCTCTGTTAAAAAATTTAAATTTAAATAGAATTGTAAATGACTAAGTACCTTAATGAACATTAAATTTACTTGGGTTCTTCCAAAATTTACACAGAAGTATGTTTGTAGATACGGTAATCCATACGAAGGAAATTCCATTTAATCTTTTAAATGCTTTTATGCATTTACTTACTTTATTATGTTTGAGTTGAAATTTCGACTTTTATGTGACTGCAAGCAATTCGATTAAGTATTTTCTTGCATAGAGTGGAGATCAAAGCACAAATGTCATATTTTCATTACTCAAGCACTCGAGCCCGAAAATCTGTGGCCCGACCTGCCTCAAAGTCCTCTTTGGAGGCCTACCTGAAATGCAGTCGTGGAACATGGCGACAAATAATAGACAAAAGCCAAAAACTATGTCAGGCGCCCCACAAAAATACCCAATACAAAAATAATCCAACAGTTGATACTCGGTTCGTTGTCCTACAAACAGAATGGAAAAGAAGGAAGGACCTGCGACAAGAGGCTGCCTGCAGACTTGTCTTTGTAGCCGGCTTAAGGACTGCCCCCCCCACGTATATCCCTCCATATGCGGTATATAATGTATCCGTGTGTGTCTAAAACCGAGAGATAAGCTTGCGGTGCACACACACTAAGAATGGATGGCATCCTCGGCAGGATTACCTCCTTTCCACTCTGAAATTTCCCCTCACTTTGCACGAAACACGCAAGGAATATTCGATTTTCGTCTGTCAGGCTGAGGTTAAATTTGGCTTACTTTAATTTCGCTGTCTTGGTGAACGGCTGATGGCTTTAAACTGCCTGCAAAGGGCTTCGCTTGCGTTTATTATTACTGTTTGTTTGCTTTTTTATGTGTAGATCCTTATGTTTTTGTGGGTGACATGGGGCGACGTCGACCTTGACTGTCAGCTGCACACATTTTACTGCTCGAGCCTCCGAAAAGAGGCTGCCCTTTAAACTTTCACTGTTTTATCGGCATTTCCTTTTCGATTTTTCTTTTTGTTTGAATGTGGCTTTGCTGCTGCTTGGCAATCAATAAAACAACACTTCGCACACGTTGCGTATACGTAACGACAGGCTGCTGATTTGGCACAATTTTTGCTGCATTGGCGAGAAACACATGCACACTCAGCACTGGAGTAAACGATACTCATTTATTTGAACGGCGGAATTTTTAATTTTTTGTTATGTGCTGCTTACATATTTATGATTTTTTTTTATAAATTAAATCGCGCTCGGGCCACTTTTATGGTTGCGCGCTGGGATTCTGCACGTAACGCGTCCTTGTTCCAACTGCTGACGCTCGAACGCAATGACTTGGCCACAAACTCGGAATCCTGGACGCCCCCGAAAGGCTGGCCGAAAAGTGAGCTTTTCACCCAACTGAGAGCTCTCCGTCGCCGCTTTTCGCTCTTCTCTGGCTTCCATTCAGCGGATTTTCTGCGCCTGCGCGTTGGCTGTTTTCTCTCTGGGCTCTGTTTTCCCTGCACGTGTTCCCCCGTTTTCGCCTCTCGCTTTGGATTCTCCACGTTTTTGTTTTGTTTTCGCCATTCGTCGTTAGGCAAGGTTAACAAAAACAAAGCCCTCTCTGTCTGTGTGAGCGCTCACACACACCCTGCCCGAGTGTGCGTGTGTGTGTGTCTGGGCGCCAACATTCCAAAACATCTGATTGCTGTCAAAAAATGTAGCTTGTGTCGGGGATTCGGTTGGACATGCGCATTTTTCGAACGACATTGTAGTCCTTGGTTTCAGGTTGTCGCTCTAGGTAATGTGGGTGGATGTGTGGCAGGACATTGAGTTGGGATCGAGCAAAAAGAAAATATATGTTATATATTTAGAATAAAAACCATTAATATTTATCAAAGGTCACTTAACATGAACTCGACTCAACCCGTCGGAAATACCCTACTTATATATTCTTTATGTTTACCTCTTATATAAAATTCCAACCGTTTTCAGATAGTTAATTAAATTACTGATTTTTTTTAATAGTTATTGTTATTTTAACATCCTTCAACTTGTCTTGTCTTTGTCTTTTGTCTCTTTAAAGTTGAAGCTGCTTGAATTTAGTAAAGTTAACTACCACCTTTCCACGCTAACTTTGTTCCTTCGAGCCGGATGAGCGATTCCACCCTAAAACGGTGTTTGGGTGGATTACCTTCTGCAAACAACCGCCTTTGAACTCTACTCTTTATATGCTTTTCGTGGAATATCCCACTCTCCTCTGTGATCTTGTGTCTGCCACCGACACTCTACTACCTTCCCCCTTAAACCTTTAATACCCCCAGCCAATGCAGGTGACTTAACTAACCAATTCCAACCAACATTAAAGTGCCAACACCCACTTTCAGCCATCCTCCGGCAGGTGACCTCCGCCTTATGCTGAGCGCAAACCCAAAACTAACCGCAAACACCAATTACGCGTGTTCCCCTCTGCCGAAAACAAAAAAATATATGCACCACAAAAGCCGTTGCCTGGCGAAATTACGGCGAGGACCGCAAAACAAAATGAGACAGGCTCAGGAACAGGAACAGAACCAGGACCAGGACCTGGCGCTGGAGGTGCACCTGATCCAGCAGTTAACCCTCAACTGCAGCTAGTTAGTTAGTTTTGGGCGACCCGCGCGCATGCATACATTTTTCAGAAAAGTTGCGACATTTTCGCCGTGGACTCTTTTTACTTTTTAGCCGGCGCGTGAAAATCCGAGAGGTGACACTTGTCCAAATTATCTTGCTGGATAAACAAGCGCACTTAACGTGTTATCAGAGGCGAACGATGCCAGGATCCGGCAGGACGCGCCTGCCACACACACAGCGTCGTCCTGGCACTAGCACTCGCATTCGCACTCACACTCGGCGAGGGTGAGAACATAACCAGCATTGTAATCAAAAGCAGGCAAGGGCTGGAGGAGCGAGCATGCAGTTGACTCCAAAAGAGTCGTAGCCTCGCAGGACACGAGATGGAGACCCCTGCCAGTCCTGCTGCCATGCAATGGACGCTCGAGAGGCGAGAGTGTGACCGAGGTCGACAGGAAAGCGTCGCTGCACAGTGAGGAAATTCGCCTAAAATCGTGCACACACCAAGTTTTAGCCTCCTAAAAAAAATATTCTAAAAAGTAAACCTATGCAAATCTTCATTAAATATATAAATGTTTTGAATAATCGTTTTTATACCATGTACCGTAGGTACAAAGGTATATTAATTTCGTGCAAATGTATGTAACAGGCAGAAGGAAGCATTTCCGACCCCATAAAGTATATATATTCTTGATCAGCATCAACAGCCAAGTCGATCTAGCCATGTCTGTCTGTCCGTCTGTCCGTCTGTCCGTCTGTCCGTCTGTCCGTCTGTATGAACGCCTAGATCTCAGCAACTATAAGAGCTAGAGCCACCAAATTCGGTATGTAGGTCGGAATGTTTTGCACGCAGATCAAGTTTGTTTCAGATCTAAAAATTTCCCCCCCACTCCCCGCAAATCAATAAAAACGTTTTGCAGCCACAAATATTACCATAGATCTTTCTTTTTTTGCATAGGCATGCATGTGTAGAATATGTATCAATACCGAAAATCTGGTAAAGATCGGGTGAAAAACACAAAAGTTATTTACTTATCAGTGTGTTATCTATTTGGCAGCTAGCAACAGGTGCATCCCAAAAAACAACAACAAAACTGATGAGCGCAAGAAACTAACTCCCGTGCGCAAAAAAGAGAGAGGGGTTATCTCTTTCTCTGTCTTGCACACGCAAGTGCATGAGATGGTGGTGGTTTTGCAAAGAGCGAGTTTGTTTACATTTCTCTAATAGGCAAAAGTCGCGATCAGCTGACTTTTATTTATCGTTGTCAAAGAGCTAATTCGAGCGGCGATATATTTTGGTACATGGTATATAACAGTCGTTCACGAACGACTGTAGCTTTCTTACTTGTTTATGTATGTATTTATAGGATTTTAATCATTACTTCGGGGTATTTTGTTTGCCCCTTCCATAACCCTTGTCTTAATATTTCCTTTTCTCGAAAGTTGTTTCACCTTTTCTGCTGTAATTGGTTCGCTGATCTTCTTAATATATTTATACATTAGCTTCAGACAAAATACTTCTTGTTATTTCAAATATTTTGGGCAGTGCACGTGAATGCGAGTACGGGACTTTGTTTGTGTTCGTCCGCACGGGCGACAGCTGCTGCATAACCCATAGAGCTTTCGCACAGACACACACACGCCCTCGCACTCAAGGCGAGCTGAAAATGTTTAACACGAAAAGGAGTTATCACGCTGACAGCCTAGCCAAGGCCCGGGGCGGGGGCAGGACGTCAGAGGATCCGGGGACTCGGCGGAGTCAGGAGAAGTCGACGTGCCTCGCTGGAAAATTATGACAAAGTTCTGCGGGAGAAAAATGCCTTGGAGGGCGTGGAAAAAATGCTCGGGAATGAAAACGAGAAAATAGGGTTCGTTGTCGGGCAGGAAACTTAGGCGTTTGTTTCCCTTTAAGATACATGAGATATGTCTTGCTGATAAAGTAATAACGGCCTAAAAACTATGCACATTCTATACAATTAAATAATCAGTAAAGTACTTTATTGCTTTAAAGGTATTTATACTTTGAAAGGATAAAGCTACCTTACTATATAAACAATCCCTGAAATAAAGCCGCTTTAAGTACAAGTTTTCAACCCCCTAATTACGTACAAAAGAAAAAAGAAATCCAAACAGAATCCTCCAAATTAAAGCACTTCGCCATGAAAAAATGTCGGAAAATTACGGCTTCCCAAAACCGCAGCAAGTGCGACAGCCGCGAAACTAGGGAAACGCGGGGAAAATACCAGCAGGAAAGCCTAGACAACGCACCACGCCTACAGAGGGGGGCCGTCAGCCGACAGCCACTGTCACTCACCAACATTTCACCCCTTTTTTTAAGTCTGCCTGCAAGTGAGATGAATGCGCGGTCGATGAATTGAAGTGGCCGCCCCGGGAAAATTAAGCTCCTGGAGTTGCAAATGCCGATTCGGCTGGGATGAATCGTCGTTTGTGGTTAGCCGCGGCGGTCTCTTTCGGCCACCTCAGAATTGACTTTAAAATGTGGCCACAGAGGCATTTTGCCCATCAGATTATGACTAAGTCTGCGCGACTAATTACACATGAACCGCCTCATTTATATTTACTTTTCCCTCAACACTGGGAGAAAAATATCTGAAAAATAAGGAAAGGTCATAATATAGAAACAACTCTTGAAAAATGTTCCTGGAATGTGAATATATATTTCTCATGTGACTAACCGGCACCTAACCTTTAGCTAAATTATTTTTTTGCGGCTTACAAAATCCCTATGTCAGCATATGCTTTCCTCCGTGCATGTCTGTTGTTTTAGGCACCGCTTAAAACAAAAACATGGTCACAAAGGGCAACTTAACCCGTTAACGCGTTAAAGAGCCAGCCGAGTGGTTAAAAGCTATGCCAAGCAGCAGCGACTACGGTGATGATTACGCCTAGGATGATGATGCTGAGGATGATGCTGAGGATGATGATGATGATGACGAGGACTACGGCGGCTGGTTAAGCCTCTCTGCCTGACTGGCTGCCTTGGTTTACTGGTTGGTTGCCTCAGTTTTTTGCCTTGATCCAAAGTTGGGCCAAAGGGGTAGTGGAATGGCAAGTCAAAGACTTTTTGAGTGGACTGCAGCAGTCTGCAGAGGTTAAACACTAACCTGATGATGCCAAGCACAGCCGCACAACAGCAAGAAATGTGAAGGAGGCTGTGAGGGGCTTGAAAGTGAAGCTGCAATACTCTTTAGTCCTCTATGCAGATAAATAAATAAATATAATATTATATATAAATAAATAAATGCCCGAATTCGATTTGTTTTTTAACCAAACTGATTTGGCCTTGAATCCCACAAATCTATGTAAAGAATAAAATTAAACATATGGGTAATAATAAATTCTGAACAGTATTACTTGTAAAAGATTTAATAATTAAGGCAGGGATAAAAATAACTTTTTATCTGTCTTTCCCGCTATAGAACAAGTAAACTAAAACAAAAACTGAGCGCTGTAAATAATACATAATTTGCCACTTAACATTCTGCCCGGACAGCATCAACACAGCGAGGCAACCTTAAATATTCATATAAATATTCCATAAAAAGTTATCTTTTTCAGTGCCAACTTCATGCGATAGTGAAATCACCTTTGACTTTCCGTCTCGGCCCGCAAAACCATCAAAGTGGGGTTCTGTTTATGCAAATATGTTGGGTCTGAGGTTTTCCCCCTGCCAGTGGCTGGCCGGTGTTGTTGTACATGTTGATGTTCCTGCACATTTGTAACTGTGTTAGGCGTTACCTGAAAAGCAAAAGGAGGCGCAGCAGTCGAGAGCAGGTAAAAATGAAGACATTTCGGGTGTGTCCGTGTGCGAGTGTTAAAGTTGAAGTTTGTTTGCCAGGAATTTGCGAGAGTTTGTTTACCCTTTGCCGTCCAGGAAGTTTTTCGGCACCGCATTTTTTCGTCAGTTTCCACTTTAAGAACATAAGCAAACAGCAGGTGTGGTGGCTGCAGTCTTGAAATGTGAAAACATGATGACTTTATGAACACCGAATGAGTTCTGCCTGGTGTTTTTATGTGTTATTTGTATTTCGGCAGCTATATCTTATGTCGGTTGCGGCTTGTGTCGACGCTCGGCTCTGGCAGGTCGCATCAACAACCGCACTGTGACGTTGACGAATAACTTTCAAACCTTTTTTTCGAGCGCAACAGGGGAATTTCCTCCTTTTAATATAGTTAGGATGAAGAATAATGCCGAAAAGTGCTGGGGAATGCAATACATTCCTATTTTGATGAAGAGGTGGTATTTATGACAAGTACGTTGATTTATGCTATGCAAATATGACAGGAATGATTGTGCTTTAGTATGCTACTTCAAAAGTTTCGAGGAGCGACCTAGGAAAGTAAGTTAATTTTTTTTTTAAAGGCCATAATACTTAGTACTAAGATTATGTTGATATATCTATTAGGAAGTCATAGAAAAGAATGCAACAAATTAATAGAATATATATTAAAGCTTCTGCTCCTCGTCTCTCACTTTCTCGCTCTCCTATCTCTTTGTCTTTGGCTTCGCCATTTCCCACTGGTTCACCCACTTTTCTTTACTTTTCCAACCCAGATGGCTGGCAGCCCCAAAAGCACAAAGAGGCTGGGGCTGGCCGCATAAAACTAAACCAAAACTACACTCAGCTCAACCTCAAAACTAGCTAACCAACAAACCTTATTAAAATGCGAGCTGCCCCCTTAACCCATCGCTCCCTGACCCTCCCCTCCGCCCCACCTACGTAAGGAAGCGTATAATTTAATTAAATTATCTGGGGCAGCTGCTGATGCTGCTTCTGTTGCAAGTAGCAACGAAAAATGTGCATCAAAGTGCACTTAAATCATCAGCGAGGCACGGCGACATACAGAGAGATAGAGAAGGACATAGAGAGCTCAAAGATAGGGAGGCGGCGGGAATCGGACAGAGGCGGAGGATGAGACGGGGCGGCCCAAAATGGCGTTGGCTAAGTGCCGTGGCAGGGAGTAGAGAGCAGCGAAGAGCCCCGCGCTTGTGCACTTAAAGAAACTAGTATTGCGAAATAACTAATAATTTCTGTGGGGAACTGGATAAGCAAATATTGAAGGTTCATTTATTAAGGAATATAAAATATTTAACTTTTTAAATATATATTTTTATTTATTTATTATGTAAGAAGTCATATAAGTATTGCTGTGTCGCTAGAAAGATAGCTAAATTATTAAATTGAATAAATAACAGATTCCTTAAAAATAAATGAAATTAATAATAAATGAAGTTATTTCTAATAATTATTTTTAAAAGAAAACTATTAAACATAAGAAAGAAATTGTTGACTCATTACTCATTATTGCAGAAACTCTTTCTCCCTGTGCATATATAAGGGGGCTAGTGGGGGAAGTCGGCAGCCAAGCAACTTTGTACTTTGACTTGTATTAGTGACCGGAAATGCAGCTTTCAACAAGGAACAGGATCAGCGCAGGACCTGCCTCAATGACTCTCCAAAGGCAGCGGCGGCAGAGAATGGAGGAAAAGCGAATGCTAAGGGGGAACAGGGAAACTTGAGCGGAACCGTTGACAAATGCTTTATGTATATAGCGACTTTTTTGAATATTTTTATTTGCAGCTTGGAAAATTTTATGAGCAAAGCGTTTGCATTTGAATGGCAAATAGATTTATGAAAGGAGTGGAGGTTGACTGCGAGCAGGGGGAACAGAGTGTATCTAACAAAAAGCGCAAACTTTTCTATTTAAATACACGAAAGTTAACTGCGAAATGTAATGGAAAATCTTTAGAAATTGGAAATAAATAAATATTTATGTTAAAAGCCGTTGGGGTTTTCATTTTTTTATTAGACAGCACAAGTTAAGAAATTGAAATAAATGAAGCCAGCTTAAGCCTAATAAGGGACTGAGAATATAACCAAAATATATTTAAAGATACACTCAAAATAACCTTTTTACATATTTTCTCAAGGAATTGAGCTTGTTTCTCATTTTTCCACCATTTTTAAAATCCATTTGATATAGCTGATTATTGTATTATTCTCGAATAAAACGAAAAGATCTATTGATCCAAATTATTCAAGGCCTTCAATGTTCTAATTTTATTAAATTTTAAAACATTTGCTCAAAAGTTAAACTCAGCTAATGCAATAAAAGTAAATCCTTTTGGGACACGCAGCATCCTTATCCTCGTCACAGTCAGCCCCCAGCAGATCTCATGCTGCAATACCTTGACATCGTTTTCCGCAGAATTTTCTTTTAAATTATGCACGACATTTTTCTCCATTGTTTCGATGCTCCGACTTGCTTTCCATATTTTTTTAGTGTCAAGTCTCCGAGGAAAAACGCCGGGTGGGTCGGAAAAAAGCGGGGAGACAGTCAACCTAATGCATCGGCTGACATGCAAAATGAGTTAATGGCATTGGAGGCCGGAGGAAAGTGAAAGCAAAAAGCTGCTCCCCAAGCGGGGGAATATATTCCTCGGGCGATTTGCAGTGGATGAGTGAATTCCATGGCATTAGGGCGGAGGAGATAAATTACGCCAAGTTTACTCGTTTTAAGCCTGAAATTATGTCCCTGAATCGCTTAGATATTTAATTTGCACAACGATTGTGCTCAGATATATTTCGCACTAACGAGAAATTTCATACAGCTTCCCTGGGTAAATATTTGAAATTAAATCCGTGCACCGCCCGATAAGGTCCGGCCCCCGAATCCAACCCCATAACATTGTTATGCCGGCAATCATGAAAACTTAATTAGAAGCTTATTTGGTGTTTTACAAAAACGTCACAATTTGCATACCGCATTTCATTTGCTGCCTCGCATCTGGCGATAAACGGACCGCAAAACATTTCTGCCGATGGGAAGGACGGCTGCCAGAGAGCACTGTAAAATACTAAAATTAAATGAGCTGAAATTAACATAAACAATGAAACGATAAGCACAAAATTGGCCTACGCCCAACACTCTCACCAAAAAGCACACCAACGGGCGAATAGAAAATTGAACAAATAATTTGGTTGAACGGGTTTTGCCAATTTGCACGGAGGCGACTTAAAAGTCGATGTTTATTGAAAACGTATAAGGGGATTTTAGCTCAGCTGGCAGATTACAGGACGCAGTGTCTGGAAACCACTGAGGGTTAAGGCTTAGTTATATTAATTATCCGAATATTGTATGCCTTTAAAAGTACTTAAGCTGCCTTATATATACTTATTTGATTAATATACTAAAAATTAATTTTAATTTCCCAATTCTAAACAGACAAGTGTAAATAAAGTATTTAAGCTAACAAGACCTTGTCATAATTTAAATTGAAGATCTCTGCACATCTGCAAATTGTGTCAAAGGATTCCCGACTAGGTCCTTGGTATGTATGTCCAATACGCGCCCACAACTCAAAGCCCCGCGAAAGCCGTCAAAATGTCTATGTATATAAGTTGTTAATTAATTTTGAAACGTTTTATGTGCCAAGAGTCGTACTCGTCATCTCCTCGTACTCGTAGTTCTTGGTCCTTGCAGTGGCGGGAGTTTTGGTGGTTGTTGGCGTATTTTCTGGGCCGCTTGTTAAATTTAATAAACTTATGCGAACTTAATTAAAATGAAATTATTTCACATTCTCTGGAGGAACTTAAAGGGTACCCGCAATGTGCACACATGAAAGGGGTCGTCGCACTATGAAACCACTAGAACAAATTTCACGACAAATTGCAAAAAGAGTTTAATGCTGCTTATAACAAGAATCTTGCTAGTTTTCTTTAACAATTTACAAGGAATCGCAATTATTTGCTCTTATGACTCTTGTGAGTTATGAATAAAATAAAAGTTACTACCAAAAAACTGAGCTGAAAAAATGAAGAAATTAGTTATACCGTAATACGTAAAGGAGTTTTCAAAAATATATATACCTTAAAGGGTCGGAAATGTCTCCTTCACTGCGTTTCAAACTTCTGACTAAAATTATAATACCCTGCAAGGGTATAAAAATAATAATTATTCTACAACTTGTTTATTAAAATGTAGTTAACATTTTTAAAATGCATAAGACAAAAAAATATCTCTTATTTTATGATTTACATATTAAAATATATAACTGTTACGATCCCTTAAACTTACAAAAAAAGTATAAGGATTGGAAAACAGCTATGAACATTTTTCTGTCTGTTTAATTTTTTTGTTTTTTTTTTGTTTTAAATTTTTATAAATTAGGTTTAAGTCTTAGCCTGTCGACAATACATATAATCATGTATATTTTAAATCAACACTACAGCCTAAACTTAATAAAAGGCCTTCTTCAGAACATGAATAAATAAAATGAAATCTTCGCCGATTTTCAACATCCTTTGGAAATTCAGGCACATACGTCATCAGGTACAAGAGTAAGGCTTTTATTTATTTAGGTTTTTTTTATTTTATTTATGAGTTCGAAAAAATAAAGAAAAACCAGATCATCATCAATGCATGTTTAATATGCATGTATTATATTACTTTCAAACCGTCTTATGAGGCCACACTTAGGAAATACGATTTAAGTATTAATTAAGCATACATTACTTACACAGATTTTGCCACTTCGCTTTATATTTTTAGATATGTACATAATAAATATTTAATATAAATAAAGCCAATGGTCTTAAAACCATTTAATCACCTGAGTGATTATTGCTGCAGAACTTCGTTAAGTTATGTTTCTGATTCGACTTCTTCACCCCACAGTGCGTGTGCGTAATTTTGCCGAGAATTGCTGAGCTCATTGCGCATACGCCGCATTGTCTGCCATAAGAGAGCTTTGCATTAATTTTGATTCTCATCTGGTTTTATTTCATTCCATTTTTTGGCAAGAATGTTGCTCGCTTCTCGCGCCTTTCACGCTTTTCTTTTCCCGTGTAATTTATATGCGCACAGAAAAAATGTTTGCGAAGTTACTATCAAGTTTCAAGTCTTCTTTTGTTGCACGAAACAGAGCTTCTTCTAATTAAAAACAAAAGTTTTTTAATCTGCTTTATGGCATAAAGCAAATCATTTTTCGTACACAACAACATAAGGTGCAAATAGAGTTCTTTCATATAATTTTATTTAAAGAAGTCCTCAGTAATTTTCCGTATCGAAACCTTTCGCAATAAATAAATCAAGCTGTGTAGCCTTTTTATTAACCAAGAACGTGATAGGTTTTTACTCTGCTTACTGGGAACAATATGTATGTCGTTATTGCATTTACATATGGACACTTTGAGACTCCTGAAATACTAACAGCATTTTGCTTTCGGACCTAATCGGAAGATTAGGTCAGGCACTGAATTTCTGATTAGCATTCTGGAGGCAATGCCAAAAGTTGCAGCACTGCACTTCTCGACCAAGTCGGCCTGCTTTGGAATGCAAACAATCCATTAACCAGAAACTTAATCAATTGGAACTAGTTTGGAATGGCAAGTGCATTTTGCCGAGCACAGCAACTGCCAGGAGTCGAACGTGGATTGCCCAACGCAGACCGTCTCGATTCGCTTCATTTTCCAAATGCCCGAGAAGTTTTCCACCGAAGTTTGTGGGTCTGCCTGTATCTATAATTGAGTGTGTTTGCCGAAAGGTGCGTTTGCGATGTGTTTGCCATTGAAGGGGGTATCTTTCGGCCAAAGATTCGGCTGCAAACTTACGTTTCTGGGCAAAGTTTACATGCGGCTGCCCCTGCTGGCCGAAAAGGTAACTGATAACTTTTGTGATTTAAAATTTGAGTTTAGATTGGGTTTTAATTGTATTTCGGCTCTGACTTCCTTGTTCTCGGCATCTTTCCAAATCCCTGGCTTGTGCAAATTTGCCCAGTGCCAAGCGATGATGATGAATGAACTCTGGTGCTGAGGAGGGTCTCAATTTTGTTTTTCGTGGATTTCTGTTTATTCAGGGAGGTTTCTATGAGGCCCCAAGGTATTTATAATGCCATAGCATTGAATGATTGTGTGTCTGGAGGATGGTCTGCCTGGGTCTTGCCCAACAGGAGGGTTAAATATTGAGTACTGTAGCAATAGAAGATAAAGACAAGAAGGAATTTCTAAATACAGAAAGAATACACTTATTTATGAATCAAAACTATGTAGTTTGCATAGAGCTGCTTAGGACTCCCTTCAGAATAAATAGGTCAAGGATGTTCCTCTAATTGAAAACCCTATAGTATTTCTTTGGGCTAATTAACCAAATTCCGGCTCCCTCCGATATATATTTAGAATGTGATCTCAGCAGCATATTGTGGAAGATATAGGGCCCTGGGAAAACGATAAATTAATGTTATCGTGGTTTGATTTATACCTAATTCAGTACCGAGGAGGTTTCGGGGCTTTTCATCCCCTCGAGCAGCTTCCCCTTGGAAAACGACATCGGCAGCAGTTGTCGCTTCACACATTAAAATATTACAACATGAACTGGAAACATGAACACGATGACACACACCCACACAGACCCGCATTTACACGCATACACTGACAGAAATTATGATGTGTCAGCAGAGCATGTTAGCGTCGCCGTCTCGCTCGCACCCAGGGCCGACATGAGCTCGAACATGAGCTCATATTTTCCGAGCTATAAATAAACTAAATTGCCAAAAGTCGAGACAGTAGGACCCCGAAGCCTTTTGGCTTAACGGCAGATTAAACAGGATGTGCGTACCCGAGTGACGGGATCGTGATAACATTCGGCGTGTCACGAGGCGCAACTCGAATAAATGGAGGGATTTGTGACCGATGATAGGTAAGTACAACCACTAGAGGTGTGAAAAAGAGTTCTTTAAAAACCATACTTTATGCATAGCAAAAGGTTCAATTAGAAATCGATAATATTTAAATCAATATCTCCAAGCTCTAAGAGTATCTCAAATATAATTTTCTCTTCACCCTGACTGAAACTCTTTTATCCTGAGCATCTCTATCCAGTCATACGGGTCTCTACCTACCAAGGCCCCCAGTTTTGCGTTACGATTTTCCCCCTCTTTGCCTTTATTAACAATGCATGCGTGTTCGGCTTGTTGTTGTTAGCGATTACAAGTATAAAGTGCACGAGTCGAAAGACAGGCTAGTCCACACCTGGGAAATCCGCTCACCAAAAACTTTGCAGCCAGCTAATTGACGTGTCGGAGCACTCGCTGCCACCAGGAATGATCATAAAACCACCCCCTCTGCACTCAGGACAATTGCTGATTATGCCAGTGTAGGAAACTCGAAAAATATTAAAAAGAAGATAAAAGCCGCTGGCCCTCGTCGCAGAAATTTACTTTGTGCGGCGACTGTGAAAAGCAAATGAGCAAAGAGAGTTGAAGGCACTCCACCGAGGCGGCACCCATCCGCCCACTGAAACACCCTCTAAAACACCGACCGACACACTCCCAACACACCACCCAGGGGACCTACCATATGCAAATAATTGCTGTGAACTTTTGGCACAGAAAGCAGGCAGCAGCGGCAAATGCAATAGAGCTCAGTTAGCAATCAAATTACGAGTATCAAAAGAAAACCCAGAGAAGGACAAGGGACAAGCCAGAAAAAACGAGAAACGAAAATGTTGACAAGCCAGAAAATGTTGGTCCGCCGGACAGGACCGAAATGTTAATTGGGCTCATGACACTGCCGGCCAAGGCATAAATCATAAAAATGTAACAGCAGCGACACAAGGTGGCCCAGAAAGCTGGAAGCGCCGAAAATGCAGGCAAAAGTCTGAAAAAACGTACCAATATTCGGGGTTTCTCTGGAGTACGTGGGTGGATCGGGCCCGAAATCGGGGCGGAGAAGGCTCCGAATCAGAACCGGGGAAAGGAGCTGGCCAGACGAGACTAACGAAACGTAACGACCAAGCGAAAACTTAACAAGTGTGAAGGCAGTGGTGATGGATGATGGCCAAAAGAAGTGCCCTAGACGGTTGTCCGATATTCTGGGCCAAGCGTACTTCTACTGCAACTGCTGCTCTAACCTCAAGGATATTATAAGAAGACCATTAGAAAGGCGCAGAGTAAAACTAGTTTCTATAGTTCTTCAAAAACCCTTAGTTCTGACTACAATATTGTTATTTTCGAAAAGATTTCCTTAAAGATTTAATTACGGAACCGTGCTACAAATAGCACATTCATATATAATATAAATATCTATATATATCTTACCCTCATGAGCAGCCTAATCTACACTTGCATCCCTACCCATTAGTGGGCATAAAAATGAGTTTATGCTTGCCTGACTCTTGGCTTTTTAGACAAGCCCACACGCCCAGAAAGAAAATATGGAAAGCGAATATATTCAGAGGGCGGTGGGAAATGAAAAGCTTGCCGAGGGGCAGCTGGGTGGAAAACTTCGGACCGCTAGAGGTCCGTGAAGTGAAATGTAAGTACAACGTAACTTAAGCAGTTTTACATCTTCAAGCAGCATGAAATTGATTGATGGCCAGAACTCTCTCTGCCACAGCGAAAACTAGCGAAAAAATGAAAAATGATTTGCGCGGATTATGAATTTCCCTCGATCTCAGACCTCCCTTGACATCCGACCCCGCCATCCGTCTCACATTCCCAAGAAGAAGAGCGTGGGTGGGCTGGAACCCGGATGGCCAGGGCGAACTTTTTAACCTTGCGCTGGTGGCAGGGACGTGGCATTGATTAAAGCCGTCGCCTGTCACCAAAGTCAAAGTTAAGTAGGTATTAGCCAGAGATAAGAGAGGGGCGATCCGAGATAAAGGACAGGGCCAGGGACAGGGACAGCGAGAGATGGGAAGGGTCTTGTGGAAGGCGTCGGCTGATGGCCGCATTTCCGCTGGCCTAGGCAGCCAAGAAAACCCCGCTGATTGGCTTCTTCAGGAAACGATTCTCAGGTAACTGGCAAGCTTAACCCTTGTCTGAACACCAGAACTAGACTAGGACTTAAAGGAAAGTAAAGCAATATTAAAAAGGATCTATTTAACTCCCATAAAAATATCAAACGTTTCTGAAAATAATTAGAAATATATTAAAATATTGTACTGTATATATGTATCTATTGAAATTCTTATCTTATATATCACCCTTAATTTGTGCTTATTTTTTGAAGTACAACACATAGTGTAAAAACTAACTACAGACTTCCACAATCTTCAAGGGATAAGTATGTACATAAATGTTTCAACTAAATTGCGGTTGCTAAGTTCAAGGTTAACGCTTTTTTGCCAGCGGGCTTCCTCCTCCGGCTCGGTGCCGAGGTAGCATAATTAATTTTCGTTTAATTGCCAGGCGCTAGTTAAACTAACAAGCAGAACACACTCGTGCACTATGTTCGCCCGCTCCTTCCGCTCCCTGGCCTGCCCCAGTTTCCTCTGGAAATTCCCTCTCTCCGCAGATGGCCGGCAGCATTTCAATTAATTAATGTGCCAACATTGTGGGCGTAGAAGGACACCGGGTCCAGGGAGCGAAAAGGGACTCGGCGGCGGAGGTTCGGCAGTTGACAGCGACAAACACAAGTTGGCCCACATATAAAGCAAGAAATCAAACATGGCAGCCCCTGACCAGGAAGTAGAAGGATTTGGCATAGTGGGGGCTACATATAGACGTATATGTGGCACAAAGCGGCTGCTGCTGTTCCCATTAATGATGGGGTGGCGGTCCCACTGTTTCATCTACTGAACCCACTGCTGGCACTACTACTACGACTGCTTTGTGTGAAAGCGTTAACGACTTCCGATAGTTGCAAAAGTTAAGACCACAGTGCCTCGCAACCTGCCTCGCAATGCGCTTGAAAAAGGATTCGCAAAAGAGCCGCAGGAAATGTCTGATAAACTAAAAAGAAGAAAAGCAAACATGCATGAGCTTAAGAGGGTGGGATATTCAGTTAGAGCAAGCTAGGCTCTTTTAGCTTCTTGAAATAAATCAATAATATATCAATAATATATATTTAAATTTAACAATTCAGAAAATTTAAAATTTTTGGTCCTTCGAGCCGTATTGCAGTGATATGCTTTATGTCCGATCCAGTAAAAGATCGTTTGAGACCTTTTATAGTCATGGATATACAATCTACATAAAATTATTGTGTTCCCTTTAACTGTATACGTCATAAATGAAAATATAAATAAAAAAGTTAAAATTAATCTATCAGCTGTTGCAAAATTTTTAATCTATTTCTCAGCTTGATGAAACTCTCAATCAACCCTCTTGTAGGGATGCACACAAGGACCCAGTAGCGGCCAACATATGTTGGGTAACTCTCAGCGCCAACTCGGAGCCTCATTATATAATTGCAACTGTTTTGAAGTTATGATGCCGCCCTCTAATGCCGCCCATCCCAGCAATCTCTGGGACCCCCCTCTCCATGGTCTGTGTTGTGTGTCGTAATTTGTAATCTCAGCGCTGGCATGTGGAACTTTGTTATCGTTTTAATGTTTGTAGCTTAAATTGCCACAGCAACGCAGTCCCGAACGGGGAGAGGAGCGCAGAGGAGGGGCTAAGAAATATGAAATAAAGTAAAAGGGGTTTAAGGCGTCTATCATATTATGGGGGAATTTCTGCGGGCGTGTGTGTGCGCCGGAGTTTCGTCTAGACTTTGCACAGGTAACCGACCAGGCCAAAGTAAAAGTTGAGTGAACTGCAAAGGCTCGCAAATAAGCAGAAAAAGAAGATCCGAGGGAGGTGGAAAGCGGGCCCGCACAACCAGCTAAGTATGCTACAAAATATTATATTAGCAAACAAAAGCAGCTGCAGAAAATACACAGATTCACACTCACACGTGTAGCGCTCCGTCGCCTCACCACAAGCGCATTGCGTCACCAGGTCGAATACGTAATGTGCGAGTGTCGGTGTGCGTGAAAGAAAATTATATTGAAATTACAAATCCAAGTGAAAACGGCCGAAGAACGCAAGGTTGAGGCGGGTCATGGCCCGAGTGTTTCAGCCAAGTCGTCTAGTCGCTGAGCTCATTAAACGGATGGATGGAGCGCCTGAAATAAATATGAAAGAAAACCCACTCACACGTCACGTTGTTGATTCAGGCTATTAACATGGCTACTTGCTGGGCGTCTTACACCTATGAAGTAAGTAAGCCATTCACTCAGGTTTTCGAGAGATATCAAGCGTTTACAAGGGCTGCAAGTGAGTGGTATTTAGTTCTTTCATTTAGTCTTCATATATTACATTCTGTTGTAAATTATAAATAACTCTTGGTCTCAATTAAAATTTAATTCTTGAAACTCACAGACTGAAAACTTAACCACCTTTTCATAGTTAAATTTTAATTATTAAGAGCTTTTCATGCAAGCATTTTTCGTAAAATGCAAATCCGAATCACCTTTCACATCTCGGTCGCATCCATCAAAGACAAACTGAATCCATTTAAGGGCAATTCAACCTTGAGGAACCAGAAAGATAATCACCTCCGCAGTAAAGACAACCTTCTTTGCCACAAACATTAAAAACAAATTACAAATAGATCATTGCGGCTCAAATAAAATGCAAACCACTCCTATCAGATGCTTCTATGTAAATATTTACACTTCGTTAGCTGTCAAAGATACCCAATGCGCACACAACAAAGGAAAAATTAAATCCACCGCAATCGGTGGGGGATTTCCCCCACACATATTACACACGATGGGCATTTATAAAGCGCGCCCGGTCCGCTCTTACAATTTTGTATTTCTCCGAAAAGCATTTTATGCAAATGCCGAGCGCCAAAAAATATAAAAAAGGACGAAAGTAAAAGAAATACACTTTCTGGGCCGCAGCCTGACAAAGGAAATGGGAAAGCCGGGGATAAAGGGAATTTTAAGTGCTGCTAAACAGCTCGCGATGGGTGGATAATTTAACCTTACAAATTGCAGGACAAGTATAAATCTTTCAAGGGGCATGGCCCGTCCGCGAGTTAAGTCAATTGAAATCAATCAGCTAACACTAATGGCGAGGGCTAATAATTTTTTTCGGACTTAGAGGTGGCTTAAATCGAGAGAGGAAGAACGTTTTTCCTGCACTTTCTGCCCTCTCTCTCGTTTTCCTTCTATCTTTGCACTGGACAAACCACAAACACCTGCTGGAAATTCTTTTAATTAGCGCAGAACAAAGGCGGAACAAACGGTGCTGATGATGATGGGGTTGGTTGGTGGCTAAAATAAAAAAAGGAATAACTGAAGGAGGAGTAGCGGGCGGAACAGCCAAACAATGAGCGTTAAATTCTATTCAATGGCAAAAATGAAAGCAAGGCAAATAATTGAAGTAGTTTGGCCAGCCAAGAAAAGCGGAAAATAAGAAAAAGAGAGGACAGCGGAGCAAAAAACAACATTAATGAGCTTGCTCGCTGCCCCGCTCTTCCGCTTTTCTTGGCTTTTGTCTCGGCCCCGTGGAAAATGACATTATTGAAGGGCCAGAAAAACGGAAGTCGAGTCGTTGTTTTGGTTGCTTTTGCAGCCATTGTGATTTGTATTTGTATTTTCTTCTTTGTCGATTGCTCGAAATTGGCAGCTTATGCATTTGACAGGTATTGATTATGATTATGTTGTTATTTATTATGAAAGGCGCCCGGCTTTTAAGCCACCAGCCCCTATTAAGTTATTCTGTAAAGTACTTTACGACTTGAGAGCGTCATTAATGTATAATTCTGAAAATGTTTAAGTGTTGAAGAACGAAAAAGGGGCGAAATTCAAGTGAAAATTTTTGGACTTTTGCATTTTACTTCTACTATTATTATTTAATTTCAACGCATGAAAAATAATTAATTTTAGTATGAAATTTGTAATTGTTTGGCTTTTCCAGGTATTTTGAAAAGAAAAGAAAATATTGGTCAAACAGCTGTTTGTTTGCGGTCACAAATAAAATAATGTAGTATGGGAAATTATTAACCTTATTAATTAAGTTAATTAAAATGATTGCTAAAATATTCAGTATTTAAAATGCTCAAGTAGCCATGATCTAAGAGTTTTGTAAAAACTTTTTTATTATGACAACTCCCCAGTGTCTCCTGGTTTGATTTAACCTTTCTGAAAAATGTAATGAAAATATGATGCATTCTTTCATTAACGGATCAAAATTACTTATGTTATGATAATCCTGTTATATTTGACTTATCTTATCACCTGTAATTATTTAAATTTTTGGTTGGTGTTATAATCATTTACAATCATTTAAAATCTTCCATATTCCTATAAACTTTAAGAGAAAATGTAAATTTTAAAAGACTTTGGCGTCATCAGTTAAAGATTTCAGCATCCTCCACTACAAAGCCTTAAATATCGATATGGATTTTCCTGCTCGAAACTGAGCTCTACACGCTCCCAACGGCAATGAGCGAATGTGGAGCAGCACAAATGAAAATCTTTGGGAAGAGAAAACCCCGAATAAATTTAAAGAGCTCCGAGAGAGACTTGGAGAAAGCTGAGAGAATTTGCTTCTATCCCAGCTTATGTTTTATTCAAACCCTAAGCCCCATTTCCAGTCAGCTGGCCAGAGAGCAAGGGAAAGGAAAAGCTTTCGCCAGCTGAATTTTCCGAGCGAGAGGAGCGTGGAATGGGAGCGGGAGAGAGCGCAGCACGTGCTTGTGCGTGAAATCACTGAATGGCGAGCACAAAGAGAAGCGGACAAAACAGAGAGACAAAGGATTGTGGAATAAAAAATATGCTATGAAATGTTCCACACTCAGACAAGATACAGATATATATGTACAGGGAATCATGCATGTATAGGAATGGCAACATATGACAGCTGTCATGTTACAGTCCTTAGCAGCAACAGCAATGAAAGTTGGGTTAGGTTGTGGAATTGCGAGATTAGAACTGAACAGTCGGAAGTGGATGATGGCAGATATGGCAGGAGAGCTGAAAAAGTGAGGCGGGATTAACGTTGCAGGCGGGATTATCAAGTTGTCAATGAACAAATGAAACGAGTGAAGAGATAAACCGGACAGGAAGCGTCTTAAATGGATTATTAAACGACCCGGCGCTCTGCGCAGATGATGAATTGCGACTGCGGCGAGTGGAACCAACGAACGACTTGGGTTAATATTTTAAAATGAACTCAATTAAAAGGCAGACAGATTTTGTCTGGGTCAACTTAATGGGGAAACTTTTTATTCATCAATGAATAGTGTTCCGATTTGGTAAAGAAACAAAAACAATATTCATAGGAGAACGGATTTCCACAAACTAAAGTAAAGAGTTAAATTAATAATGCCGCAGAAGAGGGACAAATTTATAAAACTTTTGTTAAAAATATATGTATAATATAATAAAATATAAAATATATATACTATCTATAGTGGTCAAATTATTATTAATCTATTTATTTAATAATAAATGCATTATAAATAATAATAAATAATTAATAATAAATTAATAATATCGCAGTATAAATGCAGTTCAAATTATTATTATTTATTTCTATTAATAATATCCGCTCCCTGCCAAAACCCGATTCAATTGAAGAGCCTTACCGAGGTCCCAGCAAAAAAGGGGTTAAGCCAGCATTAAACCCACACGGTGGCAGTCTGGGACAAAGTGGCTGGAAGATTAAAAGCTGTAAGCAGGGGACTCGAGACTCCCCCAGGTTTATCAAATCATGGGCAGCCAAACGCAGTCAGCACATTCTCCGATGGGGGAAATCCAATACGCAGCCAACTATGCCATCGCAAATTATAGTCAGCGGCAGCAGCCCCATTTCGAATCCGGTATCCAAGGATCCGGGCAACAGTTGTCAACTCCGGGTGCCTTGGAAATCTGAGAGTTTTTGCATATGATGGAAAAAGGCAGCAAATCGAAGCGGGTTAAATGACGCGTAAAATGCTAAAAGGCAACCTCTGACAGCCGGATCTGAGCTGAGAGGCACTGGGGAAAATTCAATACGCCACTTTTGGAGTACATTACTAATTTATTGTAATAATATTGTTTTGATTTTGTTATTTTATTTTCATTTTGTAATATTTAAAATACATACATAAATAACACAGTTTTAGCTTAAGAAGTCGTAGGTCGTTCTGCCATCTTGCTATAGAATCGTATTTCAACCATTTTTTCGAGTGTAAAAGGTGTGGTGCGCCCGTCGTAACTCGAGGCGCAATAAACCTGGCCGAAACGAGCCGATATTCCTCTGGCTTTAGTACTGGAGCAGCAGTTTGGATGCAGAGGACAGCGTTCCGGATTGGGACAGCGAATGCGACCACAGAACGCATGTCAACCGCAGGAGCGGCAACAACAACTGCAACGGCAGCGACAACGCGGACAAACAACCATAAAAACACGACAAATTAATATTTTATAACTTAATTAAAAACAACAACAGAGCCGGTGGCAGCAGTGCCGCGAAAAAAAGATATACAGAAAAATTAATATGGAAAAAGCATTCCTGAGGTCGCCGGCAACTTTAAGTTCTGCGCCATGATCATTTTTTATTATTCATACGCAACGGCGACCGCTGGGAACGGTTTTCTAACGTAAAACACTGGACACCGCACAGTCAATTTAATTTTAATTTACACTTCATGCATAAAAAATTAAGTGCATGTTGCCGTGTCAATTGATGAGCAGCAAAAGTGCACACACGCGCTGCGGAAGGTCCGATGCTCGTTCAGGACATTCAGGATCCGTGGCTCCTGTGGAAAACATTTATAAAAATCATTTCCCCCGTCCCGGGGACGATTGCACCGAAATAGCCCAGACCATTAAGCACGAGGACGAAAAGGATGCGGTCGATTCAGCAATTGTTTGTGGAAATGTGCAGCGGAAGCCGGAATGGAAGTATTTTACGGCCAACTGCCAATGCAGCAGCAAGGACTCGGGATCTGGAGCAGGAATATGCGTCCGGAGGTGACTCGGGAATGTAAATTTGATTGAGATCTTAAGCAGCCGAGCTCAAGGAAACGTTGGCTCGTAATTGGCTGCCCAGGTGCACGGGAAAATTGCAAATGTGCAACGCTAAGGGAAAATTATGTATGCAGAAAAAGTTTTATCCTGATTAAAGAAATGCAGGAATGCATTATTTTTTTCAGTTCAGTACCTTTAAGTAATGTCTGTACGTTTGATAAATATTTGATAAATATTTAATATTTCATATTAGGTACCTAATAACTGTCATGTATCTTAATTTCTAGAAAATCATTTTATTACGTATTTATTAATTATCTTTTTTTATATTTCATGAGTATTTAATAATTTAATAATAACCGCTCGGTTGGCCTGCCTTCATGTTTGCTAGCTTTAATCTTAGATCTTCCTCGGTGCCCAAAAAAAACATTTTGGTCGATTTATTTTCGCATATATGAAATACGAGCATGATCAATCAGTTATGTCAACCGTTTGTCAATTTGATATATGCCTATGTGCACCTCCCATTGACATACCACGCCTACAGTCGACATTTATATATACGTCTGCGACTTTGTTTGGTTTATGACCCAAATACACGCAGATGGAAGGATGTTGCTAACACAACACTGGACTCAAAACAATTTTCCCTGCGTGGTCATTGTTTTTCATCAGCTTTATGACATAGGCATGTCTGAAATTGAGGAAAAAATTTAAATATTTGAACACAACTCAACGGCTCAGTTAGATTCAGCGACTAATATCTTAAAACCATAAAGACTGCGCTCACTGCGCTCATTGTCGGGACCCATTTCAGATAAAACATAATTACTTTGACTTTAGGAGTCTCAAAACCGGAGGCAAACAGGCTACAAAGGCAACGAAAAACAGGCAGACAAACAGAAGATCGATAAACTTTTGCAGAAGCAAGCGATTTGTATGCCATAAGACCCCTGGTCCCCGCTGTCCCACCAGAAACATAGACAATAAATTTGAACAAAAGGCAAAACACATTCGACGAGTGGCAACAGCAGCCGAACCAGAAAAATATAAGGGAGAATCGAAAAGAAAATTGTCAGAGACAGGCGGGAAAGAGTCGAGCGGGGTGTAGCTAAGGGAAATATAGAGACAGTGAACAAGGAAAGCCAAAAACCCCAAACAAAATGGCAGCTCTTTTAGACTCGGCTTCGATTTATATAGTTGTATATTTGGGGAAACGGGAGCTGAAATGCCTTTGGTTGCCCATTGGAGCGGCAAATTCTTTTGCGGCTGCCGCTGGTAAATGTTGCACCAAATATTCATTGGCTAGCACAGAGAGAAAAAATGTTATTTTTCATTGACTCTGATTGTTTGATAAAAAAAATATATAAGTCTACGTGTATATATATTTTTTTTATCTCAATCGACGGTCAGAGACAGACTTTTTCTTTATAAATATGGGACGTAGATTTACAAGGAAAAATTTTAATTGATGATTTAATCTTTAACAATGATTGCCCAATTTGTTTTTGTTTAATAAAATCAATAATAAATAAGCCTAAAACTATTAAATGTTGAAAATGGTTACAAAAATAGTTAAATTAATCATTGATTAATAATAAAAGTTAACTAAAAGTTAAGTTAAAGTTATAAAAACGTTGTATATTTTGTTAATATATAGTATGTAAACAATATACTTAATGTAATATTATATTTTTTTACAATTTCCCTCCCTGTAAAATGACTGATAGACATAAAAGCCAGCGAGAGGGCACTCGTCAGTTGCATAAACTTATTTTTTATGTCCTGTTAATTGTCCCCTTCCCGTCTTCCGAAACATTTTCGCCACTTTGCATACGCAACTGTCAACTTTTGCCATTTTCGCCAAACTTCACACCAGTTCGGGGGGTGGTGGAAAAACACCGCCCACTCTCCCTTCCCCGCTTTCCCCTCAATACACACATGTGTGTGTCTGTGTGTGGGCATCATAAATATTTTCCAGCCCATTGATTTTCGGTCGTTTGGGCTGCCAGCCGTTGCTGATGAAGTCGCCATAGACATCTCCCGTGTGTGGGTGTTCCGGAAATAAAATTCTCCAAAGTCTAAACGAGGCGGCAAAGTTCGAGAAATTCAGCATCATAGGCTTAGGAAAAGCCTCTAATAATTGCCATCTGAGGGCGTTTCGATGCGCAATCAGGACTCTAGTTCCTCCCAATGAAAGGGACGCTCTAAAATGTCACACAATTGATTGACGAATTTAAGGGGAAAAGGGATCTCGGAGGGTAGAGCCTGAGAACATTAACGATATTCTGATGTTGCTTTTGCTGCTTGTCACGCATAAGCTCCCGTGCTGCCCCCTGACCTCAGCCCTTCACCCCTACCCCTTTCTGCACCACTTACGTCCCTCCTTATTCATATTTTTCATGTGTTTTGTTTTCAGCGACACTTGATTGCCTTTGTGGGTGCGTGAGTATCCCTATGAGATTGGGATACCCTACGAAAAGATATGGCCCAATTTTCAACATATTATAACCGGATTTTAAAAATCCTGAAGTATGAAACATGGTAATATTATTAAGCAATCCAATTCAATCAAAAATTTTTTATAAAAACCTGGTGTATTTTATTAAATAAACAAATAATATTAAGTTTGACTTATTTTTCAAAAATATTGCAATTAAAACAAGTTTAGAAACTGGGTAACAGATTAACCCATGGCACAACTACCGTAGCATATAGACAGAAACTTTGTATACTGAATTTGAATTTTTTCTTAAAAGAAAAAATGCATCCACTTACTTGCATCCATTTACATCCTATTTGAATGATCCAAAATACACAACTTGCTTAATTCTGGATTTCTATATATGTATATAAATAATTATTGAGTTTTATTAAATCGATCAAAGAGTATATTATTTACATATGCTACCAGTTATGCAAAGTGTGATCCAATAAATTGTAACCATTCAAAAATTATTGCTTAGACGAACACTATATTTAGAGATATGCGAATCTTGGGCTCTGTTTATATTGCTGTAAATTAACCGAAGGTTAGTCCTCTTGGGCCTTGCAGCTATAATACGGCTCATATAGCGTATTCAAAGCAGAGACAGTAAAGTAAAATCAGTGTTACAATTTAGCCACTGTAAATGTCTACATTTGACTTGCTTACGTTTTGGTCCTTCGAGCCGGATGGATATTACAATTGCCTTGTTGCACTGCGACCAGATTTTAGATCTTTTGTGTATGTATATAAATCCAAAGGAATATTGTGAAAATGTTTTAAGCAATTACAATAAGGGATACATTATTATTATTATGACAAAATAATATAATTCCTTATTTAATAAAATATTTTCTGTATACAACCACACAGCTTGGTTTAGTGTATTCTGCTCTTCGGTATCTAATTCGTATTATCATTTTGTTTTTTTATTTTTTTTTTTTTGGCCCCGTGGGTTCAGAGCCAAAAAGTATGCTGCGCTTCAAATAGAGCCAAATTATGTTGTCGGATGATGCTGGAGCGTAAGGGAAACAAACAGAGTGGAGAGGACGGGAAAGGGACATGTGTGTGCGAGGCTGGGCTTGGCTCGTTCGATGCGTTTTTATGCCCAACAAATTTTATACGGCAGGCTCATAAATATTTTTGCTCAAGTTAATTGAAACATTACCAAAAAATGCTTGTTGGCAAATATTTAACATTTCTTGCTGTTTGCCGAGCTTCTACAGACCCGTGCACATGCCCACTCACTCCCGCACGCAACCATAATACTAATGGATGTATATCTACACGAACATGAATATTTTTTGCATAAAACGATTTTTTGTAATGATTTATTGGCAGCTGATGGATATAAATAGGGAGAGAAATGTTTGCCTGTTGTTATGTGGCAAACAGTTCCGCTCGAAATTTAATGGCAGCGAGTGCAAGCCTTGAAAAAATACAGATCAAATACCCGCCGATTGTCAAGCCTTGTAAATGAATATTTTTCGTAATGAATTGCGCTGTCAGTGCCCAGAGCCGGTTCAGAAGATGCCTGACCAGCGGGCAATTAAGATCGTAAGAACACAACAGTATCCCTCAATGTAAAGGAAAAATCTTGGAAAAAATTTAACCATTGAAAGAAAAAAGTTATAATTTAAATAAATATAAGTATAAATTAATAGTGAACGCGGAATTTGAGTTCGCAGAACTAGAGTGCCATAGAACAAATGTAAAACCAAAGAACCTGTAATAAAACAATGAGTAGAGTACTTTTTTTTGCTCCCTCTAGAGTGGAGACAGCTCTTCCTATAAATTTTGTTTAAGTCCCAGAGACAGACAGGCACACTACCAATTAAATTTGTAAAATTTTTCACTATTAACTTTGGGTAATCGATAGGGGCGCAAATTAGTTGAATCACCATTTGAAATTATAACAGTCTGAACGTAATGTCCAGAGGTTAAGGGTGTTTTAGTAAACCTTATTCTATTCCAGAAGATAAATAAAAATATATTATGAAACTCCTAGTTGTTTATTTGGTTTATGATTCTAAACTGAATCTAAAAACTTCTTTAAAAAAAGGGGAAGGGACGTCAAAGTGTAACACCCATTAAAATTTTAGCCTTCCCTTTTTCAATGTAAAATTGCAACCACATAATTTGACAACATTTTGCGGTTCAACTTTCTCACATTTCGGCACTTTTTCTTCAGTTAATTTTGCGGTTTTTAATTAAAATTTGTTTGCACCATACAAAGCCTGATATTTTTTGCTGCCTTTGCCTGCTATTTTCTAATTAGGGTTGCGTTCCCTTTCCAAGAAAAGAACAGAGTCCATCCAGCGCGCAGACCCTTTAATAATGCCGCTGAAAAAGCGTGCGTTTATATTTTGACAGACAACCGAAGAAACGGCGTCTGCGGCTAATTGAAAAAAATACATTTTAATAGCATAATTTTCAGCGCCTCGTGCTCCCGTCGCGTCGCGTCGGGGAACAAAAGGAAGCTTGTGGTAAGGGGGAAAGCAAGGAGAAAGTTTCCCAAAACCCCTCTCTTGGCGGAGAAATCTCCCCTCATTATCGGTTATCACCTGGCGGAAATCTTCGGGGTGGATAGCGGGCGAAAGTCACGTCTCGACATCAAACACTATTCAAATGAAATTTGTTTTTGATTAGACAATTTCTATGCAAAAATCAACGCCAATGGAGTTTAATAAAACAAATTGGGTTTTCTCGCTTTCCCCGCCAGTTCCTTGTGGTTTTGTCATGGGTATATGCTGTTTGCTTACAGCTAAATTAAATTAAAAATTCAATGCGAGGACATTAGGCGGGCGACAAGATTGAATTCCTCATCTCGAAACAGTAATTGTATTCCATATCAATGATGCAAATGAGCCGAGGAATGTCCAGAAGATACGTATATATCTGTTGCTGACGCCGCGCAAAATAAACCTCAGGCTGTTGAATGGCGACTCCATTTGGAACAGATTGTAGTGACTTGGAAGGGGAGCCAAATTATTCTTTAAGTTTGAAATTTGATGGTTTGTGGCTTTTGGTTAATTTAAGCTTTTACACCAGGAGGACATTTAAGCACACAAAATAATTTTCTTTGAACTAGAATTACAGTAATTTTTTTGGTGTGGTTAAAAATAATAATTTAATAATGTAGCTCGAGAATAGCATCATGATGCATCGTGCACTAAGAATAGTGGTATACAAATTATTTACATTGTTCTTCCACATCCTAGATAATCTAAATACACAAGAATTAGCACCTGGTAAAAATTAACCTTCTATTTCTCCTTCCAATTTCGCTTGCTCCTGACGCTGCAACCGGCAAAAAAGCCAAAGAGCTAAGTGCTAGGGTTACTAAATGTTAAGGCTCCTTCCGCAAAGAGCCAAAAAGTGAAATGTAAATATGCATGCAGCAGACTGGACTACCTGTCTGCCTTGGCCTTTCTCCTGGTCTAAGTTGTATAGGGTTGCATATGTGAGAAGGAAGGGTACCTTGTGGGAGTCGGAGTTTCTAGTTACTCTCTGCCTAAGCCAGAACTTCATTAGAGCAAGTGGTCTTCTCTGGCGCTGCTCCACTTAATTGAAATTCGGGTAATATAAGGCACTTTTACTCCTTTAAAAAGCAAAGTTTAACATCATATTTTTGACTAGGTAAAGTAAAACATATTCTCAATATTAAAAAAACAAGATTAAGTTTTAATTGATTTTATGTCCCTAGCAATTACTATTTTTCAATTGCAATTATTTTTAGTTGCCACTGGGTTTGCTTTCAAATTCATAGTTTGGTTAATAACACCAACGGTCAGCTTTGATTGTGAAATAGAAGTGGAACAAGATGTTGTGCCCTCGGCTCTGCTGTATTGGGCAAAGTTTGGGTCTCCTTTCTCCATTACGTGGCGACGCTCGACTCGAACTCGAACTGGAAAGCCACTTGGGCAATTAGAGCCCTGCTAAAGTTTGTCCAGCGCCTCGCCAGCATCATCATCATCGTCATCATCAACAGGACAACTGTGAAACTTTCGTCAAGCATTGGGGAGTTGAAGTTTTGGCCTTTTCCAGCTGCTCGTCCTGCGGTAATTGCGTGCGTATTGTTAGACGAAGGCATTCGAGATTCTTCGACTTTCTCCCGGTTTTTTTTTTGTGCTGGGGGAAGGGAAATGCAGTCGATACGTGAGTTGCAAAGTTCTGTGAACCGCTGCTGTAGCAGGTGTAATTTAAGTAAAGAAATTATTTTGCAGCGCATTTACTTCAGTCTGGTCTTTGACTGGAAACATACTTTTTGACCTCAGCGATGAGATACATTGATGGGATGTTAAACCCAGTCAGCTCTGACTCTTTTTCAGGAAACATTTCAACCATAAAGCAATTGTCTTGGCTATAAACTTGAATAATCCACCTATTAAACTATTAGTATGTTAAAATGTTTGACTACACGAAAGTTGGATTTAGATTTAGACTGATTTCAAGGTACTCAAATTCAAAGAATATCAGGTGTATAACGAAAGCCAATATGTAAATCATTTCCCATCACACTTATTCTCGATTTATTTAAAGCCCTTCTCCTACGGACTTTGATTTGCAATACGCTTGTTGAGCTTTCCGACTTGCGTATCCGGCTCACTCCGGGCAACAATATAAAATGCATATCAAGTTTAAATTGAATATCCTCATTTGACGCATAAACCACCAGAAACAACAACAAAGGGCGCTGAACAGGAACAATGTATGCAGTCCTGGTTTATGGCAAGTAAAACACACCTTTGTGTCTTGCCTATAAAAAATGCGGCAAAGAGCGGAAGTTCCTGGGGAAGAGGCGGCGAGATGGCATAAACTGCTGGGCGTAAAGCGGATCTGGTATATGTCGGTGCCATGGGTGTCTGGGTCCATGTCCTGGCATTAAGCAGTAAAAAATGCAGAAATAAGGAAAAGGAAGGAGGCGGTAGCGGAAGGAACGAGGAGGCAGTCAATAGTGGCAATAGTTCTAAAGTAGTACAAGAAGCTGGAAGAAAGACGAAGGCAGGCGAGCACCAACAAGCCACCACATTATGACAACAATAAAACGGAGAGAACAGCAATGGGAAGACCAAAGAAAAACAAGGAAAGATTGACATATGGCGAGGGAAGGATCACAATTTCCAGATCCTTTCAGCGTTGTCACCAGCGACAGTTATAAAAGCTTACTCTGATATAGAAACAACATAGAAATGTTAGAAATTATTCGATGTAACATGGTTCCCCAGAGGGACTACCGTCACTGAATAGATATTTAACCGCAGCTTCCTGTAAGCTTTTCACTTCTTCAAATTTTCAAATAAAATATTAGATGTTCGCATATAAAGAAGAACATATGAAATATCTTACAGCGCACCTCGCCCATACCCGATGCTTATGTGCTTACTGCACCAAGTTGGTATTACCGGCACTGCCGACAAACAAAGGATACACCGCCAACACATCCTGGACCTGGCCTGGCCCTTTGCCACTTGCCGCCCCCTTTAGAACTTAGCTTTTTACCGATTTTCTGGTTGGCCAGCAGCAGCAACAACGAACCAGCCAGCCACAGAGAGATGAAAAGATAAGCAAAGATTGCGAAAATTGTATTTTCCATTGTGAGACTATTCGGGGGGCAGTGGTGGGTGCTTGTCTTGGCCAAAGGATGCAGGCGGAAAACAAAGCGAAAATACCAAAACCGTTTGCTTCACGAGCTCTCAATAGGTTTCGGGGCAACCCTTTTTCGTAAGGGAAGGCAATGCACAGGAAAAAAACGAATCTGAAGCTACATACAATTAAAAAAAATATAATGTCTTTGTTATGTCCTAAAGAACATGATAACTATTTTTTTTTTTTAATTTGCTAATTTAAAAATATATTTTTCATTGCAGAAAGGGAGTTCACACTTTTCGCTGCGTGAAAACTCTTCTCAATTTCCGTTTCAGGCCAATGCGCGTGTAAGGAGCATGTAAATATGAAAGGCGACCGGCGATAGATGCCAGAGTTATGAGCCTGCAATTGTAGTTATGGGAAGGAGTTACAAGGACCCGAAGGGAGAGTGGAAAATGGAAAGCGGAAGGCGGAAAAGTGTGGCAGGGGGGGCAACTTGGTGCGGACTGTTGGGCAACATAAATCAAAATCAAATTTGAGTGCTGTTTAGTCAAGTGGCTGATTCGGACGACTGCGGGGCGATGGATGGGTGTCCAGCGGAAACACAAGCCCAGAAGTGACCAATAAGTGGGTCAGTAGTCGGCCCTGAGTGGAATTTCCAACTATTCTGCTGACAACAGGAGGCCCTCGGCGCCCCTCCCCGACTTCCGTCCGACCGACGCGTCGGGGGCTGTCAAAGGAGCCCTGATTGGGTTTTTGCTGAACCGGTCTTAAGACAATTAAAAGCCATCAAAATTCAACAGCTTACAATTAAATCAATGGCCGCTAGTCGAGGGCCCCAGCTCAAGTCAAGTCTGATGCTGATGGAAATGAGGTTGGGTTTTGAGTTTTGGGTTTCATCAGCCCTTTGGGGATGACATCGTGAGTGTTTCATTTACAAGGTTTAAAGGGGGATAAAATTAACTTCCTTGTCTTAATTTAAACAAAACACAATTCTGAAAGGTCATATATTATATCACCGAATTTATTAAATATAACATTTGATAAAGGGATGATTGCTCTCTTAAAAAACCATTATTACCTTTTCAATATATTTTTAATTTTTATTGAATTGTTTCGAACCCTCTAAATTTTCACCACTAAAACTTTTCACCTAGGCTTTGTTTACACGTTGAAAAAATTTGCATTTTATTGGCTCTCCAATCGTTGAGGGGCTGTGCCCCAGGACTTCCGCGATAAAACGCCCAGAGATAGGACGACAAAAAATAGAGCCGAGGCATAGACAGGCAATTTGCATTACAAAGTCAATGAAAAATCACTTAGAGTTCGAGTCTCAATCGGAGGTGAAAGCGACCAAAGGAAAGTCTCGACAAACATAGTCAGCCAAACGATTTAGATTAAAACCGAGAACCAGCTAAGCCCCAAAGATGAAATATCCTTTGCATCGAATTGGATCATAAACACCGAGCTTAAGCGAGCGAGGAAAAGCGAAAGTTTCTCTCAACTATTTGTTGTTTTCTTTTTTTGAATCGGACTCTCCAGAACTGATTGGTAGGGACATGGAAAACCTATTTGAATTTCATTTTCGTATGCAAATTTTCAATGGGTTTTTATGCCGCTCGTTTCATTTCGTTTCGTTTGTGAAACGGAAACTAAGCCACACAAATATGCAGGCGAATTGCCTTGGCCTCATCACTAGACGCTTTTGCTTTTGCCTTGACTTTCATAGCGGAAAAAGCAGCCCACAAGTCCAGGCACCCCCCAGCACCCGCCCATTGGGACTCTTCTGGGCGCTTCCCTTCGGTTTGGTTTACGAAACAATTGAAACAAGTTTGCAATCAGTGCACAAACTTTTTGCTGCCCAACAACAGTGTACACACTCTCCGAGGGCACAACGAAAAAAATATCCTTTCCCAGATTAATTTATATTTTGAACCACACAATGGACTCGTTTCTAAATTGAATCCAATCAAATCTTTTTGATGCGAAGCCTGTTTGATTTAAGCCACATCCTTGAAATATAATTCAAGTTTAAGCCGCATAAAGAACCTTGTTCAATATCTAGACAACCCTCTGCTTTTCTTTCTGTGTATAGAACAGAGCGTTCTATGGCGCAGACAAACAAGCTCTGTGAGAGATACAAAAACGCAGCAGCAAATTGTGCGGCAGTCAAGGATGTCGAACGGGGGCTGTTTGGACCAGTGTCCAGGTTCCAGGGTCCTGGGTCCAGGGTCCTTAGGACAGGCGTTTGCCTGTAAACAAGTCCAGCCGCGCGCCTAAAGGAATGCAACAAAAGCTGTAGTGAGAATCGCTAAACTGTAAAAAGCAGATCTGCACCGAATAGGGAATGCACTATCTATACCCTTAAAAAAAACTACAATTAAAATTGCTAAGAAGGGGTGTTTAGCATTAAAATGTTGAAATTGAGTTCATAATTAAGTTGAGATACATTTTATCTTTCTACGAAGCATTAAAGCGAATAAGTTTCCCCACTGAAACTAGTTTCCTGATACATGTGCATAATCCATGTACCCCTCCCTATGTTCGAGTTTTTCCACATTTAGCTTCTGCCTCCAACCACTGGTTCCTCCGCTATTCCACAAAGGACTGACTACAGTTCCTCTGCCACGGTTGGCGGAGGGCGAGTGCTATGATCCAATATCTATAAATCAAAAGGCGCACAAAAACCTCTTTACAATAAAGCTTAATCACAAACAAGTGGGCCGAGGGCGAAAGAAAAGTTTAAGCAGCAATCAGGACAACAAACAGAAACTGGAGGCGGGGCGGTGTATGGAGAGTCGGAAGGGGAGCGAGCATTAGGGGGATTACCAATGAGGAAAGTGCGCTGGAAAATTGAAACTTAAGTTGGGTAAAGTTTTCCCCGCGTGTCACAGGACTGATAAAAAGCGTCATTGATTGATGCCAGCGAAATGAAATCGAATGTTTTCTAATTACGCCTCATTAGGATTACAAATCGAGTCGCCTCATAAATACTTGGCCAAATGGAATTGAAAACGAAAATAGGAGCTGCGACAATTGATTTCGGTGCCCCAGTGATTGATTGTCTGCCGGCTGTAATGGGAATCCATCTCGACGACACCATAAATGTCGTCTCCTGTGTCGCAGTCACACCTCCACATGACTGGCCCCGTCCCAGGGTAGGGAAAGGGGTATGGGGACTGCACGAAGCGGAATCGGATGGGATGCAAAAAGCGCTGGCTCCAGGCATGAACATGACGTACAAAAGTCGTAACAAAACACTTTGATTGATGATCGAAGTAGCACGGACCGGGATTAGGGATGGTGGCGTGAGGGTTTTCTAGAGAGTTTTCTTAAAAATGGGACGTATATCCTGTAGGTTATAAAAGTATAATAAATATCGGGATTCGGGCCAGGCTTGTTACATTTTTTCTTAGTTCGTATATATTTTTCGGTTAATGAGGTTTCAAAGAAGTCGTCAAAAGAGCGATAGCTGTACTTCATATTTTTAGATTACATTTTATATTCCGATTACCACAATTTTATAAAATGATCCAAGATACAGAGAGCTGAGATTTACGCCCTGGCTTTATGCCCTCGCTGCAATGTCACGCTGCCATCTCGAACCGGACCACAAAACGCTCTCCCCAACCGCAAGTCCACGCCGGTATAACCAAAATGGAGTCCGCAGTCCTCTTCTGCACACGCTGCCCCCAGACACAGGCACAGGTGCACATAGGTTCATGACTCCATAATGTCTGTGACATGTGGCTATCAACTGACCCTCTTTTCCCTGCCCCGCAGGGTGCCCGCTCCCCCAGTGTCTGTGCGGTCAGGCAGTTACAAGGTTTGAGTTTGAGTTAATCCATTGTCGTCATCCGCACCGCTGATGGTCCCGTTGTCGTTGTTGTAGGTGCCCTTGGTCGGTGTTGGTGGTGGTGTTGCTGAGTGTTGACGGTGTTTCTGCTGTTGGTGGCTTGTCTTTGAAATGTTTCGGCGGTTGTCGGTTCAATGTTCTGTGGCCGCTTTTTGGTTTTGGGATAAACGAAAACTCGATTTCGGGGGAAGAGCTTTAATGCTCAGTTTGAAATTAATTAAACTTTCGGAGTCAGTTGTATATACTAAAAAAACGGGAGCGTTGGCTATTATTAGGCAAGTGCTTCGATAGGCAACAAGTAAGTGGTATTATCCTCTATTTTCTCATTATGTAAATAAGATTTATTTTATATTAAGTCTCTATGATAAAGTAGACATAATGTTAAGTATAATTAAATCATTTTGTTTAGATCTTACGATACCCTTGATAAATTTGTTACGCCTAAAAAAAAAACATTAGTACTAATAACCTAATTTACGGAAGCCAAAGATAATATTGTCCCTCCGCAAGCATTAAATAATCCAATTAGCATTCTTAATAAATTAACTTCTTAACAACATTATTCAATATTAAGTCGTTTTCGAAGACAGAAGCAAACAAGGAACGACAGAGCAGGGCAAGCACGTTAATTTGGACAACAATATTGGCTATATCAAATCAGACAACACTGACAAGCGCCAGAAACAGAATCCATTCTGGCAACAAACTCTCGGCAAAATGTCTGGCGGAATAATTAAATGTAATTCAATTAAAGGCAATTTATGCATAACATTTTATTAAAGCTCTGATTCAGCAGGCTGGAGCTCAGAAGTCCCAATGCCAGATACGCACGGCAGATACATTTATAAATACCTTGCTATATACACATAAATGCATTCATGGACGTCCTTATGTATGGTATATGCGTTTGCAATCAATTTATCATACGCCTGATTTGACTGCCAGAGTCCAGAAGCCGGCCATCAAATGGCCCCAAGCAATGTTAAATTTAAAAGCAATGTAATTAAAATGAAATAAAGACCGAAAACAGAAACAGAAAGCAGGGCTTGCACACAGGTGCCGAGTGTCAGGTGAAAGGGTCAAGCTGAGCCCAGGCTGGGAGTGTCTGACCTGGCGCACATTTAGGTGCACTCGGTGTCCAGCTCAAGGATTTAATTCGGAATATTTAATTATCGCACACAATGGCAAAATGTACGAGTCAATTTCTAGATGGCTTAATTCTGATGACGTTTCCTTTAATTATATTTTTAGGGCTGACTTGTTTCCCAAACTGCAGTATTTTCTACAGCTTAAATCGAATAGAAATATATACATATCTATGATTTAATTAATTACCTATTTTAAAATATTTAGTTTAAGTGCAATGCAAAAATTTGCGTAAATAGATTCAAATTAAAGTGTTGAAACTGTATGAATGTACTCTATTTTGTCTCTATTTCAGTCTGACGTAAAATTCCGCTTAATTAATTGCGTATGCTGCTGCCCAATTAGTGCGTTATGTCTGGACCAAAACAATGAGCTGACAATTACATAAGCATTAGAGGAATTTCCACATCCCAGCGTTCCGCCATAATTTCCACCTAACCCCCCTCAATCCGTCCACGTGGCCGACTGTAATTGACACTGTGGACCAGCTGAGGAGCTCCACAAAGGACTAAAGACAATTGTCCTGATTACTCGGACTTCCTCCTCCCCCCAATGGAGTAGATCTATCTATCAAACGGAGGTAGCTCCCTTTGTGCCAAGCCCATGTGTTAGGCGGATTATGCAGTCATCGCATAACTTATACGCAGTGTGGCGCACAAATTATCCGTTACGTAAAACATCCGCACGAGGAGCCAGCAAAAAAAGGGACTCATACAAATTGAACAAAATTGCCGGCAACCTTTATACAATTACCAAAAAAAATCCTAAAACGAACCATGTAAAAAATAAAAGGAGGAAACACGCCACGAGTCCCTGAAAAAAGGATGCTGTAAAGAAGGCAGAGATGGCGTTGGTATTCCAACCACATTAAAGGGGATAGGGGATAGGATAGGAATTTTTTGAAATAAATAAATAAATAAATATATAAATATACAGAGAATTAATTTTCCTTCCTTAATATCTAAAAATCTTTGTAAAAGGTACGATTCATGATTTTGTTTTCCTAAAAATATTTTAATTGCGGAGTTTTGATTGAAACACTTACTAAAAAAAGTGTTTAGATATACAAACGTATTTAACTGTATTATGGAAACACATGTAACCTCTTTTGAACCCTGTTTTCCCCCTTCTTACCTCCAATTGACGCCCATGAATTTCAGGAGCGGCAACCACTTAATGATAATTGCGCAGCTTAAAAATGAACCTCCAATTCGGGAGAAGATGAAGGCAAAGGACAGCCCCAAACACGAAATGAAAAAGGGGTTTCGTTGCTTCTGTTGATATACCCTTCAATTCCCCGCCCCTCCTCCCCTTAGTTTATATTTCCGGCCATACGCTGAATGTTTTAAGCCAACCAACAAAAATATTTACTGCTATTCGCCGCTTAACAACTTAGAGCTCAGAAAAAAAACACAAGAAAGTAATACAAAACCTGGGAGGAAAAGGAAAATGCCGGACAAAAGCCAAACCCAACGCACATTTTTCACATAATTTCCTTGGGGATTAAGTTTCCACTTGGCCTTCTACCGATCGAAGCCGAAGGGGAAGCGGGAACGGAGGGGAATCGAGGTCCTTTATTAATTTCATGCCACAAAAGTAAATAGAAAACGGGGCGACCCGAGTAAATTTTATTAAAGGACAACCGGGAGCCCGAAGCAGGCGTGGCAAGAAAATGTAACTAATAGATAAAGTGCGATTACGATTTCTCGGGTCACAAATCACACGGCGACAGGAAATGACATTTGTTGTCGCCTGGAAAATGAAATAACCAAAATCGGTACTAGACGACGGTGGTGGAAGGTGCGGAGGGAAAGCCAAATCAAATTACAATCAGTCTGGCCTTAATCCGAATTTAGTTCCCAACTTTCCTTCTTTCTTCCGCGTTCTTTAACCTCCCATTTCTGCAACTGCGGAATATCCTGCATAAAGAATTCGCCTGCAGGGCACCCAAAAATTTATGCGCACACCTCTTTCGGAATTTAAAAGAAGCGTGCTAAAAAAATATATGTAAAAAGTATGAAACATGGCTGCAAGCCTGGATATTGGGCGGGGGGCAACGGAGGAGACACGCAGACAGCAAGTTTTTCTTCTTATTTTTCTTGGCGTGCACGGAATGGCGGCGAGAGTGAGCGGCGCGTGAAAATAACGGTAGCCTCGAAACTTTTTTTTAAAGCGCTAAAAATGTGTTGTTGCGGTTTTCCAGAGGGAGCAGTGGGTGGGGGATGAAAGGAAAAATGTCTCCCCTTCTAGGCAGGTGAAAAGAGCTAAATACTTCTCTGTAGAAAAAAGTACAATTTGCTGCGAATATAAAATTCAATTGTAACTTACCTCAACCTCGAATATACTGAATACTGCACTAAACAAATTTCTTACATAGGCCGGAAATTCTGAGATGAAAAAAACTGGCAGATCTGTGGCCGGGGGATAAGGCTTAAAATAAATTATAGACAAAATCAAGGCAATTAAATCAAAGCCACGTCAGTAACTCAAACAAGGCGGCCAGCCTTTGGCTCATGAATATGCAACGAATGGATGACTGTGGCAAGGAGTGTTGTCAGATGAGTGTGAGTGTTCGAGTGTGTATGAATAGACATCGGAGAAAGGGACTCGGCCAAATGGGGCAGCGTTTTCGTGATTGAATTCATTGATGAACAACAACAGTCAGGCGGGAACAGAGCTTCTACGTTTATGCGCAGGCCGGTGTCCAGAACTTGTATCTAAGGTTAAACAATGCTGCTCAAAATTTTTTTAAAATTACAACTTAATTAATTTTAATGTAGATAATATAACAAAACAATCCAAATTAATTGAGTTTAATGCCAGAATATACTTTCCTCTGCTTTTAGGATGAGTGTTAACAACGATGTAACAAAGATCTTAGGAGTTTTTCCCTGCTACCTAAGACTTTCCAATCTCTAACTTGACATGACATGACAAGGTTTATGGCATCGGTAAAGCTTCAATAGTGACATCTTTCAATTAGTGGCATCCTCCGCATAAACTGGGGCAGAGTGAGTAAACCACAGCAATTGAAGTGTATGCAAGTGATTGGCCACATGTGCCTGTCCGAATGAACCTCCTCACACCCTACCCTCCACATTCCGCTTCCTCCAAAAACACCGACCGAAATCCCCCTTAACCCCTCGACCGCTATCGGTGTCTGTCCATTACGAAATGCACAACAGCGTGAAATGTGTGGCTGGGGGGCATTGAAACAAATCACCTTGATTGATGATTGGCATTTTGTTGCCAAGTGGAGAGGGCTCTCCCCCGGAGTCCCTCCCTGATTTCCTTGTGTAAGTCAAAACCCCAAAAGTCAACCGCAATTAAATGAAAAGGCTGACGGGATGCCGGATGCAGGGTGGGGTGTGAGAAAACCATGGAGAGTGGGCGAAATTCGAGCGGCTGCAGTAACAGGTGCAGGACTGTTTCAGAGCACTTCCCACGCTTCACTCACCCAGTTTCCACAGTTTCCCGATTTTCCCAAACGCTGGCTTTGTCAGCGATGTATGTAAGTTGGCCCACAATCAGGACATTGTTTCCACAATTTAATCGAATTAACAGCACATTTGACAGTTTATTGAGCTAATTAAAAATTTCACGAGTTCCATTGCAGGTTGATGACAGTCATCAGTACTTTATTAAACGTAATATTGGTTAATTCTGGCATTTTTATACCCTTCCAGTTTGCAACGCAGTGAAGGAGCCATTTCCGACCCTATATTTATATATTATATTCTTGATCAGCATCAACAGCCGAGTAGATCTAGCCATGTCCGCCTGTCCGTTTCTACCCAAACTAGTCCCTCAGTTTTTAATGAAACTTTGCAGATGGTCTTTTTTATGCTGTCACTACTATATACATAGGTCGGGAACGGAACTAAATTTCGAATACTTGGTATTTTTTCCAAGTACGCGATACATTTATATACATTTTTAGTATCGATTTATTCGACTTTATTTTTAATTTTTGATTTATTGTATTTATTTATATATGTACTAGCTGACCCGGTGAACTTCGTTCCACCTATCCGTGATTCTTTTTTTTCAAGCTGTCAGAAAATGAGCAGTCAGTCTCAGGCTGATACGATTGAAAACTGTTTTGAAAAGACACTTCAGCTGTGTTTTTTTTTCGGCTCGCTCTTTGCTCAACTAGTGGACAACCCTTATCTGTTAGGGGTACGAAAAATATAGTTATATGTCAGGCCTACAGAATATCCCCTCATAATTTCATCCAAATTGGTCAAGTAGTTTCGGAGGAGTTTGGATACAAACACCGTGACAGCAGAATTGTATATATAAGATTATATATATAGATTACAAATACATGAAAAAATTTATTATAAATCTCATGATTGAAAAAATGTACAAATATGAAATACTAGGTATATATGTATATAGGCAGGGCCGCCGAGAGAAAATCGGGGCTGGGGGGTAACCAAGTGCCGGCATCCCCCCCGCTTGACATTTCTGGAAATCTCGGGCCCCTTTTGAAAACTTCGGGCCCCCTTTGAAAACTACGGTAAAATATAATTATTTAAGCATAGATAATGCAAAGAACAATAAAATGAAAAATCGTTGTATAGAACGGATTTTCGATTTTAATTTATTTAACAGATTTTGTTGAGCGATAATTGAGACAGACTATTCTACAATACCGTTGTAGAGCGAAGAAGAGCCGAACGATTGCAACAATCTGTTTTTTTCCTATTAATGAACAATAAACATTACTGCACCGCTTGAAAAAACATTCCTTCACAAATTATTACTTTAATTTTATACACGGATACGCTTTATGGGATCTATAAATCATCGCAATAAGAACAACAAAACATTTTTTGTTATTCTCATTTCCATAATTTATGGCGAGTTATTTTTCTCTTGTATACAGGTATAAATAAAATATAAATTCTACCTATCTTAATCGACTGCGTACAAGTAATTAGTAGCTTTTATTCTGCGACGAGTTCTAAATATCTGCCTATAAATAAGCACTGATTTAATATACGTATGGAGACTGTTTCAAATCGTGACTAATGCATCATTAGAAATATAATAATAAAAAATATATATAATATGTATATAGCTCCTCGAACTAATATGTATTAAAGCTTTCTTGTTTTTAAACATTTTTCCACCTATTCCACTATGTGGCCATTATTCATAAATTTTAAAGGCTGCATTGCCATTCAGTCAATTAGTCAGTATTGTCTCTCGCGGCCACGTACCTCAACAAGGCTGCAGTTCCTTGTTGTTAAGTATTCCGAATTCCGATCGAAGGAGCAGTTTATTCTGTTGAACGGGGCACGCTTGCTAATTTTAAAATGCTTAAAATCCATTTGCCTTCTTATGTCGTGCATGCAAGCTTAAATAGTATTCAAAAGAAGACAGATAAAAAAGGCTATTGATAAGGACAGAAGGCATAAATAAAATGGGTTTTCGTCCTTTAAAACTACCAAATAAATTAACACAATAATCTGAATCAAAGCTTGAACGACCCAAACAAACGCTCAGCAATTCCCGGTGTTTATCCGAGTACTCCCCAGTGCCAATACTCCGGCTGGCGAATCCATAAGCGTAAACAGATTGATTGGAAGGGTGATCAGGTGGAAAACCCTCCAGGCCACACACTTAGCCAGCACCAACACCTTTGCCCAGCTGGAGAGCCTTCGGGTGGTTCGCCGCCCAGGGGGCCGAGGCAATCAATCAATGCCCAATATATTTCGGGGAGTCGCAGAAATGGTGGCGAAAAAATTAAATCAAACAACGCTTAAAAATTTATTAACGTCCGCCAAACCAGTTAAACGTCAGCAAATTGTATTTTTATGTTAAGACCATTAATGAAAACCGGAAGCAAACAGAAAGCAAATGGATGCACACAACGCCGCAAAAAAACTGCGAGGCCAGAGTGTAAAAAACATTTTTGCATTTAATGTACACAGAAAGTGGCGAAGGCTGCGGGGCAGCAGTAGGGATATTCAGGATATGCCAGCGGCGGCGGCATCAGCAGCTCTTCGATTAAGTAGCTTTGTAAACAGGAGGAGCTGCCACAGGAGCAGCCAGGAACAGGGACCGACTCCGATCCCGATCTCGGAGTACAACGTCCCTGCACACGAAAAAACACACGCAAAAAATATATTATTAAAATTATTTTGCAAATAAAATATGATTTGATTTACAGATATCTGTAATATCATATAAGATATTTTGCCAACAGCTAAATGTGGTCTACTTGCTAAAGAAAGCATTTACTGTACTTTATTTCTGCCAGTGTCAGGACCTTCATCCAGACACTTGAAAATGCATAACTTTTGAATGAGGTGCGGTGGCAAAAGTCCTGCGAGAGCTCCAGTTCCCCTCAGACTTTGTTTGCCTCGCTTTTAATGCATTTTACGCCATCCTGCGCTTTCACCCTCTCTCTTCTAGACCCCCTTATTCCTTTCTGCTTCCTCCTGCCTTTACTCTTTTGCTCCTTGCAAAAATGCAATGGAAATGCTATCAATGTAAATAAAGCTGATTAAGCAGCATTTTGATAAACTTTTCCTCGATTTTACATTTAAAGTGCGGATCGGAGAGGCCGAGGCCGGCGAAAGAAAAGTCGTGAATCAACCGCATTGCCGCTAGCCCCAAGAAATATTTGTCAACAAAGGCATGCGGCGCTTTCTCAACTCTCCCAGTCAAAGCCAAATTAATTAGTGGCCAACACACACACACTGGGCCTTGTAAACCAAACTAATGTTGCAGGCTAATCAGGGATGGCGAGTCAATTTAGGCTAATGAACTAACTAAGGCCGAAATACCAACAATGGGAATAAATCAATATAGCGTTTAATTAGAGAAATAAAGTTCTTGCTATGAGAAAGTTTATAAATAATAAGCACATTTTTGGCAAGCCTCCGGAAGGAGATTATTCAAAAGATATATATTAGTTATAAAAATAGTATTTTCGTTGAATAAAATTATTTTTAATGTTTGTTTACTTCGTAATTATGACTTATTGAACAACCAATAAAGTTTGACCTAATTAAAAGTGTAATTGATTTGGGCAAAATGTCCATTGAATTTATTATGAATAAGATACATAACTTTACTCTTCTTTGATAAATATTTTTACTGATCTATTTTCTCCCCTCAAAACCGAACTAGAAACCTTGCAGCCCTCGGATTCTGTGATTTTTCTCATGGCTCACTCGCTGCTTTTCATCTTGAAGTTCTCAAAAAGTGAGCAAAAGTTTTTTGGGCTGTTTGCTTATTTGTCGTGTAATTAAAAGGCTTGCACATTAATTTAGACTGCACGAATAGGAAATACGCAATGCAGACATGGCCGGCCCGGGCCCGGAAAGCCTTACAAAAGCGCTCCATGATAAATCCCCGGCAATTCTGTTGAACCAACTCCTCGGGAGCTGGGGATGAGGCGTTTCCTTTGTCCATCTGGAACTTATTTTATTTTCCTGCTCCGTTTTTTGGCCGCCTCGCTGCGCTTTCGTCTCTAGCAACTAAGTCAACAAGAAAATTCGGGAAAACTGTGGGAATCGAGGAGGAGAACGGGTAGGACCAGCAGCAGCAGCAGCAGAAGACGAGGAAAATCTCTTGCAATTAGCGCTGGAAAAGTTCTTAGCTCTAATTGATTTGCTGTAAATCGTTTGGCGCGTTGCCTGTGTGAGCTCAGCTTTAAAATTTAATGCCATCCTTTTGTCCCGGCGCACTAAGGTATGCAACACAATTGTTATTGAACACGTGCGCATTGTGCACCCAACGTGTGTCAGGTGGAAAGGCGGGCGGCGGGGCAGGAGCAGGAAGCAGGAGCGGAGACAGAGCCATCGTCAAAAGCAAAACAAAGAGGTTTTCCCAGCACAGCTCCAATGCTTAAAAATGCTAAAAAGTTTGCAACAAAATGTGTGCGCGTAAAAGGTGCCAGTGGGTTGGAAGGGAAGTTTTCAGGCAGTAAAGTGGCACAAGTTCTAAAACTAGTAAGTACAAAGTATAATATAAATACAAAATGAAATATAAATATAAACAATATAATATTGATATAAATAAATGAAAATGCAGTCAGAAAATACAGATGCTTTAACTAGATACTAGCAAAGTATGATTTTTAAAAATAATTATGCCAAATTTTGAACTAATCAAATAATAATAAATATTATATGTAATTTATATTGTATTTTATTTTTTTAAGTTCAAATATTCATTGTTTGTAACTAATATTAATATTACAAAATGATATAGAAAAATAAATACAATTTACAATATAGCCAGATCTAATGATCACGTTTTAAAGAATTAAAATGCAATTTTTAAATAATTATTTAAATACGTTTGTATAGGACAATAATACCACAATATATCACATTCTTTTAAAGCTTTGGATAATTTGGATAAATTAAAATAATACATTTTAAGTTCGTAATAAACATTTACACGGATAATAAAAAAATATAATTTTTGCATCTCTTCAAATAATAACGTTTTACGTACTGAAAACAGCGCTGACTCCGACAACTCCAGAATCAACTTGGGTCCAATCAGGATTTAATGGAATAGCTCTCTGCCCATCAATTGCAAAATTTATGGAACCACCCGCGGGGGCAGCCACCGTGGAAGTGCAACAAAATGCACAGGAGCAGCGCAGGAGCTCTGCAGCGGTGGTGGCTGGGAAACAGCTTTGCCAAATAGTTGTTGTTGGGACGGGCGATTTGAAAAATTCAAAGCAAACAACAAGGACCATCGGCGAAGCTTCTGCACTAGCCCGCTTTCCCGGGAAAGCCAGCTTAAAAACCACACCAAGGTATCGCTTCCCTACACGCGAGCGAAACAACAACTCGAAGACCGATCAATCCCAAGTTGAAACAGGTGCACAGGGAAAGTAATGGGTTAATACCATTTTATTACAAACTTCTTAGCTTTTATTGGTTTCCACATTAATTCCGAGATTCCTAAGAAGTCGATATCATTGCTTTCAAATATACATGGCTTTCACAAATCGTCTTACAATAATTTTTCCCTGTGCCTTGAATTGTCGCCTGCATTCGCATCAATTTTGCCAACTAAACAAATAATGAACGACAACTATAAAGCAGCCATAAGCGAGGGCTCTTCCCTGTGAGACCTTTCCCCCTACACAAAAAGGACATGCCGTGAAATCCATCAAAAAATTAGCCCCTCTGCTTAGCCGGAGGCTAAGTCCTGACAACACTTGAGTTGAAAACTCATTTTAGCCACGTCGTCGGCGCTGTTGACGGCTTCGCTTTTGACGCCTTCGCACCGCAAAGCGCCAGGGGTAAGAAAAAAATGTAAGGTGGAACCCCCATCTATTCCTTCTGGGCTTCCAGTGCCTGACACTCGTAACGGTAAGCGAGTCACACTTAAAGCTATGCCGCCGCCTTTGACACGCATGGAGGGACGCCCCTTTGATGTTCGTCCGCCAAGAAGGATGCTTTTGGTGGTTGACTGGAAACGGGGAAAGGGGACAAATATTTGCTAAATGCAAATTACTTTTGACGCTTGACAAAATGAAAACCAAAGTGAAATGATTGGCTCTCAGATAAGGCAAGGAGGAGTTGGAGTCCTCAAGGGAGTGAGAATGACGAGAGGATCACAGGACTTCCCAAAATGGTTTCCCTTTTCAAAGGTCACCTTGGTAAAATCACTTACAGAGGATGTTTATAAATATCAAGAGCATATTTTTGAAACTAACAAGGGACCCACTGTGGCAAGCCGACTTTCCAAGTTTCTACAAAGAAACCTTGGTCTTGCTCAGATTTAGATCAATTCTAAAATGTATAATAGATATTGCATTACCCTGATTTTATTTGTAATTGATATTTACAGACGTTTACTATCTAATGGAATTAATAACCGAAGTGGTCTTAATCAAAAAATTACTTTACGGTTCATTAAGATAGCACCATTATCTGTTCATTGTTGTTTTTGTTTTTTAAATCTTTAGAGACATCCTCAGCTTTTAAGATATTAATTAAACCCATCGCTTTCCAGTAACCCAAGCTGACAGTCCAGATGAGACCCCAAGGCGGTGGCTGCCCGATGCATATGTTGTCGCTGACATCTAGAATGCAAGTTCGCTGCAATTAAACAGTCAATTTGCAGTCTCTCCTGGAATGTTTGAAAATGAATTTTGGGCAAAGGTAAAGTTTGGACGCCGGGAGCTGCATCTGGAGCCGGCGTCAACAAAAGTCGCAACACAAATAGCAAAAGCAAAATGGCGCCAACAACTTTCCCGGGCAGCAAGTGCGGCAGATCGGCGGAGTGGCAGGCAAGTGAAGACGCTGACGTTGCGCATTTGCTGTAGATTATTACAAAAGTTTAAATACACAGACACACCGAGTCGACCCTGGGAGCCTCTTGTGATTATAGTGCCGGGCTTTCGCCCATTGCCCTCAGGTGATGTGACTGAGTTTTGCTTGTCGACCCGACCCACAGGTTTCTCTGCTGCCAGGTGAGATGGGCTGAAGGGGCGGCCAACCAGACGGGGTCCCAGCGACACTCAAGGAGTTGAATTGAGTTCGAGTTGAAGCTTTTAAATAGCCTTGGCAGTTGCAGTTGTTTCCACAGTTTTCCCCCAAGCAGTTTCCCTTTTTTCGCCCCCCACAATTGGGTTGGGCTGGGAAAAGGTCGCAGCCAGTGGGTGGTGATGGCAGCTGGGATAATCAGACCACCAAGTGTTTGGCCAGTCAAATTGTTCTTCAGAATTTATAATCTGGCGACGTGGCAGGGAAGAGTTTCCGTGACTGTTAGACAGGTGAATTGTATTGAGGCTTGGATTATCAATTTTCAATAATTTAACAAATTCGTTGGAAACTTAGAAAACAAGAAATTGTTAAATGTGAAGATTTTAATGTTAATATTTAACTAAAGGGAAAGTGAAGTGATTTATAAAATATTAAAACGAAATATATATTTGGTGCTTATGTCCTCAATTTTAATCTGCCCTTCCACCTATATTGACATAACATGCAATTTATACAATATCATAACTATTCATTGACATATATAAAACAAATATTAGATATTAGAATATACATATATGCAGCCATATTTACAGTGATGTAACTTAAAAGGAAATATCCAAACGTGCCAATCAGCGCGACCCGCCTCCAATCCTTCATTTATTTTCCATGTGAGCTTCCCCAAATCATTCCCCATTTCCACTCCGTGTATCTTTCATCTCGTGTCGCCAAGCATTTAATTTTGCTTACGTCCCAGAATTTCCCCCCTTGCCTGCTGTGTGTGTCTGTTGGTGGCGTTTACTTTCGTTTTAATTTGGCAGCCCGCATAATTTTGCTATGATTTGCACTTCTTAATTAATTATTTTTCGCTTTCTTTACCCAAAGCGGATTTGAAGGAGCTGCGTCAGCACATGTGCCCGTGTGCGTGTGAGTGGCTGCTGGATGAGGAACCCTTTCTCTGAAAACAAACTTCGGGGAAAACTTTCTCCTTTCTCCTTCACAGCGCCAGTACAAAGGAGAGATATTAACCGGAAGACGGAATCCGAGGAAATCATTCTTTTGTTTAGGCCTTGCGAGTAAGGAAATGGTTGGTATCTCGATGCCCTTTGCCCGAATGGAACCAGACACAAATTATCATTTGACTTTCGATGCCATTCGTAGGTACTCCTTTTGTCGAATTAGATTTATAAAGGTTTGAGTATTTGAATAATTAAACATGAAAAGAATTCTAAAATTAAAATATATATTAAAGCATAAGTTTACTACATGCTTACAGTGTTCTAATTAATTTACATTCTTTCTTAATATGACATTCGGATCATTATTAAAAACAAACAGCGAAAGGTATTCGACTAATTAGCTCTCAAATTTCGATTTTAGGATTTCGAAATTTCTCCAATCACGTCAACCTCAGAGCACTTTTGTAACCTCACCGTGCTTGTTTCCTAGCTCACCTTTCGTACCCCACCAGTGCGTTATATTGGCAAAAAATCAATGTAATAATCCGCATTCAATGGAAAAGGCTTAGCTCAGCTAAATCCCCCAGCTCATGGCAATTGACAGGAGCCGAAGCGTTGCCGGCATCCAGAAACAGAAATGGAAAAGCCATTTTATCTTGTTTTATTTTTTTTTTGCCAGCAGGGCAACCCGATGCTTTTTTCTATTAGTTCTGATTAAGCTTTTGTCGATTCGTTCCATTGTCAATTGCATTTGGCGTTGGCTTTGGCGTGAATGCAAATTGGGATCCGACAGCTGCTCATTACTTAGCCGCTTAACCACGCGTCGCTTTTGATTTGCATTTGGGTTTGGCGATTAAAGCTGCGCTCGAGCGTCACCTGGCGCGCACGGAAATTGAAAATTTCGCGAGGGTGGCGAATGTCAAAGTGCCAGCAGCCACGCCCACACCGCCCGGCAGCCACAGTGCCCAGATATAGCCCACATTGCCCACAGTCACACGCAGAAGAATCCGACGTTCGACATCTCCATTCGATTCACCATCTCCGTTGGCATCTGGCAGCGCCATCTCTGTCGCACATCTCATCCATCGCAGGGGCATGTAAATTGCTCTGGCAAACAAATCACGTATACGTACACTGCCGGAAAAATCGTTGTGCAAAATCAGAAAGTATTTCTCGCTTTCCTTGCATAATCGTTGCGATAAGTAGCACTCTGGTATATTTTAAGCTTAATTAACTGAACTCAGACAGCAAAACAATAGTCTATGTGATTGTTCATAATCATAATTTACCTTTAGATAACTATACCTAAATGACATTAATTTCTCCCAGTGCATTGCGTATACGCCGTGCAATGCGCTTCGCCCTCGATCCGCTGTCGTCATATCAAGAGCCAGAAAAGGCAGCTGGATTTTTGCGGTCTGTAGCTGAAAGGCTAAGCAACCGCATTGAGTGACTGAGTGCCGTTATTTGGCCAAGGCCCCCCTTCCGAGCTCCGGCCAGGATCCAGACTCCTGGATCCGGGATCCATGGGGGCTAAGCAACCGCAACCGGAAACGGGTCCGACCAAACGCCTCGCTCGCTTTGTCTGCTTGGATTTCAGCGATGTACTCGCACAGACACACTCATTTCCTGTCGGATTCGACATTCGAGTCCTTTAAGAATTTAGTGCTCCATTGGCATGTGCATATGTATTTTGTCGCTGTGTTCACACACATGTACCGCAAATATCGAAAAGAGCAGCGAATATTATCAAAGAATCTTCAAATAGAAGGAACAAGAACGTAAATAGAAGGTTATACGGTTACCTGAGCTCGTTGCATTGAGATTTTTCTATAGTCAAAATTGTACCCAAGCTTCTGGGTAAATCATAGATAGTAATATAGGTAGAAACTCCTGGAACCTATTTAAATAAAAAAACTTTGCGTTTAGTTTCTCACAAATACTCAACCAGTGTAAAAGTGTGACATCATTAAATTTTGTTCCTTCGAGCCGGTTGGACCATAGATAAAAGTATAAATAATAGATTATTAGAAGGTTTCGAAGGTACTTATACTACGTAGTCCTGTTGAATACATATACATATAAACCTATGTGGCTTGCATTAAACCTTCCTGTAAGTTCCCAGCTAATTCACTTCCCATTTAAATTACAAAAATACTATTATATTATGTAAGCTCGGCCTAATGAAGCACAATGCACCGCAGCCCTCGAACGCGCTAATCATTTCGCAAACCCTAATGGAAAAGTCTTGGTAATTACTTGAAAATATGCATTAAAAACTTTTTGCCCGGAGCGGCAGCAGATGATAATAAAGCAGACTCCGAGAGGAAGGGTGAGGGGTTTCGGGCACAGAACTTGATATTGAATCAATTAAAAGAAAGACTCGACAAGGCAATGATGCAACAAATTAAAACGCATACGAAGCGAGCTAATGAAATTCTAAGGCTCGAATGGTTAGGAAAACCACCGCCCACAAAGAGCGAGCGAGTGGTTGCTAAGAGTTCGGGGGCTCCTTCCTTCTTCATCTGCAGACAAGGGCGGAAATTACCAAAAAATTGTGCCGAGCAGATGAGCAACAACAATAAACTTGGCCCGAAAAATTAAGGCAAGTGGAGTTAAAAGTTAAGCCAACAAATGAAGATGGTGAATGGGAGTGGGAATCGGATAAGATGCGAAGAGGATTGGGAAGGGAGACGAGATGGGTAGATACGAACGGGTAGTGCAGGCAGGGAGCCTGAGCTTGACGTATGGCCTATCCCACATACATACTTATATACACAGGACAAAATAGAGCTAGACTAGTTTCTGACTTAAGGCCATTGATTTTCCTTGTCATTGAAAATAAATGTTAAAGGACGCTGTTACCAACACGTAAAAAGGTCACAATTGTTCAAGAACAGAATTTCTTGTTGAGGTATACATAATCTCGGTGTGATTTCAAAAATGTATAATCTGACTATTATATCTTAAACTATCACATTTTTTATTTTGTATAGAAGTGCTTTCAATCGATTATCTATCTTCAATGTTCAATTTAAAAAGGCACTTTCCGTGCTGGTACTTATAGCAACCACGCTTTCAGCTTGACCCTGTCAAGGTGTTTGCTTCTGGTATAAAGTACCTTTTCCATCATTTCTCTCCGTGTACATGCGAGCACACACCATACGCAGACTCACACAGAGACAGATGCCGGGGCCAACTTCAAGCGCAATTTTACGCAACAACAAAAAGTTTAATTGAGGATAAACTTTGCTGCGTTTGCGCTGCTGTTGAAAATCAACCAACGTCGACATGGAAAATTTCCTTCAGCCCAGGGAAAATCCGGGAAGAGTTCGCGGCACAGGGGGTGGAGGCGGAGGAAAAGAGGCTTTACTAGTGTAGGAATTGCGTGTATGTTTGCCTCTTATCTCTTGTGCTGTTTAAGTTTTCGCTTTCTACCCGGCATTACTTTCCTAATTTCCTTTTTTCTGTTGTTGCGCTGTTTGCGGACAAACTTCAGCTTTAAGCCACTACATCAACACTAGTTTCCAGGCTTTAAAAACCACAGGGAGTGGAAAAAACGAAAATAATTTCAACATTTATTGGTCATTCATTGCGCCTCCCTTTAGCCATTGTTAGTCAGGTGCCAAATGGATGGCAAATATAAAGCCGAATCCCTGCAGCCAGCCACCGCTTTGTCCCCCGAAAAAACCACACACCAAGGAAGTGTACCATAATTCTTAGAGCCGAAGACCCAGGCAATGTGGGACAATGAAACACAAATGACCTGAATAAAAGGCGGCGAAGCGACACGAGCGATTGACTCTACTTGGGGCCCCCTTTCCAACAGAGGGAACAAGCGGAACACAGAGCAAACTGAACGGAAAAGTTGATGGAGAACCTATGGCACACGAATAAGGCGATAGTTTAATACTCTACAAGTTTAAATACAAGGAAAGTTAATAAATTCATGTATGTCAAAAACTAATCAAAATAAAAAAAAACTGGCGTTTGCTGCACATTACAATATCCTATTATTACCTTTTTCTGATCTAGTTCAAATGCTTAAGAAATAAAACAAGTAAAACCAAATTTCTGAACACCCCATAGCTTCAAAGCATTTCCAACTAAGCCATATTTACCCTATCCTCAAAGTCCTAAAAAAAAACCGTCTTCCACATGGTGAACAAACAATAGGGACAATTTTTTTTTTACCACTTTAAACAATTTTTATTAAGGACTATCAGTCATTGAACACACAATCGGTTACTTAAACCCTGGGGTCTCTGCAATAATATGTGCCTTTTCACCACAAGGCGGGCGCAGCATAGCCCAATGGAGCTGGGGCATAGGACAAGGGAGCAGCGTACTTTGCCAAAACTGGTGCACCATAGGGATGGGTGTAAGGTGCGACGAAGGGAGTGGCAACGGGAGCTGCGAGTGGAGCGCCCACAGGAGCCACTGTCTTGAAGATGGGGGCTGGAGCCAGCGGTGCAGCCAAGGGAGCGGCGAAGGGAGCAGGAACTGGAGCAGCGAAGGGAGCAGCCACTGGAGCAGCGAAGGGAGCAGCCACTGGAGCGGCGAAGGGAGGAGCTAAAGGAGCAGCCAAGGTTCTCAGGACCGGAGCAGGAGCCACAGCCCGCACGATGGGAACTGGAGCCGGAGCCACAGGAACTGGCACGGGGGCGATCACCGGGGCAGCTGCAATTCCATTGAACGTCCTGGCAACCACCTGGCTGCTGGCTGCCGTTACAACGGGAGCCGGAGCAGCGATCAGCGGCGGTGGAAGGGCAGCCAAGGGAGCAGCCAGAGGAGCATGGAGCAGTCCTGGCTTGCCAGCGACGGAGGCAATCACGGCGCAGATGAGAACGGCCTACGGAAAAAATTAAAAAATTAGATAATCCGTAGGAAGCAACTAAGCATCCAGGTGAGAAACTAACGTATTTGAACATGATGAAGATTTCTTTGCGTTTGATTTAAAGCTGTGCTTCGGTTGGTTCGAAAGCAAAGAGCTGACTGATGACAAGCGAAGGCGGCCACTGGCATATTTATACCGCTGAGTGGCCACCGCGGCGGCTACTTAATATTCCGAAGGCACTGCGGCCGTTGGCCCATTATAAGTGTCTGAGAAATATTAGTTGGTAGCTCTTCGTGCCTTAGGTCTTCGAGGGCCAGTACAAAACCCGAAGGGCAGCCAATTGCACTGGCTAATTATACAGATATAGGTGTGGACTGCAATTTCGTTATCAGGCGCAAAATAACCCCATTTGGTTTATGGGGAGCAATTCAAAACACCAAGTTGGCCAATAGGTTGAGGACTGGACCTTCGAACCGGACACGTGGCTAGACCTCTGACCGCAGCTCCTGCTGGAAATTTATTTTCGACTGCAAGGAATTTTGCAAAAATAGAGCTAACAATAATTCAAGTGAGTATTTCCAGCACATCGGAATCCTTTGTGTCTGGCCAGAGGCATTTTCAGGGCGAACCTGTTGGCATCCACAGAACACGAGCGTGTGTGGACTAGTCCCAGGCACTCGGCCAATTAAGCATTTTGAGCACGTGCCGACTTTGGCCGGCAGTAGAAAGCACACATGAACGCACACGACTGTTTTTGGGAACTCCTCCTCTGGGCGGTGACATTACAACATTTATTGTTTTGGCCATTCGGGTCAAGGTTGCAGGGCGGTTGCGGTTGACTGACCTCAGCTATTTGTTTAGAGAATTAAAGAACGGCTTGCCTAATTGACAGTGAGAGTAAACAATTGCAAGGGGAACAATTTCTGTGTTCACTTGTGGACTTCCAGGTCCAGTTGTAACGTTCCTCAATGTCAGGGCTTGACCTCCTTTGAGGAAATTGAAAAATTACATTTGTAATAACGAAAATGTTTAGAGGCATTTATTGTTAAAGGTTTTTCAAAGTTCAAGCTAACATGTCACTGCGGTGAAAGTTAATATTTTAAGACTAAATAAATGCCAGAAAGTCAGAACACATGGGTTGAGTAGAAGTCATAATTTTCCAGCAGGTTCACAATAATTATACGATATTTTCTAAATTAAACCACATTAAAAACAAATAAACCAAGCCATTAAAAACATCATTTTCTAATCAGATGGAAATCTGTTCATTAACAACAACAACGTACATATAACTTTGCTAAAAAATGTTCGAATTCTTTCTTTCATATTCATGTGATATAGTCGTCCAATCTCGGCTGTTCAAACTTTTATAGTGCTTTCCATAACTACAATTTCCATTGACTATTTTAAAATTTGTAAAGTGACTCTTAGAAACACAATACCCTATTTGAGTTATATTTATTCATACGCTAAAACTTACGTGTATATTTGATACATAAGGCGATGGACACGTTATTTTGTTCTTAAATTAAATTTAAATACATAGGGCAGAATGGGGAGTTATGAAACATGGTGAGTCGTGAAACATGGCCATAGATTTCGCTTAGTGGCTTTTTCGATCGTTTTTTTTTTTTGTTGTCAACATTTTGTTAACCCCAATGCTTAATTTGATCGAGCACTTGTACCGATATCACTCTTTTTTTATATATTCCCGCACACTGTGTTTAAAATTTGTGAATTTTTTTGTGTTGCTGTCGCGGTGCAATTTTTAAAAAAGTAACAAATGGGCAGAAATTAAACACATCGAGTGGAGAGATGTGAAACACGGCAAATCTGACAGTTGTTGATTACAAAGCTGATGTGTTGATGTTCATATGTTGTATGTGTGATATATGAACAACATATGAATCATATAACAATATAATAAAAAACATAATTAATTAAAAAAATAATATTAATGGAATAATATTGATATTGGTCTAAGGCTCAGAGTAGGCCTTGCCTCATTTTATATTTGTCATTCGACTTCAAAGAATCTTTATTTCTCATTCAGTGCGCTGACTTCAAAGCGAAATTTAATACGAAATTTTAAGTGTGGATCTGCATCCGATCAAAGCGAGGATGCAATACATAGCGGGCGCCCTCTAGTAGGTTTATAATGTATATAATACAATAAGGCAAAATAAGCGGTCAAACCACCGCCAGCAAAACGTAGCGAAACGCACATGAAAGATGATTTCGATGAAGATTTTTTTATTATTTTTCTAAGAAGTTTAACATTTTCTTTAATACTTGAAAAACATTACAAAGAGTCTTTTCTGTAATCCTAATAAAAAATTAGGTTATACCAATTTTTGTTTGCCTTTTTTAGTAGTGTTTCACAACTCCCCACGATTTTTGAAAACTGAAAAAAGCAGTGTTTCGGGAAAACGAGCTAAAGTCGCCCAAAATTTCCTTCCATCCTTTGACAAGGCAGTAGTTTATTGATAGCTCTGAATATTCAATTTAAAAAAAAATTTGAAAAAAACCTAAATTTTAGAAGTTTGGGCTCTTTAACAAAGCGTGCTTCATAACTCCCCACTCTCCCCTATGTATATTGAATTCCATTACTAGGTCACATGGTAAAACTTCCAAGGGCTGCCGGCACTCACTCTTGAATAATTCTGGATTTAAATAAAGAAACCTTGATTTAGCTTCACTTTCAGCTTCATTTAAGCATTTGCCGTAGAGCCACGCATATAACAGTTAGTCGGCGAGCTGCACACAACGAATACTAATTTTTTTGCGCCATGTCCGTCACGTTCGCTTTCGAATCCGCCGTAAAATAAATCGAATCCTAAGAGCGGTCTTCATAGCCCGCAGATTTTTCAAGGTAAATTGAACAAGCTTTCTTTCAACACAGAATCTTTGGTAATTCTTTAAACCAAGAAAGTTCAAGGTTAAAACTATTTTTAAATTGGATTAATTTTAGTAAACATATTTAAATTCTTTATTTATTACATATATTCATATATATCAGGAAAATAAACTGTTAGCAACATAAATCAAAATACAAAAACTACCATTAATCTTTTTTACATTGAATTCCTTGACTTGTTTATATTAACCTCAAGAGTTCATTTACCTCGATGGCCTTCAAACCTTGACACAGTTACATATTTATACCGACAGTTCAAACTTCAAAACAAACCATTTTGGCTACTCTTAAAAGTCACGCATCCAGCAACTGTCCGCGGTATCCAATAGCTTGTCCAGCAGCTACGTGAGTTGCATTCAAATCGAGGAAGTGGAGTACTGGACTGTCATTACTCTTGTTTATGACCAGTGCCCAGAGTCAGTTGCTAATTCAATTAAAACGGTCCCATTAGTGCGAATCTTTTCCCACCGAAGCCAGTAACAAAAGGGTTTATAGATTTAATTTTAATTTTTTATTGGTTGTTTTTAAAGAAGAATCGGACCGCCAGCTGGCAGTGCATTGTAGGCCAACGGAGATGTGTAGGCCAAAGGAGCAGCCAAGGGAGCAGCGGCGTACTTGGCAAACACGGGAGCAGCCAATGGAGTAGCCAAGGGAGCGATCACTGGGGCAGCTGCGATTCCATTGTAGTTCCTGGCGATCACCTGGCTACTCGTGGCTGTGACCACAGGAGAAGGAGCGGCCACAACAGCAGCGGAGGCAGCGTACGCCAGGGGAGAACTGTATGCCAAAGGAGCAGTGTATGCCAGGGGAGCACCAAGAAGTCCTGGCTTGGCGGCAGCGCAGGCAACGAGAGCGAGGACAACAATAGCCTGTTGAACAAAAGAGGTGATTAGTCAAACTTCTTAATGTTCGAATCCTAGAGATCTTACGGATTTGAACATATTGGTAGTATTGTATGCTTTGCTTCTGTGGAAGGCTGGTAACTGTTTGATGTCCACTGCCTCGGCTCTAGCTTATTTATACCCAAAAACCGTCTTCAGCCGTGACGCATTCAGTTCATTGAAATGCTCGATCGGTATCCCGTTACCAGTTGCACTTTACCATTGTTTATGTGGATTCCCACTGCTGAATGTGGAATAACTGCTGGTGGCCACTGAATTTGTTACCCTGAGGTCACAGCCGAATCTCGTCTCCGCGTTAAAGGCAGTATAAATAGGTGCATAGATGGTGCTAAACGATATCAAACAAGTTCAAGCCTCCGTACTGCAAGCACCAAAGCAATCCTTACTAAAAATGTTCAAATCCGTGGGTTTTGACTCTGAAGAATCTGGATAATCTGGTCTAACTCATTTTCCTCTACAGGCTGTTGTCATCTTGGCCATCGTTGCTTGCGCTGCTGCCAAGCCAGGACTTCTGGGTGCTCCATTGGCCTACACCGCTCCCCTGGCATACGCTGCTCCCGCTGCTGTTGTGGCCGCTCCTGCTCCAGTGGTCACAGCCACGAGCAGCCAGGTGATCGCCAGGAACTACAACGCCCCAGTGATCGCTCCCGTGGCTACTCCATTGGCTGCCCCAGTCATTGCCAAGTACGCCGCTGCTCCCTTGGCGGCACCTATTACTGCTCCTCTGAGTGCTCCAGTTATTGCCAAGTATGCTGCTGCTCCTCTTGCCGCACCCCTGGCTTACTCTTCCCCTCTGGCGTATAGCGCACCTTTGAGCAACGCCGCTGTTCCTTCCCCCCTTCTCGTCTAAATACTTTATCTGTGATCAAAACTATGAATAAAATATGTGACTGTTAAAACTAATAATTACGTTTTTTTTAACGACTTTTAACAACATCATTTAACGGTGCTTGGGACTAATCGGACGACGACTTATGCAATAACTGCAAACCAGAAGATAAGCCGATCTGAATAGTACGCCAACATTATAAGCTTTCATTCCGCTGGCGATACTGTGAGCGAATTTGCTTGGTTTTAATATAAAATTTTAATGGTTGATAACAGTTTCTTGTACCTCAAAAACTTTTCAAGCGAGACATTAATTTATTTGCTTTCATACGGGCAACTAAATCTTAAGCATCGGTGAGTATTAAGGTTCTTGGTTCACTGAATCCGAGTGCGGTCTTCTTTGACCTTCCTATCTTTTAGAATGCAAAAGATCTCACGAGACCTCATTTACGTTCCTATATTTGCTTAAGGGTTAGCGCGTTCTAAGATTCATGTCAAAGAACCTCTGTCGTTTTAGCAACATACTTTATAGGGTCGGAAATGTCTCCTTCACTGCGTTGCAAACTTCTGACTAAAATTATATTACCCTGTAAGGGTATAAAAAGATAGTGAAATTATAAACAAGAAATAACCCATGTATATACACTTCTAATAATGATATTTTTGTATTCTTCTTTTTGATATATATATATGATAAGATATATATGGCATAAACACCCCAAACGGGGTACAGCCTGATGCACGATTTGCCTCCACGCTCCTCTGTCCTGTGCGCGATTGCGCCAGTTGGTGATCCCAAGCGTCGCCAGAATTGCGTCCATCTGGTCTCTCCAACGTGCGCGTGGTCTTCCTCTCCTACGTTGTCCGCCAACTACCGCATCGAAAACGGATCGAGCTGGAGTTGTTCGTTCCATACGAGCTATGTGGCCAAGCCAGCGAAGTCGCTGAATATTAATTCGTTTGACTATTTCCACATCGCCATATAGATCATACAGCTCATCGTTCCACCTGATACGGTAGGTTCCGCCAACGCAAACGGGTCCGAAGATCTTGCGAAGGACATTCTCTCGAAGACACCAAGAGCAGCTGCATCTGACTGCGTCACTGTCCAGGCTTCCGCACCATATAGAAGCACTGGGATGATGAGTGTCTTGTAATGGGTTAGCTTCGTCTTTCGAGAGAGGGCTCTGCTGTTCATTTGCCTACTGAGCTCAAAGTAACTTCTGTTGGCAAGTGTGATCCTCCGCTTGATCTCCAGGCTGACATCATTGTTGTTGGTCAGTGCAGTTCCTAGATAGACAAAGTCCTTGACCGACTCAAAGTCATAGTCTCCAGCAGTAAGATGAGAGTCAAGACGCCGCGTCTCTCGGTTACTGCACACCATAAACTTTGTTTTGCCCATATTCATTGCAAGACCAACTCTAGGCGATTCTCTTTCAATAGCAGCTAAAGCCGCTTGGTACGACCAATATGACACACTCCATTAGCAGATTGAAGAGCACACAAGATAGCGGGTCGCCTTGTCTGAGACCCCGCCTGGTACTGGAGGTTTTGGAATGGTCATTTCCTACCCTGATGGTGTTGCTCAATGTCATATTACAAAGCCGTACCAGCTTTGCAGGAATACCAACCTCAGACATGGTGGCGTACAGGCATCCTCGCCGTGGACTATCAAAAGCAGCTTTAAAATCGACAAACAGGTGGTAGGTGTCGATTTGGTTCTCATACGCTTTCTCCAGGATCTGACGTATTGTGAAGATCTGGTCGACTGTGGACCGATCAATGCTTCAGCATATGGGTTAAGTCTCTCACACATTACGCTCGTGAGAACTTTGTATGCGACGGGAAGAAGACTGATGCCACGATAATTGGTGCGTTGTGTTGCATCACCCTTCTTCAGAATGGGGCAGATCATACTCAGATTCCAATCATTGGGCATGCATTCCGCTAACCATACGTTGCAAATGAGCTGGTGCATGCTCCTTACTCCAACTCATCGCCTCCAGCCTTAAACAGTTCAGCCGGTAGCCCGTCCGCATCCGCGGCTTTATTGTTTTTAAGTCGACTTCCGTATAGCTAGGGGTGGGAACTTCAACACCATCTTCTCTGATTGGGGTTAGTGGATCTTCTTCATCAGACTCTTGGTTGTCTCCAGCCAAAAGACTTTCAAAGTGATCCCTCCATAACCTCAGTATTGTCTCTGCATCCGTGACAAGATTTCCATCATCCCTCCTGCAGGCAAGCGATCCAGACTTATACCCTTGAGTCATGCGTTTGACCTTCCGGTAAAAGTCGCGGGCATCATTCCTGCTCCTGTTATTCTCCAACTTCTCACACTCAAGCCTTTCCATCTCCTGCTTCTTCCTCGTGAAAAGGCGCTTCTCATTTCTTCTCCGCGTCCTATACATATCCACCACTGCTCGTGTGGCTCCTGCTTGCAGCGTCCGCTTGTATGCAGCGTTCTTTGCAGCAGTCGCTTTCCGTCACTCCTGATCATACCATGAATTCCGTTTTGGGGGACGTTGGAATCCAAGGATTTCCACAGCAGAAGCATTTATGGCGTAGATATGCACGTCCACATATCTGACGTATTTATAGGCGTTGGAGGGTGCTGGCCTGAGAGTCAAGCGGGGAAGGCATCCCTGTGCTGTTGTGATTGCAGCTTTTCGATGTCAGGAGTCGATGTTAGGACCCCGGCACGATCTCACATCAAGTATGCTAGACGCATGTCTTGCATCGATCACAACATGATCAATCTGGTTGCAAATCAGACAATCAGGTGACAGCCAGGTTGCTTTGTGGATGTTGAGATGACGGAATCTTGTACTACTAACTATCATATCAGCAAAAGTCTAAGCCCGTTTGCAGAGGTAGACTCATGTAGACTATGCTGTCTAACGGTTGCTCCAAAGATGCTTTCCCGTCCGATTTTGGCATTAAAATCTCCGAGGAGGAACTTAATGTCATGTGACGGACAGCGGCTATACACTCGGTCGAGTTCTGTATAGAAAGCATCCTTGAAGGGGTCGTCCTTCTCCTCCGTTGGTGCGGGCGCACAGATAAGGCTGATGTTGAAGAATCTGGCAGCTACTCGGATCGTCGCAAGTCTCTCGTTTACAAGTGTAATCTGTGAGACTCGGAGCCGTATCCTGGCTCCTACGACGAATCCACAACCAAACTCGCGCCTATCTGTATGACAGCTGTAGTATATGTCACAATTCCTTTTCTTCATGCTTCCCTTTCCGTTCCATCGGATTTCCTGGATAGCTGTTATGTCAGCCTTCAAGTTGCTGAGAGTATCCACTAGTTGTTGAGTGGCACCAGGCCTGTACAATGTGCGTACATTCCAAGTGCATACTCTCAGATCATTGTCCTTTTTGAATTTTCCATGGTCGTCAACGTTTTTCGGGTATCTATCCGAGGCTCCTCTTGCATTCTTCACTGATGTGGTGTTTTCCTTGGGTGGATATCAATTCCTACGCCAAAACCTAATTTAAGGATTATAATCCCGCCGTGCACTTTGGTTTATAACTCAGCGGATGCTAAGTTACAATCCAGGGAAAAACGCGTGGAGGTAGTGCGTCGACTTGAAGAAAGCAGGGACAAGGATCACACTGGTGCCCACCAAGTTGAACACAGTCAGTAGCTTTACCTTGTATACCTTCCCCCAATTCCCCCAATCATTATTACAACTGAATACCAAAATACTTTAAAGCGTTGTATATAAAGATCACATTAGTAAAATGGATAGGAAATCTATTTTTAATTATTGTTCTAAGGGCACAGATGATTGGAGTCTTTTTAATTGAAAAAATGTATATTTATTGTATTAGTAAGCCTATATATCTATATTATCGTATAGGTGGTGTTTGCATGACTTCGGGGTAGAACTTGGCAGTGCTTAAATACTCATTGATGTCCGAAAAACAGGTGCTTATAGGTAAAAACCCTAGGGAAAAGGTGGAATTAAACGGATTTCCTTGAATCCGTCTCTTCCACTTATCTGGCCCTGAATTAAAAGAAAACATCATAATCATAAATCATTCCAGAAAATTTCTTTACCGAGAAGGGACAGGAGTGATTAGCATTGGTGTATTGCTTCAGTAACTTCCAGATGATTACACCGTAAGGTATATAGCTGTTCTCTGGATAATCTCGCACATATTGTCGCTGACATCCACCATGATTGTCTTGTAGTGGTTGGAGTAGTCCTTCATTAATGCCTGCAGCTGACAAAGAATGGTGATCATAGATTCGAGTTAGAATACATTGATAAACTTAAACCCCTTCCCCACCCGACTCAAAATTCGATTTGAACTATTAAAGGATCTCGGCAAAATTTATTCACTGGTCATAAAATATATCCTCAGGGTTTGGGTCTCTTCTTGCTCTTAACCATTTCCCTGACCTCAAAATAAAACTTTGCAGTACCTAAATCGTCGCTGGTGGTGGAGTTTTGGTCCGTAAACTGGAAGCTGAATAGGTAAAAGCCCTCGGGAAATGGAGGCATTACGTTTTTGTCGATGTAACCATCCCGCATAAAGAGCCGACCCTGAAATTCAAAATGGAGTTATAATCATGGAGCTGGGAGCGGGAACCTTAGTACCTCGAAGGGACAAGTGTGGTTGACATTCGTATATTGCTTCAAAAGCTTGTACGCGATCACGCCGTACGGAATAAAGTTCTTTCTTTCGATCACTTGGCACATGTTGATGGTCACGTCAATCAGGAATGGCTTGTAAAGGTTGGCATAGTCCTTCTTGAGAACTTGGAATCGCATCTGAGGAAAATAACGATTAGTTCGGTTAATTGATGAAAACTCCACCATACTATAATATTCCGAATTGGAGTCAAGAAGTCCGCGGTCATATTTATCAACGCCAAGTTCCAATTGATAGCCTTCACAACGCAAGATACGTTATGCGCTCTGAGCGGATTAACGTCGCAATCGATATTCACCGGTTTATAAATTAACTGAGCCTGAACCTGCCATATAGAAAGAAAATATAATTCCTGCTAACTAGCACTACAGCTGAAAGTGTCATTATTAAAACTGAATACTAAATACTTTAAAACGTTCTATATATAGATCACATTAGTAGAATGGATGGGTAATCTCTTTTTAATTTTTATTAAATGGGAATAGATAATTGGTGTCTTTAAATTGCTAACATTTCTATAAATTGTATAAGTAAGCTCTATATATGTACCTATATTATTGTATAGGTTGTGATACGTTTCCCTCATAGCATGAAACATGATTATAATACCCTGTGCAAGGGTATAAAGGTGTCATATTAGTATTTATTTTTAATTGGACCTTTAAGTATGCTTTATAGGCAAGAATTCTTTAGGCTCTGGGTCTTTTCCAGGTCCTAACTTTTTTCATGGCTTCAATGTAGAACTTGGCAGTGCTTAAATATTCATTGTTGTACGTAAAATAGGCGCTAAATAGGTAGAAGCAGAAGCAGGTTGAAGAAGGAACAGGAGTGTTTGGCGGTGGTAAACTGCTTAATGAGCTTCCATATAATAACACCACAAGCCACATAGTTCCTTCGTTCAAACACTTGACATTTATTGAAGCTCGCAATAATCAAAAATTGCTTGCACTGGTTGGAATAGTCCTTTTCGAAGACTTGAAATCGCACCTGGCAGACAATAGAGAAAAAATTAGTTGGAATTAGGGATCTACAGATGGATTCCGCTCTGTCACGATTAATTTGCATGTGGCACCCAAGATGTACAGATAAGCTCAATGGATAACTATCTGCTTTTAATATACTTATTTACTCTCTGCTGAATGGATTCATTCATTCATCTATATCACCTTTTTTAATAAAATGGATTGGAAACTTAAGCTTGTCGAATATAAATTGGACTGAATTCAACAATATAATAACATCATCAGCTAGGCCACAGAGGACTTCCCATCTTTATATAATGATTAAAATTTCAGAGCTTTAGCTTTTATAGTCTCTAAAATAATATAATTCGTTCTTCTCTGCCCCAGAATAATATTAGCTTTGTTGTAAAATTAGTCATATTTTCACTTGTATTCATACAAATGTATTTAAATTTACTTTCCATTAGAATTCTAGCTAATTAAAAATATGAAAATATGAAAATGGATTCTGCGTGCCTCAAGTTCCAAGAACTTCAAACATTTGTACTATATTCTCTCGTGTTACCAAACAGCCTTAATCCGATTCGATTTGATCTCTGCCGTAATCAGTTTAATTTTTTGTTCATATTTGCCTCCAGACTTGTAAACACTAGTTTGTTTGGCCGTAGTAGTCAGTATTCATCACAATGGTGAGGAGAGCGCTGCTCCTAGAGCTGATAGCGATGCTTGCACTGCTGTTTAAGACGGAGACCGTCCATATTCCCATTCAGAACTTTGGGTGTAGGTGGCAGTCAATCAGAGATCGATTGGTCTGCGACTTCCGCTTTGAACCGGCGACTATGTGGACAAATATTCAAAGCAGTATGACATTGGATGATAAGGTCATGCTGGCGCTGTGCCAGCAGGCGGGCTCAGATACTCAGATACGGTGCCCCTTTTGAGGGGCTCCGAGAGGCAAAGTTTGGACAGGTTAATAGTCACACGTTTAAGCTCCGGCTGGGGATCTCTCAAGAGCAGCTTAAGGAGTTTAACCTGACATTAGCCCAGATGGAAGGGTCAGAATGGAATACTGAGCCGATAATAAATGTGACCTATTCCCTTCCCAAACATCCTCCGCAACTTAGGGGATTCTATCACGACCCGGAAAAGGAAGAACTGCACATCTACTGGCAGCCTCTGGATGTGTGGGAGTTCGGTTCGAGGGACATGTGGTATACAGTCAATGCAAGCAGTGGGTAAGGTCTCTAATTTTTCACGAATTCATCTTCTAATTCCTCATCATTTCCAGCAAGATGGCTTTGGTAGTCGGCCGCGACTTTGCTATCTTCAGCGGTTGGAACCCCGAGCTGCCCGCCAACCTAACCATTTGGAGTGAAAACTCCCTGGGACGTTCGAGGAACAGCAGCCACCTGATTGTGCACATCCTTACTAATGCTAACCAACGGCATACGCAGAAAGTGTTTTACGATGACAACATCAAAAGCATCCTCTGGGCCCACCCTAAGGACAAGAATAACCTCGTTGGCTACACCCTTTACTGGTGCCTTATGTTCAGCATAAACTCGAGTCATTGCGACGACCGTGAACCCATGCAATACTTCAGTCTGGGAGAATTGGCCGTGGTGGCCAATCACAGCGACGAGATCAGTGGAGCACTCCCGCACCTGTGGAAGGCATTGCACATTTGTTGGTCCTCGTTGGCTCTGTAATGCTCATCTTCCTCGTATTGCACGCCCTTTGTTTCGAAATCTTTTTGATCACAGTTTTATTATTTAGACGAGAAGCGGGGAAGGAACAGCGGCGTAATTAAGAGGGGCGCTGTATGCCAGAGGGGAAGAATATGCCAATGGAGCAGCAATTGGTGCCGCCAAGGGAGCAGCGGCGTACTTGGCAATAAGTGGGGCAGCCAGTGGAGTGGGCACAGGAGCGATCACAGGGGCAGCTGCGATTTCGTTGTAGTTCCTGGCGATCACCTGGCTGCTCGTGGCTGTGACCACTGGAGCAGGACCGGCCACAACAGCAGCGGGAGTAGCGTATGCCAGGGGAGCGGTGTAGCCCAAAGGAGCAGTGTATGCCAAAGGAGCACTCAGAGGTGCTGGTGTCCTGACTGACTGACTGACTGACTGATAGATCACAGCCATGGCCAAACCACATGTCTTAGAGACAACGCCAAGTTCCAATTGATAGCCTTCACAACGCAAGATACGTTATGCGCTCTGAGCGGATTAACGTCGCAATCGATATTCACCGGTTTATAAATTAACTGAGCCTGAACCTGCCATATAGAAAGAAAATATAATTCCTGCTAACATTAATTTATTATGAGAGCTTACTCCTTGAAGCATCAAGCTACAACCAACGACTAGCACTACAGCTGAAAGTGTCATTATTAAAACTGAATACTAAATACTTTAAAACGTTCTATATATAGATCACATTAGTAGAATGGATGGGTAATCTCTTTTTAATTTTTATTAAATGGGAATAGATAATTGGTGTCTTTAAATTGCTAACATTTCTATAAATTGTATAAGTAAGCTCTATATATGTACCTATATTATTGTATAGGTTGTGATACGTTTCCCTCATAGCATGAAACATGATTATAATACCCTGTGCAAGGGTATAAAGGTGTCATATTAGTATTTATTTTTAATTGGACCTTTAAGTATGCTTTATAGGCAAGAATTCTTTAGGCTCTGGGTCTTTTCCAGGTCCTAACTTTTTTCATGGCTTCAATGTAGAACTTGGCAGTGCTTAAATATTCATTGTTGTACGTAAAATAGGCGCTAAATAGGTAGAAGCAGAAGCAGGTTGAAGAAGGAACAGGAGTGTTTGGCGGTGGTAAACTGCTTAATGAGCTTCCATATAATAACACCACAAGCCACATAGTTCCTTCGTTCAAACACTTGACATTTATTGAAGCTCGCAATAATCAAAAATTGCTTGCACTGGTTGGAATAGTCCTTTTCGAAGACTTGAAATCGCACCTGGCAGACAATAGAAAAAAATTAGTTGGAATTAGGGATCTACAGATGGATTCCGCTCTGTCACGATTAATTTGCATGTGGCACCCAAGATGTACAGATAAGCTCAATGGATAACTATCTGCTTTTAATATACTTTTTACTCTCTGCTGAATGGATTCATTCATTCATCTATATCACCTTTTTTAATAAAATGGATTGGAAACTTAAGCTTGTCGAATATAAATTGGACTGAATTCAACAATATAATAACATCATCAGCTAGGCCACAGAGGACTTCCCATCTTTATATAATGATTAAAATTTCAGAGCTTTAGCATTTATAGTCTCTAAAATAATATAATTCGTTCTTCTCTGCCCCAGAATAATATTAGCTTTGTTGTAAAATTAGTCATATTTTCACTTGTATTCATACAAATTTATTTAAATTTACTTTCCATAAGAATTCTAGCTAATTAAAAATATGAAAATGGATTCTGCGTGCCTCAAGTTCCAAGAACTTCAAACATTTGTACTATATTCTCTCGTGTTACCAAACAGCCTTAATCCGATTCGATTTGATCTCTGCCGTAATCAGTTTAATTTTTTGTTCATATTTGCCTCCAGACTTGTAAACACTAGTTTGTTTGGCCGTAGTAGTCAGTATTCATCACAATGGTGAGGGGAGCGCTGCTCCTAGAGCTGATAGCGATGCTTGCACTGCTGTTTAAGACGGAGACCGTCCATATTCCCATTCAGAACTTTGGGTGTCGGTGGCAGTCAATCAGAGATCGATTGGTCTGCGACTTCCGCTTTGAACCGGCGAACAAATATTCAAAGCAGTATGACATTGGATGATAAGGTCATGCTGGCGCTGTGCCAGCAGGCGGGCTCAGATACTCAGATACGGTGCCCCTTTTGAGGGGCTCCGAGAGGCAAAGTTTGGACAGGTTAATAGTCACACGTTTAAGCTCCGGCTGGGGATCTCTCAAGAGCAGCTTAAGGAGTTTAACCTGACATTAGCCCAGATGGAAGGGTCAGAATGGAATACTGACCCGATAATAAATGTGACCTATTCCCTTCCCAAACATCCTCCGCAACTTAGGGGATTCTATCACGACCCGGAAAAGGAAGAACTGCACATCTACTGGCAGCCTCTGGATGTGTGGGAGTTCGGTTCGAGGGACATGTGGTATACAGTCAATGCAAGCAGTGGGTAAGCTCTCTAATTTTTCACGAATTCATCTTCTAATTCCTCATCATTTCCAGCAAGATGGCTTTGGTAGTCGGCCGCGACTTTGCTATCTTCAGCGGTTGGAACCCCGAGCTGCCCGCCAACCTAACCATTTGGAGTGAAAACTCCCTGGGACGTTCGAGGAACAGCAGCCACCTGATTGTGCACATCCTTACTAATGCTAACCAACGGCATACGCAGAAAGTGTTTTACGATGACAACATCAAAAGCATCCTCTGGGCCCACCCTAAGGACAAGAATAACCTCGTTGGCTACACCCTTTACTGGTGCCTTATGTTCAGCATAAACTCGAGTCATTGCGACGACCGTGAACCCATGCAATACTTCAGTCTGGGAGAATTGGCCGTGGTGGCCAATCACAGCGACGAGATCAGTGGAGCACTCCCGCACCTGTGGAAGGCATTGCACATTTGTTGGTCCTCGTTGGCTCTGTAATGCTCATCTTCCTCGTATTGCACGCCCTTTGTTTCGAAATCTTTTTGATCACAGTTTTATTATTTAGACGAGAAGCGGGGAAGGAACAGCGGCGTAATTAAGAGGGGCGCTGTATGCCAGAGGGGAAGAATATGCCAATGGAGCAGCAATTGGTGCCGCCAAGGGAGCAGCGGCGTACTTGGCAATAAGTGGGGCAGCCAGTGGAGTGGGCACAGGAGCGATCACAGGGGCAGCTGCGATTTCGTTGTAGTTCCTGGCGATCACCTGGCTGCTCGTGGCTGTGACCACTGGAGCAGGACCGGCCACAACAGCAGCGGGAGTAGCGTATGCCAGGGGAGCGGTGTAGCCCAAAGGAGCAGTGTATGCCAAAGGAGCACTCAGAGGTGCTGGTTTGGCAGAGGCGCAAGAAACGATGGCCAAGATGACAACAGCCTGTACAGGAGAATGCGTTAGATCAAATTATCCAGACTCTTCAGAGTCAAAACTTACGGATTTAAACATTTTTAGTAAGGATTGCTTTGGTGCTTGCAGTACGGAGAAGTTCGTTGTCGTTTAGCACCATCTATGCGCCTATTTATACTTCCTTTAACGTGGAGACGAGATTCGGCTGTGACCTCAGGGTAACAAATTCAGTGACCACCAGCAGTTATTCCACATTCAGCAGTGGGAATCCACATAAACAATGGTAAAGTGCAAATGGTAACGGGATACCGATCGAGCATTTCAATGAACTGAATGCGTCACGGCTGAAAATGGTTTTTGGTATAAATAAGCTAGAGCCCAGGCAGTGGACATCAAAAAGTTACCAGCCTTTCACAAAAGGAAATCAAACAATACTTACAATATGTTCAAATCCGTAAGATCTCTGGGATACGAACATTAATGAGTTTGACTAATAACCCCTTCTGTTTAACAGGCCATCGTTGTCCTCGCTCTCGTTGCCTGCGCTGCTGCCAAGCCAGGACTTCTGGGTGCCCCCCTGGCATACACTCCGCCTTTGGCATACAGTTCTCCCCTGGCGTACGCTGCTCCCGCTGCTGTTGTGGCCGCTCCTTCTCCTGTGGTCACAGCCACGAGTAGCCAGGTGATCGCCAGGAACTACAACGGAATCGCAGCTGCCCCAGTGATCGCTCCCGTGGCCACTCCAGTGGCTGCTCCCGTGATTGCGAAGTACGCCGTTGCTCCCTTGGCTGCTCCTTTGGCCTACTCGTCTCCGCCGGCTTACACATCTCCACTGGCCTACTATGCCGCCCCAGTTCTTGTCTAAGCTTTAAACGAAAATACATCTATATATATAAAATGCTTTGTCCTGACTGACTGACTGACTGACTGACTGATAGATCACAGCCATGGCCAAACCACATGTCTTAGAGACTTGAAGTTTTTTTTTTTAAATCAGAAAAAAGATTTCCAGATTCGTGTGGGTATTTTAATTTTCTTATTCCACCTGCAACCTATTTTAAAATATAAAAAACATAAATTAAAAAAAATAATATTAATGGGATAATATTGATATTTGTCTAAGGCTTAGAGTAGGCCTTGCCTCATTTTAAATTTGTCATTCGACTTCAAAGAATCTTTATTTCTCATTCAGTGTGCTGACTTCAAAGCGAAAGTTAATACGAAATTTTAAGTGTGGATCTGCATCCGATCAAAGCGAGGATGCAATAGCGGGCCCTCTAGTAAATATATAAAACAAATCAAGTGTTTCTTTGTTTTGGGCGTCCGCTAATTGGATTTACCGCTGGCAAACAAACACTCCCAATACACACAGCCTGCTGATGGGACATTTAAAAGTTTCCAAATGCCGGTCACGTAAAGGCCGTAAAAATTATTGTCAGCTCAGCGGCAGCTGCTGCCGTCCAATGTCTGTTACATTAAATTGTGCGAAATTGATTTGTATTCTACGGCTACTTTATTGTTCAGCTTCGTATGCGGAGCCTGCATTTATGTCAAGGTCAAAGGGTGACCTATGACCAGGAGCCAGAGAGCCGTAGGATTTAATCCATGCCGATCGCCTGGCTGCACATCTGGATGGCTTATTGGCCTGCCTTCAGAGCTATCACTGGCAATGAAGTGGGTGTAGCGGATGCTGAAGGTCACGCTTTGAGTCAGAAATTTACCAAGTTGCTAAAACCATCTTATTGACAAAAGTCACTCGAGGGACGCCTGCGTAACGGAAATGTCTTATGTCGGCAAACAGGTTTAGGCCTTGGGAAGCAAGCTTTAAAAATGTTCCATAAAAAAATTATGTAGGAACTCAGTTTTAAAAATTCATAAATTTAATAAATAAAATATTATAGAGAAACATTATTAATTGGAACAACCTTATTGGTTATAATAAAATTAAATGTTTATTAAGGTAGACTCATTTTGACGGTGAGTGATTTTTTGTATAGTTCCATTTCAAATTTAAGTAATGAGAATTTATGGAAAAATCTCCCATTGTTAATAAGTTATCGTCTTTTAAATTTATATCGTTATTTGCCAATATATTTCTAAGTTCGACGCATTTGATAATTTGTATGGAAAAATTAAAATGTAAATTCGAAAGATAAAATCTCCAAAAAAGATTTTTCCAAATTTAAAAAACTTATTTAGAAAGGCAAGAATTAAGATGCCGTAACGATCGTTTTACCTTTATTGAAGTTATTGCCGCTCAATGTTCCAAAAAACCGGATTATTTTAGCTTTTAAGTTAAAATATCTTCAAAACCTTACGTATACTAATACAAATTCAATATTTATTACTGCAATATTTCCTAAAATGATTTATGGCCAGCTATCTTTCTTGTTAAATTTTAACTTTTAATTCTAAAAAATATAATATTTTGTTTAATTGACTGTTATTTGAAAGATTTGAACTATTGGTATACATATTCTAAAGCGAATATTACCCCATTAAACGAATAAAAATTCACAATTAAGTTATTTAAATATTTCCTCAAATTATATTAGTCAGGCCAACCGCTGAAGTCAAGTCCCTAATTTTGAATTCTCTTTATCAGGGCAATCAAAGTCCAAGTTATATTATACCTGGCTCTTTATATACGCTTCCTCCCATGTCTGAAACTCAATGGCTATTTCATCTTGAGGACGCTGATGAATTAATATTAACAGCCAACAGTGGCACTGTTTCGATCAAAGCAGACGAGTTAAATAAAGAAAAAAAAGAATAGTACATTCCTACAATATATTTTTCTTTAATTGTCTCTTTTCATCACAGTTTAATTATTTAAATAAGAAAGGAAGAAGGAACAGAGGCGTAGCTCAGGGGTGCGCTATACGCCAGAGGGGAAGAGTACGCCAGGGGTGCGGCAAGAGGAGCAGCAGCATACTTGGCAATAACTGGAGCACTCAGAGGAGCAGCAATAGGTGCCGCCAAGGGAGCAGCGGCGTACTTGGCAATGACTGGGGCAGCCAGTGGAGTAGCCACGGGAGCGATCACTGGGGCAGCTGCGATTCCGTTGTAGTTCCTGGCGATCACCTGGCTGCTTGTGGCTGTGACCACTGGAGCAGGAGCGGCCACAACAGCAGCGGGAGCAGCGTATGCCAGGGGAGAACTGTATGCCAGGGGAGCGGTGTAGGCCAAAGGAGCACCCAGAAGTCCTGGCTTGGCAGCAGCGCAAGCAACGATGGCCAAGATGACAACAGCCTGTAGAGGAAAATGAGTTAGACCAGATTATCCAGACTCTTCAGAGTCAAAACTAACGGATTTGAACATTTTTGCGTTGGTGCTTGCAGTACGGAGACTTGAACTTGTCTGATGTCGTTTAGCACCATCTATGCACCTATTTATACTCCCTTTAACGCGAAGACGAGATTCGGCTGTGACCTCAGGGTAACGAATTCAGTGGCCACCAGCAGTTATTCCACATTCAGCAGTGGGAATCCACATAAACAATGGTAAAGTGCAACTGGTAACGGGATACCGATCGAGCATTTCAATGAACTGAATGCGTCACGGCTGAAGACGGTTTTTGGGTATAAATAAGCTAGAGCCGAGGCAGTGGACATCAAACAGTTACCAGCCTTCCACAGAAGCAAAGCATACAATACTACCAATATGTTCAAATCCGTAAGATCTCTAGGATTCGAACATTAAGAAGTTTGACTAATCACCTCTTTTGTTCAACAGGCTATTGTTGTCCTCGCTCTCGTTGCCTGTGCTGCTGCCAAACCAGGACTTCTGGGTGCTCCTTTGGCCTACACCGCTCCCCTGGCATACAGTTCTCCCCTGGCATACGCTGCTCCCGCTGCTGTTGTGGCCGCTCCTGCTCCAGTGGTCACAGCCACAAGCAGCCAGGTGATCGCCAGGAACTACAACGGAATCGCAGCTGCCCCTGTGATCGCTCCCGTGGCCACTCCATTGGCTGCTCCCGTGATTGCCAAGTATGCCGCTGCTCCGTTTGCAGCACGCATTGCGGCACCCGTGGCCACTCCTTTGGCTGCTCCTCTTGCCTTCTCTTCACCTCTGGTTCTGTAAAGCTTTAAAGCCACATCATGCCTTAAATAAAACTCACAACGAATGATTACCAACGGAACTAACAAAGCTCTCTGCTTCTATAAGGCACTTAAAAAAAAGGATTCACAATTCCCTGTTCTGAAGTACACACAAAGTAATTTCAAAACAACTTGGTATTACAATTTAAAAGGTAGTACAAGAACTTAAATTTGATCAAAGCATATGGAAGGACAGTATGTTTCCACAAATTTCTCTCAAATCTTTCCTGTATATCTTTTGTTTCTCGCAGTGCCACAATCCAATTTTGCTCCTTGGGCCCGTGGTTATTTGTTAGTTTCGCGTTTCCGCTTATCTAAAACGCTTTCATGGCGCATTTCATGCATTGATGCACAATTTAAATGGCCATTTTTGCGTTCGCGCGTTTAGATAGAAGATGGCAGTTCCTCGGCAGCTGCCAGAAGCCAAAGGAAGAGTCGAAAAAATCCCCGGCATATGTTATCGCCTGCCACAGGGCTGGAAAGCCCCACGTTCTCGAGGATTTGCGCGTTGGCGCTTAACTTCCCTTTCCTTTTTTCCTTGTATTGTCAAATTCCTGGCTCTAGGCTGGCCTTAAATTTGATTAGTTACAACTTGCGATAACAAAAACAGAGAATTCCTAGAGGTGGCAAATGCGTTGCATAATTAAGTTACCTGGCAGGTGGACGTCACGCCCCGACCGAAAAATCTGCAACTGCACCCGACAAAAGGAAAAACTAAAGCGAAATGTGAAATGTATAAAAGTGGGAACGCGACTTTTGCGTTCGCCCGTCTAAATAATTAAAAGTTCGCCCTTGCCCAGGGTCCGCCCTCCTTTTTTCTGTCGGTTACGTTTTTGTTTGCCATTTTGTAATTGCTGTTAATGGCAAAAACAAGCAAAACAGTGCACAGCCCCTACTGAGGAAATTCGTGAGCGGCAGGACGAAAATTCTCCCGACTCTACACGAGTTTTGCATTAAAAAAGGCGGCGCATGTCGGGGTAGGACGTAAAAAATGTGTCTCGAAGCTGGAAGCAAATATTCAGATACCCTTTATTAAATGCACTGCAATAGAAGCTGTCAAAGATGAAGTTTGTGTGTGCCTAAGTCGTTAATATTAAAATGTAGATATAATATAATAAGATTATGTATTTTAGAGGATAAAATTATCCATTCCGATGTTCTTTTAAGATATTTTTAATAGCTGAAATAATTGTTTCACCAATGTTGTAAAAATTAAACATGTAAAGTCAATATTTTTATAGGGAAATATAAAACTAAAAGCTGTATAATTTATTATTTTTCTAAATGATAATTCAGAGTTCGATAAATGCCCCGCCAAAATGTAAATTAACTTTTTTAAGTAATGAAAAATTAAAGTTTTAATGTACAATATATTACAATTTACATAAAGAACTTCAGAAACGTTTACTTAACCATCGTTTGGCTTTATTAACGTAACTTAACTATGAAAAATTTAGCTAACCCTTGAAATGTATTATGATAGAGAGCTTTGGTAGATTTAAAAATATCTTACAAAATTTAGAATGTAGAATTGCTTAATCAAAACATATACATCTAAATTATACTGCATTCCTTATTTATTAAAACAATGTAACAATAAATCCACGGGAAAGAGCATGTAAAATGTCAAGAAAATTAATCTTGTACTTCTCCAGGTCCAGATTCTGAAAATTCAAAAAGAAACAGGGCCTAGTTACAAAACTTTATGACTTGTGTATACTCGTTCCTGTTTCCTCTGCCGTTTGTTTGCCGGTAGATGTTTTCCGCTGGCTGTTAATTTTGTTTGCCGACAAGGCGCAAAATGGCTGAATAATGGCCGGGCGACATTTCGCTTAATGTTTGACTTGGCTGCAACACGGAATCTGATGCAGGATGCTTCGAAACACGACAACAAGAGCCGGCGCATGTTTGCTAAGATTATTTTCTTGTTTTCTGTTTAATTTGATTATGAGAAAGGATTACTCGGGTTAACAATGTGCAGGCAGTGTTCATTGTGTTCATTTGGTCTTGTATGCAATAATAACGTGGGTTGTTTCTGTATCTCTGACTCAAAAGTAAAATGTTAATTATTGTTAATAATTGAGTAGTAATAAATATTTGATGAATCATACATGTTTAACATTATTTTAAATGCTTTCCAGTTACCTTTCTATAAATACAAAAATTTCGGAAGAATCGGAAAATATATAAGCAAATTATTGAGGGTAATTATACATAATTTAATGGGGCTTCCGTTGAAAACCAATCCAATCCAATACCGCCCACCCACGATTGCCCCCTACGAAAATCTTGGAAACTCCCCGGCGCCTGGCTAATGATCCGGGACTCAGGTCTATCCTTAGCTAAGGGCCGACAGAACCGAAGGAGCAATGGGGAGGGGAATCCCTCCAAAGCCTCCCTGCGCCTATCTATATGGCTAATTAGGCTAAACAAATTATGGAATATGATTAATAGAGAGCACGGTCTGGCAATTAACTTTTTGCGATAAATACGGCGGAAAATATATGTATATGTATACGTTTGAATTAATGTGGTCCGGAATTGCAGGCAAATTTATTGACCCCACCCGCTCCGAGAAGCCACTGCCGCCCCCGGGCGGTTTCCAAGCAAGGATTTGTCCTCCGATTTAACAATTCACGTAGTGACATTTGCATTTTTGATTGCCCCAATATTTCTTGCATTGCTTTTGGCCATCGTTTGTTTCTGGCGGTGGTCCACCCTCCTCCGCAAACATTCCTCACAAAAGGTGTAGGCGCTAGGAACGTGTCGCGTAAATTAAAAAGGTTCGGGTTTTTGCGGCTTAAGAAGTGATACGCCAAAGGTCGGCGTGGCTTTAAAATTTCCCAGCAAACTTTTATGCAAATCATTTTTTGTAAATTTTTTGTTTGGGCGTGACAAGGTCTGATTATGTCGGGTCGGTGGTCTTTTGCTTTTTCTGGATTCAATGTCATTTACTAAATGGCGATTTCAATCAAAAGGGCCTTTTTTAAAGCCAAAGTAGATGTGTTGTATTTACAGGCAATTGTTTATGGAACCTCCTTCTTCTCCGCACGCATTTGGTAAATGAAGGAATATCTTTTTTGTTGTTGGGGAATGAAGGAATACCTTTTTCGCTGTTGGGTGGGGGTGTTCGTGCTCAAGTAGCGGCAAACATAAAAATAAAATAAAGGAAAAGACGAGTCCCTGACCGCGGTGAGAACTCCCACACACACACTCCCCTTCGAAGGATTCCGGAATTCAGGACTCGAGGAGTGACGTGTTTGGCGCTGCAACAGCACTTAACCTTGGCTGTACACCGAGGACACGGCACTCGAGTTATGAATTAAATCCTGCCACGAATGCTGTCGGCAGAGATAGCTAGCTCATACACGGACACTCGTGTCTCCGCGGAAACTTTAACCCAAAAGCCTGGCACGACGAAGTTGCCTCTTCTGGATGGGAGAGAGCGCTCCGGCTTCCATTCAGCAGTTTCTCTTTCACAGAGAAGTTTCTGACCTAAAGAGAACTTTGCTTACGAAGGGATTCCAAAAGAGAAGACGCAGAAATGCGGCCGGGAAATTGTTTGTGGGGTTTTCTTAAAGGGCGGTCGACAAGCTGCTGATTTTAGAACAAAAAGTTAACACTTCAAGTAAATATATTTTGAGGAATTAGTAAGTGCTTTTAAACCTTTTGTTTATAAAAGGATACTTTGCGATATTACTTTTATTTTAAACCGTTTTAAAACATAAGGCATTGTGAAGGAAAATAAGCATAGATACAAAATTTAAAAAATAATAAATAATAAATAATAATAAAAAAATTTTTTCATGTTATTTGTTCATAAACAACAGCTTAGTAATTTTATATCTCTGGCATCTCAGTTAATATGAATTCGTATTACATATGTAATACATATACAGGTGTCATGTAGTTTTCAAGAATTTATGCAATTTATAACATAGACAAGGTTTAGTAAGTCAGTTTCCCTTTTACCCAAATCAGTCCCGGTCAAAGACCTATGAATCGTATTTATGGAAATCGGACGACTTTATCTTTATTCCAACACGTTTCTAAGATATTTCAGAATCAGCCACGTTTAGTCTCCGTACTTTTTTCTGTCAACCTGCGTAATACATATTGCAGTTGGCGGAATCATGCTACAATGGTAAAAGGTAATCCTGTCGACTGTCAAATAGTCCGGGTTAGGTGCTAATTTTTACCACTCGTAATTATTAGTGTGTGTAAAAGTTTTGTAAATTTCAGTTGCGTTTACAGTCCGACGGTACTACCTTATGTAATTGTAACATGGTCAGAATATTAATTTCACATTCGGTGAACTGTAATCAAAGCAAAAACATAATGTTATTGAAACTTCGACTTGCCGAAGTCAGCTTCCGTTCTTTTTATTATTTTTTTTATTTCAAAGATTAATAATTGTAAATACATTACAAATTGTATGTACCAATTTAGATTCTTGGTCAACTCCAAAGCAGAAGGGCTTTAATCGGAATCGGAATCGGAATTGGAATATCCTCCTAGGAAGGAGGAAGGAATCCTAGGAAGGACTGATCTTCTCCAGTCAATTTTTTCCCAAGGAAAACTGCACGAAGATTAACGAAACGAACTCGAGGGTAGTTTTCCACAGAGTCTGTGTCATAGCAGCCAACTGCTGAGGGCCAGCAGCCCTGGCCGCTGAGGAAAAAGTAATGCTGCTGATTGAGGTCGCATACAAAAAGATAAAAAATTAAAAACTTTTCGGGCTGCTCACGCATCGAAAGGCAGTCCACATGGTTCCTGATTTGGCCACTTTTTCTTTTGCCGTTTGTCTCCAGGTATCACACACACAGCACCTGACTCACCTAAGCCTGCAGAGTAGAATCCAGAAACAGTCAGGTTGTTAAAACTTTTAAATTGAGGGCGGGGATCATTTGTGATTCCTGCCGTCTGGGCGGGGGAAATAAAAAGCTAGAGAACTGCAAAGTTACAGTCACGGCACAAGCGCTCTGTCACTGCTCATTTGTTGCTAATAATTATAAAAGTTTTCCCGGACCCCCCGAGTGACATAAGTACCACAAAAAATATATAGAAAAACACTTGCCAGACTAGCTGTCTGTTGGCCTGACGGAGAAGCGTCACAAAAGTTTCGGCAGCGCCTTACTCGCAATTGTTTAGCTCGGCAGATCGGTTTGAAAATGTTTGGAAAGTCCATTTGGGCGCTAGCATTTAGCTCAGATTTCGCTGGGAATAGTTTTCCGTGGGGCTCGGCCTAAAAGCATGCCGTATTAAATTTTTATTTGCCTACTTCATAACAATAGTGAATTGGCATCGCATCGGGAGGGAAAATAATAGTAAGGGCTGGGCAGCCCCTCGCTAAGTCATTGAGTTCGGCGACTTGGAGCGCAGCCAGATGCCTGGATGGCAAACAAGTCGAACAAAGCGAGCGCCAAATTGCCTTAAAAGCCTTTTCAAGTCTAAAGTTTTGCCTGTTTGCGCATAATTATTTAGCCATGACATAAACAAAAAAAGGCCAAAAACCAGTAAAGTATTTACTCTTATGATGGGCGGAAAGATCTTAATAATTTCCGAAAAAGAGCTTTGAGGGATTATCAAGGAAGAAAAATTATAGGCAGGAATTCTGAGTCAAATATAGCATAGCATTGAAATTGTCAAACTATTCAATTCGTTACTTGTATTATTGTTACCTACAATAAATTAGATCTGAAATTAATTGAAATAAATTCTGAAAAACAATAGCATTATATCAATAATCTAAATACTTAAAATTAATGTGAAATTCACATTTCAGAAAATAAATCAAGTTCGAAACTTATTTTTAAATAGTTCAACACTATGGCTTTCTTAAATAAGCATTTTTAATTGTACCTATTGCTTTAATATTTAAAGGGCTATTACTACCTTTAATTTACTTCAAAGCAAACAATTTAAAAAAAATATGAGACATTTTATAACTCTTTTAAAAAAAAATAACTGAGCACAAAAATTATTTGTAATTTGGTAAAAAAACTTGGAAAATTATACCCAAAGTTATGAAAAACAGGGCAGAAGGCAGAAGAAAATGTTACCAAATAAAGAACAATGTTGCTAGAAATATGTTGCTTAAAAACCAAAAACAAACAAAAAATTGTAAAATTTATTAAGAATAATCAGTCCTTTGACTTTATCGTAAAAAATGCTCTGACTTCTTACAGATTAATTATAGTTGCATTGAATTTGCATTGTTTTTAGTTTCCTTACTTTGTCTTGATGTGCGAGGATTTTCGCCATCCTCGAGAGGTGGTAAACGGCCTTCGTCATCACCGAACATCAGCCGCTCGATCAACTCCATTTGGGTCTGCAGGATGGCGGTCAGAGTGATGGTCTTCTCTATTCGCTCCCTGTATCTCAGTTGCATCAGACTTTCGTCTATTATCCTTGGTCCTTCCTCGTAGAAGGAAGTATGTTTCCTTTTGGGATTTCTCTTCTGTTTATCCAGTTCAAGTTGAATATTCTCGGCAACAGTGCGGTCCTCTCTCCGATATTTCAACCGCCAACTTAAAAACTTCCGGAAAAAGTTAATTACGTACGCGTACTCTACGCGAAGGAACTGGCAGTATGTCAAACGACTCTTTTGCTCTTTATCCCTTTCCGCCTTGACTCGCGCCATCTGATTCTCCAGCATGGACACGATGACGTTTACGAGCAACATTTTCACCACGAAGGCCAGAATGGCGTAAATCACAATTCCAACCCACCTTCCGCCGTAAAAAAGATCTGCCGGCTTGACGTGGCTGCTGAAGCCAAAGGCGAAGCAGGTGAGAGAAATGATTCCCTTCAGGACAGTGCTAAACTGAACGGCGTTATTGCCGTTGATGGTGAGCGCTGCAATTCCAATGGCGAATAGGAAAATCAGGGTCACCATGATCGTCCACAGCAGGGCACTTTTGGCCAGATACAGCGTAGTCGTAAAGAGCTGGAAAGTGCTGGTAAACTGCATGGCCTTCCACAGACGCATTGTGATCAGCGCCATGGTAAATCCCTCCAGAATCTTAGTCACGTAGGACAGCGTTGCCGGCTCTGAGAAGTTGATAAACTCTACCATTACAGAAATTTCGACTCTTCTGATCATTGCTCGGACCATGTTGTCCCGAAATCCACGGCACACCGCCACCAGAGAGCAGAGTATCAGGATCAAAGCATCCACCAGCATCCACGGATTCTTCAGCCGATTGGGTTCGTACCACACCTTAACCCAGAAAGCCTTGGCATAGATCAGCCAGGCGATGACGAAGATGAACAGAGCCACCACTCCAAGAGCCGAGATGTCATTCATGCCCTCCAGGAATCTGGCACTGTCGATCTTCATGTGCGTTTGGATTCCTCCAAACGGATACTGCTCCACCCACAGTGTGCAGACGCTGAAGATGTTCGAGTCCGGATTATACAGGGTGAAGTCCATGAACAGCGCGGAGGTATTCAGGTCCAGCCACTCGTGGTCCTGTAGGTAGTTCAGCACCATCTTGCTCTTAGCCCGAGTGTCGCAGAGGAGGATCTCGTAGCCCGTAATTTCCGGGTAGGATATAAAGCCGCCTTGGTGGCGGTAGTTCAGGATAATACGGTCCTGAATATCGGGAATTCGCGCCAGCCACGGCTTGTATATCTGCCAGAACTTATCCGTGTACGATTCCCTCACATACGGCAATGTCCAGCCTTCGGAGTAGTCCCTATTGTCGAAATCGGGGTACTTCAGTCCCCCGCTCCTGTTCTTGTTTCTCACCTGCCTCAGTCTTACCACTCCCAGCAACCTAGTCGCCTCCGCATGTACCCACGGAACGCCACCGCTGAAATCTGACGTGTCCGTGAAGGGATTGATAAGCGAAAGTTCGATGAAGGCATACACATGCGGCAGGACGAGCGCATTGGAGAGACCCAAGGTAGAGGTGTGATTGTAGTTGAATAGGGAGCGCATGTTGGCGGTGTTAAAGTACACCCACTGATGCTCAGACCGCTCCACGTTGAAAACCAACGTTATCAAAAATAGCAGGCTCATTCGCTTAAGTTCCTGTGTAACCGTTTGGTACTTCAGGTTCAGTTCCTCATCGCGATGGCTCTCCGTGATCAACAGCTCACTGCGCAGCTTTTGAAGCCGGAACCTGAGGCTTTCCATTAACGTCTCAGCCCTGGCCCTTTCATCGGGAATCACGGCAGCTTGAGCAGCTGGAAACGAAGCGGCATCGAATGCCAGTATTGCGAACTTGATGGGCGTGACGATGATGGTGTGGACCAAGACGACCGCCAGGAACGCCACCAGAATCAATTTGAACTTCTCCCCCTCATGATGGAAGCCCGAGTAATACGACACGCAAATGCTGCATATGCATATTATAGCCAGGGTCAGATAGAATATTGCGTTGGTGTCATTCTGGTTCCCCATTTTCTATATATTTTTCCAGGACCTTACTCAGTTCTAGCTTCTTCCGTCGTAGTCCCTCTTTTGATTCTAGAAACGAGGCATGCTTGATAGAACTCTATTTGATTATGGCATCGAGTTAAGGTTAGGTTGCTTTGTAAATCTTGCCTTCACACCAAAGATACAGAAATTATAAATGTCAACTTTAATGCTTTGGATAACTGGTATCTCATTTACGTGAATATGGATTTTCTATTTGTTTGAGTATACCATAATGCTAAGAGCTTCTCTACAACATATGATCCTACAGGTTCAGGCACCGCAATATCCAATAGTTTCAAGATTACGATTAGGAACATCGAATATCCTTGTTCTTCCGCGAGGTGATTGCTCAAAAAAAAATCTTAGCCGTATATTTCATTAAATTATTCTTCTTGTCGAACTTAAAACTCTTAATCTGATGATCATTTTGTTGGCTGCTCTCAGCCATTCACAAACTATCTAAAATATTCACCTCCGCATCTGCTTTCTGGGAACCGGCTTTAATTTCAATTGCTGCTGGTAGTTAGTTAACCTTGCTTTTCTTTGTCCTTGTCGGGGGCAAGCCGTTTACAAATTATTGTGCTATCAGTGGGCCTTCAACGGGCTCCCAGCAGTTGCCACTTAAGGCAGCCGACAAGTGCAGCAGTTCGCCACTTCAGCCACATCCCACCCACCATTTCCCTGGGCACTTTGCCACCACCCAGTGGGCCCTGGGTTGCAGGTTCCGAGAGCCGGGACTGGCAATAAAATTCCTAAACCTTTTTTGACAAATGAAACGTGCAACAAACAAGAAGCTCAAGCAGCTGCAGGCGCAGAACAAGTACGGCGAGAGCTGAAAACTCGGGTGCCAGGATGCAGGACCTGGGACCAAGGACCCAGGACCCAGCCCCGGAATCCCGGTCTGAGCCAAGCCCCAGTGCCAACAAAGATTTATGCATTTTACAGGCCAGACTACGCTTTATGCGAAACTAAACGGCAAACAGTTTGAGTGAGGAAAGCTTTCACTCTCCTTACAGAGAGAGAAAAAAGAGAAGCATGCGGGTGTTTAAAATTTCAAATATGAGATAACTATATCTCTTATCACTATTTATGTTATATTTTCTTGGGAGTATTTTAGCATGCATTTTTGTTTTCCGTGTACTCTTAAGGGAAGCGGAAATGAAGTATCACATGCCCCATGCTTTGCTTAAGTCCGGGGTTTCGGGGGAGGTAGTCTATTGTGCCTTTTAATAGACTGAACTACACGGCATCCGACTTCGGGTGCTGGCATCCTGGCACTTTGTTTGCCGGCAAACATTTGTGCAGCTTATTAATATGCACCTCTCGCCTCCTCGGGATTAGCTGAAGGTGCAGGTGGCAAGTGGCCACCTTTGATCCGCCGCCCTGCTCGCAAATCGGTAAATTTTATCTCCCTGGCCAAGTGCAAAAGTTTTGGCTGTGCACGGTCCGTATCGAAAAGTCGTTAGTGAGCTGACCGCAGAAATATGTGGGGCGAAAGTGCAGCGGCTCAGTGGAAACTTGGGGCCAACCGGACACTGCAATGCCTCTCGTCTCAGTCGCAGTTGCAGTCGCAATCGGAGCAAAAAACGCCCAACTTCTCCCTAAGACCTGCACTTAGCCCGCACAAAAGTTTGGGAAGGCGAGCAAACTTTTTCCACTGAGCCGGAGATGAAACTGAAGCCAAAGCCGGAGCTGAAGCTTCAGTCTGCTGTAAGTAGATTTGTGGACCCGGGCATATGTCCCATTCCGAGCGCAGTCGGGGCCCGAGGAGCGACTGCCATAAGTAACTGCATAATAGGGTTAATAATTATGCTAGTCTGGGAAGCAGGGGTCTGAAATGATGAAATTTATGAATGTGGAGTCCCGGGATGATGAGTGCCGGGATATTAATGATTTGATTAAGCGAGAGAGGCAGCGCGGGATGAGGGATTTCCAAAGTTTGTCCTGTTGAGAGCACAAGATACATATTATAAAGGTACGTAAGGCTAATAGAGAATAATGAGTGAGTTTTGGTCTTGAGAATCGAAGGACTGTTGCTTAAGAAGATCTTCAAAACATAAGTCCCGTCTTTCTTAAGCTCACCCTTTCCCGCTGAGAACCCACCATTAATCATCAAAGCTCAACACATGCAGTTATAGATTTGTCAGGCACCCACACTCACTCACACATAGAGCACACTTTCCTCTCCGCCGGAAAATCAAATTAAGCTAAAATTAAAAGCAGCAACAAACACACGGGCTGTGTGCATTCGGGGAATACTCGACGGAGAACAGTGCCATTCATGGGGACTCGTTTATTTTTTGGCAAACACACAACATATGCGTCCCGTTGACAAATAAAGTTTACAGATATGCACACACTTACGCAAACAGGGGGAGGCAAGGCTGACACACACAGACGGGGCGGAAAGAGGGCCAAGAGCGATAGCAACGCACACGAGTAAACAATGGCGAACAAGCGAGTGAGCAGATGGTTAGGGCCGAAAGAAACGGTCGAGGTGGCACACAACTCCCCAATGAAATAGTTTATGGTAAACCGCAATGCGAAAAATGTCACCTCCTGGCAAAAATGAGGAAGACAAGGGGGCCGCGAGGGGTCTGGCGATGGCGATGGCAATAGAAATGGAACTGAACTGGAGATGGAGCGAGAGCTGCAGATGGAGATGGAGATGGAGGGACGCATCCAACTGGCTAAACAAGTGCGGAAGTTGTTTGCGTTTGCCGCTGGCAAAGGCCGAGCGGAAGCGGCCTATTGGGCAATGGCGGCGACGGCAGTCTACTGTCGCCACAGAGCGGAAATGAGCCAACTTGGCTGCCACATGGGGCGAAAATGACGCCGGCTGACAATATCTGACACCAAATGCCGAACTAGGGCTCTGATCAGAACCTTAAAGCCATTTGGATCGGTGGTTGGAAAGCTATCGGGAGTTGATTGGCTGCCTTTCGATTCCAAAAAGTATATTAACTTATTAAATCAACTATTCAATATTTTTAGGATTAACCAGAAAAGGGTTAATGCATTTATTCCGCTTAAACTAATCTATTGACCTATTGGTGGATGTGGCTTACTGGTGGGCCTGTGGCAGTCCCACTCCCTGAGAATTGTAGCACCTTTACGAATTTTCCTTGGGGACTAGACTCCGGTTTCATGGCCCTCGCAGTGGTGGCTCTGTGAAGCCCTCCTTTCGAGACTCGCATCGCTTGTCATCCGCTTCCGTGGGCACCACATCCTTCGCCAGCTCCAGCAGCTTATCCAAGGGGCACTGGAACTCACAGCCGGGCACCGTCAGCTTCTGGGCGGGAGCTTTGGGGTCGTTGCGGAAGTATATCTCCACCCAGTAATCGCCGGATTCCTTGTTTCTGTGCAGCTCGAATAGAACCATGGACGAGTAGCGGGGCAGCTGTCGCTCCCAGACCTTCAGGGCGGAGAGAACATTCACCACCGTCGAGTCGTGGCCCGTGTAGATGAACAGCTTCCTGCCATTCGGCTTCAGGGTTCCGTTCTTCTTCTGCTGCATTTCGTCGAACATCTTCTTGAGGAAGGGCCCGCCCTTAATCTTCTGCATCTCGGGCGTGTAGACGTTGTAAACGTAACTCTGCTCGGCCAGGAACTGCATTTTCTCGGGAAAGTACGAATGGGTCCATTCGGGCAGCTCCAGACCCCATTCCTGCTCGGCCAGCAGGGTTAAATACAAAGATTGCACATCCTCGGGCTCCTTAAAGCTCAGACCGGTGAGTTCCTCCAGCTCCTTGAACATTTCCAGGTAGGGAGCGATTTCTGCTTTCACCTCAGGTAGCTCGTAGACTTCGTGAAGAGCTTCGAAATATCGTGGGCATGGTCTACGCACGAGCAGTAGCTATAAATTATATAAATGTACATATAACGTTTATTAGAATGTTGTAACTAATTTTGTTGATCTAAAATCTCGTATCGTGTTGTCATCACTTAAAGATAGATCTGCACTGTGAAACCGATACCTCGATTTATCACTTCAGCTATCACGTATACGCACCGTGTCCTCATTGAGCTCTTGGGAGAAGACAGGTATGGGCTGCCAATTAAACCGACTATTCCACTCCATGTCCGAGCCCTTCGGCGGGAAGAAGGCGGCCAAAACCGTCTGCATGGTCATGTGAGTCCGCGGAACACCCGTCGCCTGGGCGTGGACCAACTACGAGGCGAATGAAAGCGGAAGAGGAAGCGGCGAAGCAGATACGGAAAGGGAGAAGCAGAAGGAGGAAAGAAGGAATTGAGTGATGAGCCAAGCGCGCTTGAGCTTTGCAATTTGTAAACGTCCGCACTATCAGGCCACCGCCTCACGGACGTGTTGGTAAGGGAGTATGGGTACACAGAGAGAAAACACTGCGATACTCAGCACTGCACTTAATGATTTTATATGGTATAATTATATTCTAGGGTGCTCCGGAAATTTCTGGGGTGTTTAAAACCTTTAAATATGTGTCTGAATGCAGGCAATGGCATATTAGAGGTACTAAATGCAGAGTGAATTTGAGATATTTAAGATTTTAAATTATTTTGTTCTTCCTAAACTGTTTTTACGACTTTAATTCTCATGAAATTAAAAGTGCTGCTGGCTTTAAATTAGCAAATAATTAATTTTAAATGTCTCAAAAGGTGTGCTAAACTTTTAATCTTGTTTTTTGATTATATACTTTAAGACTCTTATTATAGGTATTCATTTCAAACTAGTAGTAATAGCAAATTAGTTGTAATAACCCTAGAAATTACATTCAGTTTTGATGAGAGCATTACATGTGACTATCATGTTATCAAGACAACAATTAATGCAACGATATATTAACTGAATCGCTTTCTCTCTGTGTAGGGCGGCAAGGGGTTGTTCCTTGCCGGTTCGTTAGTGACTGCTTACTCACATCGGGACTATAGTTGGGCGCCAGAAATTTGCCATAACGCTTACGCAGCCAAGTACCAATGTTGAACAGCTCGCGTTTGCCATTCTGGAGCGTTGATTTATTGCATGGCATGAGCGGATGGCACGTGAGACAACACCAGAGGAAGGGCGCAGAATGGGGGGGCGGGAGCGTCCGAGACAGAGATGGAGAGAAGTGTTATAAAATAATAAATGCCTTGCATTTTTGCAATTGCATAAACATATGCATGTGTATATGTTAATGCAGCCTTCCGCCCCAGCCCCCAGCCCTCAGCCCACCGCCCCCTGTTCCCCGTTCCCTTGGCTCTACCAGCAAACATTTGCATTTCAATTTATTTAAATGCTTTGCTGGAGGAGACGGGACTGGGAGTGGGCCTGGGCTAAGGTCTGGGCTTGGGGGATGACGAGGCAAAACTTTGTGCTGCCCAACTTCCAACTTTTTCTGCACTCACATTTGTTACTTGTCCCCAGCCAAATGGATAGTAGGTCTCATTTACATACGGATCCTTTGGATACGTATCCGCCGGCGTTCGTGGTCCATGTCGGAATACCTGAAGTTTAGCAATTACAATTTTTATTAGTCAAACGGATTCACATACTGCAGTACGAAAATAAATGCAGACGTGTCTGACAATCGTAAGGCAGAAACACATTAATTAGCTGACATTAACCACTCACAGCAAATGGGTGATTTTTAATACTCTAAAATCGGATACTTCTATTAAAATTATAATAATAAATTATAATAAATAAATAGCTAGCTTAGTTATCTTAGATAAGTAGAAGTAATTTAACTGTACTCAAGAATTTATAAATTATATTCAAACAACTTTGTTTTCCTATCACTAAGGTAAACATAAATATTTTTCTTTACTGGCTAACTAATTATTTTATTTTTGATTAAACATTCTTAACTTATATTCATATTTCTAAGATTAATTATTATTCATTCCTCTTAATGGGGCTAAAGACACGTCACACGCGACATATTAATACGCAACTGTGGCTCGTGCGACCTCAGATTTTCTCGGAAGTATTTTTCTAGCTATTCCGTTTAATTGCGCTAAAACTCTGGTGCTGATAAGACGGCGCCCCACTTGAAGGTTAGCCCCGATCTCTGGATCGAACTGCGTCTATAGCCATTTCTAGCATATTATTTTGAGACTATGGTAAATGGGTTTCCAGTCCGCAGCTCACACAAAAGCAAAAGTGCGTCGCAGTTTTGTTTTATAATTTTATTTTACGTTTGACTGCGGGGACTGGTTTTTTGTGCGAACTGTAATTTGGGGAGCCGGTTTTTCGGTTTTGCTTTGGTTTTTGTTTGGTTTTTCGGGTTTGTAATTAATTTTGGTGTTGTTTTTTGTGGGTCTTTCAAAGATGTGCGAGCTGGCGAAGTTCAAAATCGACTTAATTAAAGTAAGAGTTATTTCGGTAGAATATTTAATATATGCGAATGTACAGGTTGCTTGTTTTATCGCGGCTAAATAAAAGTATTTACGTAATTACACTGCTGGAATAAATAAATGTGCATCACGCAAACTAATTTGATAATTCGTTTAACTTTTTGCATTTTTTAATCAGATTTCGCCCAGGTTTCCATTAACAGCCATTAAAAGCCAGCTGATTGTTCCAAGGTCAGCCCAAACTTCATAAAACCAACTCACTTTTAACGCAAATTGCTGTAAAAGAATTATCTGCCGCTTGGGAAATATTCTCAACCGAACTTCTCGCCTGGCTGCACTCGATCGTGCTTTTTATCGTCAGTTGTTAGTAATTAAACACGTTATCTGAATGGATGAAATTGAACCGGACAAATGGCTCAAACAGCTGATACAATACAAGTGCTGGAAGCCAGGTCTTCTGGCTATATCTTTTCCCAACAAGTTCACTTTTTGTACTGATGACGCCGATTTAATGACCGAACAGAGTCTTATCTGCTACCGGAGCTGACAGTCCGCTAAATTGTACTACAATCATAATTATGACTTTACACACGGCTACAAAAAAGTGCCCACCTCTGCACTTTCGCTTCAAATGTTTATAAACAAATGCTTTATCAACAGAATGTGTGTTTTTACTGAGCACGAAATGTCAATGCCACGGCATTTCTCAATGCGGTAAACACAATTTTGTGAGCCACTGCCATAATGTTATAATTTTCGTTATCAGCTGGCTTTTCACTGTAATTATTGCTGACGCCGGAATATTATTTGAAGCAGTGCTAATTGGCGAGACCTGTTTTAGGATATGTAATATATGACTTAAAAAAGATAAGATTCATCACTGTAAACTTGTTTTCACTTTGCAGGGGATACACTTTATGGGAGGTTTGTTTTCTGGCATTACTGATAGATCTACAAATGTTGATACAACAAATTAAATGCTTTTATGATTTTTCTTTGTTGTTCAGAGGTCTTTTATAAACTAAACAAACTAGTTTAATGTCAAGCAAGGGCTTAAACTATCATAATTTTGACTATCATTTACTATCATTTTTACTTTCATTATTATTTACTGCTTGACACTAATAACAAGTTGACACAAGTTACTTGTGCGACAGAGGCTTGACCGAGAAAATTGATTAATAGAACCGCTAATTTATTAACAATATTACGAAAAAGAGGAATACATTTTAAATTCTTCCAAACTTTACACTGCTTGTTATATTTCTTATGCAATATATTTACATTAATACAATTACTTATATTTTTTTTTTGCAATTGCAGTTATTGGTTTAATTTAAATCTAAATTTATTTAGAAGCTTTGAATTTATTTATTATTTATTTAATGAGTTTATTTTATCAACAGAAATTCACTGATTACCTTGCAGGCTTTAAGTTTTGCACATCGTTTATAACAAAATACTCCAAAGGATTTGTACCTCTATTTTTCTGGCTTAAAAGAAACATTTATACCCCTAAATCACTTTTAAAACCCTTACAAAACTCCGTATTTTTCTGGAGATTGTTGTAACCGCTTAAAGTTTAGCTGCACAGCTGTCTTGTGTTCCGGACTTTGTGTTTATAATATTTTTTTTAATTTTAGATTCTCAGATTTAGACTTGCGATTCGATGAGTGACGATGCACTGACTTACCACATGCAGCAGCTCGAGCGTGGATTTATCAGTGCCGGGATCGTAGAGCTTGGCCGACGACTGGAGCGCCGAATGAGCGACGCACCAGATGAGAGCCGCCGATGCAATTAATCCGCCAGTCATCGCTAGACAATGCCTCCGAGTGAAATGCGACCGCGGCATTTTGGTGGCCGGCTTTATACTCGTAGAATTTGTCAGGGGCTCGGATTCTCCGACTGCGCGCTTTGGGTCAATTCTGCGCCGCGCTCTGGTCTCGGGTTCGCTTCTAGGGAGTCAACGGTCTCGGCACAGATCGAAGACTAGCTTGTTATGATCGCTCGAACTTTATTTATTTTTGTGTTTTCTTAGCCACGAATTAATTTAGCCGCGAGCTAGCTTATTTTGGACGACGGCGGGGAACGGGTTTTTTTTTTTGGAATGGCAAGCGTTTCTGCGAGTGTAGAGCTACTATCTTCTGTTTGCCCTCGAAAAGCTAGGGCCTAAGCCGATAGGCACTAAGGTAATATTTAAATGTTCGACTGCTCCGACCGTGGCACGCGAGCACTATCGTCCGGAACACTGCGGGGTGAGTGCCACTGCAGAGTCGAAAAGTCGAGCGTTTGACTCTTTTATCGTTCCATTATCGCCAAATGCTTTCGTCACCGTCACCGCTCTCTTTTATTACTATTATTCTATTTGTCACTGTGGCCGGGCTCTATTGTACGGGCTCTACAGAACAGAGCAGCATGTGTGTTTGACCGGGGAATGAAGACCAGGAGCCCCGGAGACCGACAACAATGCCGAAGCGTTTGAGGCGTCTCAAAACGCGCCCGCGACTTTTAATTTATATGAACTCTCGGATTTGCTCCGCTTATTTCTTCACCCGCACTCTCCTGGCTGGCGCCGCCGCCCCTCGCCGAAATACCAACGAATTTGTCATCCAACCTGCGTGTGTGAGCACTCCGGTAATAAATCGCCGTTCCTCCCGATCGAGCAATATGCAAATTCCGCATTATCCATTCGCGTTGCTTAATTGCCGAACTTGAATATCGCCTTTTGGGGCTGGGCTGGCGGCTGGTCCGGAAGCTTTTGTGGCGAGGTGGTGGTGCCCATTTGCCCTTTTGTTTTGATTTGTTTGTGATTTACTTCCGATCCGAGTGAGTGAAGCCGCAAATGCCAACTGTTTGGGCTTAAGTGCGACTGATCACTCTTTATATGATGGATGTGGGCCCAGATGGGAGAGAGGGTTGATTAAGATATACACAAATTGGTTATCAAAACCTTTCTTAAAAAAATAACTTAAAAATTTTATTTATTTATTTATTTATTTATTCCTGGTATTTTCAGAAGCAAATATATACAAAGTAAAAATAACATTAACAGTTTATTCATTTTAGTTTAATAATTATGACTTTGCATTTGGTTGTTTGTTCTATTATTAAAATGCTACTCTGAAATATATCCAGACAACGAATCTTTGAATACAAACCTTTATATTTAACATGAATTCTTAATATATCATTATTTTTCATAGACAACAAACCTCCTTAGATTGAACTTTGCCTAAAAGTATGCCATCAAAAAAAATATATTGCGTACAAAAAAACATGATTGCCTATGCCAAATACCTTATATTTCTTCCCCTTGTTCAGTTTTTCATTAGTATTTTGTTTTATTAATCAACAAATATTTTTGTAAGTTTGAATGGTTCTAAAAGTTTTTCTTCAGTGAATAAGCAATACTCAAAAAGACAATATGAAACCTTCTGATTATTGCTTATAAAGCTTTTGCAAACAAAAAGTATGGCAAGAAAACATTTATTCCCAGTGAAATTTTGTTTTTTCAGGTTCTTGTGTTGTTTTGTAATTATTTTGTAATTATTAATGGTTCTAAAAAGTGTTTCTTTTTTATAAGTATGCTGAGTTAATCTCAGTATTGCCTATTGAATATTACACACACAATATTTATGCCTAGAAAATATTTATTCCCAGTAGTCAAAGTTCTCAATACACCTCCTGTTAATATAAAAATGTTGTTTCATCATCGAAATAATTGAACTCACACCTAAAAAGCAGCTTTAATGGTATATAGGGGTCTATGTACTTGCGTGCCCGTCAATCAAACACTGGAATTAAAGTTACATCTAAGTGCTATTTATATTTTTGTTTATATAATCTTAATACTGTACAATGATCAATCATGGAATTCTGCTCGCTAGTTATAGCTGATCTGGGGTCCCTCTAGAGTGCCCTTAGCCCTGCAAAGCTCTTCGTAGGGGGCATTGGGTAATATGTCCTTGATCAGCTCCTGTAATTTTTCAATGGGACACTGCTTGTCACAGCCTGGAATTTGCAGCAGCTGTGGTTCCTCCTCAGGATCGTTCTGGAAGTAGATCTCCAGGAAATACTCTCCAGTTTCGGACTTCTGATGCAACTCGAAGGCGATCAGGGCAGAAAATCTGGGCATCTGTGCACCCCAAACATCCAATGCTGACAGTACATTGGTAATGGTCCAGTCGTGGCCACAGGAGAGGAACATTTTGCGATCCTTCGGCTCCAGTTTGTCAGAGATCTTGTCCTGAAGCTGTTTTAGAAGGAGCTCCACGAAGAAACCTCCCTTCATCCTGCGCAACTCGGGCGTATACGCATCGTAGACATATGACTTTGCCGCCAAGGGTAGCATCTTAGCGGGGAAATAGTCCTTGGTCCATGGGGGCAAATCCAAACCATAAGTCTGCTCAGAGAGCAGTGTGATGAATATGCTGGTGACATCATGGGCATAGGTCACGTTCATTCCGGTGATATTGGTCAGTTCCTGTAGCATCTGGGAGTGCTCGGCATGCAGCTGCTTCACCTCCGGCAGGTTCATCACTTCCGAGACTGCCTCCTCGTAGCGGGGACACGAAGCCTTCATCCTAATGCGCTGTAAACGGGAATTATACAATCATATCCATACAATTTATACTACAGAATAAGAAATATATAATTTTATTATTTTAATTTACACTCACCACATCTGTTCCCTCGGGCTCCATCACAATGGGAATGGGCTGCCAGTTGAGCATCAGGTTCCACTCCATGGGCGTGTTCTCCGGCGGAAAGAGTCCGGCGAGCACCATTTGCAGTGACATCAGGGTGCGCGGCGACTCCGAAGATTGGGCACGGATCATCTGGAAAGGCAACGGACTGATTACGTTTAATGCCCCTGAGCTTGCTCCACTTATCGTACATCGGGCTGATAGTAGGGACCCAGAAAATCTTTATAGCGCTGACGCAGTTGTTTGCCTATTTTATACAGCTCCACTTTAGCACCCTGTCGAACGGAAATTGCATTTTAATTTGGATAATCTTGTTTGTGTTTGGCAAATACCTACGTTGGTGAGTGCCCCCCATCCATAGGGCTCATAGGTCTCGTTGATGTGCGGATCTTTCGGATAAGTGTTGACGGGAGTGCGGGGGCCATGGCGAAAGAGCTGGCGGATAATAAATATATTATAAATATTGTGAAACCGCGTTGAATCGAATGAGCTAATTGTGATATTTATTATTTAAGTTGTAACCAAGAATGTAATGTATTCTTAATGTAATGGTTTCTTAAGTACTGATACAATTTCGATATTAAGTAGAAATATAATAATAAAAATAAACATATATTCTCATAATTAATATTTTATTCAGTTTACTGAATGCAGATATAGAATTTAAATATTTATAAAGATTGATGAATAAATTAATAAATATATATAATAAGATTAATAAATATATTAATGTTCTTTGAACTACATAGCAAACAACGTGTTTTTTTTAAGTTAAAAAATAATTTCTTTCTCAGCTATATTTAGTGAAGTAAAATTCCATAGGAAAGGTAGTGCCATAGTAATTAATTAAACCGTTGACTTCAAGCACATGCCAACACCGATTTTAATGAGAATTTATTTATGCACCTACATCGATTCATTTGCGTACTTATTTAATTTAATTGAGTTATAATTATGCAAATTGAAATGGGGAAACAAAATTGAAGTTTAAGTTCCACTAAACCGGTTTCAGGTCTTGGTACGTAATGCAATATTACGTATACGCCGTTTGAGCTGCAGCTGATTCGCTTGGGGCGCCCCGAGTGGGGCTTTAAACAGAACACTGTTGGCTGCGCGTTGGGAAATTTTACAGAATCACTGCTACCTTAAGAGAACTTTTTGTTTATACGAATTAACAGCCATTTGTCACCACAAAACAATTAGTCAGATTTTGATGCAATTATATGGTCTGTTGATTGACTTAGTTGGCAAATTTATAACGAGCACTAATTCTTCCACCTAACGACTTATTTAAGTATCTCTTTATTTTTTCACATATTTACCACATGCACCAGCCTTAGAGTTGAGTTGCTTTCACCGCTCTTGTGTGGGGAGAGACCTCTGGAGTCTTGGGAACTTCCTCGATAACCTGGCCAACCTCCTCGGGAATCTCGATAACTCCTCCGCGAACCATTAGGCCACAGCTCACGACGAGCAGCAAGCCAAGAACCTTTAGCATTTTCGCAAACTAAATTGTGCGGATCGTTGGGAATTAAGTGGACCGGCTTCGCTGGGGCTTGTGCGTTGAGTGACTGCATCAATAGAACTGCGGACTGCTTTTAAGTCTCGATTATGTAGTCGCTCAGGCATATACAAATACATACTTATATAGATAAGAGCAGCGAAGAGTGAGCGCTCAATCAGCGCAATCATCAACTACAATAGCAAACATTTCACAAAAAATTCAATTTAATTAGTTTCACACGAAAATAATTCCCCCTCCCAAGGAATTAACTCAACGATCTCCCGGTCTGCTATATATTTGGGGATTTTTATTCTGTAGAGTATATGCATATTTTTTTCGCAGCTTTCCGTCCGCTGCTGTGGTAATACTGAGTGCAAACATTTCACTTTTGGCCAGAAGCTTCTCGCTAACGGCCAGTCTGATCGATTATACGCGGTGGCGGCTCCACGAAGGTAGCGTCATGGGGTCGGCACCTCTGCTCCACCGACTCGTTGGGCAGCACGTCGGCACTCAGTTCAATCAGGCGACTCAGTGGACACCTCCGATCGCAGTCCCTCAGCTGCAGCTGCTCCACGCATCCGTGCTCATCGTTGCGGAGGAAGATCTGCGGTTGGAGAAAAGAGAGACACTTATGAGATACTCTTAAGATTAAGAAGGATTAAGAGGGCACTTAGGCAAGTCCCTTTCTTTCACTTACCTCCACGTAATATTCTCCCGTCTCCTTGTCCCTGTGAGTCTCAAAGATGGCCATCACTGCGAACCTGGGCATTTGGCGCTTCCAAACGCCCAGAGCGGACAATATATTGCCCACAGTCCAGTCGTGACCTGTGTAGATGAACATTCCCCGATCCTTTGGCTTCAGGCTGCCGGCTCTCTTGGCTACCATTTCCTTATACATTTTCTTGAGGAAAGGACCCCCCTTGATCTTCTGCATCTCGGGCGTGTAGGCATTGTAAACGTAACTCTGCTCGGCCAGGAATTGCATGCGATCGGGGAAGTAATCCTTGGTCCAATCTGGCAGCTTATAGCCGAATTCCTGCTCAGCCAACAGGGTTATATAGAGGGAATTAACATCCTCGGCACTCTGAACCAATTTGCCAGTTAAATTAGTGAGCTCGCGGAACATTTGCTCGTAGGGTTCCGTTTCAGCAACCACTTCTGGTCTCTTGAAAACCTCCTCGAGGGCCTCGAAGTAACGGGGGCAAGGTGTACGGACCAGCAGCAGCTAAATAAGGCGCTTATTAAAACAAATAAAGTTAAATAAATATTTAAAAACCTACCGAATCCTCGTCCAAGGGTTCGGACACAATGGGAATGGGCTGCCAATTGAGGTGTTTGTTCCACTCCATCGGGGTTCCCCGCGGCTCAAACATGCTGGCCAGTGTTGTCTGCAACGACATCATCGCTCGCGGAGAGGCGGTGGCTTGTGCATGCAGTCGCTGAGGGAAATGGGATGTTAAAAAAGGACATTCCAAGCCCTACAATAACTTACATCGGGTCTGTAGTAGGGTCCCATGAATTCCCCATAGCGTCGATGCAGCCAACGACCCATTTCGAAGAGTTCGCGTTTTCCGGACTAAAAACAAAGCACTAAAGTTTATAACTGTTGGTAGAAATACTTCATATTTTTATAGCCACTATAATAATCATATTTTATCTTTGAGTTCTGCACTTACCACTCTCGGCAGATAAATATATTTAGTTTTAACAGAAAATGTTACTCAAAGTTCTAGCAAAACTCACATTGGTCACATGTCCCCAGCCCGTTGGCTTAAAGCCATCCTTGAGGTACGGATCCTTGGGATACGTGTCGACGGGGGTGCGAATGCCGTGTCTGAACACAATGTGCACCAGTTCCAGAGTGGAGTGCGTGGTATTGGGACTGGTCTTGTAGCACTTCGATCTAGCCGCATCGTTCCAGGGAAGCTCCTTGGAGGAGGCACTGCTGTTAAGGACACCGATCACAATCACAACTCCCAGAAGGGCAGCTCCCAGGCCAAACATCGTGAGTACTTGCTTACGCGTCCAGCGTCCGAATATCATTTTGAGGCTGGATTACCTTTTATACACCTTTTCTCAAGACAACACAACACGGAAGAACACAGAACGGATATTCAGAGCACCCGAAAACGGGATTTTGTTGTACTTTTTTCGCTGGGCTTTTGTCGCTTTATTTGTTTTTATGTTTTGTTTAATTGCACATCGATGCGTTGCGATTTTTACGGCACCAAACTTCTGGCTTTCGGGGGAGCTGCAAGGCGCGTGTAACTCACAGCGCGTCTGGAGCTAAAATAACGCGTTGACAGCTCGATACGGAGAACTTAAAAGAGAGATAAATCAGCGCTCGTCTATTCGGCCATAGTTGCGTCACGTGTCGTTATTGTTGTTATTGCCGATTTCGCTGGCCACTTTCCACCGAACTCGGCTGCGAGCTGGGTTTCCAAGCCAGGCTTGGCAGCTCTGAAACAAAGCGAGAAAAACCCACTAATTGGGCGTTTCTCATTGAACCAGGCAATTACGTATACGCGATGTATGAGTCTTTTTGCGGAACGCCGCTTTTTGGTGGCAAACAACGGTGCCACCAACCCCTTTTGGGTCTATTTTTAGCCTTGAAACGCCCAATGCCTGGCCGGTATGGCATTTCTTTGGTTAGTTATTATCTGCTGTTGAGGTGATCCAGTTCCTGGCAAGTATTATAGGCTTTGTTCCTGCAATTGGGCTTTGTGTTTAGATAAATATTTCAATACACATCGCTTTAAGCTTATAATATTAATATTTATTAAAGAATAGTTGTGTTGTGTAATTTTGTTGGTTTGTAAATACATTTTTTGACTCTTTTACTCTTAAAATAATATTAACTTCAATATTGCCTTGTTCTCTTTTTTATCATATCTTAGGAAATCTGAGCAAATATGAGGGGCAGTTCATTTAGCATTTAAGTTCATGTAGGTTTCTAAAATATACTATCTAAATGGTTAATATTATATATTTAAGGACTTAAAAGCAACGATCGCTTAAAATACTTAAATAGTTAATGACTGATCTCAGTAAAAATCGAAAAGTGGATTCAAATTTACTGTTGTCCTATATGATTCATCAAATGTTTTCTGTGAGTGTTAAAATCCTGACCTTACCTTCCGAACTTATTGAATTTACGCTATCCCTTTTACGTTTATCAACTATCTTTTATTATTTAATTACTTTAATTGCCAAGGAAGGTGCGTGTGTTAAAACAGCATTTAATTCAAATTAGTTAATTAATCAAAACGCTTAGTGCTGTGTTCCACCTCATAAATCTCACAATTCAAGACTTATGTGACAATAATTTATTGCCCTCTAGACCTCTCCTCCCGCTAGATGCTTGAAACTCACTCGTCTGCCCCGAAATGCTCAGAAAATACAGCAGAGACGTTATATATTTGTGCACTAATTATTGCGTTGTTTTCAGCTATTGACACTGCGTCTGTTGTGAGATAATAATTTTAAGTTGCTTATTTGCGATTTCGTCTGTTTATACAAGTGGTTCGGAGTGAGTTTTATTATTTCTACGGCTGTCAGAACTTGGCAAACAGAGGGACAGCCAGAACGACTCTATCCCTCGGTCTCTTTGTTTGTTCCATGTGCGTTTGGAGTCACATTCTGTTTTATTTTGTATGCCCGAGAGCTAATTAACTGGACCAGACCGACGGAGTTCGTTGTCAAATTCCTTGTTTGTAGATCGCCGCGTTGCAGTGCGGCTAATTGTTGTCTAAAACGTATTTAATCGCTAATTAATGACAGCGTCGGCGACTAACCGTTAACGGTGTCTTAGCCAGCTTCCGAGCAGTGCAATTACCTTCAAAAAAAATGAAAATAAAACTAAAAATAAAAATTAAAAACAAACAAAAAGTTCTCGGCGTACTCTAGAATTTCGTGATTGTCAATGACTCTTGTCTGTGAGACTTGAACTTTCGTCTAGTTTCAGCTCAACTAAAATCAGAATCAATATAATTTATAAACACACGGCACAGAATAATGGCAACCTGCAGCAACGCAATTGGCATTTGAATTGCATCAGCTAAAAGGCGATTAACATTTTTACAGTTGAACAGTGAAAATAACCGCCTTGCAAGTGCTCTGGGAAAGTTAAATTCAAGGGAATTGGGTTAATTCAACTGAAAGATCATTTCAGGAGTCAATACTTTTAGCTTAACAATAATTGTTACAAAATTGAGCCTTATATTTGCGTTATTATTTCCTAGAAAGTGCACTTTTCTTATCAGTGAATTGAGCAATTCCGTAGTATTTTGATTCATTCGCTTCAACTGTATGTAATTCTTCTAATTGGTTATTGTAAATATTTTTGTTATCTTTGCCAGCTTAATAATTCATCAGAAAAAGTATTTATATGGACCTTCAAATGGTTATAGAAATGTAAGAGCTCGTTTATAAAGAAATCTATTTCTATGAGATTATTATATTTTTTAAGAGTTCATCATCATTCATACATATGTACTATTATGTACATGGGCCATAATAAATAGTGCAAAATAATATAGTTGAATAGAGTTCAATGCTTTAGGAAATCAATGGTTTAGTCGGCTTGATTTAATATTTTCGTCCATTTTACCTTGTATTGTTGTTTTTAAATTGAGCATGCTTGTTTTTGTAAGATTTTAACAATAATATGTATGAACAAAAACATGAAACATAATTTTTTCTTAAGAATTTATCAATACCACAATAGGAACAATTATTTCAAATTGATATATACATTTTATTGTTATATTTATTTACATTGTTAACTATAGTTGTTGTTTATTTACATATTTTAGTATTTGATTTTTTAGTTAACAAATAAATATACCTACTTAATAATGAATAATAATTGACAAGAGTAACGCAACTTGGACGCTTAATCAGATAATAAATAATCGCTAATCACTACCACGCTTATTTAATTACAGTGTACACCGCATATATTTACTATCATGTGTTTTATTATTCCTACAGAAATATACATACGAGTATACATATAACATTTAAAATAACAAAAATCCGATAGTTTCAGCTGATAGCCTTTTCTGATTACTCATATATTTCCGAATTTGGTTTTATTCTGCTGATGATTTTAGTCCGCACGTGCTCAGTTGTTATTTGAACAATAAATCATATCTTTTTCATATGACTTGCGAAAATATTGAAAATATTTTTAGCAAATCAGATTTGCTTAATTGATACTGTGCTTCCGAAAAGTAAGTTTTTCCATTTCCAATTGACCCGATGCCCGCTACTGATTACTCATTTATAGTGGAATATTTTATTGTTTTTCCCGGCGGCCCTTTTTTTTTAGCTTTTCAGCTCTCGCACACACGTGCTTCACATTCGGAATTTATATTCAGATTGCTGAATGGCTCTCCTTAGCCTATTTGCTAATGACTTTCACTGAAATTTATGGACACTGCGCCACTGCTGGGCAAAAACAAAAGTATGCGGATCCCGAAAATATTTTCAAATAATATATTTGTGCACAGCCTGGAGAGCCTGGAGGCAAGGACTCGCAGGGAGCCAGGAGTACATGTGCTAAGTTGGCCATAAAACGTGCATTAGACAAACAGCAGAAATGGGAAAACGTTTTCGGGCCAAAAGCGTCTTCAGGCGCTCGGATCCGTCCGAACTCACACACAGCTGGCATTAATATTTATCAGACCCGCAATTACGATTACCGACAGCACAGACAAACTATCGACAACCGACGGCGGGGATAATGAAGCGGAGTGGTCAGAGGACCAGGGGGAAATCTAGGAAATTCCGCCAAATTGCCGGACAAAACGCTGCCGCGAAGCTGGCCAAAATTTATTGATTCCGACGCATTGAAAATAGTTCTCTGTGGGGCAATTCCAAAGATTTGTACGACAAATTTTTCCTCCTCTCCTCACTCGAATGCTTTGGCTGTTCCTTTTTTATTTTTTACTTTACGCTGAAATGGCTGAAAATTTCTAACTGACGGGCATAAAAATTCGACACATTCAGAAACTGGGCCCCGAAAAGGGGGCGTGGTAGGGTCCATTCAATGAGACAAAGAGCGCCGGACCCAGGGAAGGCTGCGTTCGGGGATTACGTCTGGACCGCGTTTTTTGGCAGCTATTTTGAGGGGATGATGAGGCGAAAAGAACTGGGGAGGGAGGTGGTGGTAAATTCGGGAAAAGCGGGGAAAATTGTCGGAACGGGCTGGGGGCCTGTGTTGTCGCCTAAACGATAAAGCAATGACAAAAGTCAGCAGCGATTAAAGTTCAATTGGTGTGACCTGCCAATTGGCATAAAGGAAAAGATTTCGAATGGCTGCCAGCTTGGGAAAATGTGGAGTTGGGGAAAAACGGGTGAGAAAATGAAAATGGTGGCAGAGAAAACTTTACGAAAACTCGCTTGATTAAATACAATACATATGATTGTTAAACTTTTAATATGTATATATAAATATTTTCATTTGAACAATTAATTATATTACTAATGAAAAGGAGTTGGCATTAAAATGCAATATATGTCTATATATAATAAATTGGATGACTTGGTTTAATAATATAAATAGTTAAAAAAAAATATTTTAAAATAACAAATACGAATATTTTGGTTATATTTTGGAACAAAATTTAAGTATTGCATATTTCATTTTTCAATATTCAAGTTTATGGCGAATTGAGAAGCAAATATTTAGTTGATTTAGTTTTGATATACATAAATGAAATTTATATTGCATTAAAGATAATTGTTTAACTAACTTTAATACCAAAGCTTGAAGTTATATTAAAGTCAACTTTAACTAAATTCTTTTCTCTACTCGGTTCGTATTCTATTGTTACCAATACTTTAATATATTATATAAGAATACACTCAATAATATTTTAATAAGTAATACGAAATATTTTAAATACACACAAGTTCTGGACATTTGGGTCTTCATTGTACTTTTTTCATTTGGTATTTCGTTTTAATTACACTTTTTGCGCTCAATCAAGAATATCCCTTTTACTAGCATTCATTCAAGTCGAAATTATCCTTTGGGCTTACATAAACATATACAAACATACATATGTAAATATCTGGGAGCGCTCGCAGGAGCGTTTAATGCCTGGCCTGATTATCGCATATTAATGAGTTTATTTAACTTTTTCGTTGCGATTGATGGCCTAGACGGGCGAGGGGATGGGGGGTCAGGGCCTGGTTAAATGCGCTCATCTCATGTGTGGCGGCTGTTTGTGAAGCTTTTCACAGCAAATTACAACAAATTATACACATAATTACGCTTTAATGCCGGCCCTGCCCACGCCTTTTGCTAACGAGGCCCCCTGCCACGCCCAGTCCCGCCCCCTCCGGGCACACCGCCCCGCCCCCGACCGGTGGTCCTCCTGTTCTTGTCGTGCAGCGCATCAATGCAAAGTAAAATTGTGTGTAAAAAATGTGATAATTAACTTAAGTCCTTTGAGAATAAGCAGGAGCTTCAGGGGAAAGGTTACGGCCTTCTGCCCACATTTATATGTAAATATGTAAATGCAAGTCTGTATTGTGTCTGTTTGTTTGTGTACAGAAACTCATTGTCAGTTAATTATGTAAAATGTCATACATACTCGCTTACAAATGCGGTCCAAAAGGAAAAATGTCCGCATAAAAGGACTTTGCGTTCACTTCAAAAACACAACACACACACGGACGCCCACGATTACCTTACACATCTACGAATGTGCACATGTGGATTTTCAAATGTCTGTGTGCGGCGACAGGAAGCCTAATTGTGAAGCTGTTTTTGAACATCCTCGGGGTATCATGATTTGTCTGAGACCTCGAAATTATGCCTGTTCATTTTCTGTGTTCTTAATAATTGTACTTTGGATTGAAATAAACAGTAGACAGCCCTTCCCTAGGACTACTCTTACTGGAGCTCAGTTGTGAAATAAAGAGATCCGTTCGTCACTCTATCTGGTTAAGTGAGGTTTGATACACGTTTTTATTTTCTCACAACTTTTTAGTTTTCTCTTTGAATCTCAATCTCTAAGCTTTTCTCAGCCTGGTTGCACTTCAAAAATATATTTTTTATTATTTTACTAATTACTATCTATTAGCTTTATTTTAGTCAGAGAACAGTAACTGAACTGATAAGTGTATCCAGGTTATATTATGCGAAATAATACAATTTGACTTTTGTGTTTGATAATTCCTGTGGCTTCATAAATTTAAATTATGTTTACCCACAGCATCACACCCACTGGCACACACATGGTGAGGTGTTTCATAGAAATATTTCTGACTTCCGTGGTAGGCTTTTCCTATGATTTTTGCCCTTCAAGGCTCGGCAAGCCCTTCGACTTTTCTTCATTTGCTTTGTTAATGAGCGGCTCATAGTGCATACAATTGAAGAGAGAAACAATGGGGCCAAGACAGAACCTGTCGGCGGCAATTAGACGTCCTCGTTAGGCAGAGGTTGACTTCCTGTTATTCTGTTGGCCTGTCATGCATGACGGCAAGCCTGATAATCCTTTACAAATAATACATAAAATGCTTGCTTGAAGCCAGGATGCTGGCACATCCCGAACCCGCCCCCGAAAACCTTCGACCCATTTAATTCAATTTGCATAAAAGTGCTCGGCATTTTATTAACCCACTAAACGTAATTTAGTGCCCTGAGCACACGCTTCAACTGCCCCGCTGATGGAGTGCCGTCTCCTCCTTCCAGAGCTCCCTGCTGCCAGCTCTTGGTCCTTGCCAATTTCTTGGCCCTTATATCCCAGGAGAGTCCTGCGAGTCTTTCCCCACCAATTATCGAAAGTCCGCCCCTTAGAGCCGCAGCTTTTGTTGATTCTGCTCAACGACCTTGCGCCTAGTCAAGCGTTAAGTGGGGCATTTGTGGCGGGCTGATTTTCTGGCCCACGTCAGGGCATTATTTTTTAAGCCCATCGTTGCAGGTCTTTTACCAAACAGGGACTCCTGCAATAAGTCGGAATGAAATGGGTTAGCTCCGTGGACACTTACTGGAGCTTAATATGGATGGACGGTAAGAGGCTCATCATTTGGGCATTATCGACATTAAAATTCTAAGGTTATTATTTTCCGCTCAAATGAACCCAAAATCGGTAAATGAAGAAATTCGCTTCTAATACCTTTGACTTTAAATATACAAATATAGTGCAATGAAATTCTGTAAAAGATAAATCCATAAACTTATTAATTCATATACTTATTATTAAAACAAATTTATAAATCTTTATAATACGAAATAATTATGTTTATTTATTCAAATTTTAACTTTCTATCTGATCAAACATATTAATGGTAACAAAAAATAAATATAAAGCTAATACAAACTCGTAGAAACTTAGTATGCGGGAAAATCAAAGCATCTTCTCCTCCCAAAACATTTCCCATTAGCAAAACTTTCCTTTTGTCTTGGGCTAACATCTGTTTGACCCATAATTAAAGCATTTTTAATGGCCATTAACGATGACCTTCAAGCTGAATCTCCGCCTGACACAGTACATAAATACGTATAATTTTGGGTTAATTACGCAAAATAATCATTTTTTCTGGGTGCACTGGCAAGGGTGGAGACTTTTGGGCCGGAGCTGGGCTTGGGGATGGAGATGGAGATGGCAGCGTACCAGCAGGTCCACTTTGACCTCCTTTTGTTATCATAAAATGCCGCCGCAGACGCCTCATGTGTGTGTGTGTATATATATATCTATGTGGAAAGTTTCGGCACATTAAATGAAATTTAATTCCTGCCGTCATAAGCAGCCAGGACAAGTCAGGACAGCAGCTGGACAGGCCAAAGTACCACGCACCAGGAGCAGGGGAGTCGCGAGGGAGTCGAGGTAACCGCCAAAAACTGTAGCCAATGTTTCTGGCGCTGCTTTGGCAAGGCCTTCTTGTGTCATGTCGGTCCGTGCAGAGAGAGAAAAATTGGATTTTAAATGAGCTGAATATTATGAGCTCATTTTTGAGTTTGTGCTAATATAAGAGACCAAAAAGATGTGAAGTTATTTAGTTAATATTTATTAAAATAGTATTTTTTATTGACTTTTAGATGCTTGAAAAGTCGATCTAGCTTGTTCGCCAATCTAAAAGATGGAAACGCTTTTGACACTATCATGATACTCTCGAAAAATAAACATAAAACCAATTTAAGGAAAATAATGAGTACACGTAAGCTGATTTAATAATTAATTAAACGAATTATTAAGAAAAAACAGAAGACTAAAATAAAGACTAAAAAAAATGCCTAAAGTAATAACTCAACTTAAGAATTGATGAACCTAATGCAAAACATGACAATTTACAATTAAAGTCGCTTTAAAGAACCGAAATTTAAATTTCCCAATTATAACAATTAATGTGACAACCTATTACCTAATATATAGTAGACTTATTACATAATATTATATATGATATGTGGCCGGTGCAATAATTTGAAAGTTGTATACTTGTCGAGCTAGGACAAATAATAAATACATAAAAAGAGAAACCGAGTTTTCTTTGTCAGCTTTGATTTCTGATCCTCCACATCAGTTCAATAATAAAGGCCAGTCTTTGAGAAATAATTTGCATAATATGTATGTATACAATATCCTTCGGTATAATAATCTATAATTTACTATAAGGTCACAAGGATATTTTACACACAACTAAACCAACACATTTCCAAGTCAATCTCTAACTTCATTTCGACCTCACTTCAATCTACTAGATATAGTTCTCCGTGTACCCGCATCCTTCTATTCCATGTCCATGGCCACGCCCTGCCCCTTGGTTCGTCCCCCGACGCCCCTGCGCCGCCCGGTGCTTTGTACGTGTCCTGGGCCTCTGTTTAAATGTTATTTAACGCTGGCCCAGAAGTGTCATGACTGCCTGCCACTGTTGTGTGCGATGCTGCATGTGTGGGCCCGTGTGTGTGGGCGAGGCAAACTCATAAAATGCCGCACAGTTGTTGCAAAATTTGTGGCCATACTCGTTGCAAAATCCCCGCGCCGCCTTTCTATTTCCTCAGGTTTAAAGCGGATAACAGGCGAAAAAAAGCACTCAAATCCTCGGAAAAAATGTATAAAGAATTTCACGCTCATCTGACTAAATGGTTTTATAGGTTTTGATATTTGCTCATTTGTTGATCCGTTTCGTTCGTTGAATTTCGTATTAATATTGTATTTGTTGGAGCTGTTGTTTTTGCAATTTATGAGGCGGTCAGTTTCGGTTTGCAGACCCAAATTCCATGCTTCGTTATCCTTTGGCCTTTTTTTTTGTTCCTTTCGGCCGAACCCAATCATGGAAAGTCGGTTTCTTGTTGTGTCTGCGTTGGCAGAAATGCTGCCATTGGATTTGATATGTTAATCATATTTTATGTTTTATATTTTGCGCTTGAACTATTTGATTGCCGACCTCGGCTTTATTAAGATATTTGTCTGCTGCCCAAAAGGGCGTGAAATGCGGGACAGCCTGGTGGCGAGTGGGTGGTTTCACGACTTTGAGGTGTCTATGACTTTTAAAGGCCTTTGTGCACAGGTCAAGGCATTCATTAAAATCATTTAAAGGCGTTTAGCAATTAGCGTTTATGCGTGCATAAATACTAATACAATGCATTACGCTTTTGGTACCGGTTCCTTCAAAGGCAAGTACCCCTGTTGCTCTTTTACTTATTTATCAATCATTTTCGAGAGTGATGCAGTATTCGCTCGATTTAATGACTTAAAAAGCATTCTTTATATATAACAGCAAAAACTCTTAAATATAAGATTCGATTTTAAGTAAATATGATATAATATACAAAATTCCCGCCAGTTAGATAAATTACATAGCCAATAAACAACGTAGACACTCAAATAATAATCCAATTACCTTATTCACATGATAATCAACCACAAAATTTATGGAAACCTCTACGGGCATTTTTACGCCCTAATCCTTCGCTTTGATGGCGCTGCCCGTTCGCTCGTAGGGCATCTCCAGTTGATATGACATTTAGGCCAGTTTATGGCTGACCTCGATGGCATTTGTGAAGCTCTCTTTCCGCAACGTCCCAAGGGGCGTCAACGCTATACTTCAGCTTCTGCACAATGGGTCAAATTGAATAACATATTATACTTTAAGGAATGTCAACATACGAATATTAACAATATCTAATCTCTTTACTGATGCTGTATGAACAGGTCAGACAACTGTATCCTATAGATTCGAGGAGAAAGATTTGTTAAAATTAATGCTTTGATTTGCTGATTTCTAGTCGAATTGTGGAATTGAAATCTCATATTTCGGTTTCTTTATCTATAATTTAGCTATAATTTATCCAATGACTGTCGGCCACACTGTGCGCTGCTTGTTGCTTTCTCTCTCGGCCAGCCAGTGAGTCCCTGGCCATAATCGTGCTCATCATCATCAACTTTCTTCATCTCCATCATCATATTCACAACTTAACGTCCACTTTTCCGTCAAACAGGCCGTAAAGTGGCATTTCCGTTGTCGTTCCGCCTCCCCGTTCATTCCTCGTCGGTTGGTTTCTTCGTTCGCATGCCAGTTGCGCCTTTTTGTATCCAGCATAAAATTAAATTATTTGTTGCATAAGCCACGTCCTGAGTTTCCCACCCCCTCGGACCGTTTTCCCCGCTTTCAAAAGCCAACGAGGCATGCAGCGAAGAGCTAAGCCATGAGAAAGTGTGCACTTGGAGCAGGCCAGGCCGCCATGCTGCACTTTTCCTCTGGGCCCTGGCCACGCCCACCTTGCAACAAGGCGTTAGTGGTGACGCAATATCAAGAGAAACATTTACAAGTCAAATATTACTAATGGAAACAATAAAAAACTGAGCAATTATACTGGTCAAGTATCTTTATGTTGAGCATCTAAAAATGTAACGAAATGTCTCAAAACATTTCCGAAAACCTATATTTTTTAATCACTTGGGTTATAATTCTCGCAAATTGTCATGGTATTTAGCTTAATATTTTAAATCCTTCAATTTGAATGCTTTAACTCTCAAGGCTTTAGAGTATTTTATTACAATACTGAAATTGAAGTTAATTAAAACTGTCTACATCCCACAATAAAGAATAGAGTCTATGACAACACTGTGTGCAGGACTTCAGGAGCTGTAGGAGTCTGGGATCGCCGGGTCACATTATTATACTTTGAGCAGCGCCGAAATCAGGCGAAACTTCGCTTTGCACCCCAGCATTCGTGGCAGTCCTTGCACCGCTTGCTTCTCAAGGCCCTCCATCCTCTGCGCCCCTGACAAGCCCGCCTGTCATAACAACAGGGCCAAATGGTCGGCGGAAAACGGAGGACTGAACGCGGCCGACGGAGGGCTACAGTTTTTCCAGGCGCTGGCTGCTCTTTTCCGCTGCACTCCTCACTTGGCCCGGGAACCTCCCTTTGGGATTCATTTTCGTTTCATTCATTTATTCGTCGCTAGCTGCTTTTCATTCATTTTGAACTTTCGCCGATTTAATTCGGCTTTCGACTGCTTTTCCTGCTTTTCCTGCTCTCCGTCTCTGTTTCAGTTTTCCCCATTCTGGGTCCTGTGTCTGGCGAACGCCTTTGGCCAAGCGACAAAAAGGTCGAAGGGGAAACAGTACTATATTACGGAAAGAATGCAATTGAGATATACCTGCAGAAGGCCTGAACCACCGGCCAAGTCTGCCTCTAACTGCAGGCATTTCCCAGCAAATCAAGGTACAGTCAAGATTCCTTAAGAGGGCGTCTTTCACTTTCCCTTAGGTCTTTGAAATCAGGCGAAACATAAGCTTTGATAGTCATAAAGTAAATCTAATAATTGTGGTTCTGGCCATAGTTACATAAAAAAAATATATGTATTCATTATTTATATTTTCTATTATTTATACAAATATTGTTGAACTCGACTGTCGAAGATCTTAAATCTTTTGCTTTTTTACTCAACGTTAATGCTATGAATTTTTGATCTTAAAATAATCATCAGATTTTTTATTACATAACTTGTATGGTCCATTTTTAAATACATTTTTATTTAAACATTTATTAACTAATATTAATATAAATAATAAATAATTAATTTTAAGCGATTTCAATGTAACAGACTAAGAAATATTGGTGTAAATTTGAAACCTAAAATCAAAATTGGTTTAATTATTGTGATTAAGAAAATAAGTAAGAAAAAAATAAAGATTATACAAATTATTACGCAGTACTTTCATCATTAAAAAAGTTAAAACAGAAGATAAAAAAGGAGTAAACAAATTAATAAAAAAAGGAATTGTTCATCGTAGTTCTGAAAATGCATAAATTTTTAGCGATGTCCCCAATGATTTTACAAAGAAAATCGATAATGTTTTCCAGAATATGTAGTAGAAGTTTAAGCCAAATCTAGTCAGTTTAAGCTAGTTTTTTTTTGCTTTTAAAAAAAAATAATAGGAAAAACATATCATGAGAAAAAAGAAGCAATAGCACACACTTAAAATAAGGAAATAATAAAGAGCTGTAAGCATTTTTTGAGGAACATAGGAAGTAGAATAAGATGATCTTGCTTATAAATAAATTTTTACTTTGGTCTTGATTCTTTGTCTAGTTTTTGAGAAACCGAATCATATATAGGAAGTATCAACTGTTTTATAATTAGTTGACAGAAGTATGAGTTATTTTCATTACGAAACCCTCTTTATATTCGATGTACCTCGATTGAAACAATAAATTTCAGTTCCTGAACCCTTGGCATAAATTTCACGTTTGCGTTTCGGTCTTTTTGTGAGCTTTTCCCTTTTTACCTTTTTTGTTTCTTTTTTTGTTGACCCCACCTGGCCGCCTGCCACGATTGCAATCTCCACTGCTCATTTGCATTTTTAATGAAACCATATAAAGGCGAACAACGTCGAGCTGGAGCTGGAGGAGCTGGTGGCCAAGACTGGCCAGCAGTGTGTGGAGAAGCTGCAAATTATGAGCCAAAGGCAAAGGTTTTCCCGCCGCTTTATTTTTCCGCACACACAGACATTCATATGTGCGTTAGTAGCTCGGCAAATAAATCCAGACATATCCCTTACAGATCCCAATCCCAACTGTCAACAGTTTGTCGCTTATCGCGGCGTGGAAATGTTCTCTCTGTAACCAATAAATGTTTCAACATCATTTACATTTCGGTGGCAGTCTTATCCTCGGAGCATTGCAAATGGAATTTTCCCAGGGCGGAGCCTCAATCATTTTGTCCCCGGGCTCCGAGGTCAGCCAGTTCGGGTTTGGGCCAACTCCGTCGATTGCGGTCCGGGCAAACAACGCTCGCAGATTTATGTGACCGCAAAACTTTGCTTCACGGCATAAATTAATGTTTAATTGATGAATTTATTTGAAGGGGCCAAGATGCTCCGGCTTCCATTGGACAGAATTCCATCAATGTGTGGACAGATGAAAAGGCGAACGAGCTGTTTGATTTAAGTCTATATATTGGTGGTTTTCAGTTGTTTAAAAATATGTCAAATATTTCTGTTAAGAAACATTAAGCTTCTTCAATTGCTCGGATTGTCCCGCTTACTTTATTTAATTAATTTTGCTTGTAAATTAGCTTCTTTTAGTTTTTAGTTTTTTAACAGAATTTTACTTTTGAATACACTGCTTCAAAGCAAGCAGTTTAACTGCTTGCTTAACTGCTTGAATCTCAACTTAGTTCCGGAAACAAACAAAGTGGCGCTCTTAGATTTTTACTTAGCTCGCGACCGTAAAGTCTGGTAACGCTGTAGCTTACGACCGCAAAGCCTGGCAGCATTTCGTATTTGTAGCTACGTTGCCAGAGTTTTCGGTCGTCAGCGACCGAAACTTAAATTTAAATTTTACATTTAAGAAATAACGATTTATTGGCTTACATTTTTTTTATCTATTTCGGGTTGAGTATTTCCAGCTTATTTTTAATTTTAAATTTGGAACCGTTCTCACTTTCGCATGATTTTTCGACATCAAATCAGACCTTATTTGCGAAAGGCAACAAAATAGCTTACTCTACTCCATTTCATAAAATTGCTACGCTTGTTTTTCTAAGGTAAACCATTTATACCATTTCAGCGTATTATAATTTTAGTTAGAAGTTTGCAACGCAGTGAAGGAGACATTTCCGACCCTATAAAGTATATATAATATATTCTTGAACAGCATCAACAGCCGAGTCGATCTAGCCATGTCCGTCTGTCCGTCTGTCTGTCTGTCTGTCCGTCCGTCCGTTTCTACGCAAACTAGTCCCTCAGTTTTTAAGCTATCTGAATGATATCAGATAGTCTTCTATATGCTCTCACTACAATATATGTCGGAACGGGCCGGGCCGGATCGGACGGCTTGAGGAAAAAAATGATAACTTTGCCAGTTTTCAACGTATTTTCATATCATTTGAGACATGTAGTCAGTGATGTCATTTCCGCTTTTTTCCCGTCAAATTCAGCTTTTTTTGAAGTTTGATTGCGGGAAAATTTTTAAAACAGCGGGCAGCGGGAATTTCAGCTTTTTTAGAACATTTTTGAAATTTCCTTTATTTCACTTTTAACTACATTTTAAGTGCTGTTTTATTTGTGTTTGACGGTTGACATGTTAAATATAGGTGGCCAGTCGCAGTAGCTGCAATATGCTTGATATGTCAGCATTGAATGCGTACATTGCGTATACGCAGCTGAATCCTCTGTGGAATATTCACAAGGAGAACTTCCGCAGGCGACTTTTCTTAGTGGAATTGGGCACTGCACTTGTCTCACCAACTGTTGTCCTACGGGAGATCATCCCCAGAGGGGAAGGAGCCATGGCAGTGGTGAATGAAATGAGGGGAAATTCACAGGAGCCGTCAAGATCCTGGTGACGCACCACATCCCGTCCAGGAAGCGGGCGCGGTGCCACTTGTGTCCACGGAAATCTAATGTGAATGTACACTCTGTGGAATGCGATAAATGTTCCAAAAAAGTCTGTCCAGACCACAGATTCACTCTTTGTAAAAATTGTGAAAATAATTAATTTTTTTTTTTAATTAAAAAAAAAAAGTTAAAAAAAAAATAAACACTTTAAAAAATAAAATAATAATAATAAAAGATAATTATAGCAAAAACAAATTTTTTTTGTGCTGTTTTTCGACAATTTTTGTCTTGTGTCAAATTGACACAAGGGACAGATTCGTAACTTTTTCTTAGGGACGGATGCGTGTTAACGAAAATAATATATTTAATTAAATAATATATTTAAAAATTAAAAAACAAACAAAAAATGTTTTTCTAATAAACCGCATTTTTTTCAGCTTTTTCCCCATTGAATTCCGCTTTTTTTAGCTTTTTTTTTTCCTAATTCAGCTTTTTTTGCTCAGAAAAAAATGACAACACTGCATGTAGTTTGTATTATTCTAGAATTTTGGTTTTATTTTATCAAAATCGGACTATTATATCATATAGCTGTCATAGAACCGATCGGAAAATTTTGAGGAAAAAAAATGGAGACATGGCCATTTTGTATTATTCCAAAATTTCGTTTTTAATTTTATTCAAATTGGACCACTATATCATATACATAGCTGGCAGCTATAGGAATATATGGGCCTTAAGGCTACCTTTTAAAAATAAAAAATTAAAAAAAAATTAGGTCCAAATTTGAAATTTTTTTAATTTTTTGTTAAATTTTAATTTTTTTTCATTAAAAAAAAATTTTTTTTTTTTTAGTTTAACTTATTGGAAAGCTAAGGAAAGGGCGCACGTTTCATGTCTTGGACAAATTATTGTATCTTCATTAGTTTTCTCAGTATATGCGGTTGAAAAAAGAATCTTTTTTAAAAACGGGAAACTTTAGAAAATTATTTCTCGAAAATTCCAAGTATCAGAATGAAATAAAAAAAAACGTATCGAATATTTTCAAGCAATAAACCGAAAAAAAATATAAGAAAGCAAAAAAAAATTTTAGTGGCAAATTTTGCGTGGAACGCCCCATATATATCAATTCATTTTGTTTGTTCGCAATAATTTTCGCTCGCAGCATTTTTTGCTCGCAACATTTACCCTATGTCAGTACCTGAGAATGCGAAAAGTCAGAACGTTTTTTCTTCTTCTTCTTCTACGTACTGTAAGGGTATTTAAACTTCGGCATGCCGAATTTAGCTTCCGTGTTAGTTTATATCTATTTTGTTACTGAGATATCGATGCAGTTTAGAATATATTTTTATCAAATTTAGAAGGATTTAAGCCAACAATGCTTAACGTTCAAGCACTTACGAACTACAAATTTCAATTCCTGCCGACCACTTCAAAATGAGATTGGTACAGACCTGTTGGTCATATGGGACAGTCCCATCCGCTCCTCCTACTTTTCAGACATTGTCAGGAGGCACCTTAAACAAATTGTGCAATTTTATTGCACAGGACACTCCAGGCATCACATCACTTGAAAAAGGGAATTTAGGGCTTAAGAATGAGGCGTGGTGTAACTTGGCACTACGATGGTAGGACACTATCAAGTGACCAACAAAGTCAAGGTCAATCGATATTTTTATGCTTGTAAGTTTAACAGCATAAGTCCAAATCCGAAGGTCCTAATTGGTTTACACTTTCCCTCGAGGTAACCATTTAATTTAGTTGTTTAGATGTCACCTTAAATGAAATGGTTTGACATTTCATGTATTTCGTGTATTTCCAAATTGCCGAATTCACTAAATGAATTACTGGCCAAGTTCCGCTAAAAAGAACACACCTGTAGTTATTATATTTCAATGCATTTTCTGCTCCTTGCTTCGCTTTATTTGCCTACACTAATGGTCGCCTCTTTGTATCTATTTACAAGTAATTAGTTCGAATCGTTTGGAACATAAACATTGGGTCACCGTTGACTTTACATGTCTGATAACCGCAATGCGCTCAGGTTGTACAGTCTGCTAGGTGATATCCTTTACCACCACTTGCTGCTTGCGTCCTGCCACTTGCTGCTGGTGTCCTGCTTCACATCCACGTAGCTGGTGGCGTGGCCATGTCCGTGCTCGTATCCATGCCCGTGACCGTGCTGCTTGTGCTCGAAGTGATCAGCATGTCCGACATGCTTGACGGTGGCCTGGAATCCGTTGTGGGCGTCAGCGGTGTACTCAACGATCCTGGTGCGACCGTCGGCCTCCTTCATGGTGTAGCCACCCTTGACCTTATCCCCGTCCCTGGTCTCCCACTGCTGCTTGATGTCGCCGGTTTTGGTGTCCTTCACGCCGTAATCAAACTCGTACTTGGGGTGGTGCTTGGGCTCCTCGTGGTGGCTCCACTGATGGTGGTTGTCGTGCACAGCCACTGGCTCCCAGTGGTGCTGGGAGTGCTGGGTGTCGTGACTTGGCGCCCACTGGTGGGTTTTGGGAGCCTCTACCCACTGGTGGTGCTCCTGGTGATGGTCCTGCCACTTCTTGGGCGCCTCATGGTGCGTCTGAATGCTGTAACCGATCCCGTGTCCATGGTCGTAGCCACCATGAGGGATGTAGCTGGCGGCGGTTACACCCAGGAGAGCGCAGCATAGGATGGTCAGTTTGTGAGCCATTTTCGTTGGTTTCCGATCGACTTGCTTGGCCTAAATCGCAATGGGAACTGTGATAATCGCTAGACAATGTCTAACGCTTTTATACTTCAGCCCATTCTACGGATCGATTAATTACACTTTACTCTCGAGGCTAAATAGGCTAGAAAAAAGTAAGAGCCCAAAAAAAAAATCGGGCTTGAAAAAATACTTCGAATTTTTTCGCAAATTTTCATTTTTCCTCATTCGTATTCATAATCTTGGCGGGGCGATTGGCAAATTAAATGTGGCTCGAAAATCAAACTCGGAAAAAACAACAACTTGAATAAGCGGGGCGTGAACGCCGCCCAGCAGGCAAAACAAAACAAAACAGAGTAAAAACGCAACACTTGTTGTTGCCTTTGGCGCTTAGAAATCAATCAACAAGTGTGGCCCGCTTTCAAATTACTTAGCCATAGCCGCCTCGGCTCGCTGCGTTTCTTCGATTCGCCTCCTCTGCTCCGGCGACTTCACTCCGAGTGACCTTGAGCCGGCTGACACGGGGGAGAAGGCGCGCCGTGGCGCTGGGCGGAACGTCCAATCGGTCGGTGCTTCGACCCAGGGGTCCGTTTTGGGGCAACCAAACGCTTCCGAATCGCTCAGCTCAGTTTTCTAAATACTTCAAATTAACAAGGTGAGAGGTTTGCCTCGGAGGCATAAGGCAATATAAACAAGAGTGGTCTGTCTATTAGGAAATTCTTTAAATAAGGTAATTTAATAACAAAGTCTTCATTCTAAATGCATTACTAAGCGTAGAAATCAAGATATTTCAGTAATGCTTGTGATACATGATAAATATGTACATTAATATTAACGATAAATATATATTATTAAAATCATATTAATCGTTAAAGACTGCAGACATAAAAAAAATGAAATAAACCAGAAAAAATAATCTTAGTAAAAAACTTTTTATTCTTGAATAGAGATTGACCAAAATCTTGAAATAATCTTTTTTGGTATTAAAATAGGAAATAAATATTCTTAAAATGAGCAGCTTTTTGGTTTCATTTTAAGAACTGAAAATCTTAATATTTACGATTTTTCGGTCTCAATTAAAGACGTTTATCATTCTTATTTCAAACTCGTTTATGGGTTGAAACAAGTTTTAAAAAAATCTTAAACTAAGAATGCTAAAGTTATTAAATAAAACCTAAATTCTTAAAAGAAGACCAAAATATGCTTGCGCTACTTTTGTAAGCAAATGGTAATGATTTTATGACCATGATTTTACATTGTAGCTGGTCTATTTGAGAGGGGCTTAAACTAATCTGAGTAGAGATATTTGCAAGTATTTAAACTCTCAAAACTCTGCTTTATAAACTAAAAATGTAAAATGTGATTAAAGATTCCTTTAAGATGGAGATGAGGTAGGAAATTATTATATGTATTCTAATATATAATATGTAATGCTAATAACGTATTAAATATCATCTCAGACTTTTAGTGATTAACCAAAAAGCAATTTTTAGATTAATTAATGGTCGTAAAATTTAAATTTAAAACTCTAGGTGTGAAAAGTTCATTATTTCAAAATAATTAGACTTTTTTCGACGACCTTCTAGCTTAACTTGTAAAGCATAACATTTCCTTGTTGCTTGTGTGCTTTGGTTTTTGCCCTTTTGAGCAATCGAGTTCTTAGACTTAGACCCGCCCTTCTCTTGAACTCCAGTGCAAACGTATCGAAGCCATAATGAACTTGTATGCACCGTTTCATTTGTGTTATAATTAATTACTTTCAGCAGAATTAAATTTTAAGCGAATTCGATTTTCTATGGAGCTCAATGCCCGAATACAATAATAATAATTATGAATTATTGGGGTAATTAACAAATCGGCTAGCACGAATGGTGAATGGTTTGGCCAAGAGAACGACTGCCGATGGTTGATTGCCCCAGACTGTTGGACAGCTATAAAATGACCAAGGGAGCCCTCCTAGAACCAGCAGACTTAGTCAGAGTTCCAATTAAAGAACACCTATTGCAGTGGCCACTATGAAATCCTTTTGCGGAGGTCTGATATTCGCCGTGTTAGTGGGCGTCGGGCTGGCGGCCCCCCATGGAGGACATGCCACGAGCTACAGTTCGGTGGTCAAGCACGAAGAGCCCATCCACAAGAGCCACGGATATGGATACGACCACGACGTGATCAGCACCTACGGCGGAATCTACGGACACGGTTACCCCAGCCAGGCATATGCGGGATACGGCCATGGCTACGATAAACACGAGCCCTACCACTATCCCAAGTACCACTTCGACTACGGCGTCAAGGATGCCCACACCGGAGACCACAAGAGCCAGTGGGAGACCCGGGATGGCGACAAGGTCAAGGGCAGCTACTCCCTCAAGGAATCCGATGGCACCACTCGGGTGGTGGAGTACACCGCCGACGACCACAACGGCTTCAATGCTGTGGTGAAGAAGCTGGGACACGCCCACCATCCCCAGATCTACCAGAAGAGCTACGGACACGGCGATGTCTACGGCGCCAACTACGGCTATGGTCCCATCGATGTGGCCCACTACGGAGGGTATGGACACGGCGGCCATGGGCATGCCAGCAGCTACGTAAGCGTGAAGCAACTGCACTGATTCAATGACCTCTGATGTGGACTGGATGGACGAAAGCGACATGGAAACAATACTTAAGGATGCAACGTTTTTACCTGACAAAAGAAGCGAATATAGTATTTCATATATTGTATTTATATTAAAATACATAAGCATAACTTTAGTCAAACTGAACCTTATCTTGGGAGGGAGACAAGTGATGTCCAAGGGAAGACATTCTAAGCAATGGAAAAAGTAACTCATGCGTGCTTGAATCATTTCAAATTTAATTTTTCATTTACTTAATAACTTGAGTGATGAGACAAAATATATGGTAAAATACCCAACTTTAGCACAGCCAAAGATGATGCCAAGCGAGCACCTACATATTCTCAAGTCTTAGTTCTGGGACGCACTCGGATAAAGCGGCGTTTAAATTAAAGGCATTAAAGTTCGATCGGTAGTAAAGTTCCCTTAATGAGATTTTCGAGGAGAAAAATTTGACGAGGCTTTAGAATATTTCTGTTATTATATGTTAAAATATTATATATTGGGATTTTAGGTTATCCCTTTAACATTTTGGGACGATTTCAATAACAATGCAAATAAATCTTTGAAAATCTCTCTTATTTTTGAAACAATCACCTAACAAATATAAACACCGTTTAAATTGTATAATTAAAATGGTTTTACAGCAATACAAAGTAGCTAAAAGTATGGGTATACGATGTTTTCCGCTGCCACACAACTTAAGCCTCTGGGAAATTTTCCCAAGCTCCGTAATTTGCACCACCGATGCCTGTGGTGGTCCGCACCACTTGATTTAAATACGGATTACTAGGATTAACTGGCAAAGTGGAGACACGACACATTCGCAGAGCAAATCGCCATTAATTTATGTAAAGTCGAAACGTAATGCTGGCAGATATAAATTTTATAATGCCATTAGACAGCTGCAACGGAGCGTCGCGTCGCGTCGCCGACCACTTTTACTTGCCGCCCGGCGGCAGTGGCAAGAGTGGCGGCGCCTGCAGCCCAAAGTCGGTACGTCCAAATCGGGCAGTCGGCGCTGTCTGGATATATGTATAGCCAGATACCGAGGCGGTATCAGTGGCCAGGCGGAGAGCTCTCCGAGCCGCGAGTAATTGTCAATTAGGCCGCGCTTAGGAAGCGACAAAGCAGCCCAGCTGCGATCCACACTCCGCAATCTTCGGTGTGCAATCTGCAATGCGGTGCTCATCGCAGTTGTTGCGTCTCTCGGATGGCTGGATGTGGCCGCTGGGGACTGGAAGTGGAAGTTGAACCGGTGAAGCCGGAAAATCTCGTTGCCGGGAAAACGAAACCGAAGCTGAGCTCTGTGTGCCGGTCTTCGTCTTCATCTATAAATACTTTGGCAATGCCTCGCCAACGCTTTAATTACGTTTTTGTCCTTGACATTGAGGCAACGCCAGCGGTTCGAGGAGGAGCGTTTGCAGCGCGTTTTTCCAGTGATCAGTGATCAGTGACGTGTTTTCCGTAGCCTAATTTGAATAAGTTGTAATCACCATGCGGTTCTATGTAAGTGTTTGAATTTTAATGAAAACAAAGCAGGCATTTATTTTGCATCGACCTGCATTTTTTGGCAGTTTGCAATCATGAGCGAAAGTTATGAAAAAAAAAACTTTCACTTTTAGTGAAAGTCGTGCAAATGTCCACAAATGCAAATCCACCAATCGAACATTGAGCAATTCAAAGTATTAATAAAAGACAAATTAGGGGATTGGTTAATGCTTAGAATTTAAATAAATAAGTTTTTAAGTAATGTGATGAAGATCTTGCTGGAGAATTGTGTATTTCATTCAATCCGGAAATGATTTTATGATATTAAAATAAAAATAATAAATAATAATATAATTTCTTTATTGTGTCTAGTTTTCTTGTATTTCTGTACAAAAAAACCTCAAATAGGTGTAAAAACAATATCAGACGATTTGAAAGATAATTCATAATTCAACTATTTGTATAACTATTAATACTGACAATCCCCATATAATTTTATATAAGAATTGAATATATATATTTTTGTGGAGCAGTTACCATGATATTAGACTTTGTAAGAACTAATGTGATGAATACTTTCAAGCTAAATAAATTTTAGCTGAATATCCCAAAGATAGATTAAATATTTTTTGTCATTGTATAGTTTCCTAAACAGCTTGAATTTCAACTTGAATTAAAAAGATTTAAATGTAAATTTCTCCTAAAATACTTCTCTTTCCGACTCCACAAACCTTGGTGGGATGATATCAAAGAAGCTGGAAAAAGTCTTTTGTTCAGAAGAAATTATTATTTTGATCACGTTATTCTCTTGGTTTTTTCTTATATAAACTATATTATATTATTCTTTAGATTTAACTTTGCTCTAACAAGTGTGCCAAATTTTATTTCACTCCGCTTGCTCGCCACCTTTCGGCCGGCTTGTCATTTGGGCCTTTGGGGGAATGGCCATCGTGGTCAGGCTAATTAAACCGAGCAAAGAGGCAAACTGAAACCTCCCCAATGGAGAGACACATGCCAATCGAGTCGAGTCTGGGCCGATCTCGTAACTCCCAGCCGAAAATCGAAAATGTCAAAAAAATGTTTGGCAATTTGCAAAGAAACAAATGCGAGGCAATTGGGAAAATTGAATTGTACGCAGCGAGTACGCGCCATCCTGCCAGACCCGTTTCCATCTCGCAGCCGAAATCGAAATCAAAATCGAAACCGGGGCAGGGTGCTGGCAAACTTGGGCTACTGGTCTTAAGCAAAGCCATCAATCTCCAAAAGTTTTCGCCGGACAGGCATTTGCTGTCATATGCTCGCCACAAATGTGCCCGGTGTCTGTCTGTCTGCCTAATTTCGGAGCGCCGATTTTTGGCGTTTTTCATTTCGGATCTCGGACGGCAAGGTGTATTTTGCCATTACCATTTGACAACTGTCACAACGCTGTATGACATGGTCTGGGATCGGGTTCCACGTCCCAGCCAATCCCCCGACACGCTTCTCCGATCGGTGTCCAATTAATTTTTGTGTCTCCCGCTTTTTGCGCTTTTTATTTTCTATTGGGCTCGCGTAATAATTTTGTTGCCAATTTATTAACTGCTCGGTATGCTGGCCTAACTCGTTTTATCGCTCCGTTTATTAAGCGCTCCGCTGATAAAAGCGCATTCATATTCCGCTTAAATGCCTTTTTGCAGATAACGAGCCGCCTGCCGCCGCAGCCGCCCCTTCTCCTGGCCATCCTGCTCGCCCTCATCTGCCTGGGCACCCGCCCCCTGTCCACCGAAGCTGTGAGGGGCGGGGCACCAGTTGTGGTCGCCGACGACGATGATGAAACCATGAAGTATGCCCCGCAATATGTAAGTGCCGGTGATAGGACAAGAACACATTAAGAAAAATACATACTTTTCTCCGAATATAATCACTTTAAATACTACAAAATCATAACTTTACAGCATGCTGTATTTAATTCAAGTAATCAATTTTACTTATTTATGAATACATATGTTAAAACTAATACCCGCAAGGAGTGAAATTTATACATTTAATATGTTTTTTACTTTTAAATATAAGTGGTTGCACTTACATAAGTATTATCAACAATTGGAAACTCATTTTGTTCTTCTGCTTTAAGTAAAAATAATCTGTTAAACCAAAATATTTAACATTAAAGCCCTCGAATCAAGAAAGCCCAGCAATCAAGGCTTTGAAAAAGCTAGATCGACACGGTTTTTTAAGTTAATCAAGAATATATCTACTTTATAGGGTCGAAAATGTCTACTTCACTGCGTGGCAAAATACTAAGTAAAATTATATGAGTTTGTATGAGTTTTAAAGTTTTGCAACATCTACATTTGTGTTGTCAACATTTTAGTTCATTTGACTGTTCTTAGCATTTGGCAATATTTGACTAATAATTATTTTTTCATACATTTGAGCATAGTTAAAATAGAGAAGTTGCCATTTTCTTAGTTCTCTCAGTTCTCTCTAAGCAAGACAAACAGAAATTTCTTTAGAATTCCAATTCCAATAACATAACATAACATATAACATATCAAATGTCTATTCAAATTTAAGAAATGTAGCAAATTGGTCTTTTTCTTGATATTATTTTTATTAGATTTTACCCGCCACCGCAGGGAGATATTAGCAAATAAATGACATATTTTAGCGTAATCCCACTCTGACAGCCGTCCACAAAAATTGATCGTTATCCGAGTATTAAATGAAATAAATCATCTGACGGCTCACAATTAATTACGTACTTGATCGATCCATCAAAAAGTAGAGCGGATCCAACCACCGATTAATACATCAAGGCAGCATAAATACCGCTGCTAATCTGGCCAATGTGGAAAACGCATTTTCCGCCATTGAAAGTGAATGTTGTCCATGCGACTGCAGAATGTTCAAATACTATATCTTTCGATGGCTATAGCCGCCTCCGCCGCCGCCCACATAAATCAACTTGTTGGCCCGACCTGACTTCTAATCCATTGTTTTTTTCTAAAGGGGCGGGGACGGCTGTCAGGTAGCCGAAAATGCGAAAACGCTCAAGTAGGAAAACACAAAAATACAAAAATGCGAAAATGCGTTTTGCGTGCGCACACGATTGGGGGCGCCATAAAAGGCTTTATAGCGCAGCTTGGGGCTGCTGCACCTACGATGCGAGTCAAGAGGCAAGCGAAAGGTGGCCCGAAGGCAAGATTGAATTCTTTCCTTTTGTAACTGCTTGCGGCAAGGTGCGTTTTCGAAAAATGCTAAAATGTTTTCCATGCTGTCTGTCTGTCGTAGACGCCTTTTGGAACTGTCGCGACTGTCACAAATTTTTTGATTCGATTCGATTTGGTTCGGCTTGGGGCTGTGTGTGTGCTCCCACGATCTGTCGGGCGATTTGTTGTCAAAATGTTGACAACGTCGCGTATGCGTAATTTGCATGTAATTGTGGCGCGGAGTGGAGTGATTGCGCATACGCCCAGTTAGCCAAATCATAAATTGCTCACCCATAAATTTATGAGTTAAAGTTCACACGCACCCACAAAGCTGCCTGCGAAATTGGCCACCAGCCGCGATAGTGTCTCCCAATGATCTCTTTGGGTGGCCAGTGGCCATTTTCCATTTTCCATTGGCCAGTTGCTTATGCAACTCTTATTAAAACCCCCATATATCCAGGCGCTCAAATTTATTTATAACCCACAGTACAGCTTCCTTTTGTCCACTCGAGGTGAATTGAGGGCAAGGAGTCTTAACAACTAGCCTGAAAAGTAAATAAAGCATTTTGTACTTTCTGTTTATGTATAAAAAAAAATAGAGTACCATTAATGCGGCTATGATACTGGTTATTTACTTACACGTTTCAATTGAACCTTTAAAGGGTGAATTGTAAAGTTCGGGACTGTGATCGCTCTGATGTATAATATTGTAAGATCATCTTGACAACTCTGCATTTAATAATACCTTATATCACTCTTTAAATACAATTTAATGCCCTAGACCAGTAGTTTATCGTTTCATCGTACTCCTTTTTTCTGAAATTTTTTCTTTTAAATCTGTAATTCTTTCAAATAATTTTTCATTTGCATTGGAAATGCCCAGTCTCATAACTGCATAAATTATGAAATACTAAAATAATGACACGGTATTGTCTAATGGCTCCTCTCAGCTTTCATATTAGTCAGATGCTATGCTCTGTCTAGCAAGTCGCAAATAGCAAATTAAATCCAAGTTAAATACCACCGAGAATGTGTTCGGCAGCAGGGGGCTGTACTGTAGTCCGTACAGAGGGACGTGCGTCCGACGACTGCCGCTCAGGTTACACTCGCTTGTAATCATTTGTTTCGTCCGGACAGCGACAGCGGAGCAGGGAGTTGCGGCCAAAATTGATAGGCAGCGAACAGAAAAGCCACCAATAGTTGCCAATAGTATCTACGAAAAAAACCAAGAGAGGAAAAATGAAAACCGTTCGCCTATGGGTGCGTGTGTGCGCGTGGCCATTTATGGACTTCTGCGCTTAATTGAAGCCAGCGCCAAAGTATGCGAAAAACTTTTGCAATTTGCCTTAGAAATACTGAAGGTGCCAAAAAAGAAGGGGAAACGCATGGGCACTCGAACTACCAGAGCCAGCATGTCCAGCTGACACCGAATGCTCTACATTTTATATTAATTGAGTTTATGTAAATTTTTAGGTGTATTTAGTGGCTGGCTTTATGGGGTTAATGCGTGTCTATGTGTTGGCTATAAATAACAATCTAGAATGTCATTTAAGTTTAAATTAAAGTCATTTGCATTTAACACTATTATCAGCCAAGTGTGGTGGCTATTAAAAGTATTTTGATTTTTATGAAAGAAAATTCTTAAATTTCTCAGAGTTCATAACAGAATTTAAAGTACTGGGAAAATAAATATTTACGTTACTTTAATGCTACATTTATCCTTGGGTATATTTGATATAATATTGGAAAGAATTTATCATTTCCCACTATTCTATTCTATTCCCACTAAAGTACTAGTTTTGGTACGTAAAAGCCTGGTTTTATTAGTAACTATTACAACTTCTCTAGCTTCCTAGGGTTAACTCGCACTTTTAATTAATAATTACTTTGCTTTGACTTCAATGTCGGCTGCAGATCAAAAGAAAACCCAATCCCATGTGGCCAAGAACAGAGAGACCCAACCCAGCAACCCAGTGCCTCCTCCAGTGGCTTTCAAACTGTGCACAGCGCGCGTTTTCGCCTTGACACAAAAACGTTGCATTTGTTTCATTTTTTATTTGGCATTTTTTTTCGTTGGTCGTCAAGAAAACATATAAAATTCTACAGACGTTGACACAGCCATTGGGGTTGTCGAAAAGTGTGTATACGATTTTCTAGGTGCGGTCTGGGGCCACGTTAGGCGCGTTTTCTGAGTCGCTCTCAATCATATTTGCTACATCGTTTATCTTTTCAGGAGCATCCGGGATATGCCTTCAGTTACGGTGTCAAGGATCTGCATACGGGCGACGTGAAGTCCCAGTGGGAGTCCCGCGACGGGGACGGGGTCAAGGGTCACTACAGCATCCTGGAGCCCGACGGCTCCATACGCACCGTCCACTACACGGCGGATGCCAAGAAGGGCTTCAACGCCATCGTCAAGACGGTGGGGGCCAACTCGCATCCGATTACGGAGACCCCGGAGAGCAGCAACCACGTGAACGACGACACCTCCCAGTCGAAGATCAACCATTACAGCAAGGACCAGGAGCACATCGTCCTGAGCTCGGACATAAAGCCCCTAAAGAGGCCCATTGAGGACCTGACGCACTCGCACCCCAAGATCCCCAGCCTGATTGAGATCAAGCCGCACGCGAGGATCAAGCAGGTGCCCATGGACATGGATCCCGGCATTAGGGATCGTCTGCAGCAGGCCAGGGACACCTATTACAAGCAGATCGCGGCGGCCCACAAGCTGGAGGATTATTCGCAGAAACTGCAGCCCACCTATGCGGTGCAGGAGGGCGACTGGAAGGCGGTCATTGTGAACGAGCCCCGGGAGTACCGGCCGTTCTACACCACGGGATCGCCCATTCACTCGCAGCACTCCTACTACGACCACTTCAAGCCCAAGGAGCTGCCCCACAACTACCTGCACAAGCCCTCGCTTCCCCAGCAGTCCCTGCACACCAGCTTCTCGCCCTCAAAGCCCCGGGTTAGCATTCCGCCCGAGGGCCTCTCCAACCACATACACCAGAAGAAGGTGGTGCACACCACGCCGGGGCTGAAGCACTACAAGTACAAGGGCGTCTCCAAGACCTATTCCCGGCCGGACTATTCGAGCTACTTCCACCGCAAGCCCAAGAAGCTACGCCCGCTTCATCCCACACAGAAGCCACGTGCCCAGAGGCCCGGCAAGTCGGGTCCTGTACTCTTCCCGAATGTGCTGGACGACGAATTCGAGGACGCCGAGGAGGATGAGCAGGGAGCGGCGTCGGCCAGCCTGGTGCAGAGCATGGTGCGCAAGGACAAGAAGCACATGGTGGCCATGTACGCGGGCGGACACAGTTTCCAGCCCGGTAGCTACAGCACCTTGGAGGGGGTCTAGACCCGTGGGCAGCCCGTAGTGTTTCCTCCTCTATTTATTTCGTTCGTTGTATGAGTAATTTATTTTCCTAGTTGTGTAACCCTTAGTTATGGTTTGTTAAATAAATTAATTTTTCTTAAAGCATTACTTTTTTATTTAGTTTTACATATATTTAATTTCTTATCCACCTTTACGATGTTTTTAATTGAGCAAATTGTATATTATTTGAGCAACATCTCAGGCTTTTATCTATTTTTTAATAAACTATTAAGTTTTATCGACTGTTCACCATCCAGGTAAGTACATACATACTTAACTTTAGTTTACTTAAAATTTCTGCATTCTGTAGAATTTACCTAATGAAACCCACACACCCTGTACTCTGTTCTTGTCTTGCGGAATCAAAGTTATTGCTGCACTTGCCTGAGATTTCCATCATAAATCATCGAGCTCCCAAAACAAAACAATAAGCTGGAAAATTCGTGGGCTGACAGGAAATTGCTAACAAGCAGCCAAAGATCCCGACTTCTGATCTTTCCAGCGGTGCCCAACCTCCAATTGAGTTTTGTGATTAGGCCATGCAATGGCAATAGCAGCAGCAACGTCATCCGACAACGAAAGCGACAACCATAAATTAACACCAGTTCGCATTAATTATTTCAAGTCGACAACGCAACCACGAAAACGCCCCAAAAGTGTGTGCGAGAGTGTGGAAATGCTCTTCCAATTAAAAAATGCCTTACTATATCCAAGGAACCACTATGCTAGAAATTTATTAGTTTAACAATAATAAAACGAAGGCATCGAAATATAAAATATAATATAACAATATCATAGAAAAGTATGTCAATTCAGATTCATTATCAGAATAGAGATCACAGAATGTATCGACATATCAATCGAAGTGAAGACGGATATATTATCTTTGTGATTCATTCGCGGTACATCGATATTCTATTTGATACAAATTAGCAGCAACAATTTCGAAGTAGTTTAATATTAAATTCTACAGGATTAACCAAAATTAAGTTGTTAATGTGTTTAAAATATATGTGTAGTATTATACATCTGATATTATAGACAATATTTTAATACTTTACGAGATTTAGATAAATAATGGTAGAAGTGGTGAGGTTACTCCTGGTAACCTCCAATTAGCTTAGCTCCGTTTTGTTCCATGGAAAGTAGATATAAGTGATTTAGGTACACATACATCCCTAATTTAAATTTGTAATATAATATAAAAATAATATATTTATTTATTATTATTTATTATGTATTAAAAACTACATTACCATAAAATATTTCCAGCTTCTGTAGAAATCAAACCACCCCTTGAAAGGGTATGCCACAAAAACGCGTGCGATTTGACAGCAAATTATGCGAATGCAATGCAATGCATAAGCCAGGCTGGCACTTCTGAGAATTGTCTCTCGGATTTGTTTAGGCCGCTAATTGCTTTTGGCCAGAGTTCACTGGGGCGGGGAGGCAGAGGGATCGAGCTCGGCTCGGTCTCTGGCCCGGGATCCCACCCGATCCTTAAAAGGCGTGCGTGTCAGCGGGGCAGCTTTTCCACCGACGACTCCGGCGAGCCCCAAACCGGATCTAAGTCTCAAGAGTCGCTGATACACGAGTCCACTCGCAGTATGAGCGCTGATCTGACTCATAGCCGCAGCGACATTCAATGTCGGCGAACGGAGGCGGCGCCTAATCTAGAAAATTGTAAATTATTTAATTGGGAGCGCTGCTGCACGCCTCTGCAGTCGCTGTGCGCCGAGAGTCTGAGAATCTGTTGCACTCCGGCGAATTTGAGGCATTTCTCACGCGTCTCAAAGCGCGCTAAGTGATTCCGCGGCGCACTCTCCGTTTATGAGCATCGCTTTTTATTGCCATCACTTTGGCCTGGCTTCGAGCTCGGAACTGGTTCGCCTAGAATCTATTGCGATCGCAATGTGGGAGCGATTTGCATATAAGCAATCAATTTTTCGCCACTCTGCCGCCTGGCACTTGGTCCCTGATCGCACTAAAATCGCTCGAAATCCAAGTCAATGCCATTCGCAGCATTTAGCGGTGGCCAAAAGTGCGAGCGCCTAAGACTAACACTCGCAATCGAAGTCGAAATCGCACCTGTAATTAGAATACCCGACCTGTGGTCGAACTAGTTATGCAGGAGATTAGCTAAATTGGATTAGCCGCGGTGTTGGTCGAATGCAGCCTAGTGGTGATTAAGAATGCCGAGTGCCTAATCTGTGTTAATTATGACAAATGTTTACGACACTATACTAGGCCGAAATGTGAGCGTGGCTGAGGTGGCTCCGAAGAGGGTCGATCCTAGAGTAACCTTCTACGAATGCAAATGGAATCAACCTTCCATATGAGAGCATAGAGCAAACTGTGAATCGAATGGCCCCCGACAGTATGCTCAGTAAATAATATTGTTTACAACTACTTACGGCATGCAGCGACATCCGGCTTTTCAGCTGTGCATAAGTGCAATTCAAGTATATTCTATTATTGCCTAACATATGGCAAATTATTTCACCAAATTTCGAACTCTTGATTTATCTTAGCTTATTTGCGTTATTTTTAACAGGTAGCTTAATCCGGCCCATCCGGCTCGAAGGACCAACGTGTAAGAAGGTTATATAAAAATACTTTTGCACTGGCTAATTGTTTTTTTAAGAAACTAAATTTATTTTCCAATTTCTTCGCTCTAAATAGGACATTAGGAAAATAAGAAAATTTGCTAGTCTATTCTATGACTTAAGCAAAGGCACAGTAAATAGTCGCATGCATGTAACTACAAGTATCGGAAATCATCTGAAAATAATTGTAGCTACAGAAATTTATATCTTGATCCACCGAACTCAATTTATCATTATTTCTAAACAATGATCGTTTTGGACAGAATTTAATGCTAAAAGAAATTAATGAAAGAGGCTGAAAAAGATGGTTTTTCATCACTAAAACGAATATAGAGAGTAAGATCCTTAGGCTTCTTTATTTCTGACATTTTCCGATTAAAAAAAAATACATCCAGCTCAAATAATAATATAATATATTATATAAGGTATTTATTCATAGAGGTATTTATAATGTGGTCCTTAAATAAATAAATACGTAATAAGTATATATGTGATATTTCAATATGTACAAAGATGCTTAATTGTAACCAAGCGAGACGTGTTGTTTCAAAAAGTGGGTTAAAATGTAAATTAAGTGGTATCAAAAATGGGAGTCTCGATGGTCCTAATTAAATAGCATGTTCCCTTGACACCTGATGTCACTTAAGCGCAGCTTATGACCGCATTTAATTAGCTGTCCGCCGAGCCTGAAGTCTTGAAGTCTGCCACTCGGTGCCAGTGGCAGCCATCAGCCATCGCCGCCACATTGTCCCTGACTTGCGATCGACACCGCATGCCGGGCAAATCAATTAAAGACACCCAGCTGGAAAAAAGGCAAGACAAACGCCTGGCCAGACGATTAGTGATGTGAAATCTAGGCGAAGTTTCGCCGAAATAAAACCAACCATAAACGGCTGGCTGGAAAATTGATTGAGCAGCATACGCGTTGACATTTCAATTAGAAGCCCAGACCAGAAAAAAGGCAAAAAGGCAAGAGACCGCGACACGCAATCGCTCTGGGGCTGGAAAAGAATGCCGATCCAGATCGAGAGCCGGTGGCAGCCGATAAACCTTGTGGGCCAATTAAGCCCCGGCCACTGGGTGTTGCATGATGCGATCTTTATCGGAAAAGCCAGCAGAAGCCTTAAGTCCGAAAGTGTTCCCGACTTTTCCCGTACATTTCCCGACTTGGTTGGGGACGGGCCTGCTGCTGTTAATTGAACATGAAACATGTTTCGGGCTGTCGGGCAGCCTTTTTGGTTGCTTTTTGGGCATTTCGCGAACAGTTTTCGCAATTTGATTGAATTTTAATTTTTCAACATTTGCAAACGCAAGCCGAAAAGTCAGCTGCGCCGATTTTAACCTACTTCAGGCTGATCGCCGGACGAGTTTAGTTCGCCGCGCCACGCATTTGTCACACACACGCATGCGCACGCGCGCAGGTCTCGCGGGTTGCGTAAGTTTGGCGAATCGAAACGAAACGAAACGATCTGCGGGCCTAGAGCTCCAGCCAGCCCAGCCAGCTCCATGGATACAGATCCAGCTGGCCATGGCTGCCCCACGACCATGCCTACTTAGCATCATGACGAAATCAAAGCGCCAGCCTCCCCCCGCGGGAATTTAATTGAAAAATCTTGATTTTCGCCCCAACTAGATCGCTTACATTTAACTTTGTATATCGGCGAATCCTATATCTAGATGGTTTGTCGCTCAGTCAATACCGCCATGCGTAAACACCTTTATTTATACACCTACCCATGCATATTTCTTAAAATCGCCGATTTTAAATCGCCCAAGAATTCTACGAGGCTCCGAGCTACAAGCCCAGAAAATATTTGCCTGTATCTCGAACCAGTTTTAGTTAATGCTAACTAGAGTGCAAATATTGCGTGTATTTTTAAGAAAGGCCGACGGGCTTGGCTGGCGCACAACATGGCGTATGCGTGCTGCCAGCGGGGCAGTCGATGGAAACGGCAAAAGCTGCAGGATAAGCCGCTGCTACCGCTTTCGAGGCGCAAAATTATGACTTTAGGTAGCCAATGGCCAGTGTTTATGACTGGAAAAGCATTTTCCGCACCTTGTGTGAAATTGCTGCCAGAGCCGTGGCCAGTAAGTTCGTGGGCGACGTCTGGACTTGGCCAAAAGGCAAAATGGTTTAGTAATCGCCAGATTGTGGATATTACATAATGTGGCTGGGAAAGGAAAATATAATTGTGGGAAATTGATTGAGTCTTTGTTCCAGGAGATAATACATTTAATTACAGGACTCATTTTAGTACATCGAAGGAACATTGTATAAAATTATGGGATGAAAAACTTAATGCCTTAATTCTTAATGCCTAAGCTAGAAACATTTTTATTTGCAAAGAAAGGGCCACTAAAGGTATTTTAAGTTTTTTTTGCCAATTTGGTTTATAAGTACAAAAAGTTAATTTTAACAAATTAAATATTAATGTAAGTAAGGACGGAATAAAATGGCAATACCTTATCTATCATCAATACATCCCTCCTGGGCGCGAGTAAGTATTGTTTTAGTTGTCAAGTAAATAAATAAATAATGTAGTTAAGGACTTACTTCGTTATTCTTTTTATAATATTGTTAAATAAAGTACGAATTTAAAGAACATTAAAAAAATATCAAATAGCAAACAATATATTTATAAATATGCTCAATGTATAGTACATATGGTGTAACCATTCAAAGAATATTTATTGTGGCGTCAACACTGCACTTAATCATTGTCTTCACATAACAAAACAAAAATCTCAAGACTTACTTCGAATTCCCTGACTTGTCTCTTCAAATCGCTATGTCAGCCGTGCGATTTATCAGGCCTCTTGGCCCATTAAGTCGGCCGTTTTCTCGACATCCACGCACACCCTCGCTCCGAGGGTGACACTCGATGCATAGTGACCTTAATTGCCCACAAGTCAACACTTCGGCCGTATCTCCCGGCTATTCTATTAGCCACACATTGTATCGTATTATGATGTGGCAATGCGCCTTTTAGCCAACTAATGCACAATCAAGGCCCAAGGCACGCACACCACTCACACTCGCACTCAACTCGCACTCGAACTCACACTGGCATGACTGCACTCTCACACACATGGGCAGACACAATTTATTGATAGCGACATTAATACCACGATTCTTGCTTTATTTTCTACATTGCTCTCCATTTTTTCTTAATTTTTTTCCAGATTTTTTTCGGCTTGGGGGTCTGGCGAGTTGCGTATGGATTTATTTTTCCAGAGCTACACGCAATGGCGCGATTAAAATCTAAATCAAATTAAGTCGCTTTAAAAGCATACGAGTATGCAAAAAATAAAATACAAAATCTGAAAATAAAAGTGCAGCAAAAAAGTCACTTGGCCAACAATGCACCACGCGCATTTTGCGATCGGTTTATTTTTGAGCCGAGGCGTTCGCGACTATGATCTAATAAAACGTTAACGTTACCCACTGAGGCTGCGAGCGAAGGTGGGGCCAAACAATTGGCCAGGCCTGGCAGGTTGCAGTTTCAGTTTTCAGTTTTTTGTATTCAGTTTTCCGTTGGAAGAGAACAGAGCTGGCTCGAACAGTCATCGATTCTTCATCTGCACGAGCCAAAGTCGACTCACTCACTCGGCTCTTTCCTTGCAGCTAGATCCATTTTCGATCCGATTCGATTCGGTTTTTCATTTCTGCTACATATAAAGTGGCACTTTTTTGTCGCTTTGTCGCCAAACTGGTGCGTGGCTGCTGCGCATGCGTGCGAGTGCGAGCTTTTCGCGAGTGTTGGCCAACTGACCGAACGTATATAAGCGATTATAGGGCCGGGCTGGCCAACAGTCCAGTCCAGTCGGCCGCGTGGCTCTGCTCTACATCCCGAATCCGATCCGATTCGATTCGATCAGTTTCGATACGATCCGCGTTGCGTTTCCTGAGCGCACTTTGGATTATTCAAGCCAGGAGCTGCTCGAAATTAGATCCAGCTACGATCTAGGCGCCCAAGGATTACGCACTGGAATTAAGTCCAATCGAACTGTCAAGGATCGCCAGCTTGTGAATTCTTTTTTGAAAAGTGCCAATGCTGTGTAACTAAGCAAAGAATCAATATAGTTTGTGAATCCTTTAACAATCCTCGAGTGTGCTGAATTTGAAAAGTGAAAACATGAAGGTGGGTCCTGCAAGGAAATACTATGGACGGATACACTTAAGGACATAAGAACAGTTCTAGATGTGATTAAGATCTTGAAAATGAATTAAAACTGAAAGTGAATTTTAAATTTAAAGAACTATCTAGACCAGTGACAAAACTTTGTGCTATTTTAATATTGTTGTATTCAAAATATTTTTATTAGAAATCATAATACAGCGGCAATATAAAACACAATAAAGTAATAAAATAACAATTATTTAAAACAAAACACTTCAAACAAAACATAGCTGAAGAACAATTTAATTTGTGAAATTAAAAAGGATAAAAAATACGTGATACACTTAAAAATTTGCACTTATCTAATTTTAAAAGAAGTAGCATTTTCAGCAACCATTAATAATTTTAAAGATATTATTAATTATTTTGAGATTATACAATATGTATATCAAACGTTCCCTTGTCTCCGATAGAATAAGGAGCGTTTGTAATGATATCCTTGACTCACATCAGGTGGACAGATGCAAGGATAAGTGTCATAACTTATTTGTTATTAAGCTAATTAAATTCTAATTAAACAAAAAAAAAGAAAGATTAATATCAAATATTGAAAGTCTCCAGTAGCATGTAAACATTTTCTTACAAATTTTAAATTAAAATTGATAAAAATTCTTAAACGGTTTATGAAAGCCAAAATTGCAATTGAATAGGATGAAAAAAACGAGAAAATCTAGAAGAAACAATGGTTTCAATGAAACGGCGTTTAAGAGACCGAATAATAAAATGAATTAATTTTAATCGCAATACGTATGATGGCGAATGCCTATACAGGTCCCAAATTAACATTTATTTTAATACGGATTTTATTCTACAAACGTGAATGAACCCCATTGATACCTATTGGTTCTAGTAAACATATTGCTTGTTGCGTTTAAATATACATATCTGTTTCTACTGTTTCTATTCGGGTTGTAACTTGCCGTATTTCAATAAGCTACAATTTCCTCTAACTTCTGTTTAGCCATATTTTCCAAAATATCTGCTTAGTAATTTACATTGGCTCACATCCCTAACCGTTACTCTTTTAGTTCCATTTGGTTGCCCTTCTGGGCGTGCTCGGCGTAGTGCTGGCGGACCCATCGCCCACTCTGGCCCCGCCGATCGTGCCCTGCGTTCACGCTGCCACTGCTGGCTACTCATATCCACCGCCGGCGGAGGTGAAGTTCTCCATCTCGCCCGGGGTGACCAAGTATAGCCAGAGCCCGGCGATTTCGACATACTCGGAGAACGGACATCTCCTGCACACCTCGGTTGGCAGTGGGGGCGCCTCCTATGAGTCCACCGCCGGCATCGAGGGATTGTCTCACGGGGGAGTGACCCAGATCAATAAGTACATAGCCCCGGTGCAGAAGGCTCTGTTCACACCCTCGGCCGAGTATGGAGCTGGTATAACCTACGCGGAGAAGTCCCCGGCTGCCAAGTACGCCACCGTGGTGCCATCCGGGATAGAAATCAAGAACCTGGTATCGCCAGCTATTACCAAAACCGTGCTCACAGCTCCCAAGTTGGAAAACTCGTATCTGCCACCGTCTCCGGGTCTCACCAAAGTGGCCACGTACACCTCGCCGGGATATAGCTACAGCTCGGCCACTCCTGGGATATCCAAGGTGGCCACATACACGGCTCCAGCGCCCTCAAGCGTTCCCTTCTATGCCCCACCAGTGACCACGAAGGTGGAGACCTACAGCTCGCCCGGCTACACCTACTCCAAGGCCACTCCGGGATACTCGAAGGTGGAAACCTATAGCTCTCCCAGGCTATAGCTACGGGCAGATCTCGCCAGGAATCTCCAAGATAGCCACCTACTCGCCATCGGTTTCGTATGCAGCCCCAGCCATTGCCAAGGTGTCCGCCTACTCCGCTCCAGCTCTTAAGTTGGCCACCACTTCGTCGTTGCTGTCCTCCCATGGAACCGGATACTCCGCCAGCTATGCTCCTTCCATAACCAAGTACAGCCAGGCGGCGGACGTGTCCCACCAGTACTTCTCCAAGCCAATTGTGGCCGCCTACCCGGCAGCAGCTCCGGCCATAGCTGCCTACTCCCCGGGCCCGGCGATCACCAAGGTGACTGCCGACTATGGGGGCCATTCTTCAGGAGCTGTTTCCCACCAGTATGTCTCGAAGCCCGCCTTGGTGGCCACTCCAGCCATTGCCCAGGGGGCTAGCTACGCCGCCCCAGCGGTGGCCACCTACTCATCCGGCCCAGCAGTCACAAAGCTCTCCACTAGCTACGGAGCTTCAGGATCGGGAGCCATATCGCACCAGTATGTGTCGAAGCCCGCGGTGGCTATTTCAGCGGCGCCAGCGATAGCCAAGGTGGCCACCTATGCCGCTCCAGCCATTTCCAGCTACTCCACTGGCCCGGCCATCTCAAAGATTGCCACCTATGCCGCCCCCACTGTGTCCACCTACACGTCGGGTCCAGTTGTGTCCAAGGTAGCATCGGGCTACGGAGTGAGCGGATCGGGCGCCGTGTCCCATCAGTATGTGTCCAAGCCCGCAGTGGCCATTTCAGCAGCTCCAGCCATCGCCAAGGTGGCGTCATATGCCGCTCCCGCCCTATCCACTTACTCGGCAGCTCCAGTGGTGGCCAAGGTGGCCACTGGATACGGAGGCAGTGGGTTGGGATACAGTTCTGGAGGAGCTGTTTCCCATCAGTATGTGTCCAAGCCAGCTGTGGCTATTTCTGCTGCTCCCGCGATTGCCAAGGTAGCAACCTATGCTGCCCCCGCCGTCTCCACGTATGCCACAGCTCCGGCTGTAACCAAGATTGCAACGGGCTATGGACATGGTGCCGTCTCCCACCAGTATGTCTCCAAGCCAGCCGTGGCGATTTCAGCAGCTCCATCCATAGCTAAGGTGGCTACCTACGCGGCTCCTGCAATCTCAACGTATGCCACAGCTCCTGCCGTCGCCAAGGTAGCTACTTACGCCGCTCCAGCCGTGTCCACCTACTCCCCTGCTCCTGCTCTCACCAAGGTTGCCTACAGCCAAGCAGCGGACGTGTCCCACCAGTACATTTCCAAGCCCATTGTGGCCGCCTATCCCGCTGCTGCACCAGCAGTGGCCACTTACTCCTCCGCTCCGTCCCTGGCCACATACTCTTCCGCTCCGGCAGTCACCAAGATTTCAGCCAGCTACGGCGGAAGCGGATCTGGAGCCGTCTCCCATCAGTACGTCTCCAAGCCAGCCGTGGCGATCTCAGCAGCTCCTGCCATCGCCAAGGTGGCCACCTACGCTGCTCCTGCAATCTCAACGTATGCCACAGCTCCTGCCGTCGCCAAGGTAGCCACTTACGCCGCTCCCGCATTATCCACTTACTCGGCAGCTCCAGTGGTGGCCAAGGTGGCCACTGGTTACGGAGGCAGCGGGTTGGGATACAGTTCTGGAGGAGCTGTTTCCCATCAGTACGTCTCCAAGCCAGCGGTGGCCATTTCAGCCGCTCCTGCCATCGCCAAAGTATCCGCCCATGCTGCTCCAGCAATCTCAAGCTATGCCACAGCTCCTGGCATCTCCAAGGTGGCGACCTACGCTGCTCCTTCCCTTTCCACATACTCAGCTGGTCCCAGTCTCACCAAAATCGCAACCAGCTATGGCGGATCTGGCCATGGAGCCGTCTCCCATCAGTACGTATCGAAGCCCGCCATCGCGGTGGCGCCAGTGACTCCGGTTCTTTCCAAGACCTACTTGCCAGCGGCTCCGGTTCTCTCCAAGGCCTACTTGCCTGCAGCACCGGCCATCGCGTTGCCCTCTAAACTGGACACAGGGTACGGAATCAGCGGCTCAGGAGCAGTCTCCCACCAGTACGTATCGAAGCCGGCGGTGGCCACCATCTCAGCTGCTCCTGCCATAGCCAAGGTGGCTACCTACGCAGCTCCTGCGATTTCGAGCTACTCCACTGGCCCGGCCCTCTCGAAGATAGCTACCTATGGCACCGCCGCCATTTCCAGCATCTCTGCCGCTCCAACCATCGCCAAAGTGGCCACTGGATATGGATACGGCCATGGATACGGAGCTAGTGGATCGGGAGCTGTGTCCCATCAGTATGTGTCAAAACCCGCAGTGGCAATCTCAGCAGCTCCTGCCATAGCCAAGGTGGCCTACGCAGCTCCAGCTGTGAGCCACATATCCACTGGACACGCCATAGCCGCCGCTCCCGCCTTGGCCACGTACTCAACCGGTCCTGCCATCACCAAACTGGCCACAGGGTATGGAGGAAGTGGCTCTGGATATAGCTCGGGAGCGGTGTCCCATCAGTATGTGTCGAAGCCCGCAGTAGCAACCATTGCAGCCGCCCCAGCGATTGCCAAGGTGGCTGCCTATGCCGCCCCAGCTGTGAGCCACTACAGCACGGGTCCTGCGCTCACGAAGATCGCTTCTCCGATCGGACTGGGACTGGGAGCGGGTCTGGGCTACGGGGCCAGTGGACACGGGCACGGAGCCGCCCTACTGGGGGCTCCTCTGACCAAGTTGACTTCGGCGCCGGCTTACAGCTTGGGAGGTAAGCTGGCCAGCAGCACCGCCTACGGAATCCAAGCGGGTAAGTGATATTAGCGAGCATTTTAAAACCTATTTACAGGAATTTAATTAGAACATTTATTTTAATTCCTCATATGATGTGTCAACCTCCAGGTAGCTTGGGTCACGGGGCTGCAGGTCACGATGGCGGCTACTACGGAGCCATTTCCCTCGGACACGCGGCGGTATCTCCAGCCCTCAACTACCACGGTCTGCTGACCCATGGCTCTGGCCTGGCCCCGGGCAGCTCCCCGCTGGCCCATGTGGACTCCTCCCTCAGCGGATACTCGCACGGGGTGGGTGGCATTGGGCCCCTAGGGGCGGGATTCTATCGCTATGCTCCCAGCGTGCCGGCGCTGAGCAGCCACGCCCCTGTGGCGGCCACCGCCTACCTGAAGTCAGCGCCAGTGGCCCAGCCCGCCTTGCTAAAGGTGGTGCCCGAGAAACATCTGGAGCACTTCGTAAGTGATATTGCCTTTATTTCCGTGTAAATTCTGATACTGAAGAATTCCACAGGATGCCCATCCACGCTACGCCTTCGAGTACGCCGTGAATGATCCCCACACGGGCGACAACAAGCACCAAAAGGAGGAGCGCGACGGTGACGTGGTCAAGGGGGAGTACTCCCTGGTGGAGCCCGATGGCAATGTGCGCACGGTGAAGTATTACGCCGACTGGGAGACGGGCTTCCACGCCGAGGTCATCAACAGTCGCGATCAGGGCAAAATAGTGGCCAAGCGTCAGGCAGCAGCCAAGTCGTGAGGTGAGCGATTCTTTATAAGAAAAAATATATATTTGCTGAAATCAGTAAAGAAAAAATATATATATTTACTTTTATTTTAACAAATATTTGAAAAGGACTAATATTTTAAATTGTATTTAGGAATATTTGTAGATATCTGGATATTTGAATCAATTTTACTGATAATTCTTTAGCATTCATTTTTATTTATTATCATTAATAGCTAATTACCTGGTCATAATTTGACTGGGAAATAATAAAATTCTAAAAAATACTATAAATAAAAGGTCACTTGCCGTACAGAGAATACAAAATAAGACATGAAAGGAAGGCCGAAGTTTGTGTACCCTTACAGCTTACAATTGGATCACTATATTTTAATGCAATTTGATCAAATGAAAAGAAAAACTAACAGAAATTATGTAAATAATTTAAACATATCATAAAAATTCGCTTTTAATATGTTCCTATTCATATTACATTTACAGCTTAACAGTTACACTTTTACATTCATACACAGATAGAAAAGATTCTTGAAATCAACCCTATCCTATCTTTACTTAAAATTTTTAAGTACAATTCGGGGTTAAATGGTTAAATCGATCCCGTTTTGCGACTAAAATGGCAAAATAAGCCTAAAAATGCTTGAATTAATCCCGTTTCGGGATTAAATGACAAAAATATTAAGTGCGTTCATACTTAGATTAAGAATATCCGGTCTTGGGCCGAAATCGTGCCCATTTGGGATTAATTTTTCTATCTGTGTAGTTTTGCATTTTCCTCAATATTTAACGATCGTTTCCATGGAATTTGCATAAAATTAAAACCAAAATTCGGAGTGTTGAAAATTAGCGAAATTAAAATTGTTTTAAACGTTCCTATGGCTATAGCATTTCATAAAGTATTCCGATTTTGATAAGACATACACCGAAGTTCTAGAATAATACAAAATTGCCATGTCTTAAATTATATGAAATTATGTTGAAAACTAATTTTTTCTTTAACATTTTCCGGTCGTTCCTATGGCAGCGATATGATATAGTCGTTCGATCCGGCACGTTACTACTTATATAGTATTGAGAGTGTAAGAAGAATAATTTCAAAATTGCATTCGGATTAAAAACTGAGCTTACATACGTAGAAACGGACAGACGTACATGGCAAGATCGACTCGCCTGTTGATGCTGATCACTGCGTTGCAAACTTCTGACTAAAAATATAATACCCTGCAAGAGTATATTAATTAAGTTGATAATACCAGCTGTATAAATAATCATTGTCTTGTGTTATCAACCAGGCGAGTTAATTTCAATCCCCCGAAGAAGTTTTCAAAGTTTCTGGCTAAAGTGTAATATGTAATTTGTTCGCTAAATAAGTTAAAATTCTTTTTGCTAGATTCTGAAGAATAAATAAAATCGAATTTGTTGATCCCAATGCATTTAGAAATTAAATTAGTTCGTAAACCATAAATAATATGGTTATATTAATATGTGTTCAATATTTTTGTACAACAATTTTATTTATTTATTTTTTAACCAACTTCCATTTTTTCATCCCTCCCATCTAGCTCCACACAGGTCGCAATTGTTTGGTTCGTTCTGCAACTGTAAATAGCCTCAAATCCACAACCTTCTTCTCATTAAACATTAAACGTATTTATGTAAATCCCCTCAACGACAACGATGCACCACAACCGCGACGTCACACGGCCGCCATGACATATGCAACATCCAAATCCAACCACCAACTACTCATGCGTCCCCTCACATTTGGATCCCCGATTCTGTGCTCATGTGATAAGCGTTTCTGCTTGCGCTGCTCTCATCTCAAACTGCGCGCCCCTACTATGCCCGACTTCTTGTACATAAAGGATTGCATATTGGTATCTTGTAAAGTGTTCATTTCAAATAAACGACATTTGAGAGTTTGAAGCCATATTTGGTGAACGAAAGGCATTTCTCTAATTTGTCTAAGTCAAGTAAGTTGGTTTATTGGCCGATAAACACGACATGAACTATAGAATTGTACAGTTTTGCATATATATATAATGAGTGTATGCATATAATATCTAGTATCGTACAAATATTTACGAATATATCTATATATTTTCATATATGCAAGCAGCGAATCACAAATACCGTTGTTATGACCGAAACACAGTTGGAACTCTAACTAATGTCTAGAAACTGGGACTGAATGCGAGCCGCAGATCGTCGCTTATGAATAGCCCAAAGTCTGTGCTCTTGGCCCGATGCGGATGCTGGGTGCAATATGTCTGGAAGATATGTCGCAGGATGCGGCTGCCCTGCAGCTCGACCTCCAAGCGCCGCTGGCTCCCGGCCTGGCCCATGTCAAGGTGGGCCAGCAGCCACTGGTTCTTGAGGGAGCGCAGGTCCTTCTCCAGGTTGGTCAGCTCATGACTTCCCGTCTTGGGCACATGCAGCGGCTCCAAGGCGGCAAAGGTCTTTCTCATTTCCCTGCCCTGCAGCTGCACGCGCAGGGAGCGCTCCTGACGGAGGGCCTGGTGCAGCATGTTCATCTCCCGGTTGGAACTGATCGCAGTGCTGGTCACGCAGGCACTGTCCGCCTGCTGCTGCTCCCGCCAGGTCTGCTGCGCCTGCTCCAGAATTGAGATCTTATCGGCCAGTATGGTCAAGGCCTGTCCCAGGGCGGCCTCCTTGGCCAGGATGGACTGCTCCAGTTGCTCCACAGCCTCTGCGAATCCGGCGAGCACCAGGCATTGCTTGCTGAGCTGCTTCTCGGCCATCTCCTTGCGGATCTGCAGCTCGGAGAAGTCCTGCATCTTCATCTTGGCCATGTACTTGAGGCTCTTAATTTCCTTGTCTCGCTCGCCAACGGTCAGCTCAAGAGTCTTCACGTCCTCGTAGTGCCGCTTCACCTGGGCAGCTCGTTCCTGCAATGTGTTGCTGACGGGATGACGCACGTACTCCGTGTTCACATCCGTAGATTCCAGCAGCGCGAAGAGCTCGTCCAGCTGTTCTTCCAGGAGTTGCATGCACCGCTGACTGTAGGCGTCGACTTCCTTGGGCTCCTCAGCCTCCTGACAGGCGGGAGCGAACTTGTTGTAGTTCAGCACCAGCAATCTCCAGAGCTTCTCGTGGGCTATACCCCCGTTGGAATCCTTGCTCGCCTCCCGCGCAGTGGAGCCCAGTAGTCGGATGAGGGCACCTAGCGCCTCGTTGGCCTCCAGAATTCGTTGGTACCTGGCACACTGCATTCCCGTCCAGGAAGCCGTCTTACTGCTACTCAGCTTCCTCTGCAGCTTCTTCAGTTTCTGCTTATGGGCGCAGCTCGTCTCCATCAGCAGCTGCATGCAGTGGAAGGAGGCGGTCTGCTCGTCTCCCAGCTGGATGATGGTGTGCATCAGGCCTGCGTTGGCATTCACAGCATCCAACCCCGCTTCGTACACCTCGATGAGGGTGCCGTATAGCTGCTGCTCGTCCAGGAGCTCAACCAGCGTTTGAGGCGGCATCAGGTTCTGGTGCAACCCACTCACATAGTGAAGAACCCTCTGGATGGGCTCGCAGTTTGTGTGCTCATCCAGTTGTCCCGTTTTCAGCAGGCGCACAAACTCGTCCAGCTGCTGCTCCTGGGCCTCCAGATCACTCCGGTAGATGGCCGCATGGGTGCACAGCTCGTAGTCGCAGTGGTTGAGCCCGTGGCGGAACTGCTGAAGCACCAGTTGGAGGCTCTTCAGAAGGTAAAGGCACTGCGACCGGAAGATATACCGCTGCACGGAGTAGCCCTCAAATATGGCGTCGCGTCCTGTGGCGAGAGGAGTGAATTTCAAGAATTAAACAGAATTCAATAATAAATTCAATAAATAAATCAATTTTGTGGAATGATATACTAAGTAAACCCTCACCGAATTCGCAGGCCGCGGGAAACTTTTCGTTGATGGCCTGACAGACGATGGTCAGTTTCTCATTCATCCGTTCCAAGAGCAGCATGACCAGCACCACGTCGTGCTCCCCTCCCCGCAAAAGGAACTGTTCGGGAACGAAGGCGAGGACATACTCCAAGTGCTGGCACTGCAGCCTCAGCTCCACAGCCTTGATCTGCTGCTCCAGGGCCCTGCCGTACGCCTTGCTCACACTGAAGATGTGCTGGTAATCCGTCTGGCTCTGATTGGAGGCCTCCTCCTGCTGCGACTCGTTGGCACTGCTGAAATCCTCGATGGACAGAGTGCCATCTGCCCGGACCTGGAGTTGCTCCTGAAGCTGTCTAACCAGGTCCCGGAATTTCATGATGGTGACGTCGCGATCATACAGGCTCTCCATGACTGCGTTCTTCTGCTGCTCGAGAATCTTCACCTGACCACCCAGCTTGTCGATCTCCTCGCGCAAATCGTTTTCCTGTTCCTGGTTACTTTCAATGAGTTGCTCTTGGATTTGTTCCAGGGCCTCCAGCTCGTACACTTCGTCCTCCAGCAGCTTGACACGATCTTCCAGTTCCAGTTTCAGGCAAGCCAGTTGCGTAACCATGGACTCTGCTCCCAGAGAAGCGTCTACTTGTTCCTTCAGATCCATCAGCTGCACTTCCATGTGGTCCACCCGCCTGCTGAGCAACTCCTTGATGTTCTTCAGCTCGTTGATCTCCGAGTGCTTGGTCTCCAGCTCCTTGTGTGTGCGTTGACTGCTTTGCTTCTCCTGGGCGAGAGTGTCCCTTAGCCGAACCACCGTTTCCCGGAGCCGTTGATTGTACTGTTCCAGCCGAAGGAACTCGCCGGTGGATTGCGGTGCCGCACCAATTCCGGCTTGCTTCTCACTCTTTTCAATGCGCTGGCCCATCTGCTCCTCCTGCTCCGCTTTCAGGATCTCCACGTCCAAGCTAAGTTCGTCGTTCCGCTCTTGAGCCATCTCCAGTTCCATTTGCAGAGTCTCCATGCGTTCCTCGGCCATCTCCTTGTCCAGGGTGAGCAGCTCAATGCTCTCGGCTATTTCATCCAGCTCCCGTTTGAATTTGGAGGAAACGTCCTGAGCTTCCCGTAGCTCGTTTCGTGACCTTTGAAGCTCCCTTTGAAGCAACACCTGCTGCGTCATTATCTGTGACTTAAATTCCATGAGTTGCTCGTTGTGAATCCTCATCCGCTCCAGCTCCAGCAGCTTTAGCTTGTCCTCGCTCTTCTGCACCCTCAGCAACTGAAGTTCCTCCCTCAGTTGTCGGAGCTCTGGATTGTCTACCGGAGGAGCTGCTGTGCTGGGAGTTCGCAGGGCAGGTCCCGGGGTGAACTGCGGCCGCAGGATCTCGAGAAAACCGGGCTCCACAAAGGCGGCTGGTGCGGCTCGCTTCACACAACTCGTGGGACTCATGCTCGTCTTGCTGCGTTTCGGAGCCAGGGCCAGGGGCACCGGCATGGCCAATGTCAGCTGCGCCGTTGAACTCTGAGCCTGAGCTGTGGTTGGCTTTGGTTGGCTGATCCTAGTCGGTCTCAGCTGCGTATAGGACGTGGATCGCCGCTGGTTACAGGTCATTGCTGGTGGTGTGAGTTGCGCTGCAGCCCGCTGCTGGGAATGCAACTCTCCAATTGTGCTGGTCTGGAGCGGATCGGCAGACTGTTCCTTGGCTGCTTCCCTGCATTGCTGTGGCTTGTCCTCCTTTATAAGCGGATCGCTAACCTTCTGCACGGAATCAGCGGGATCTTGGGACTCCATCTGCCTGGGAAGCTCCTTTGATTGCTGTGCAGCTGATGCACTTTTAGGAGAACCTTTTACGTCTTCCACGATCTGCGCTTTCTGATGGTCAACCTCTGGCACACTTGAATTCTGCAAGGGGAAATGAATTCATTAGATTATCTTCTCTATTTGATGTTGATTTTGTAGAGGATCCATGTTCATAAATTATATTGCTCTTAGTTCGCTTTACAAGGAAAGACACGCTCTTTTCCCTTTGACCTAATTACAATTTGCTTTTAGTCACCTTTGGAAGTTGTAGAGGTTGCTGATAAGCTGCCAAAAACTTCCCAGAAGTCTTGGCCAATGTCGGATCCCGGGAAGATTGAGTATTTCTGGCCCTGTGTTGCGGGGACGCCGGACTTGAGGGAGCTCCCTTCGTTTTGCCAGAAGTGCCGGCCATCGGCTCCCTCTGGTTGTCCTGATTGAAATAGAGCACAGTTTATAGATTCGCATCCCACGCTGACCTTTCCTTTGGCATTACTCACATGCTCCTCCACGGACTTCGTCCCACCACTCCGCTTCGTGAGTTTCGCTCGGGCCCCCTCACGTTGCATTTCATCGGCTTTTTGATTATCCGCTCCTGTGGACACCTCGGCAATCCTCACCAGCTGCTGGGCTCGCACAAACAGTCCGCAGTTGGTGGGGCACTTGAAGTATACATTGCCGTGGATGCTACCATTATTCTTGCCCAGCGGCTCGTCCAGAATCACGCCGTACCAGAGGCCGGCGGCGAAGTTAGTGCGTCCCACATAGGCGACCTTACCTTGCAGATGTTTACCCGTTACCTCAACGCGCTGCCCAAGTTTCGGTTCCCGGGGGCTCATCATCTAAAACGCGTGTCTTACGTCATTTCGTGCACCTGACATATAGTCCAGTTGGATGAGCCGATGGCGTGTGTAATCCCAGTTAGCAGCTTGCAAAACTGCACAACTGAGCAAAACCGATGCGAGCGCAGAGGCGAGGCGAGTCATCATGTGTTGCGGGCCCCACCCCGAGGAAATCATTTCCCGAGGCGCAGGCGCGAAAAGTGGGCTCATTTTCGTTGGGGTCAAGGGGTAGAAAGTGCAGATGTTGGCCGGCTAATGGTAAGTTGATTTTACTTGACATCGAGCCGCTGCTTTTATGAATTTTTTTAGGTTTCGTTATAGTAAAAGGTCACTCTAAAGGGTTTAGAACTTTCGCTATTAATCGGGCTGACAACAAGCCTTCTAGGCTTGGCTTGGGAATCTTTTGAATCTAAGTCTTACTTGTAAAGAGGTAACAATGTTTCAGAACTTCTCAGAAGGCCCCGTTTTGCAATGTATTTTATGTCGCTTAAATGATATATCAGCAACAAATAATGTTTGATATCGAAAATAAAGTAATCGAATTTTTAAATAGGTCACATTTACCGTTCCAATCTGGATATCAGATAGATTATAATTATTTTGTTGTTTATTTCTCCAATTTTACTATACTTCGGCATCCCGAAGTTTAAATCCCTTGCAGTAAGTAAAGAAGAAAAATGTTCTGACTTTCCGCTTTCTCGGGTACTGACATAAGGTAAATGTTGCGAGCGAAAAATGTTGCGAGCAAAAAATGCTGCGAGCGAAAAATGTTGCGAACAAACTAAATGAATTGATACATATGAATATATATTCCTATGGCAGCTATATGATATATGGCTCAAATTATATGAAAATATATTGAAAATTGGCATAGTTAAAATTTTTTTTCTTAAAAATCGCCCTTTTACATATATTGCAGTTCTCACTTTTCTATCTTGCTAAAAACTCAAGATGTGGCCAATACACATTACCATATGGACATATTTCCGCTTGTTCTTCAGTGATTTGTGTACTTCCATTTAATTTCATTGTCTTAGCGTTGGTTTTATAATTTCTTCTTTTTTAACTTTAATTTTTAAATTATTTACAAACAATTTGAGTTCCCTCACTTAACACATCATCAAGAACATTGAAACATTACACGAATTTATTGCTATTGCTGATTTACATTTTGAAAAGAGACCAGAAGCTATTGCCTACATCGAATGGATTTGGTTGTGCATTCACTTAATACGTGTTGTCAGCTCAGGACTGGATAGGAGGCTCCATCTAGAAGACGTTGCGGCAAATGGGACATGTGGACTTGCTGCTGGTGGTGAACCATTTATACTGAAAGCAAGGAAATTGTTAATAGGATTGATTGATGGGAGAGAAGAAACGTGTCCGAGAAGGCTTACCAAGCAGGGTCCGTGGAATTTCTTCTTGCAGGTCTTGCACGTAAGCTTTGGTAGCTGGCAAGTGTCCTGGTGGATGACGGTATAGCACACATAACACTCTTCCACGCCCTCGAACTTTTTGTCCAGATTGTTTTTCCACATCGTGAGGCCATCGTATATGGTGCCATTCTGAAACAAGCAAGGAAGCAGCAAAGATGATAACAAGATGAGAGACTCCAAACGATATCCACTTACCTGATGCGTGAGAAAGATGGTCAGCTGCATGCCCACATTGCGGGAAGAGGCCCGCCCACCGATCTGCTTGCCGCACTCCACTTTCACGGCCCCCAAGGGATAATTGGGAGCCAGCGTAATCACCAGCTCCATGCGGGCCTCATCAATGGCATAGACCGCCAGCACTTCTCTGGTGGAAGAGTGGACGGTGACCTGTGGACAATAGGGGAAACGATGTTGATACCGCGGAACATTAGAACTAAACAAATTTAGCTTAGATCGCTCAGTAGCCTGGGTCCCTTCTGGCTAAAAAGGAATTGAGCCTCGACAAGCGCACCATGTTGACTCTTGAGATTTTCCGTCTTATTGTCGTCATTATACTGCTCATTAGCATCGTAACTGTAATTTCGCTTCGCTCTGGCTTTACCGAGGCCGTTTAGGGAGTCAAGTAAAGCCTGCAGCCTCTGCACCATCCCTCACCTGCATATTCTCGTGCTTCTCCTTCCGATTGGCGATTGCCTTCAGCTCCTCGCTGCAGATCAGCGAGCTCACGTAGTTGGTGGTAAGGTTGTCCACGAAGTTCTTCTGCCTGGACTGTGTGGCATTCCACCATCTGCGCACCACGGCAGGCAGCTTGCGTAGCACCTCCGTGTACAGGTGGCAAACATATCGCTCCAGTGAAAGCTTTCGATCTGCAATTGTAATAAAGCAAAACAGAGGTTGATCAGGGCAAGTCAAGTCAGGCTGTGAGCTGTATTTCATTTCCCAACAGTTTATAAAGAGAAAAACAGTTTGTTTGATCGTCCCATAAGCGTTCACCTCGTAGTCTCGTTTTTCTCCGATTTCGGTTTCGTATTTCCGTTCCATTGTCAACCAAAATGGCGAAGCCGTTTAATTTCACTGCCAATCCCTCCGAAATGCCGCCGGCAAAACGCATGCAGCTGAAGGGCGAAAAGGTGACGGTTGCCGAGGCAATAAACTTCCTAAAAACGCAGTGCGAGCAACGAGCGGACCACAAGCCGGTGGATCCATTCACTGCGGAGGGACCCACGGTGGCAGATGAGCTAAATGCCCGTCTAGCCATGGTTCACGTGCGCGAGTCGAAGGCTAAGCGCATTCGCCGCCTGGTAAAGTACCCAACCAAGGACCTTCAGAGGCTGTACAGGTAAGTGTGTCTAGGGGCTAGTCCGAGACGATCTATGACTGCATTGAAAGGTAACACCATATCTACAGTGTGTCGATATTAAAGGGGGTCTTCTACTTAAGAAGACGGAATACGCCATATAAAGGGTTTTGTAAAATTCGCATTCCTTCATGGGTAAACGAAGCCCGAAAGATTGCCACCTCCATACGTTTCGACCATTTTTTCTATCTGTAAACGCGTTTTCCCGAAAGTAGTGTTTTTCAAAAGTTTTGGCACGATTTTGACTAAACCATAGAAGATATCCTAGATCTGTAAAGCGTTTCTCATTCACAAAACATCTCGCTAGGTCTAGACACAAGCTTTTTTCCAAAAAAATTGTTTTCAATTTTTTACAGTCATTTTTAGATTGAAAAACATGGTCAAAAAATGAAACTTTTTTCAAAACGCTGCCATTTTGTGAAATTTGGAAATATTAAAAATAGATTGTGTCTAGACCTAATTGACATTCTTAAAATTAAGTTAAAAAAATTCTTGTTGTTTGCATGTTCTGAAGCTGAGATTTCTTGCCAGCCGTTTGACTCTGTCGCCCCGGCTGGTTTATTCAACGACGCGCCAATGGCAAATTTTATGATAAATTCATGTGGTTTTTTTTTCTTCAAGTTTAAGCATTAATTAATCAAATAAAATAGGCCCCAAATTTGAGCGCGAAGGTAGAAGACCCCCTTAAGGGGTTATATACCTTTTATTTAAAAAAAAAATCGAAAAAATTGTTTTGATAGAATCGCCATTGCTGAATCCTAAAGTACAACTCCAAAAAAAAACATTTTCCTACATTTTCATAGAGATCCGAACAATAGTTCCAGAGGAAAACAGCCTTTTGTGCCGCGGTTCAACACACTCAACCTCGAACTTTAAATGCGATTATCTCGAAATCGTTTTTGTAAAAAGTGCCTTTGCCGTGACTACGATTCCGCAAGAACGATTTGATCGATCTGCTTCATTTTTTTTTTAATTGTTCGTAATGAATGTGCGGAGTTCGTAAACGATTCAGTTTCCATAAACAAATTTTAATTTTTCAGATCGAAAAATTAACTTTTTTAAAAAATCGTCACTGTTTACAGAAAAAATCATATATTCTTTAAAATAATCGTTCACGAACTAGAAACAACCCTATACTAATTAAATTTGTTCGGTTTTTTTATTTAAGTTGACCTGCTGAACTTCAATCATGGTCACCGCGAGCCGCTTAAAAAAAAATGGTTTTGATAGAATCGTCATAACTCCGTGAATTATTTATATTTTTTCAAGAACAATAGCTTGCTTTTTTCATCAAAATATGTACAATCAATAAATAATAACATGTGTTTATTACACACTGCTACACATTGTTAAAAAAATCCAACGTTTCCTCAATCTTTCCGCTGAAAAAGGTATATAACCCCTTGAAGAAAAAGTCGATATATAATCGTTTGTTTTATTGTAGCAATAAAATCGGAAGAACATAAACTATCACATTTCTGATATTTATCGATAAAATGAATACTTTAACGTTCAATGCGATATTTTTCGATATTTAATATAATTTTGACAAGGCATTTCGTACTATTAAATGCAAGCAGTCAGTCAAAATGCTATTGAATTTACTTCTTAAGTTGTTCTCTTTATATTATATAATAGAAGCAAATATCGATTTATCGCATCGCTTGCCGTTAAAATATTGGTTTATATATCAACTTTCGATAGATATTTTCAATCTGTTACTCGACTCTCAAAAGTTGCAAAATATTTCTTAAGGCCGAAGCTGAAGGGGGGTTCTCGTGTGCCTTGGCCTCTTTCTAATAAAACTTTAAATTAATCCTAAATAGACACAAAAATGATGCAAATTAAAGAGCGAGGCTCCCAGATGATTTTCCAAAGCTTCTAAAGTTTGAATTCGATTTTTTTAACGGCCTTTAGTTAGTTTCAAAGGCCAGAGCCTTGTAAGCAAAAGTTCATTAAGGAAAGCTAACTGAACCCGTATCATCTTAATGACCCACAGATTTATTTGCGTTTGCCCACGCTACCATCCCTGCTACGTGCCCAGTGAACCTACGGGCCAGATCATCATCGACAGGGACGTTCTGTCGCGAAAGGAGCATATCTGCTTCCTAGCCACCCCCAAGAAGGACTTCGGCTCGCCGCAGATTGCGGCAGGGGCGCTGCAGCCGCGTTACTACACCAAGAAAATCTTAGTCACCCAGTGCACGGCCCGCGTGGAGCGTCTGGCCGATCCCAGTCCGATACGAGTGAACGACACGATCAAGTACTTTAGGGAGTTTCTATCGCCGCGCCACATCGCCACCCTGGAGGAGCAGTTGAGGCCCAAGCCTCCAGTGGAGGCCATGACCATGGAAAAGGCTCTGGAGTACATGGATGAGGAGATGCGCCAACGCAGAGCGGCCAAGCGTATACATAAGCGGCGCTGCAAGGGTCTCAAGAAGCGCATCCTGCAGCGCCAGCAAAAACAAATGCAGAAAATCATTTGCGTTCTGTTTGAGGAAATGAAGGATTTCCTGCTCAACGATCAGTTCATAGTGGACGAGAACTCGCCTCTCTGCTGTGTCATACTTGAAAGACTTCGAGAATTTACAGGCAAGTATCGAGGCAGTTGCTTAAATCCATTAAATAATATCCTCCACAGATCAAGAGTTCTACACGACAAGCAACTTGAGGGAATATCAGCGGATCCTGGCCAACAATCTGACCGTTTGGATCAACAAGTTCATATCGAACCTGAACATCTACCTGACGCCGCAACAGCAGGCGCCGGAGCAGCGCCCGATGATGGCCTACAACGATCCCGAACAATTCGTCCCCCTGTCGGATTACATTTCGGTAACCGACGAAATGGGTGTCGAGGAGATGCTTGTCGATGACGAGCCAAGTCCCGGGTTTGGCGAATATGACTTCGACGAGGACTACATGCCCGATGTCCTCAATGCTGTCGATGACAGTTCGGAGGAACAGTAAAACTAAGGCGTTACTTACCCTTCATTTGGACCCAAGTGAGCTCCTTGTAGACGCCATTGCTGTGCACCTTGTTCCCGTGATTCTTCAGTATGTCCACTGGCATGGCGCGGAAGAGGAAGTGTAGAAAATTCTGTAATGTATCGACGAAATCTTAGAGTGCGAACCCAAATCATAAGTACAGTAGTCTTAGTACCTCTTCGTATTTGTTATCATTCAGCCAATTGGTGTAAACGGCTCTCAGGGCAACGGGAGACTTGGCGCACGCATTGATGATGCAGTCCCATAGGAAAAGGAAACTCAGCGCCTCGTGTCTGTCTATGGGCTCCAGATCCTCCAGCTCGGTCAATTTGAAAGTGAACTCGTCCAGGTACTTGCGTATCAAGGCATCGTAGCGAGTCAAGTAGTCCTCGAACCTGTTGAGGAAGTGCCACTTGGAGATAGTGGCACTAAGACTTTCGCTCTGCTTCTCATTCTGCTCAATGTCGTCGGCCACAAAGTGCGGCGTTAACTGGCGCAGAGCGTTAACTGCACTCAGTCGAACCGAGTGCTGGGAGCTGTAAAGCTGCTTGAAGAGGAAATTGCAGAGATGGTCCAGGGTGATTTTGGTATTTGATTTACAGAACTGAAAGTAAGAGTGTCAGAATGGTTTAGACATCTTTAATGAACCCATGTATAGCAGTGCATTACCACATAAACAAAGCTGTAGTCCAGCATCTCTAGGGCAGGCGTCAGGCCCTCCAGCATGGCCTCATAGCAGGCCTGAAAGCCTGGCTGCACGCTAGCCTCGTGGGTCAGTTGATAGTAAGCCTTGAAGAGCACCACACTGACTTCCTTGGCAAACAGGGAGTCCCACTCGTCGATCACATTCTTGAGTAATTCCGTTGAACTCTTTTGCTTCTCTGACCGAATGAATTCGATCAGCGCGCCGAACAATTGATATACAGCCACTACGAATAGGCAAGTCTTGAAAGGCAAAGAAACTAGTAAATATTTCTGCACCTTTAAAACATTATTCTTAACTCACCTTCGGGTCATGAAATTGAGCTATCGATTTGGAAACAGTGAGCACCCAAGAGCTGAGACCAATGCGAATGGCATCCCAATTCTTGATGCTCAACTCGTAGGGAAACCGTTTGAGAACTTCAGTCAGAAGTTTGATATACTCCACAGTGTCGATAACCGCCTCGAAGGGCTGCTTGGCTAGCTCCCTAAAAACGAATCATGAAATACTCTGGCTTAAAAGCTCTCTGGGTTGACTTTCTTACACGTTGTAAAGGAGCAAATCCTTCTGTGTCGCTTGCTTTTCTCCTATGCCGGTCATGAACTGCACAGCCGACACAATAATATTTCGATCCGTCTTTTCGTTGAACTCAGCCTCGAAATTGTTGAGGAGCAGGGCGTGGAATACGGCGGCCTTGACCCAAATCTCCGGTGGTTCCGTTCGCATTATAGCCGAGTTGAGACTGAGGGCTTTCTGCGAAAGCCTTGGCAAAAGATACTGGAAAAGGAGAGAATGATATATGATAGAGTTTTGTCTCTCGCATTTCCTTAGAACTCTCACCTGTAGGGCCATTGTATATGTTTTTTGAGCTCCTTGGGAAACCAACGATTCGGCGAGATCCTCGTGCAGTAGAATTGTGGCGCTCTCTTCGAAGGCCGCGTACTGGGGACAGAAGGTCAGGTAGCTCAGAAGACGGCAGCTAATTACACTGTCCTGCTGTGTGGCCGACTGTTGGAGGCGCTCTTTGACTATGTCAACTAGCCCGCTGCTGTTACCCATAAAGCTCTTGACCTTCTCCGACAAGACCAGCACCAATTCCTGCATTGAAGGCTCTAACTCTGAGACTTCCAGCCAACTCTCTGCTGTGCCAGCTACTCGAATGCACTGGAGCAGTTCGGCAATCAAAGACTCGCTCCACTTTGTGAGTACATCGGCATTCGGATCGCAGAAGTCCTCTGTGAGCTCATCCTCGGGATCGTTTGACGTTTGAGGCGGGGGGAATTGATAGACCAGTTTGTACAGGGTACAGAAATTGAGCGTGGAACGTTGAAGCACCGAGAGGATTTCACTGTTCTCGAACGAAGCGCTCTCGAAGGGAACTCCCGCACTGACAGATCCCTGCAAAGCGTCCAGGAGAACGCAGTGATTCTCAAAGTGCTTAACCTTTTCGCTGGTTTTCAGGGGAGATTCGAGGAGAGCTGCTATGGTTTCGTCTATGCGACTCAAACGCTTCTCCTCATCCTCAATATTTTCGGTGGAGCAAATAACAAACTTGGCCATAGCCTCTGCCATTCCATCAAGGCTATCGGCCTTTAGATCGACGGTACTTGCTTGCACTTCCACTATGCCGGCACAACGTTTCAGCGTTGCAACGTCAACTTCAATATCTTTACTGGAGAGCGCATCCTGCCAGCACGTAGTAATCTCCCAGAGTGTGTCCTCTGACAAATACTCCTCCGGGCGATGCTCCAGGCTAAACTTGAACAGGGTGAGGAAGATCTTCTGGCGCACACCCAGCGAAGAGTTCTCGTTGCTGCAAATCACAGGCATTATTTGAGCAATGAAGCTGCCACACACCTCCACCATGTCATCGACCAGATCCGTCTGCTCCAGAGGACCGCACATGGCCAGCAGTATTTTATCCACAGTCTCAGCGTTGATGAGTATGTCCCCGGTGTCCGTTTGGAAGAAGCACTTGTGCAACAGGTTCAGCTTCTCTCGGTCATTGTCAACCACCACCTCGGCCGCTATCCGGGCAATCATGGTGCCTGTCTCCGAGCAACTCAGCATCTGTCTTACGGCGGGCTCCTGGCAAAGAGGATACGAGAGCAGGCGATGGAGCAGAAGGCTCTGTACACGATGCTGTTGTATCTGAAAAATAAATACAAATAATACAAATAAGAACTTTAATTAACTAAAATTAACAACTAAATATGAAATTGATTTAATTCTCCCAAAATATATGCGACACACTTGACGCCTCTTTCTAGTTTAGCCTTTCAAAACCTTTTAATAAGAGCTTAAAGCCAGGCTTAAAGGCTTTATTGAAAGGACATTTCTCTTACCTTCAAAAGTGTGTTTTCAATGTATTCAAATCGCTGCTCTGGTTCTAATAGAGGCAGAATTTCAAACACGATCTCCACAACCGATTCGCATGCCTCATCATTTAGGGAATCCAGCAGGGAAACAAATTTATCGAGCGCTCCACGTAGGTCCCCGCGATCTGTTAGACTCTTGTAGAAGGCGGCATCGGTGAACATTTTCGTAAGAGTGCGAATTTGCTCGACATAGCGGGAGGAGGCACTGCCACTGGCTTTGTCCAGGCAGATCCTCACAAGCTTCACAACCAATTGCTTTAGTTCCTTCTGTATGAACGCTGCCGCTTCCTGAGCCTTTTTCACCGGTGTTGTAGGCTCACTTTTCTCTACCTTTCCTTCCAGTTGCTCCACAAACTTTACACTGGGCGTTTCCAGGCTGGGATTGGCCATGTGCAGGTCGTGCACAAGAAGCAACACATGCGAGAGTAGCTGCTCGTTCACCTCTTCCACCGCCAGATCCTGGGTGACCAATTCAAATATGCGCGTCCAGAACTGATTGAGCAACTTGGCGTACAGCCCACCATTGTCCAGGCCGTTGTTGATCTGCCGGTCCCAAAAGGCAATCAGCGCAGAGCTGTGCTGGAAAAAGTTTTTCACGTGCGCGCTTTCGCTTTTCAGCAACCAGCTAATGGGTTCCAGCACATTATTTTGCAGCAACCCCTCCGCGAATTCTTGCTCTCGCGGCTCTCGGTCCTTGCTGTTGTTGATCTGCTGGATCAGGAATCGCAGGCACTCGAAATAGGTATTGTGGACTACAGTACAATCCGATTTGGAGAGCGGCGGATCGAACTTGCCGGTGACGGCCACTTTGATGTCTTCAAAGAAGCGCTGATAAAACTCGTAAATTTCTAGATCCTGCAGGGCGGATGGTGTAATCTTGGACAGAAACGGTAGGATGTTTGGACAGATGGCCTGGGCATTGCGGTTGAAACCATTGCGGAGTAAAGACGACAGTTTTGGAAGGAGGGCTTTCCGAATGTTGAGGGGGACGAACCTGATTATCGATCGGTTAGGGGAAAATGTATTAAAATGAGGAAAATCTGACTCATTAAAGGTACTATCTCACCAATCCTCGAAGGTATTTTGAAGGAGCAAGATGCAGCCCCAAATGTGAGGTGCTACCACGGGATCGGCGTCGTCTATGAACTGGAAGCAGAGCGTTATCAACTGCGCCTTTTGCGGAGATATCACTTCCAAAAGGGCTACCGATGACAGCACATGGTAGATGCACTCAAACCAAGCGGCTCTATCCAAAAAAACAAACCAAATCCATATACTTTTCTATTAGGGAATAGGTTAGTTGAGTGATGACTCACTTTATAGCCGGTATTTTGTGCTTGGCAAAGCTCCAGAATTTTTGGTGCGCCACCAGCGTGCCCAATCCCTCCTTGACCTGGCTAAGATCCTCCGTCTGCGCCGTTTGTTCCAAGAAGAAGGACAAAACCTTCAGGCTGCTGATAACAACGCGCTGGTACTTCTGTTCCGCTTCCTCCGCCGAAAGACTCTTCCCAATCGAGAGCGTGGCCGCCGTGTGAAAGGTCAGATTGCGGGTGGCGTACTCCAGGACCTCCAGTTGGCAATGCATGCACACCTCCCTGGTGCGGTTCGCACCGCCGGCAAAGGTCTCTCGAAAAGATTGCCCCGCAATGCTGGCGGCCGGAGCGTATGTATCGAAGCGACTGCCTAACCAGACGGGAACCAGCAACTTCAGGTATGGGGCCATCGCCTTCTTGCACTTGGCCATGAGCAGCTGGAGAACCGTCTGTGTCAGTTCCCGGACATTGTGCTCGGGGTCACTGGCCAGATTCAAGTAGTACTTGGGCCACAGGGGCAGAATGCTCTTCAAGGTCTCCACGTCAGACTGCTCGACGAGTTCCTGGAGCTCATGCAGCGCCTTCTTCTTGGTCATCGGGTCCTTCTTGGAAAGTTTGCGAAGAATTATCTGCGTCTGCGGACTGATGGCCGCGTCGAAGCTGTCCGGCATCTGTTCGGCGCTGGCGAATCCCGGAGCGAACGGCACCAGGCCACCGCCATCCGCCTGCGCCGAGAAGCCCACGAAGATCGGCGTGGTTCCCAGCAGCTCCGCAGTCCGACTGCTGCTCGACGGCTGAAAGGGTTCGGGTATTAGTGCACCCTTGAATGTGCAATTGTTGTCAATTACGCCTTACTTTTGCATTATTTTTGGTTCTCGGCGCTTGTTTTGTCTTTCCACCCATCTTCTTCTTCTTCTAGCAAATGCTTTATCGATAGCACGTGGCGGACCAGGGCTGAGCTATCAGCAGTTGCCCAACTATCGGTGTCCGTTTATAGCAGGACAAATAAATTGCCAAAAATAGCTATTTTTAACTTAAATATAATAAATAATAATGTCATAGCATGCACACATTATCTAAGTGGTCTAATGGCGCAATGTTGTGTCACCAGGACAATCCTCCGTTTTTTCGTAAACTTCTCAGAAGACGTTCTAGGAAAACAGATCGATTGCTTTCTTCGACGAGTCTCAATATTTGCCTTGTGCTTTTTTGTCTAGCTAGTAGATATAGATAGACAAATACATACGATGAGATAATTTTGTGTTTATTGTTTATTAGCAAAGTGTGTAAAAAGCATTTGTTTGCTAAGTCCTTTTTATGCATTTTTTGTGACTCCTCAATCATTACTAAGTTTTTGTTTGTAATCCCTCGGCATTTTGCTTGAATTTGCACAACTATTAATCGCAAAATCACTATATTTTAAGTAATGCGTATTTAAAATAGCTCAAAAAATATCAAATTTATTTTGTAAAATAGCCAAAATAACTGGCTCCAGCAAAATTCAGTGGTTCTGGCTATAAAATAGCCGAGTTGGCAAAACTGTATCCAGTAGAAATCGAGAAACATCGAAGCCATTATCGATGTCTTGGAAACATCGCAAACATTTGGCGGGGAATCATCGATGTTTTTTTCATTTTCCGAATTAAGGAAGAAAGACGTTTTAATTGTAAGTATATAATCAATTTTCCATATTTTTTTTATAAAAGTCATATTCTTTAATGTTGTTGTTCCTTTTTTGTTCTCGACCCAAGTAAGTATTATTCCTAAAATTAAAAAGAGGGATGTTGTGGCCCATGCATCAGTTTTGGCATCGATTGGCTTTGAGATTCATCTGGTCTGGTCATCTTAGTTACAATTTAGCGTTAAATGTGTTTCTTCATTATTGTTTTTCATTTTAATACTCGGCGAGTGCAGCTGCACTCTATCATAAAATTAATTAGCATTTACTCTACTACTCATGCAATTTAGTTAATAAATTAGCTAATTACCCTTGACAGGTATTCATTAATTAATAAGAACTTTGGCTGGACCACATTTTTATCTTGCAGATCAGCACGCCGAAGTTTGTGTACTCTTGCAGCTTACAATTGGATTATTATGAATTAACCAAATCTAATCAAATGATAAGAAAAACTAACACGAATTTATAAAGCATTTATATATACCTAACAATTCGGTTTTAACGTTTACCTTTTATACTACATTTACAGTTTTACAGTTACAGTTTTAGATTCACAGTTTTGTATTTTCTTCTACATTTAACGATCGTTTCTATGTCAGCTATATGATATTATCAAGCGATTTATCATACGTAAATTTAAAACCGAAATTCTGAAATAATTAAAAAGTGCATTATCTCTGAGCAGATAAAAATTTGTTGAAAAACTGCGAAAGTAAAATTTTGTTTTAATACTTTCTTGAACGTTCCTATGTCAGCGGCAGGCAAGTGTGAGTACATGTTTGCAACTTTTGACTGTTGAATGATTAGTGTTTATTCTTTGATTATTTCAGTACAAGTTATTATAAAAAACATAAACAAATTAAGTCTTTTCATAAGGAAAAAAACAAAAATATAAAATATAAAAATATGATCTTCTAAAAAAGTTCAATTTAACCTAAACGAAGGGGAAAAACGAAGAATCGAATAATTTCGGTTCGATCTGAAAGCTTTTATGTTTTGCATATTTTTTTTCATGTACATATGTATAAAGAAACAACTTTTTGTACTGATGTTCTTTAAGGGGGCTAACGCACCGAGAAAAAGGCAATTTTTGGTTATTAGTTTTCAGGCAACCTATAGAAATAATTAAACAAATTTTGTTAAAGGGAAAACACACATTTGAAGGAATATTTCATTATTTTTTAATTGAAAGATATTAAATATTTTCCGAGTTATCCGTTGGCCCGTCAAGTCCTGTAAAAAAATGACCTCCGCGGTACGCACTCCTGCTTCACCTGTAATTATTCAAAACAAAAAAAAAAAACAAAAAGATTATTAATCTGGAGAGCATAATCTACTTTTTATCGTACGGGATTATGAAAATATGGATTTTTCAAAAAATGGCGACCATTTGAACTTAAAGTTGCTATTTTCACAATAAAAAAAAACTAAAAATCTTTTTAATAAAAAACAAAACATGAAACATGATTTCGAGAAAAACGAGTTTTCAGCGCTCGGGTAGGTTAGATTAGGTTAGGGCTTTTCCAGCACCCTCCATGACTTCATGGTATGCATAAGGGATTCAGAAAGAAGGGTGATATCTAGTACCTCCCTACGGTTCCTGGTAATAAAGGTGGGTTCGTTCCCCGAATTTCCCACCAGCAAGTTGGATGAAAGGATAAAATCAAAAAGAGACTCATCCCTATCGTTGATCTCAGTGCTGCCCCGCTGATGGTGATTGGCGTTAGCGTCGCAACCGATGAGGTGCCAAGCCTTTTGGTGTCCAGGCCAAGCCTTTTGCTGTCCTCGGTGACTTGCCTTAGGGTTGGGGGGATGGGATCCTGGTCGTGCCCCAGGTATGCGGAGCATATCCGGAGGGAACCGTTTGGTCCCTCTAGACATGCAGTTTAATGTCTTCATTGCTGAAATTGGGAAGCATGAAAAGAGTTAAATCTTTCCTAGCGAGTATGCAGGCTCGATTTACCTGTTGGGGTCGATACCACCTTCCGCCAGGTGGACAAGTAGGGTAGTAGAATCTGCTTTGCTGTGGTGGAGGAAGAGGATCCATCACAGTGATATCGGCGTCCGAGGTTGGCTCATACAGCCCGTCCTCCTCCTCGGACATCCCGTCGCCGCGCAAGCCCCTCGCTAGATCGCTCTCTTCGAAGGCGTAACCCTCCAGGGTGTCCTCGTTGTCGGACAATCCTTCGGGTGCCTCCTCAATCCGAGGTCCCTCTTCGTCAGAGCCCTCCTCTTTATGGCCCGGCTTAGCGTCGCCCTTGTATACTCGGGCGGGCACGTTGTCGAAGCCGTACCGGAGTACTCCCCCGTTTTTCTTCAGCACCTCGACTGTCCCCTCATTGAGAATCAGGACAACCTGGCGCCTCGGACCAACGGCCTTTTCAACCTTGACAACTCGCCAGTCAGAGGAGGAGAGGTCGGGGTTACTCAACTGCAGCAGCTTGAGAATTTTCTCAGGCTCCGCCGGTTTGTGCGACAGCCACGCCCTGGCCCTTGGCTTGCTGGGGATCTTGTCCCAGTCGACTGCCACGAGCTTCGCACCTGGGTACACTTCACCCAATCCTGCGATCGCCCGCTTGTAGAAAGTGACGGAGTCCGTGTCCGCGCATGCGATCACTTTCACGCCACCTTGGTGCCATCCGGTATCTTCACATCGGGGAAGTGCACCGCCCGATTCCAACAGCTCCTCCACGAACCTGTTGTGCAGCTCACCAACGATCCAACGCCACTGGTCCCTCGGGATGTGTCCGTCACTGGAGCCCTCGTCCATCACTCCAATCAGGATCTTACCCTTGGTCACCTCAGCGAAGGACCGCTGCGGCTGCACCCTGGATCGTTTGGGCTGCGGCGGTTGCGGTTGCTCCGTTGAGCGCTGACGCTTGGCAGCGCTTCTGCCCGCATCAGCGTTAGTTACTTGGGCCTTGGGGGTTACTGCCTTCCCCGCCTTGGCAGGCTGGAAGTCCGGCAGGACACGTCTCGCCCATCTTATGAGACCCGCTTGCTCTGGGTCTGCCTCCATGGCCGGGTTGGCTCGCGCGAGGATAAAAGCCGCTCTTCTCCGCTCGTGATAGAGCGCCTTCTTGCTCTGTTGGATCGGGCATCCTGGATAGGGGCTGCCTCTGGAGCTGCCCCCGATCACGTCGCTCGATGGGCGCGTTGGTTCGCCCATTCCATTGGCTTCGGCCCCAGGATGATGGCGCTCTGAATAGCTCTCCTCCTCCTCCAGCTTGCACACTCGACCGCTAAGCGTCTTCCAAGTGGTTTTTGCGGGGGGGACACCCCCTTCCGCCTTAAAGGTTTGGCGATCACCTATGTTTTGTTTGTTTTTGTTTGTATTTAAATGGTTCATATTTGGGTCCCACGAGTATGCTGGGTAGGGGATGGTCCGCCACGGTAGAGCCCGCATACCGTGGTAAGCCTAGTTTAAACTGATGGATCGGCCGGTCCACCAGAGTTCGCATACTAGTGTCCAAGCACCCCCCGGACACGCATCCCTCGGCATATGCTGTTCCACCTTGGATTGGGGTAATTTTTTTGGTAGGAGTTTTCTTCTCCCCGCCCGACTACCATTCGTCAGCATCCTCAGCAGAGACATGACCTACTGGGACCTGCTTCCAGCCGCCCTCACGGGGAGAGTATAGTCGCACTTCCAACGGTACGAACAGTTACGGCAGGTGATTTCTCACCCGTTAGTCCCCCTGTCCGCCCGCTGGCTGACGGCCATTATTTTTTTGACTTAAAACTAGCGCCAGACATTCTTAAGATATCAAACTTTAAGAAAATAAAATAAAAAAGTAAAAAAAAAATGAAAATTTCGAAATTTCTCGGTGCGTTATATAAATGTATTCTTTAATTAATTTTTTTTTATAATAGTAAAAATGAAAATAATTAAAATGTACATTACATTTGAAGGAAATTATATTAAAATAAACAATATATATATATATTGTTAGGATCCGTATATGTAGGTTGCTCAGATTACTTTGCCTGACCAATGGTATCTACAAATAAATAAACAGTAAATAAATAGGTATAAAAGAAGAGAAAAAATTAAACAAATAAAATATTACCCAGCCAGCCCACTATATTGATGACTAGATCATCAGCGTAGCCTTGAGTAGGAAACCCTAAGTTGTTGAGCTCATAAAGTAGCTCGTCAATGACCAGAGTCCACAAGAGGGGAGAGAGTACTCCCCCTTAAGGGTACCCCCTTGTGGCTGTAATTGAGGTCATGGTTCCTCCAAGGTCTACAGTTATGATTCTGGATTTAAGCATTTCCAGAATCCACCTAATTATGGGTGTTGAGACATTTTTGCGTACAAGAGAGGCACGAATAGCCTCGTCTGACGTGTTGTAAAAAGCTCCTGAGATGTCTAAAAAGGCACCTAGTGCTACCTGTTAAGCGCCAATGGCCTTTTCAATGGTTGTCGTAAGGAAATGTATGGCAGTCTCAGTTGATTTACCAGGTTGATGATGCCTGGGATTCACCTCCCTGACGTGCTGGTCGATTATCTTTTCCATAGTTTTATGGAAGGAGCTAAGGCTAATCGGCAATTGGGATTTTTTCTTCCCTGCCTTAGGAATAAACACAACTTTCACTTTAGCCCATTTGCTTGGTACGTGTCCAAACAAGAAACTAGCTCGGAATAAACGGACCAGTGGGAGTGCGAGTTGGTGCAGTCCCCGCAACGAGCACGGATTAATTCCACCTGGTCCAGGTGATTTGTATGGACTGAAACTCTGTAAAGCCCATTTTACGCTATTTTGATGAAACAGTCTATAGGGCATGCTTCCAACACGTTTTGAGCGATAGGGGGGTTTCCTACCCTCAGCCACATTGGAGTCTGCCACCAAAGCCATTTGTAGGCAATCTCCAATCCCAGAGAGGTAGGTTGTGTGCCTCACTTTCTGAAATGGGTTGCTCCATAGCCACGTACCCAGGAAAGTGAGTAGCCAGGAGTAGACTGCTCGTTTCCTTTTGGTTGTTTGTGTTTGTTCCATCTGGCTTATTTAACGTACAGATTCCCTTTAAGTGATCCTTTGAGAGGGCTTTTTGTAGCCTGTCAGCTTCCGGGAAAGATGAAATTTGTCCGCAGTGTTGATGACACGTGGCCAGTTTTCGCCTTATCAGCTCTTTATTGTAGGGCGTTATAGCCGATTTGTAGTAGTTCCACGTGGCCTTCCCAATCTTCGCTTTATTGAAGAGCCTACGCGCAGCCTTTTTAAGATAGTCAAGGCCTTAGTTCCACCAGGAAACGGCCCTTCTGATCTTGCGAACCTTTTGTTCGCAGCTAGCGTAATATGCCGATTTAATGTTCGTATGAAGCACAGTAGCTTTACAGTCTAGCTCGTCTATGGATATTGTCGGACGGGTGGAGTAGTCTCTGGATTGCTCAAGTTAAAAACAGAAATGATCCCAGTTGGTGGTTTTTGGGATTTCTAGTAATTAGGCTACATTGCAAGGCGCATCCTATTCAAATCTAATGTGCTGGTGATCTGGAGGCAGTTTGAGATAACGGACAACATGTTTATACTACAGAGAGTTAAATCAAGAGCTTCCTCTCTGATTGCAATAATAAATGTAGGCATTGCGCCTTGGTTTAGTGAAGCTACTACCTCGCAGCTTTCAATTGGATCATTATAAATTCACCAAACTTGATCAAATAAAAAGAAAAACGAACAGGAATATATAAAGCATTTATATACCAAAAAAATCGGTTTTAACGTTTAACTTTTAAACTACATTTACAGTTTTACATTTACAGTTTTAGCTTCACAGTTTTGTATTTTCTTCTACATTTAACGATCGTTCCTATAGCGGCTATATTCATTTGATTTTGGTCAAATTAAAACCGAAATTCTAGAATAATACAATATTGCCATGTGTCAAATTTTATGAAAATATGTTGAAAACTGGCAAAGTTATTATTTTGTTTCTTCAACATTGTTCGATCGTTCCTATAGCAGCTACATGATATAGTAGTCCGATCTTGATCAAATTAAAATAGAAATTCTAGAATATTACAAAATAACCATGTCTCATATTATAAGAAAATAACTTAAAAACTGGATAAGTTATAATTTTGTTCCTAAAAAATTTACGGTCGGTAATGTCTCCTTCACTGTGTTACATACTTCTGACTAAAATTACAATACCCTGCAAGGGTATAATAATTATTTACATTATACTGTACTCAAGAAGAACTCACCTCTTTTCTTGATGTCACTGCTCCCCCAGCCGGTTTCTCTGCCAGTGCTCTACCAGGGCACAGTCCGCCCTCTGGCGGCCTCGGTTGGTGCTGAAAGGGGCTCCTCGCGTAGTGCGCCCGTAGAGGGGAAGGCGCATGATTTTCCGCGGTGCCGCGGGCTCCTGGGCATCTGCGGTGCCATAATGTAGTGCCGTTGCAGCCGCTGCGGGAGCGGAAGCCTCCACATGTTCCTTCGTGCCGGCCTTTGGCTTTAGTGTAACCGTGCCCCACGCGAAATTGAGCTGGTATCCCAGCGATTTTAGCCGGTTGGCCGAAACTGGGTCCAGCGAAATCGTCAAGACGGCCGTGTTCCGCCTCATTTCGCGGTGGAAGACGCGCCAGTCTCCCACTCGCAGACTGCTGTTCTGGCCTTCGATGAGATTTAAAATCTCGGTCGTCGTCATGTCCGCATTTGGAAGCGGAAGGTAGGCAATAAAGACAGCGGCACGTGGAGCCTCTGCCTCAGGGACCACCATGATGTGGGCGTCCTTCCACAGCCGGAGCTTGGGCACCTCGGTGGTCAGCCACTCGACTGTCTCCGCATTCCCGCATGTTACAACCATCCAACCTGGTCGAAAGGTGCAGCCGGAGAACAGCGGCTTCACAGAGCCATGTCTTAGAGCCATCACCCTCGACAAGATGGCGGACTGGATGCTGTTTAGCTGCTCCGTCGTGAACAGACTGCTGGGGTAATCGGCAGGCAGTATTGCCATCTTCGCTGAGCTGGAAACGTCCCTATAGGAGGCCATGACACCGACTTGGGGTGACTGCTCCTGTGCTGCTTGCCAGGCCCAAGCTGCGGCTGTGGGGGCTGCTGGAGCCTCCGTGGCAAGCGGTAAGTTCGGGGGACCACCCTGCGTCAGGGCATTAGGTCCCGCGGTGTTAATCATGGCCCTCTTAGTCGACGCCTGTTCTGGGGTCGTGTTGGCCGATATACCTCGGGGCGAGACGCCACCCTTGCTGGACACTTCCCCAGGAGGGTCCATAGGCCTCTGAGCAAGCCTTTTAGCCTCCTCCATCGGTATGCCGTTCGCAAGGTGTCTGCGCAACCTCTTCCTTGCGGCGCCTGATAGTGGGATCCGCTTCGGTTTTTCAGCCTCGGGAGAAGCGAAAAGTTCTTCTTCCTCTTCCTTGATGATGGTGTCGGTGCCAGAGCCATGTAAACATATGTCCACGGCTTCTTCGGGCTCCCGGACGTGTTCGATGTTAATAAACTTAGGGCTGCTTGAGCACCCTGGTTCAATTTTTATTATTTTTTCCATGTATTTGTCTTACGAGTATCACCGGGGCAGCGAGCGTGTACACAAAAAAATATATAAAGTACCGATAGTTTTTTCTTGAAACAATCGCTATCCCGCTATCGGTATTTCAATGAAATTATTATTGTAAAACTATCGATTGTTTCCCGATGAGAATGTTACTTGCGGTTAGATAAATCGAGTATGGTATGTTAATGGTATTTTTTATAATTGGTAGCGGGAAAGTAGATTACGCTGAAGGAAAAAAATAAATTATTTATTGAAATAATTTAAATGCAATGCAGATATTTAAAATTAATTAAAATATTATTACGACTAAAGGGTAATTAAACAAACAAACTTATGACCTGTTCACCGCAGCTGGTTTACATTTAAGAATTTACGATTTTTTGGGTTACACTTTTTATTTTATTTTTTTAATCTATTTCGTGTTGAGTATTTCCAGTTTCTTATCATATTAAAATAATAAGTTATTGCGAAAAAGGTAAAATGACAACGCGGATATCATTAAAATACGATAATTAGATCTCAATCAATTTAAGACAGAAGAAATCAAAATAAAACTGCTAATATTGTATCCTTAAATCTGCTAGATTCCCTGGATGTAGCTTATTTAGTGGTAAAGAAGAAATATTCAAATGAGAAGCATTATAAATATACTTGGAGCCCGCCAGAAACTGCCTGAATTACTTACATATGTAGATTTTGTATGCCCAGAAAGGTGAAGATGAAATACCTGGTGAAGTAAGAGTTTGAAATAATATTATATTCTTTACAAATGTAGGCTTAAAATGTGAATGTTCACTTTTAAAACAAATAATTAAATTAAATTAAATTAATTTACTGAGCAAGTCACCGCCATCATAGCCGTGCGAATACCCCGCGAGGCATGATAACCAATAGCAATATAGTTGTTCAGGAACGGACACTGGGAGGCCGGATGTCAGCATCAGGATAATCTGTAGAATAATCTTTACAAATGCTCAATCGGTGGGACTCGAACAGTTTATTATTGAATGAGTTTAATTTTTCTTCCACTTATTCACGATTTTGTATTGTGGCGCGCTCTAGGGATGCTGAAAACATCGATGCATCTAGCATCGACGTTTTGTTAGCGATGTTATTGTTGATATCGATGTTATGCGATGCATCGAAAAATTTGAAAACATTTTTGTTATACTTTTTGAAGTTTTTGTTCCCATTATTAATGTCAAACAAAATAAAAGAACTGCTATGAAAGCTATATTATATTTATTATTTTGAATTTTTATATTACATACAAAAATATATACATTAAAAGAATATTTAAGAAGCTTATTGTTTACATTTGTTACAAATAAATAAAGTGATAGACTTAAGATTCTTAAAAACTATTACAAACTCTAACTATGCATCGAACATCATGTATAGATAAATTATTGACAAGAAATATTGCAAAATATCAAATAAAAATATCGCATTTTCGATATTTAGGAAAATACAAAACCGTGATATATCTTTAGAAAAATATATCGATATATTGCTATTTTGATATATTATCAACAACCCTACTAAAGTCTTCACGTGTTGCAAGTTGCAATTTGTTTTCAATTTAGTTCATCAATTAAAGTTAAAAATATGTCCAAGTTTCTCTCGTATTATAACCTTTTTCCGATACCGGATCCCAAGGAGTTCTTGGGGATGTCTTCGGACAGAGAGCAGGGCAACGTGGTGACCACACTGGCGCGCAATGTGGTCGTGGTTTTAAATGTAATGTTCTTTCTCAAACTTGAGCAATTTTCCACTAAATTACATTAAATCCTTTGCAGATTAGCACACAGAAGCAGTTGATTAGTTGGTCCCTTCCGGAAAAGCTGTCGTCAAAGGTGATTTACGATCCCAGCAGCCAGAAGTATGTGGGAGTCTTTGGAAAGCACTCCCTGCGCCTTTGGGATGTGGATACCAGCGATGTGTCCAAGTGCAAGAAACTGAAGGTTTGATATATGTGAAAATCAGTAAAAGGTAATAACTAAATCCCTTACCCTTAACAGTTCCAGAAAAGTATTGCTCATTTGGTGGAAACCAAACAGGAAGCTTTAGTCCTCTTCAGTGATGGCGACTGCCAGACACTCTCTCAGGCGTTGGCTGCGCGTAAGGATCAGAAAGAAGATACGGCCTTGCAACTGGCTCTGGCAGCCAGCAAAGTCATCAGCAAGCCAACTATTTACACAATGCCCCAGGGCCAGCAGGTGCTCACTTATTTCCAGGAAACGAAGGCCACTGGTGAACTGCAGCTCATCCGGGTTTCACTGGCCACGGCCACCAGGCGGGAGTACCAAATCAAAAGGGAGGATGTACGGATCACTGGCTACGCCGTCATCGAGGGGGATGCGGCTCCCCAATTATTGACCATTTGTAAGTATAAAACATTTCTTATGGTGGATCAATTAATGGTGCCGGTCTGAGGACAATCCTTTAAATATGATGTTCATTTTAGGGTCCGACAAGCGAATCTTTATGCTTAATTTGGCGGACCGAACTTCGGAGCGATCTCCTGGGCAATTCGTATCGATGCTGGCCGAGCTGAATGTGGAAAGCAAGCTGTCTGTGCATGGAGTTTCTAGGAATTTCGCTGCAATCTACGGGGCCAACTATGGGCAGGAAGGGGCCTCTCTATTGGTATACAACACGCAGTTCAAGGTGGTCAATGCCAAACAGTACTTCAAGGTGTACCTGGACTTCTCCCGGCTGTGGGCCGGGGATGAGCACATCCTGCTGGCTATGGGTCAGAATATAGCTGCCGTGCGGTACCGAATGAACCAAGAGGTTCTGGTGGACATGTTGGGCTCCCAGTTCAGAGACGCCCACCTCACGCCCATCGAACTGGACCATATCAACGAGGAGGAGCACTTGGAGTCAGTCATCCAGTTCGATGGTAGCACTAAGCCTTTCAATTATCGGGCTATTAAATCCAAGTTGAATAAACACCTTTCTACGCCGGAGTTGACGCCTGCCGATGGCAGAGAGTTAGCATATGATCCTCCTGAGTTAGTGGACCAAGAGATTAGCGAGATAATCAAAAATCATGTCCATGGAGAGGCCACCAGCTGCGAGAACGGACTTGACGATGTCAGCGTGACTCTGATGACAAACTTCTTTGACGTAGGACCGATGAACACGGCTGTCCAGGCTTTGGTCCGGCAGCTGGAGAGAAGTGGAGCCGGCGAGGAGGAGATAATCGAGAAGATTCTCACTCTTTTTATTAAAACGGGAAACACAGAACATGTCCTGATGTGCCTACGGCGCTATAGCAACATATCGGAGAGAATGCTGGCCTGGTCACTGAGATTTGCCTTAGATACAAGTGGAAATCCAGTTCAAATCAACGGCCATGCCCAGGACGAAGCAATGGATTCCAATAAGTCTAACGATATGTTGCTGAATGCAGTGCTATCATGCAGCTTTGATGCCAGCGGTATTGAAGAGCACCTTCGCCAGCGTCTGGAATTAGTGCACGTGCATCGCCTGATGAATCACCTATACAAACTAGCTAGTGATCCCAGCGCCCAGTTGGAGGAGCGTCCGAGTCGGAACTACTCGTTGGTTCAAACCGAGCTCCAGGCTCTGCGATGGTTCGGCTGCCTTCTAACCTCCCACTTCACCCTGCTGAGTGTCTCGAGGGACGAAGCTTTGCTAGAGACGCTCGTCAATTGGGCCCAACTCCTCTCCTTCTATAAGGACAGCTTATTTGACTTGGCCAACATTATTCCACTTCTCACGAATATTGTCGAGAAGCGCAAGATGAAACCCATTTACTCCACAACGTGGTATGGCGTCGAGGAGGTCGTTCTCTACTAGGTCAACAATGTAAAGGACTATTAAGCTTTTTCCCTAAGATTGTTATAAAGTGCTAGTTAATAAATATAGAGTTTACCTGAATTTAATCTTTTTAAACTTTTAAATCCTAATTTCATTGGGCTTTCAAGGGAGCAACGTCAAATTTAAAAGGTAACTAAATGGTTAAATAAGAAAACCTTTCCAGCTTACAGATTTGATCATTATAATTTAATCCAATTTGATCAAATGAAAAGAAAAACTAAGAGGAATTATTTAAATCTTGAATACATACATGTCATAAAAATTCGCTTTTAATATTTTCTTATACATATTACATTTACAGTTTTACAGTTACAGTTGTAGATTCACAGTTTTGCATTTTTTGCATTTAACGATCGTAGCTATCGGTAGCTATCGATATAACCATCCGATTTGCATAAAATTAAAACCGAAACTCTGAAATAATATAAAATATATAAAATCTCTGAGGAGATAAAAATATGATGAAAAACAGCGAACTTAAACATTTTTTAAAATTAATTTCTTGAGCGTTCCTATCACAGCTATATGATAATATAGTACTCCGATTTTGATTAAATTAAAACCAATATTCTAAAAGAATGCAAAAAGTCCATGTCTTAAATTTTATAAAAATATGCTGAAAACTGGCTAAGTTAAATTTGTTTCCTCAACATTTTCCTATGGAAGCCATACGATGTAGTCGTCCGATCCTGCGCGTTCCGACATAATAACTTAATAATAGTGAGAGCATATATACTTTATAGGGTCGGAAATTGAGACATTTCACTGAGTTTCGAACTTCTGACAAAAATTATATTTACCTGCAAAGGTATAAAAATGCAATTCAAAAATCTTATAATAACAAGACGCATAACGCCATACATCGGGATTGCCATATTCAAGCCATTTTTCTGCTAGCAACAATATTTCCCCTAGTGCAATAGGAATTTTAAGAAAATTAGAAAAATAATAGTATTTGTTTGTTTTAAAATAATTTAATATACAATAATACAAACAACACATTTAAATAAGATTTATATGACTTATTTAGTGGTATTGTAAAAGCATTGATAGTCACCATAATACCTCGATGTTTAGTTCTTGTTGCTCAACGTACATAAGTAAATCGCACAAAATTATGAACGCAAAAGTCTACAAATATAAACAATTTAATAAAAAAATTATATGAGATTACTATTTTGTAATTGTAAGGTCTTTTTCAGAAAAGAATTGTTTACTTATGCCTCTCATTAGCCTTTTCTTACCGCTTAATGGTTAGGTATGCTTTCGGTTTGAAAATTATTACATCAAATGCAAGTTTTAAACAGAAGACAAGTGGTAAATTAATAGGATTTAATGTCCAACTTATCTAAATTGTCATTTTATATTTTCGTGCAGTTTTGGCTTTAAGACCACATCAATCTGACCACAGACTATAATAGTTGTTTTATTTTACTTTCGAAACTGTACCAGCTGTCATTGTTAGATTGAACCGAAAACTTTTTCATCAATGGCTAACGAGACAAACACATGCGACCGAACTGGAAAAGCACTCCTCGTACCCGATAATTACACACATCAAAAATGTGGATTTCAGTTCTAATTATTATATAGCTTACACTATATAATTTGCACATATTTCTTTTCGGGGCAATATTTCTGGATATGGATGCTTGAGGCGCATCGTATATTCCAAATTTTCCCAAAAGGACAGTTGAAGATTTTTATATTGTATTTCGTTTAATTTTTGTATCTTCCTGGAGAGTACGCATAATTTTAATCGGAAGTCTACACGCAGTGAGGGAAAAAAAATCTTACAATTTCGATTAGCCACAAAAACCGAGTCGATTTAGTCATTACCATCTGATTCTACGAATATTAGTGCCTTAGCTGTAGATAGTTATATAATGAAACGTTTTGTTTTTTCTCAAGTACCACAAATACATACTATATATGTACGTAAAGGATTGGGCATCTATATAAAAAGCTATCATAGGAACTTTCAGGAAAAATATTCAACCTGGCTTGATAAAACCCAAGTTTTAGCAGTATGAAGTGTGTTTAGTTTCTGTAAAACTTCACAAAAATGGTGCCCAGTACGGGGTATTATAGTTTTTCAGTAAGATCATCAAATTAACTTAAAATGTAAATCGCAGATATCATTGGACTAATGATGTGAAATGTAATCATTTTATTTCGTCTTTGTTTTTTATGAAATGACTCCAAATACATGAATTATTGTTCGTCGCAGCAGCAGGGTCAGGTCTATTATTATTTATAAATTCTAAAAATAATGAAATGCTTAACATTAACATATTAACAGTGAAACCTTCAGTGATATCTTTACTTTCTTAATTTACTTCTCTGTGATTTGCTTCAATTAATTTAGGTTAAACTTTACTGAGAAGCTTAAACTGGAGAGCAAAACCAATAAAACAGACTTCTAATATAAAGAAATAAAATTAAATAAATCCCAGGTTTGGGGATTTCTTTCTCTCTGTAGAAACGAAGGCCCAGTGACAACCCACTTCAAGCAAGTCCAGCTCGATGGGCCACTGCCTCTTTACCACTTTCTCTGCACCTTTCTTTCAAATCAATCTCGACGCGAACGAACCACTTGAGAGCAATGACCATCCAAAAAACGTGGAAAATAATGACCAAGTCAAGATGGGGCTTTTTAAAAATAGCTCCCCTCCACGGTTGATTCAAGTTGGGATTTTGATTACGGCGAGGGTCAGGGACCAAGAGCAGCATCGCTTTTTTACAGCATTAGAACTGTGGCTATTCAAATTACAGGCGACTGTGGAAGACACCGGGCATGGGGCATGTGTATTTTCTGTTCCTGCATCATTTCTTCTGATTGTAAGCCGAAGATTTATCGCGTGCTAGATGGGGGCTAGGGGTATAAAACCTGCTTGTAACGTCATAAAATCGAGATAAATTATTTAATTTTCGATTTCCTAAAACCATTAAGCAGAGGCAGAAGAGCCCGACGCCTAGCTAGTAGCTACCCCATAGCCGAGAGTAAGTTGCCGAGTCATACCAGGAGACACAATCACAACCGGCCGGTCCTTATATAAAACTCGTATACATATATTCCTATATACTCGTATGTATGGTTTGCCGCTGAAGCTGCGCGGCCTCTGCTGACCGCTGCATCCGTGGCAAGGAGAAGGATATAGGCACAGATACAGCTGCAGATACATGCTTACGCCTACCTGTCCGCTCTGCAGGTAGCGCGGCCCGGCCAGGTAAGCAACTCTTTGGCCCGGCAAACACTGCCGCAGATACAGATACAGATGAGCGTTACTTGTTGCAAACAAACGCTAAGAGCCGAGAAAACAGCACCACCAACGACCGAACGGCTTCCCTGCCCCGCTGGGCATCACCGGCCACATTTAGCAGCGTCATGATCATCAGGGAGTAGGGACCAGGACCGGACCGGGATTGGGATTGGAACTGAGATTGCTGCAGAGTTTGAAGGTCTAAAATGCAGCATCAGGCAGCATCAGGGCTGCAGTGCAGCAGAAAGTCACAGAGATATAATAATAATAATATCAGTATCTGTGGGAAGGGAATTCTGTATTTCTTATACTTATGTTTTGGGGCTTATAAAAAATATATACATATTTATTGAAAAAGAATAAAGTTCCCAAACCCCTTAGTAGTCGTAACTGCTTTACAGTTTAATTGATATTTTTAGAATATTTAAAAATAAATAATAATTTAAATTCTTATTCTCATATATAAATATGTAAAACTTAATATTCTAGCTTTGATATATTTAAGTAGTGGGACTCAAAGTCTTATTTTACAAACAGAAATTACGACTAAATTCGTTTATAAGGTACTCGATTATTCTTTTTAATATAATTATGACATACAAAATTAAAAAATGTGTCTTGAAATAAATAAGCAGTAGTTAGTAGATAGGTTAGGTAGTTAGGCTAAATATTTTTATATACAAAATATTTTGTAAAATAAGTAGAAGAGATTTGAAAAATGTTATCACAAAATCCATATATCTGAACGTTCTGGAATACATCCTACAGTTCTTGATACTGTACAAAAATCACTGGCAATACTCGACGAAATCAGAAAAGTCACCTGTGACTTGTGCCCAGCCCTGGACCAATTGCAGCTGCCTGTAAGCCAAATCGAGTGACTCGGCACTTGGTTCTTGGCAGCGACTCGGCCCTGTGCTGGCATCCTTTGTCCCTTCCCTTGAAATGTTACCCATTTTTGTTATTTTTCCTTTGCTCCCAAACACTGGCACACACACACAGATGCAGCAGCGTCTTTGGAGTTGGGCCCACTCGTTCATTTCTTATTCTCCTGCTTTTTCTTTTTTGATTTTTTCCTTTTTTAACGACAAACCGGCCGGCATTATTTTTAGAATTTTTCAGTCAAACTTGTTACCAAGCTAGGGCGAAACTGGCTTCGAGGCTGCAACAAAAACAAAAAACGGCAGCAGCGGCAACGACAGCGACAGCAGCCAGCAAAAATGCAATGATCTTGTTCTCATTCCACCGCCTTTGTCTCCCCCTGTATAACGAAAAAGGTGACTTTGTCTCCGTTCCCCGGCTCCCCAGAGCCATGTATCGGGGTATCTCTGTGGCCGTGTATTTGTGGCCCGGCATTGTTACTGTTCTCTGACTTTTTAATGCCCAAAAACCCGACTGCTGCTCGAAAATTGTATCGATCTTGGCCATTTGCCGGTGGAAGTTCGGGTTCCAGCCACCTTTTGTGTTCTGTTTTCGGCTCTTCCTCTGCCACGCAGCATCATCATGACCACAATGATCATTATAACGCCGATTCCGATGCCCGGCCGATGCCGATGCCGAACAGGGGGGTACAGTTTCGCTCCGAACTGAAAAGTTATCATTTTGATTCTCTCTTCTTCGGAGTCTGCTGGTTTGGTGGGTTTCGCCGCTCAGTCGCTTTCTTTCGGGTTTGGACTCGGAGTTCAGGCCTTACCTAATTTATTTTTATTTTCGTTTCATTAATTTCAGTTTTGGTTTTAATTGAACGACGCTTCGTTCTCGTTCGCGTTCTCATTCTCCTTAGCCTCCCCAATCAGATTATTGACTCTGCTCAGGTCCCCCTTCGCTTGGTACATATCTCTGGGCTGGAGATTATTCAAATGGGGTATAGACAGAGGCCTTTGTTTGAGCCCAAACATGTTTGGTTTAATGAGTTTTATTAGTTCTGGCTCCGGCTCAATAGACTTTTCGTGGCCAGAGAGGGTAAATATGGTCCAGTCCGTCCATTGGCCATGCGTATTGCCTTGGAGGGGGGTAAATGGCTGCCACCCCAGGGGCTTGGCCACGCCAGTTGAGCCAACTGGTTTCCATTGGATTATGCTTATTAACCTGGCCATTTGGGGATCTCGGACAATGGCCAGGCCGGGTCTTTAAATTATGAAATGATATGGAAACCGATAGAGCTGGACTCCAGCTACAAGTGAACGGTTTCTGTAGCTTTTTGTTGGGAACTAGCTTTAAAGGAAGGCAGTTCGATCAGAAATACATATATAGAACTTATACATATGGTTGTGTATTTTAGTTTCCTTCGATTTCGTGTGCCTTATTTATTTAAAGCTAATAAAAATTATTACTTTATTGTAATCTAATTTCAATCCTCGACTTTAAGCTTATCTTGCTTAAAATACAGCAACAGCGCATTAATTGTAACTCCTAATTTTTCAATCAAATTTAATCTCCTAGCTAATTTGATTCAGCGCTGGTTCCTAACAATTAATTACCCGTCCCCGCTGGCCGCTGATAAGATCTCCGCCAAAATGTGGTCAGAGGGCCGCGGACCCAGAACCTCACACTTTCCCACAATGGCCGCGACAGAAAGGCAAACAAAACTTTTGACATATTTATATATCCACAACTGTGTGCGCAAAAAGTCAAATATTTTCTCTGCACGTTCCCAGCGGCGGAGGCCGAAAGGCAGAAAAATGAGCAAACCCCAACTCATCTCACGTTTACTCGGCAGGCAGACGGATCGGGAGGTCGCAGCGTCGCGCTGTTGGCAAACAATGCAAATTTCCGAGCCAGGCCGGGCCCAGGGAGATGCAAGTGAAAGAGAGGACGGGCTGCCCTTTGCAGCGTCATAATGTCAATAGGTTACGGGCAAGTTCGTTGCCTAAGTCTTTCGTTTTCCAACGTTACTCAGCGACGACCGACGTCCCCTCTAATCACTTAATCACTTTTTCCAGCGAAATTAACCGAACGGTGGGCGAAATGCGAATAAAGCTGAAATATGTGTGTCAGCCTCTAAATCTGTGGGGGCACTCGAGTCTCTGGCTTTCTAAATAAATTGCTTACCATATCCGCCAACCAAAAGCGACATTTCAATCTCTGACTCACTGCTTCAGCTTGCCGAAGTCCGTACAATTTTGCCTGATTATTGCGGTTTTGCTGGGCTACAATTTAAAATTCCTGCGCCTATCGATAAGTCCCCCAAACCCCTCCCCCAACTCCTCCGAAAGGCCGCCGAAAAATCGAGGCTCTGGCAATTTGATCTTTAAATTTAAGCACGTTTAAATCAAAAGAGCAACGGACACAAATTTACACATGGATATATCTCTCGCTTAAAAGCCAAAAGCCTTGCGTGCCTGGGCCTTGTACATGAAATATATATATACACTTATATTGTACACATATATCTAAACATAGTCTTCAATCCCACACAGCGACAACAACAAAGAGCTGGAGGCCCCAACAGCAACAGCAACAGCAAAAAGCCAGCTCCAGCAACAAAAACCACACGGATGACTTTGTGAAATTCGAAAGGCGGCAGCGTTGCCTTCACCACTCGCTACCCCCTGTCCCCCTTTCGCTTCGCCCAACTCACCTCCTTCACTTGGCCATTATGTACTTTAAATTTAAATTCAATTGACTTCTTTTATGATGGCAAACGGGCGTCGTCGGCCACGCCAAAAGTACAACAAAAAAATCAAGAGAAAAGAAAAAACAGAAATTAAACAAGGAGAAAAAACCGAAAAACGTGCCAAGGGAACCGCTCACGTAGCTCTTGAAAGGGGGTTACTCCTTGGCCTTTTCTTCTGGAACAGTGGATCAAACTCTGGATGGAGCTACGCCCCTGACTTCTTGCCATTTGCCTGGAAACTTTAACGGCCATTTCTTTGCTGTTCGCTGTTGCTATCGTTTCTGCTGTTGCCATCGCTGCCACGCAGCAGCAAGGCACTGAGATAAAAAGCTTGTGTTATATATTGCTTTTTCAATATTATTATGTTAATATTTGTCTTATTTTATAATTGTTTTCAGATGTTTTCTTTTTCGAATTAATATTTGGCTTAAAATTTTTGTGTAGTTACATACATACTTCCTAGAATGTTATTTTAATCTTTAATATTGGTGTGGTATAGTATAAATAGCTAATTTGTAAGCATTACATCGCATGCTAGGCTTGTTTATTAAATAAATTAATTAATATTCCTGAATAAATTATAGTATAATGTAGGTAAAACAAGAATTTAAAACTAAATACAATTCTTGTTCGCAAAATACTAGGCAGTAAAACGTTGTAATCGTAATAACAGCGTTTTCTTTAATCTGGTTGTAATATTATTAATTATATAATATTGGAAAGCATTAATTTCGTAGACATTTTCTTTTTAATATATATATGTTTTATTTACTGTTTGGAATAATTTTTTTCCCTGTAGCAGCAACCATTTTAAATAAAATAAAAACTAAATTTACATATACGGCGCAGAATAATGTACTATAATGTAATCGTAATGTGGTTTGTATTTTATAATCTAGTTGTAATAACAACAAATTTATAATATTGTATTAAATGTAATTTAGATTAGTTTTTGTATATTGTTTTGTATAAACACTGATGGTAATTATTTTTTTCTCTGTAGCAGGCAACATCGCCAGCCGAAGCGATCGTCATCGGCCTACCTTGGTAACGTATTTTTCGTCGTCGCTGTTGTTTTTCTGCCAGTTTGATCTTTGCCATAAAAGTGATTTTTTTATTCTTTGCTGGCTGTTGCGTGGCCATTGCGCTACACTTGATTGCGTGCTGTACGTGGGTTCTCAAGCAGCCGTTGAGACGGGCTCAAGCTGGGTCCCAGCGTTCGGGGAGGATTTGCTGAGAGCGAGGGATGATCCGAGACGGGATTTTTCCACGGCTGCACCATATGCACCGAATGGAGATTATCTAGCTTAAGATATAGTATTACTTATGGTTATATGGAATACAAAAAACTGAAACATATTCTATGGGTTAAAATATTTGTTTCAGGTTGTTGTAAAGTATTGAAAACTTTTATATTTTGTAAAATAAAGATATTGTACAAGTTCTGTTAATTCTGATAAAATAGTTGCCCATATTAGAAATATAAATTAAAATGTACAACTATATTGGTTATTTAATAAACTGAACTGATAATTAATTAAATTTCATGTGTTTTTTTGCTTCTATAAATATATTTAAAGTTAAACCTCATACAAGATTTATTAGATGCACATTTTTGGCTTAGATACAGCTGTAGCTGCTTCGACCAATTACTATTGTTATTTATTATATGCAATAAATTAAAGTGGGCTAATAAAATAACTTTAATGCATTAGATTCTCTCAAAGAATTTGATATCATTTCATAAGTAGATCCCTCGTCCGCGTTCATATCTAAGATCAGCTGTTAATTTTCACACTCCGCTGTATAGAGGAGTAACCAGCCCGGCTAAGTCAGATGCGACTTTCGGCCGACCTCTTAACTCTTGATCAAGTTTCTCTTGATATTTGCGGGCTTCTTTCATTTTATTTTTGGGCTTTTGTCGTCTTTTATTTTCTGTGGTTTTTTCGCCATGTATTTTTGTCTTTTTTGGATATATTTTGGCAAGTCAACTTGCTGGACAACAAATTGGCCGAAGACGCAGAGGTAGTCCGCCAGAAATCGTCCAGTTTTATGTGTTAAACAGGGTTTTATGGGCATTAAGGGTGATTTATAAATATAATAAAAAGGGAGAGAAATCTGTGGACTTAACCTATGTAAGTGTCGATATTTACAAGATACGTTGATGAATAAATATTTTTCAATATTTCGTGCTTAGCTTGACAGCCCTAATGACCCGCTCACCCTGTATAAGTCGTAATGCCAGCTTTTATAATTTCAGCTTTCGTGCAATATAATTTTGAGCATTTTTCACCCGCATTGTTGAAATCTAAAATCAATAGCCACAGTCACAGCCACATAGACAGCCATTAGGCAACGTCTTTCAGCCGTCCATACCCTATGTACCATACACCTTGGTGCACACACACACTCCTGCCCGGAGAGAGGCTCCCACACACACTCTCGCACCCGGACCCGGACGGGCTTTGTACTTGTCTCTTACCTGTATGCCTCTCATTTGGCGGGAAATCATGGTGCTCGCTCCATGCTCGCAAGGCAAAAACAAAAACCCGAAAATCAGGTAACAACGCGGCCGCAGTCGCAGTCGGCGTTGGCGTTGGCTTCGAGCACAGGTAAGCGCGGCGGCGGCGGCGATCGGATCAGCGGCACACCAACGCAGAAAGCGGCTCACACGGACGGCACACAGACGCACACCTGGGACAGGTCTTATATACCCAGCGGCTGCGTCGACGCCGACGCAGACGTCGTACGTCTCAAGAAGCTGATCTGGAGCTCGTTTGTCGCATTTTACCAAAACTGAATTTAGTTTAGAAGCGTTTGGCGGCGTTGAAGGTGTGTGCGAAAGCAATCCGGTGCCAGGGCCAAAGTCTTGAAAATCTTGAATCTCTGGAGATCCCAGAGAGTCAGTCAGTCATACCCCGAAAATGCCAGTCCACGAGCAAACCGAACTAGTGCAGTTAAGTGCCCAAATTCAGTGTGAAATTCCGGAGATCAGATCGCGTCCTCACAGCCCCAGCACTCCGGCAACACACGCAAGTCGCAGCTCCCAGCTTCTCCCAACTCCGAGATGTCCGGGTATGTGATTTGCATTCGCAGCTGTTCGATATAACCTCACTGGCACTGGCACTCGTCGTATCGCATCGCATCGAAGGTATGTATGTATAGTAGATCGTGAGCAAATTCTTTAGACATCCGGCTTTAAAAGAGCGACACACGCTTCCAGAATTTTCAATAGCGTTATCGTCATCGCCCTCATCGAGTATGCACACCAACTCTTGATTTCTTGATGAAAAACGTGTTTCGGGCCAGCCCGAAATCGATTTGGTAATCAGTCTTCCTATATATGCGCAGATCTGTGATCTAGGCCTAGGCCTCCGAATTCGGCTCTTTTGCGTGCCCAATCAGCGGCGGCATCTCCGCACTCGGTCCATTTGAATATGCTGGTCCATCCGGCCGTCTCTTTCTCCGGCCGTTCTCCCCTCTCTTTCGCGGGATGTGTGATTTGTTCTTGGAACTGTTTGAATTTGACTTGCGGTCAGCGGCTAGGCGTCAACCGGGCCTCAGAATATATCTATATTTGGTGTGGATATTATGTTGATTCTGTAATTCACGTCATCGGTTCAAGTCGAGAGATTTGTATATAAGTACACATACATGTGGATACTATATATGGGGGATTTATCTCATAGGCGTGTTGACTTCAAGTGCAAATTAACCTTAATAGCATGTCTGAAGAAATCACTATAAAAATCCCCAGTTGATTAATTAATCCCGCCTGGAAACAGTGTACGAGAACATCATTTGCTTGATTTACTAAGTAGGTGTTTCAATGGCAGATTGCTTTCATTAAGCATGGGGAAATTGTGCACATTACAATAAATTCATGACTGATCACAAATCTGAGCTTCTGTACGGATAAATCTCTAGAAAAAAGTTGTAAAGATACCTCGATAGATAGAAACTAAAGGAACCAGAGCAAAATTATTTTCCAGGTACAAAAATAAGGTTTAGTTAGAGTTCTCAGGCCTTGTAACTGACTTCTATTTCCCTAAAACTAAACCCCTTAGCGAACTAATACATAGACTAAGTTTAGGCCTTGTGTAAGCCGCTCTAAGAACCCTCCATTAGCCTTTCGAATGGATCTGGACTTGCGGACGATAAACCTCGAATGTTTCTTAATGTTTCCTAAAAGTTTTCTAACCGAGCTCGGGTACGAGTGCGGTTACGAGTGCTTGAACGGCGGCGGAAATCTGCCTATGGCCCCTGGAATGGATCGTAAGTGGCTGGGCTACTGTCGTCACACAATATCCATTGCACAATTTGCGGCAGTGGCAGGCGAACAAAATGGTAAAATGGTAAACTGGTAAACTGGCAAACTGGTAAAGTGAAGTAAAGTGAAGTAAGACATTCAGAAAATTCGCCTGCCTGGCTGGCTGCTTTTCAACATTTTCCGCCGCTTTATGTTTCAGCGATTATTACTCGCAGCAGCAGTGGCAGCGGCAGCGGAGCGGTGTGTGTGTGAATCGCGGAGCGGCGGCTGTGGAGTCGAGCGAGGCGCATAATTGTGGGAACTTACGTTACGGAACGCTCGTCTAGCAGGCCGTAGACTTGTGGACTCGTAGACCTATAGGCCTGTGGACCTGTAGACCTGACTAAGGCCAGTCAGCCGTTCACTTGGCATTACTGACTCGGCCCGGCCCGGCGCTATCATGCCAATGCAGGTCCAAGTCCGGACCCACCACCGCCGCCACACCACCCTGCGTCTTTGACGACGTCTTGCGTCTTGCGTCTTCCGTCGTTCCAGTTACAGTCACTTGACCAACCGAAACATTAAGAATACGAAGAGTAAGAGTCAACTGGGAATAAGACGGTCTCTCGTTTTGGTGGGCATAATTGTTGATCGTCGTAGCGTGCATATTTATGGGAATATTTCTCCGAGCGAACGAAATCATTGCAGCCCCGCACTTCTTCCCAGGGATCCGTTCTGTTTCTGGTTCTGGACGAACGCGCGCTCGTCCAACTTTGACCTTTTTCCGACCATTATCTCGTTGCTGGCTTCGTTTGTCTATGCAAAATGCACACAAATTCCACGTAGCCTTTCTCAATGCATTCAAAGTGGCTACGCCTGCGCAAAAACACAACCCAGACGGGGGAAACACAGAAAATAAAGTAATGCCTCAGCCGACGATGACGATGACGAGAGATATGCCAGTGTGAAAATAGTGGAGAGTGGCTGTGTGGGCGAAGAGACGTGAAATCGAGTGAATGTCCATGGGGCCTTAAAACCTTTGGAAATAAAAAGAAAAGACACACGAAAATAAAAGGAAAAACCCAAGGCGCGCGACTAATTGAATGGCCAAAAAGGTAAAGCGAAATAAATCAGCGAAATTGCACAAAGCCAAAAATAAGCGTTCATCAAAAGAGAGGAAATCACTTCACTTTCCCTTTCAGCAACGCCGAGTGTTACACAACCAACTCTATACAGGGTGCTATGTTGTCTTTGGTTATCTAGCTGTATGAGTGATAAATAACGTCATAAAGCTAGCTTACCGAAGTTAATATTAGCGTCTGTCCAGCGAAAAATCAAAAGCTATTAACCAGTGCTAAAAATACTTAAGCAGAAAGATCCATACAGTAAAGAAAAAATCTAAGATATAAAATAGTAAATTTGAATATCGACAGGACGTTATGAAGTATTACAAAAAGATCAAATTTAATCTAATAATAAATTCTTAATACCTATCAAATTATAAACATAAAACCAAAGTGATAATAAAAAACAATGAGTAAAAACTGTGAATTTCCCACAAAAAAAAAAACAATTATAGTGTATTTTTATTTCCATTATCTAACATTTAATTTATTAATATAAATATTTAGATTCAAAAAACAATTCAAAGTGAATTTAATAACATTATTTATGAAATGTAAAAACTGCCATCAGATCTTTATAGAACCACTTTAAAAATAGGAACATTTAACACAAAAATAAACCAATTTTGATTTTATATTTATATTATATATATATATATAATATTTAATAAACAAGTAATTGATTGATATACTATATTTATATATCTCCACTATGTAAGAACACACCTAACACATGGCCAGAAGATTGATTCTACGATGTATTCAACTGTTATCTATAAAAAGAAAACTATAGAGGAGTAAACAAAAAACTATTTTCAAACAAGTTATAAAATTCGTTAAATTGAGAGTTTTAATTCTCCTAAAAAATTTAAATTTTCTCTGTATAGATAATCTGTATGGATAATCAATTACCTGACAAATACTTCGATGCGGATTTCATGTTCCGACTAAACCTTTTATATATTATATGCTTGTTGGTATAATTTTTATAGCCCTCACTGTGTTATGTACAGATATTTGTTTATTATTTTGCTGTTTGGTTTTACTGCCAAGTGCTTTGAAAAATAAAAAACAACTCCTCGCAAGCAGTAAGTTTTAGTATTTAGCTTTGTTTTATGTGTCTTTACTCTTCCTCTGTTTTGCTTTGATTTATGGTAACGACCTTTACTGAAACCTCTTTTTGTACTGCAAATGGTAGTTAGAGGAGAAGTGGGGGGATTGAGGAGGTGACACAGAGGAGAAGGAACTGACACCACAAAGCGCACTCAATGACGTCGCTAATGAGCAGCTGATTCATTGAAATCGATACGAAAGATGTTTGACATGAGAACAATAGTGGCTTAAAAAAATAAATTTATAAAAATATACAATTTATTATTTTTAGATAATGTTGTTATTAATAATTTAATATTTACAGCTGAATCTGCTTACTTGGAATAAATAAATAATAACTAATACTGGGCAAAACAATTTGTTTTCAGAATAATCTATTAAATGTTTTTTACTGTGAAACTCAAAGTCAAACTAAGGGTTTTACTTAAAAATTAAGAATACATTACAATATATATACAAATTTTAAATAAGGTACTGTAAACCGAAAATATCTTCCGGTTAAAAAGCACATGTTAAAATATGGATCTTTTATTCAGCCAAAACCACGCGAAGGCTTTGCTTTTAGCGATCTTTGCTTGGCCCGCTTCCAAGTTTAAGTTCACAGATCTCGACAACTCATAGACATATGACTAACGACGGCTATGCAAATTAGTTTGGGCCATATGCCCGGTTATCGCAGCCAAGAAAAAACTAAAAACAGAAAAACACAGGCAACATCTGTTCGAACCTGGGCCAAAAGCAAATTGTCGTTAGCTATCGCATCGTGTGGCAGTGGCAGTACGAGCTGGGTTCGCCGGCTGAGCACCTTCGAAAACACTAGTTAGTATAGATATAGTGGATATAGGGGCGATCTCTGGCCCGACGCCCCGCGATTCATATATAGTCGATGATGTATGGTGGGAATTTCCGTTACCTTAGCCATTCGATTGGTCGCCGTCCGATCTCTCCAAGTAAAGCTAGGTGTTGCCTCCGAGAGAGTAGTGTAAACCAACAGTAGGGTGGTTCAGTAACCGCTTCTAAAATATGTAATATAGTTCCATATTGTTTGCTTTCTGCTGATTAACTTAAATGTACATTTTGCATATAAATAAAAGTACATTTCTTCTGAAACGTTAACAATCTGCATGTTAATTATAATTATTAAATAACAGCTAAAAAAAATTATTCACAGAGAGAAAATTAATTGAGAGCATCATAGAAATCATCGAAAAACTAAAGTATCCAGGAGAGATTTTGGGCGAAGAATATATGTACATTACCGCTTGAATCAACATTTCGCACCTTGAACAAATGTATTTTAGATTTGGTGGAAGTAAACAGATTTCTTTATTTATTCATTATAATCTTTAGCTTTTTCATTCTCAGAGACCCGTGGCAGAGTATTCGTTTTTGCTGTTACTCAATTCGAATTACATATCACTAAAAATCAAAACAGAAATGTAGTCCCTTCCTCCTTCGGATATTGGTTTAGACCATCGTCTTTTTCCTTGATAGATTGGTTTTCTTTTAGAATATCGCTACGAGAGTTGGTATTATTTACCAAATTGTTGTTTGTCTTCTTGATGTTGTTTTTGTAAATTTTCGATCTAATCATAAACATTTTGGTTGTGCTTACTCACAACTTCTTCGTTTTGCTTAACAAAAGTTAGAGAATTTTGTTCGTTTGCTTGTTTGATTTTTGTTTTTGTTTTTTCTTTATAAATTAAGAGGCAACTTAGAGAATTAGAAACAAGTGTCAACATCGCGCTCATCGTCGTCATAATATTAATTAGAGTAATCATAATAAATTTATCATACATACAAGCTCCATATTTATGTTGATTTTAGGTGTTTACTTGAACTAATTTTAAATGTTTTTTAATTTAGAATTAATTAATATACTTTAAGTTTCTGTTAGAATTTGCTAAGAGTTCGTTTAGTTAGTTAATGCTCCAATTCTTTAAAGCCTTTCCTACACACACATATACATTTAAATAGATTCCATGCTAACTTAGTTCTTGGAAGAAAGTTGTAATTCTTGATTCGTTCGATAGATTTTGATTAGTTCGTGTTGGGAGTACGTACATATTCCAGAGGGGGCGAGGTGGATGACGAACTGAAACCTCTTTGCTATTTAGTCAACTGTGGAAATGCCGAAACGCTGAGAGATCTCTGCCGATGAGAAACCATAGAGGGGGAAGTCGATGAAGTTCATACCTACTAAACTACGGACCATTTAAAAAATACACGAATTCATAATAATATTTCTCATAATCTTTCCATCGATTCCTATTCGGCGGCTTGCTTCTGGCCACCCAAATCGCCAGCAGTTAAAATTTCATTATTGTGTTCGGTTTTTGTCTATGCCTTTTGGTTGCCTGGACCCAATGCAACTTGCTTGAGTTTCCCTCGACCTTCTCCGGTAATGGGTATGTATATCCCTAGGATCTTTCTGTGGGTAGGACTTTTCAAACTATTTTGCCGTCTATGCTACATTATGTTCACTTTGTTAAAACATACACAGTAAATTCCTCTAAAATGCTTCGGTTTCGGTTGTTGCTGTTGTTGTCTTGTCCCCTAAATAAAGTAAATAGTGTTGCATATATTATATTATTACTTGTTTCCTTTTTGTTTTTGCTTTTTTCATTAACGGGTCTTCGCTAATCAAATCCGACTTGGCCGCCACAGAATCTGGGTTCGGCACTTTTATTTTATTCAATTTGTTACTGGTTCGTTTTAAATGTGCTTTTTACATCGTACACATCCAGAGACGCTTGCACCGGAGTCTGCAACTGTTTAACTTTAATTAAATATCGTCCTCCTTGAACTCGAAAATCAGATTTTAGAGATTACACTGGTATTTTGGTTTCAGTTTTCGGGCTTCCCCTTTCTCTTTGGCGACTACAAACACACGACGATTTCTACAAACGAATTCAATTTAGTTTAAAAACTTTTCAAGTTGGTCTAAACGTAAACATAAATCATCTCGATCTGGTGTGGGATGTGGCCGCGTGCGCCTCCTTGGCCAAGGATGCGGATGTCGATGTGGCTGTGGCTGCGGATGTTGGCGCGGACCTGCTGCCGGCTCAGAACGAGGCCTCCACCAGGTAGGTGCCATCCATGGGCTGATTGTTTTGGCTATTTTGAGCATTGCTGGCAGCCGGCATGTACTTGCCGCAGGCCTAAACGGGACGAGAAAGGAGCAGAGAATGCATTAGCGCTTTTACAGGTGATTAATGAGCACCGCGGACGCAGAGTATGATATGCTAAAAATCAAAAACAGAAGCTTTCATGTGGACATGGCCAGAATTGGTACGGCCTTTCAGGCAGGCTTTGGCTTGGACGCTTACAAATTTGTAGTAAAAATATACTTGTCTTTAGAACTTTATTGTTATTGCATTAACCCCGTTTTTCGGGATTTATTAAATAGTTGAACAAACGAAGCAAGTAAATCTAAACATTGCACTTCTAAAATAAATATAGGTAGTATAAAAGTGTTTCCAAGGAATTTCTAATACATATGTTATTTATTGAGCTGAATGTTAGGTATACAAAAACAAAAATAAATGCCTTACTTTAGACTTTTGTCAATTCAGCAATTAAAAAATGTATTTAATTATTTATAATCTCTTCCCAAGTGTCTTAAAACATACGTACATATATAATTAAAATTGAATTAAAGTACTTATTTGCTTTCAATATTGGAAACCTAACAATTTAAACACTATAAGTGTGTATATATTTATTTTAAAATCCTTCGATCACATGTAAAATCGAACTTTTACCTGATGTTTCTTTGATTTATCTACACATTTTATACATTTTAAGACATTAAAATCGTAGCATACTCATGGGATGTTTAATATAAATAGAACTTTAAGGAGAAGCTACTTGTAAGACACGTAAAAACGTTCATGTTTAACAGATAATAAAAAAGTCTGGTTTTAAGGGAACGCTGAAACCTACTTGAAAATAACAAAAGCATGATAATAGTACTTTTTGGCAAATAATTTGAAAGTGTGGTGAATTTAATTGACGTGCAAATGATTTTAGATTCATTAATACAACATTTTTATTGCTATAAATATTTAATTTTATTTACTCGTTATATACAAAGGCTTTTGCCAGAAAATAAATTTGATTACTACAATTTCAGCCGCATCTGAGTAGTATAGATGACAGTGCAAAGTGCTAAAAGTAATTGAAATGTGTCTTATTTTCTAAATTCAACTCTGAACCATTCTCAGATATTACATTTGCACCTTTTACTTGTATCAAAGTGATTTTAATTGCAACAAAAATATGTTTGAGCCCGCAAAGAAGCTTTTTAGCCTGCCCGTGACGCCTTTGAGCCTCCGACTCAAGGTCGTCTTTGTAGTTCTGCGGTGAGGTGGGTGGCGGTGAGTGTACAAAAAATACAAGTTCAACCAGATAAGTCAACACACACAAACTATACATATACAGAGAGAAAAGAGATAGAGAGGGGTTCGGAAAGCGGTTGTGGACCCACCTGCAGACGCACTCAACCCCTCGAGTGCCGGACAGTGGCTCTCAGTTGCACTCTCGGGGTCAGGGGTCGTACTCGTGCTCTAAGTCAGAGCTGCTTACAGAGGGCCGTGCCTCCGAGGCCCCCGGCGTACTGTGTGAGCAGCTCTGCTGTTTGTGGACAGGATATGCGGGGGATATAGCTTACCTGGTAGCGCTGGGAGCAGCAGCGGCCGCAGCAGGACTGCAGCAGGCCGGCGGCACTGTTTGTCGAGTGGGCGGGACTGGCCATCGGCGACGGAGAGCCCGGCCGCTTGGGCTGACCGTTATACGGAATTTCTAACTCGACAAATTCTCGATCCTGCGGTCGGTTTTTGAGCATTGAGAGGTGTGTACAGCCAGAGAAGAATTTTACAAAGAGAAACGAAGAATACATAGAGTACAATGTTTTCTTTTTTTTTTTCTTTTTATCAACAGTTTTACAATATAGAAATCGGGGAGGGGGCGGGGGAATACACACACAAAACACAGGACAATGGGACAACAGGAGGGGTTAATACATACGCATAAACAAATACTCAGAGCGAGAGAGAAGGAGAAAGAGCTAGAGTATGTGGCTCCTTCGAGTTAACACAACAGTTAAAACATTAAGCTGCTCTAGGGGGAGGGGGTGAGTTTTAAATATTTTAAATATTTCAACGCTTTAATTAATCAAAGGAATATTCTGGGGTTTCTAGAGCTGGCGAAACATCGGAAAACGGTCTCTTCCTCAAATTGCATAGGAAGTGCCTTATAAAGTGGGGCTAATAAGTTGTCTGATACCATATTATGACCCTGATATTTTATATCATTCCAATATATTTTCTATATCCATCGACACCATCGATGTTTAGCCAGCTCTAGGGGCTTCTTTTTGTTTTGTTGCGGCTCCTAAGCAATGACAATTTTACAAAAACACTATGAGTACAATTTATTATTTATACAGCCAGAGGAAGGAGTGGGCCAGGTGGCGGTCAGCGGGCGGGCGGTTGATCACTTAGCAAGGTCGAGAGAGCTGTAAATGCGGAGGGGGCGGAAGGTCGGTGGGTCGGTGGTAAGCAAGCGCCAGCGAGCGACATTCGAGTGCGATTTTTGAAGTTCGTTAGCGAGCTGTTTAAAACGCGGCCGCGTTTATAGCCGCTTAAACTGATTCCCGATTTATGGCATTATTTTATTGATTTGTGGTTTTAAGTGGGGATTTTAAGGGCCCATCAAGCTGCCTGGGTTATTGCTAGGACTAGAACACATCATATGATGAAGAGGAAGGAAATCCCAATAGTACTTAGCCATAAAAATAAAAAATATGATTTCAGTACATAAAACCTTCGTCATAATTAATTTTAAAATATGATTCCTTTTCCTTTCGCTGTCAAATGTATATTTTATATATTCTTTAAATACGCTTTTAATTAACTACTTAAATCTTAAACAGTAAATCTTAATTGTGATCCGGCTTAGTCCTTAGTCTTCTAAAAGTATTTAACTAATTAAAAGCTTGGCACAACAATTCTCAATCCGTTAAGATAATTAATTTTCATAAAACAATTACCTAGTTGGGATCCCTGCATTTACATTTCTACACATGGCTGCTTCTTTTGCTCACAAAATATTATATTATTGTTACGTCCAATTAAATTCAAATAAAGGCCACGCATCACATTGCCTGAACTATTTTTAATCAATGTGGAAGTTGTCTATACAAATAATTACTTTTAATATGCTTTTCCTTGAAAAATGGCTACCATTAGAACATAGGAATTTACTCCCCATAAATTAAAAATGCATAAATAGTGCGGCCTAATGGGATTTTCATATCCACTTAAGTGTTTGTTTCGCAGCACTTGATGGGCCCCATCGACGATTAAAATTGTTTAGATTTTTATATTGTTAGATTTTGTTTTCGTTTTGGGTTTTATGTTGACAGCAATCGATTGCATATGGCTAAATGGACGCTTCGAAATTCTTGATGGCATGTGGGGAGCATTCTCATATCGTTCGAACCGATACTGTTCGGTGATGACCCATGTATTCGAGGGAACTTAAAACAGAACGGAGCGCATAGCATTCAACGCGAATCGTTTTCTTTCAACAAAGGGGTCGGGAAACAACGGAAAACAACCGACAATCAACAGAAAAAATGAAAATTCCAAACTGGAAATTGGAAATCATAAAAACTAATTGCAACGCGTAAACATGAACGAGAAAGATAGATAGAAAGTTATAGAGAGAGAGAAAGGGATAGAGAGAGATTGAAGAAACAACGAAACTCAAATACAAACCGAAGGCACTTACTTTGGCGAATTTATATTCGTTTATCAGAGTATAGACAGTGATATTCATGGCTCTTTATTTGTTTAGTATGTTTTATATTTGCTTGATTTTAAAGCCAGTTCAGCTCCCAGAACCGATACCAGATCGTGTGAAAAACATGGCACAAATGTTGAACTTAGAACATACAACTTAGGACGTAACACAACCGATCCGACATACACAGAAACAGATACCGAAGACAATAATGTACAGAAAACAGATCGAACTGAAAATGAGAAACACGAAAACTAAAATTTGTAAACACAAAAAATGCACACACAAAAAATGCTGAATATATTCGTTCAGTTTTAATTTTAGTTTCAGTTTCTTTTTCTTTTACTCTTCTGGCGTTTTCACGATTTTCGACTTAGACTTCGGGTTGGATTTTGGATTTGATTATGATTAATGGGAAGACGCGATAGTGTTCAGAATGCTTAACAACAAATCCTTCCGCTGGTCATTTAATGTTTATTGCCGTCGCCGCCGTTGGTGCTCTCTTAGCCGCTGTTGTCGCAAATGCTGTTGCTTTTGTTGCTATTGTTGCTAGTGTCGCTACGGTTGTTGTGGCTGTTGTCATTGCTTGCCTAACGAGCTGGTGGCAAACCTTACAATATCTGACTATAACTGAGATGTTCAAATGTTGCTACATCTGTATACACGGAAAAAACGAAAAATGTATAGAGAAAGAGTGTGATAGGTAAATCATAAGTAACATAAAATTATAATTCAAACACTGAGCGCACAGTCGATTGACAATTGTAATATTTATATCACATGTGTATGTATATATGTATATATTTATATACGTATATCTATATGCATATATATAGAGAGCAAGAGTGAGAGAGAGAGAGAGCGAAAGTGAAGTGCACACATCGCGTATACGCACCGTTGTCTTCTCCAGACACCGCAGCAAGTGATGGTGCTGCAGCTCGAAGATGTCCTCGTCCCGATAGTTGTCATCCAACTCGATGCCGGACTCCTGGGCGGCCCACCGTGCCTCGGCGGCCTTCTTCTTGCTGACAAAGGCGGCTCCGGACGAGGCCTTGGCAATGCGGATGCGCGCCAGGCGAGCTTTCTGCAAGGACATGGCAATAATCAGTGAAATCAGGCGGCAGGGCGTATTTCCACAGTAAAAATGATATAAGCATTGGAAAATAAACTAAATAGGCAACGATATATTTATATTATTGGTTTATATTAAAATCAATTATCGTTTATAAAACATTTTCAATAGAAATTGCATCAAAAATTATTTTTAAAATCAAACGAAACGAAAACCAATAAATAAATTGAAAAAAAAAACATATTTGCATTGTTTTATGTATATTTAAATATAACTGTAACTGATTTCACACAATTTGTAAAGATTTCTTTATACGAATCCCAATAGTAAAAAGAAGGAAATTAATAAAAACAAAATTATTATAAATAATACCCAATAATAATTATTATATTTTTCGATATTCAATTATGTACATTAGGGTTCGGCTTATTTGTATGGAGGAAAAAAAATTTTCGAAAATTACAGGTCTCATGGTCTCAAATTGTTCGTTTTGGTGTAAAACTTAAATTTGTAAAGTTTTAGCCCGATCGGATAATGTTTAGAGGTGCCTTTCTCAACCAAAAGTTTGATATAGACATTTTTTGGCTAAAATGCTGTATTTTTTAGCTAAAATTCTGATTTTTTTGTGAGCATTTACGATTTTAGGTCGCAAATTGCTCTAATCAACTTTATTTTATTTTTATATGATAATATATATTTAAAATATATACAAATTTATTTTTAATTAATTTTTAAGCGATTTCTTACTCCTAAATGGGTACTTCTTTGTATACTCTTTGACAACTTGTAATAATTTTTGATATTCGAGCTCTTTAGTTGTTAATTTCTTGTCATAATTATAAACAACAATGATGCTTTGTCTGCTGTTCAAGAAGATATGGACATTTCAAGTTCAGACTTAAAATTATCCCCTATAAAAAGAGGCAGGAAAAGCTTTTTAACATCCCGAGTTCTTTCATCGTTGGACAAATGGCAGATTTCCAATAATGCAGCTATGCATTTGATTTCTGCGGTTGTTGAAGCTTTGGGTCATGATGTCGACGAATACGCATTCAATACCAGAACTTTGCAGCGGCTGCGAGAAGATAATAGGAAAAAAATATCTGAGTCAGCGAAGAAAAACTGTAAAGACTTGGTAATTACCTTGCAGCTCTTTAAATATTCACATCATTTTGGAAAAAGTTGATTTTGGTATTTTAAGTGTTAATTCTAGATGACTGCAGTGGTACATTGGGATGGAAAAATGCTCCCAGAATTGACTGGTCGAGAAAAAGTCGAAAGAATACCAATTATAATATAACATTCTGATGGTGAACAAAAGTAGTTGCATCCACTGGCGCTGAAATATCTCGTGCAACCTTCAACATGCTAACAGAGTGGGGAATTTCGGATAAAATCGTTGCTGCATGTTTTGATACAACTGCATCCAATTCCGGAAGATTTAACGGTTCGGCAGTTTTGTTAGAACAGTTATTGGAACGCAGTTTGCTTTATCTTCCATGCAGGCATCACATATGTGAATTATATTTACGAGCTGCTTTTGAATCAAGTGCTGGATCTTCAAGCGTTAGTGTCCCTCTGTTTGAACGATTTCAAATAGCATGGGCCAAAATTGACCAAAAACTCTTTAAATTTGGTATACTAAATGATTATGTCGCCACACGTATAAACAAAGACAAGAATCAGATCATTGATTTCTGTCGATGTCAATTGAAAAAAGATCACGCACGTAATGACTACCGCGAACTATTAGAGTTAACAATTCTCTTTTTGGGAATAGTTCCGGAAGGCCATCATTTCCGACCGCCTGGCCCTATGCATCATGCTCGCTGGTTGTCTAAGGCAATTTATACACTGAAGCTATACCTTTTTCGAGAAGTCTTCCGTTTAACTAAACACGAAGAAAAGTATTTGCGTGATGTGTCTGTTTTTATAGTGCAATTTTATGTACAATTGTGGTTTGGATCCCCGTTGGCCGTTAAAGCTCCTAATAGAGACTTTCAATTTATTCGGGCTATGTACAACTACAGAGAAGTGGACGAGAGGATTTCAATGGCAGTGCTCAAAAAGACATGTAATCATTTATGGTACCTGGCAGACGAAAATATCACATTGGCCCTATTCGATGATAACGTTACTGTCGCAGAAAAACGAGAAATGGCACAGCGCTTATTAGCCTTTGCGGATGATACGGACAAGGATGAACATTCCGTTAAGCGCATTAATTTAAAACTACGAGATGTGTCAACTTTTGTTTCAAAAAAATTAGCTGATTTAATTACATCAAATAGTATTAAGTTTTTCGACCGGTTGAATGTATCGAAATCTTTTTTAGTCATAGATCCATCGAAGTGGCATGATCACGAAGACTTTAAAAATGCTGTTGAGATTGTACGAAAATTAAAAGTTGTTAATGATATTGCAGAGCGTGGCGTAAAACTAATGCAAGATTATAACAAGAAATTAACAACTAAAGAGCTCGAATATCAAAAATTATTACAAGTTGTCAAAGAGTATACAAAGAAGTACCCATTTAGGAGTAAGAAAGCGCTTAAAAATTAATTAAAAATAAATTTGTATATATTTTAAATATATATTATCATATAAAAATAAATTAAAGTTGATTAGAGCAATTTGCGACCTAAAATCGTAAATGCTCACAAAAAAATCAGAATTTTAGCTAAAAAATACAGCATTTTAGCCAAAAAATGCCTATATCAAACTTTTGGTTGAGAAAGGCACCTCTAAACATTATCCGATCGGGCTAAAACTTTACAAATTTAAGTTTTACACCAAAACGAACAATTTGAGACCATGAGACCCTGAGAATTCGCACTTTCGCAAATAAGCCGAACCCTAATGTACATATATACAACAAATATAATTTCATACGCATTAAACAGAGCTATTTTATGGCACAATTTACCAATACTTTTCCTCAATTGGGAACTGAGTAAAAATGTCTGAAAATATATGTATATACATATATAGCGAAAATCGGTACTTTAACAATAAATTAATTTATTGAAATGATATATTTGCCCAATTTAATAGACAAAATAACAAAATAAATTAAATTACAGCAATCGGATATTTTTGAATTATATCTACATATATTTCAACGATAATATTTCCATATTGAAAATGTTTATATATCAAACTTTATGATATTTTCAATAAATTATTGAGCGTTATGGTATGATATGATATATTATGGAGCACTCTATATATACATATCTACTTTTATATATATTCTAAATCGGTTCCTCTCGACATATGTTACATCTCTAGAGCTGAGGAAGTGACTTACCCGCTGCGCCTTGCGCTTGTCTGCTCGCTGGTTCTGGTGATAGATTCTACTAAAGTTCGATACGATAACAGGTACAGGTAAGGCGATGACCAGCACACCGCTGAGTGAGCACACGCCGCCCACAATTTTGCCAGCTATTGTCTCCGGGACCATGTCTCCATATCTGCAACGGCAGGAAGAAAAGGGTATAAGTATTCAAGTTAAAAATATATAATAACCTAATTATACTACTATTTCTTAATTGAAAAATGAAAATGAAAAGTCTTACCCCAGCGTCGTCATGGTGACGATGGTGTACCAGAAGGCCGCCGGAATCGATGTGAAGTTGGTGCCGTTGACGTTCTTCTCCGCGTAGAACATGACGGTGGCGAAGATGATAATGGCCATGGCCAGAGAGAAGACGAGGAAGCCCAACTCGCTGGCGCAGGACTTGAGCGTGTAGCCGAGGATCCGCAGTCCCTGCGAGTGGCGCGAAAACTTGAAGATGCGGAAGACGCGGAAGACCCGCAACGTGACGAAGGCTCCGCTCACGTCGTCGTTGTCGGTGATCCCCAGTCCTATGTAGTAGGGCATGATGGCCACCACATCGATGATGCTCATCACGGAGCGCATGAACTTGCACCGATCGGGGGCGGCGAAGAGGCGGAGCAGATACTCCGCCGTGAAGATCATCACGCAGGCGGTGTCCAGGCAGAAGAACACGATCTTGTAGCGCTCCCCGCAGGGCAGAGTTCCCGCTCTGCCCGGACGGTGGCCACATGGCACCGTTTCCACCACGTTGGCCATCACAGAGACGGCGATGAAGAAGCCCGTGACGTAGTAGAACACCAGGGCACTGGTGGACGTGTGCGGGTTCTCAAAGGCCCGCCACATCTTTTGCCTAATGTTGGTCAACTGCTGCAGGTGCTGATCCCCATTCTCCGACAGCTTGTCGTCCATCAGCCGCTCGGCATTCTCCCGCTTCCGATCCCGATAGTCCTCGTAACAGCAATCCCCTATGACGTCCGGCATAATGCCGAAGAAGGCCAACTCCTCGTCGTAGCTGGTGAGGCATTCGTGCTTTGGGTAGTGCAGCTTGCCGGTCCGATAGTAGTTGAGAATGTGCCGGAAGATGTCCGGGTCCCGGTCGAAGAAGTACTCTTTGCAGTCCTCGTCGTAGAAGAATTCCCTTTCGTTGGAACCTTGACACAGGATAAGTAAAATTAAACAATTGAAACTTTATAATCAATCAAATAATGCCCACCTAAAAGAGTGTCTGGATATTTCTCCAAGGTATTCCGCCACGTCTCGAAGCGACGGCCGGACACGTTGATCAGGAGCTTCTCGTCGTCCGTTTTGCGGCGGTCCTTGGGCATCGGCGGCGGTGGCAGTGGGTGGGTGGCGATCGGCACCCACCCGATGGCCGCCGCCCGGGCGAAGGGCAGCCAAGCGGCGACCGAGGCCATGCTATGGGGTGGAATGTTTCAGTGTCCCGGTCAACTCTCGTGGTGGCTCCTTTCTCGGCTCCTTGGCTGCGTCCGTTGCCAATGGCTGGCTTCCTATATATTATTTGGCAGTTGATGGGGGAGGGAGGGACCTTTGGGGTTTCTGGCCGAAGAGGGAGCCTCTGTCCGGAGCTCCTCTACTTTAAAGCTCTTGCCCGCTGCCTTTCCTTATTGTGTTCCGAATGCATTTCTGCAACGTCCGGCTAGCAGTGTTTTATTGCTTAAACTTATTGCTGTCATTTTTGCTTTTGCTGTTGCTGCCTTTGCTTTACGTGGGGGATATGAAAAGATTCCTCTGCCCTCCAGATGGGTTGATGTGCAGCACTGCAAGAAGAAGGAGAAATTGGCAAGGCTTAAGTTGTGGAAGGGAAATCAGACGGAATGAGTCCAATGTCAGGCAGGAACACTCGGAGAGTCGCAGTTTCCGGAGAAAGTCTGACACACATTTTGCAGAGCTTAAATTTGACAAATGTTTCATGATCTATGAAAAATATTAGTTTTATTCTGCCCTAGCTCTGACTCCTATAGTCCCAGAGATATGTTGCATGGATATGCAAATATTAAAATCGGATATGCTAATATTAAAGTAATCCTTCTTGTCAATGTAAAATAACATATATATGACTGACTGATAGGTAATAAGACAAAACTAAATGAAACACTTCCGGTGGAGGTTCTTTTTCGGTTTTCGTAAGTACCTAAGAAAATATTTTCGAATTTATTCTTGAATAATACCTGGAACTCTCTAAACAATCCCACGATTATACTTAAATCCCCCACAAATTCCTAGAGACTATATAAATGGCATTCGATTCGGATTCGCTGTGTAGACTTAAATACACCCACATTTAAATTAGACGCAAGCTATTGTTTAAAATTCACTTCAATCGAATTCTAAAGTTTATGGGGAATCCCGAATGGTATTACTTCCTAGCCGCCCCCGCCTCGCTCCGCTCTGGCCCTTCACGACCCACATCGCGGATTTTCCGACTTTCCCAAAGCATAAATATTATCATAAATCGGTGGGAACAACCCGCTCGCCCGGACACACCACACACACACACACATCGGCCCACTCCTCAATTTCTCGCTTCACTTGTTTATATTATCAATTTATCCCCTCCCCCGACGCCCCTGCACATATATAATGATTCACAGCAGCAGAAGCAGCAGTCGACAGACAACGCCATTCAATGCGTTTTCGAGCAGCGCTCTGTCTAAATATTTAAACGAGGCAAACACAGAATCGAACCGACCCGCCAATCGGCTGGAGAACGGGGATACACTCCCCCGAGGGCCCAGCAGCTGGGGCCATTTTAATGGTTCGAGGGAACGGAGTGAACGACCATTGGAACGACCATTGGACCGACCACTGGTCCTCCATCCGTCCATGTCTGGATGGTTCTGGTTTGGTTTCTAGTTCTGGTTCGGAACTAAGACACTGAGAGAAATAAGTGAACGCTAGATTTTAAAAGCTTGATTACCAGAAATCTCAAGGGTCTTTTATATTACATTATATTATACATATTATATTATTTATAATACGCAGTATTCAATAAAATGTGTTTTTGTATTCAATAAAGTGTAAATTTGTTCTTATTCTAGAAATAATTTTGTATTTTTTTTTCAAGGGTTTTAAAATCCCTATTAATTTCTGTAGCAGGTAATGTCTTTAGAACTAGAATAAATTACAGCTCATATAAAGACAAACGAAGTTCTAGTTATTAAATGCTTTATTCCGCATATATTTAATAATTCTTTCGTCAGAATCATTACCTTTACTTTATAATGTATATATGTCGGGATCGATTAGATTAATTCCATATATTATAACTTCACGTGGCAGCATAGCCAGTTCCGTCTCCGATCGTTACCCAAGCTAGACTGACTTTCCTCTTCTCCTTTCCTTCGACTCAACACTCGTTTCAGTATTCTCACTCAAGATTATACTATCTTATCATGTCTTTCATTTTTAAGGCTTTTGGCAACTCGTTCTAAATTCTACCAAAACTTGTACTTCCCCGGAATTTCTCACCGACATTTGCTGCTACATATGCCTTACAATCAAAACAGAAAAGTGTTTTTCTCCGGAATTGTCTCCGACATAATATATATACATATACATATATACTTTTGACTAAATAGTTAAATATAATATATAAATTTTCACAAAATTTAATAGTAGTCCATGCTTATCTCCACATTTCATTAGTTTAAAATTAGTAAGCCTAATTTAAAGAGAAGAGAAATAACACATTCCTTTCACTTTGCCCAGTGTATCAGAATACTTCAGTGGGATGCGCGTGGGTGTCACTGGGTGCCTGTACTGCTGCTTAAACGCTGGTCCCACGGCTTTCCCCGTCGCAAACAAATTTATGTGCATTTCTATAGACAGTAAACACCCTGCAAATTTTCCTTGGACCACAAGTCATTTTCCAAAACAACAATTAAAACGCAAAAAGTTTTTGTGTCTGTCCTTCGGCCTTGCGTTCTTGACATCCGGCGCCCAATTGGGAACTGTGACAAAAAGTCATTTGTTTCCATAAATGTCAGGGCATGGCACCGCTCTTGAAGACTATATAATGTGTGTCTTTGATTTATACAATATTTATGGCTCTGGCTCCAGTTGTGTCACTATCACCACGATTGTTATTCTCTTTCTCAGATGTTTCTGCCAAGAAACATCGATTGCACTGCCCGAAACTGCTACTTCGTTTGGCCCACAAGGGGTTGCATATATTTGGGCGCTTGTCAAGTGTCTGAGGAAAATATTCTTACTAAACCGGGAGGAATTTTCTTAGGTTGAAAAAATCACACCTTATTGAAGTTGTCATGTCCTAACTATTCCATATTTCAGGCTGAATTGACCCAAAAAGCAAGCATTGTTTTTAAATGTTTCGTACTCCAATAACATGCTTTTTGCAATTTACGTAAAAGACAAGATTAACTTTCAAAATACTCAAAATAATAGAATTTAAAAAACAGTTCTCCACGATGTCTCTTTAAGTAACGTTATACACTTTTCAACGCCTTTTCTTTACGTGGATATAGAATGTCTTAAAGGGGGCTTCAAGGAAAGAGGCCAGGCCAGCTTGGGGGTGAAGTGGATGTTGCGTTTGTCATTTGGCGTTGCCATAACAATACCCATTAGGAGTTATTAGTTCGGTGAATGGGAATAGAAACCACTAAGACATGGCGCGGTCACAAAAAGCTGGTCGATAGGTGAAGGCTAAGGTTAGACAAGGTTAGCTAAGGTGATAGAAGGAGGGAGTTTGGGGTGGCTGGAGGACCTTCTTTGCTTGTTTTACGGATATTGTATTACATGCAAAATGCATATTAACCCTTCAAGATTGATTATGAGTGATTGATAAGTGTCAGCAGTGTGGTTTTCCAAAAAACATCTTTATTATTTCGAAGAAGTTATGGAATTTTTGTCAAGCTGCAATATTTGTTTAGAATTAATAGAGTTTCTGTAATTTCCATATGCTTTCAATGTGATTTTATGTGACCTAATGGTTCACATTTAATTAAGGTTTTTACGTTTTCTGATAAATAATAAACTCAACCTATTTTTAAAATATCTTAATATTATCCTTTAGCAAGTGATATCCCATCCAATTTTCAGTTTGAAAGTTTAATTTTAAACAAGAAAGGAAGCTAACTTCGGCATGCCGAGGTTTAAATACCCTCGCAATAAGTAGAAGAAGAAGAAGATAAATGTTCTGACTTTCCGAGGTTACTGACATAAGGTAAATGTTGCGAGCGAAAAATGTTGCGAACAAACTAAATGAATTGATATATTTAGGTATTCATATGGCAGCTATATGATATAGTGGTCGTCCGATTTGAATAAAATTAAAACCGAAATTCTTGAATTGGCATAGTTAAACTTTTTTTTTCTGAAAAATTTCCAATCGTTCATTTGGCAGCTATATGATATAGTCGTCTGATCCGGCCCGTTCCGCTATATATAGTAGTGAGAGCATATAGAAGACTATCTGTAAATTTTCATTTAGATAGCTTCAAAACTAAGGGACTATTTTGCGTAGAAACGGACAGACGGACATGGCTAGATCGACTCGGCTGTTGATGCTGATCAAGAATATATATACTTTATAGGGTCGGAAATGTCTCCTTCACGGCGTTGAGAACTTCTGACTAAAATTATAATACCCTGAAAGGGTATAATACTATGTACAACAGAGCCTCGTGACCCGCATTTCAGAATTTGCATCAAATTTTATTTACATCTGACGCTAGCCCTGCTCACACAATATTCCAACAATTTTTGCGTCCATTAGGCGCTGAAGAGTCAAACAAACTGACAGTTTCAACCTTCTTTGGCACCCACATTCTAGCGGGTGGAACACCACCGGCACCCACTACAACAGGGCGCAACCACCCAACCACCCAGCACTATTCGACACCAGACAATGGGCCGTGGACTCGCTGGGTGTCAGGCCTTAATGTTTTAATGCCACATTATCCTATCAACAATTTTCCCCTATAGATTGACGCTCTTTGTGCTCAGAGGCGTACACTGAGAACAAAGAGCGCTGGGTTTTGCTTAGTATGAAAAGATCGCACAACGATCAGATGAATTCTAGAATATGCCTAAAAGAATCCTTATTGGAAATATACTCTCCATATTAATATTACATTTATCAGAATATATTTAAAAGTTTTCTTCTTTAAATACAAAAACATTATTAATTGTTTAATAGAAATCGCATTATAATGTTCTGCGTACATATTACAAGGACATTTTTATTGAAAAAGAGCCAGCAGCAATAGAAGGCTATCGAAAGTTTATAAACTACCAAGAGCCAGGCATAAATTATTGGCTATTTCCATTTTTCTCTATGACTAGCTTTTCCGATATACAATTTTTTCTCTGCAGGTGTAGTCGTTGACCTTGCTTTTATTGTTCGCTGTGGACGAAATGGAAATTAATCAATGCCGTTTGCTTGCTCTTCTGCCCCATTCCCATTCCACATTTCACATCCACCCACGGCCCACTGCTGACGTTGATGTTGATGTCTGGGTGTCGTTAGGCAATCCAAGGAGAACCTCAACATCAGCAGGAACACGAACAGGAGCAGGAGCGGCGTATTCGGTGCGTGTTGTGTGCCATCAAAATAAATTGTCAAACATCAAATGGGGGGCCAAGGCCGGACAGGAGGCGGCACTGGGTGGTTGTGGGAGGCAGGGCGACCGTCCAGCAGCCCAATGAAGAACACCTTGGCGCCAAACTGGGGTGCTGACGGCGACTTCCGCTTGGCTCCGAGGCAAAGGCGCCACATGTCCCTATTATATGGTACATTATTTTTTGTCCCGCGCTCTGGGCCTCCATTAATTATTTGCATAGTTTATTTTAGTTGGGCGTGGCAAGGGGCTGCCTAATTATTTGCCAGTTAGTTGGCTGCTTTCAGTTACATTTCGTCTCAAGGTTGCAGCATGCTGGGGCTGGGAGATTCCCCCAAAAAAAACAAAAACAGAAAAACAAGAGAAAGCACCAACAATGCCCGTGCACCTCTCATCTCTCGTCATAATGATGCGCTTCCATCCATCCGTCCATCCATCCACAACGCATTCTCATCAGCGAACATTGTGATGAATCTTTCGAGTGGGAGGATTTGGACTTGGTCTTGGGGACTAGATCGGAATTGTAAACATTTCAATCAACAGATTTCCATTTTGGAATGAAATGGAAGGTGAGAAAAACGAACTCCGAGCTTAAATTTTGATTATTTTAGCAATTTTGATAAATAAGAAGTCCCTTCCTTAAGGGGGTTTCTTTGGGGGGAAAAAAAAATGTTTTAAAAATTTTTTTTTTTTATAAAAAAAAAAAAAAAAAATTTAATTTTTTTTTTATATATAAATAAATTTTTTATTTAAAAAAAAAAAAATTAAAAAAAAAAAAAGGAAGGGGGGGGGGGGGGGAAAGAAAAAAGGAACCCCCTTTTACCCTAAACGACCCCCCCCCCCCCCCCAAAAAAAAAAAAAAAAAAAAAAAAAAAAAAATTTTTAATTTTTTAATATTTTTTTAAACAAAAAAAAAAAAAAAAAAAAAAAAAAAAAAAAATAAAAAAAAAAAAAATTAAAAATAAAAAAAAAAATATTTAAAAATAATTTTTATAATAAAATTAAAAAAAAAAAAAAAAAATATAAAAATTTTAAAAATTTTTATAAAATAAAAAAAAAAAATAAAAAAAAATAAATTTTAAATTTTTTTTTAATTTCTTTTAATTTTATTTATTTTTTAAAAATAAAAAAAATTAAAAAAAATATTAAAAATAAAAATTTTTTTAATTTCCTTTTTTATTTTTTTTTAGGTGTTTTTTGTTTTTTTTTTTAATTTTTAAAATAATAAATTAAAAATTTAAAAAAAAAAAATAAAAAAAAAAAAAAAAAAAAAAAAAAAAAAAAAAAAAAAAAAAAAAAAAAAAAAAAAAAAAAAAAAAAAAAACCTTAAAAGTTCAACTCGAAATGTTTATACTTCACTTTGAGTAACTGGCTGTGATATTTGAAGATAGCGTTCTGGTAATAATTTTTAAAAATTAATTGTTAAAGTAATCTAGAATTTAAAGAAAATCTTTTTGTTTTGTTTTTGTGGCCCCTACAACAACAACAACATCTTATCATTTCCCTCAAATAGGCAACAAACGACCGCAAATGGATATTAATTATTTTAAATATGTGTACATATGTTTATAAGTAATAAAGCTCTTGTGCCCTATGGATGCTGGGAATAAACAACGCAGTCCGGATATAAAACATTTCAAACAATGAGATTCCTAATTTTACGATCACCGTAAAAAATACATTTTAACAAAATTCAATATAAAAAAAAGGAATCGGGCTTTAATATTTTGTGTAGAAAATAAGCTACTCGGGATACATTAATAATAAGAATGTCTACAAAATTATTGATGTTGGTTATGTTCAAAATAAAAAATATTTATTTATGTTAACAAGTAAACTTGTTTAATAGTAAATCCAATAAAAACTTTAATGCAAACAGTGCGCAAGAAAATATTTTTGTATGCCGTAAAATATTTTTAGTGAAAAATGCCACCAATTTTTTTCACTAAATTCATATTACCTTCATAAAAAAAACTTACAAATAAAACAATAATTGACATTTAAATTTTAAATACGCTTTTCTTGGGTCATATAAATATAGCATACTTTTCCGACCTTCGGGTTCGAAATACCCATATCAATTTACACCTCACAGCTTACATATTCATTATCTATTAATGTGCCTTTCAGGGCATATCAACTTCGCTGCCAGCCCGATCGGTTTTCCACTCTTGTTTGTGTTTCCCGACGGCTTTTTTTATGTTTCTGTTTTTGTTTATTAAAAAGCACAAACAGGCAGAACCGGCCCAAAGCACAGAACACCAGGCCACCCAGCCGGCCCTCGAGAGCGTTCCATTCAATTTGCAGCCCCAAAATGCTTGTTAGGCATTAATGTTCGAAATACACGAGAAATCTACGGAAATCCTGTGAATTTTCCATCGCAGCCCATTGCGTGGGCCTGCGTTATTATATGATGGCCAAGCTTTGACTTTCTCTTTTTAGTCCTCGCAAAACGGAAGCTATTTCTGGGGAAAACGGGGCGGGCAAGGCCGTAGCCAGGTTGAAACCGATTGCAACTTTGAGGCTAAATGCGAAACAAAGAGAAATGGAAGCGTTTCCAGATCATAAACGCAATTTTATGGCCTGGTGGGGGCATTTCAATTTTGTATTTTTATTGACAATAAGTTAACAATGTTTACTTTCAGTTGTGTGTTGTGTTCGGCTATTTTTGAACAATCACAACAGCCTCATAGTCGGACCAAAAATACCCAGTTGAGACTGTGCTTCGGCTGTCCGCCTGGCCCCGCGCCGCTTTTCAATTGTTTACAAGCGATTTTTTGTATGTTTTAATTTTCGTTTCATCGGTTTAATGAAAAATGAGAAAAATTTACAAATGAGCGGTGAGAGGGATGCGAGAGAATTGGGAGAGAGTGGGAGAGAGTCTCTCCGTCTCTGCGCCTGCTCATAGGACCCTTGGGGGCTGGTCTGGGTTTGCGATATGGGCTTTGGCTTAGGCTTCAGGTATGGGTCTGGGTCCGGGATACGGGACGCGGGACACGGGATACGGGCTCGGTTGTGGGCATTGGTATCCAGTTTGGGATTGGTTCTGGTTCGGGTTCGCGCTCGGGTTCACCTTGCTGTCGGCTCAACATCAAAAATATATTTTGCCATTTGTCTCTGGCCCAGTGAGCATTTCATAATTTTCCATGTTGCCGCTTTTTTACTTATCCTCGTGTGTCTGTCGCCACGCTTAAGTAGAGGCTTAGGTATCCTCCCACTAGGAACCTACTCTCGAATAAGGTGTCTACTTGGCAGGCATTTCAAAGAAACTAATTTGCTCTAGTGCGCCTTTTCGCTGATGGAAATTAATTCGGTTTTATGAGCGATTTATTTTCAATCGCCGGGCCGCTATAAATATCTTTCCTGCAATTCTGAATAGTGAATATGGTAGCCGTGCATTTCAAGTCAGCCTTAATATTTGTGTCTTTGATAAAAGCAGGTGTAAATATTAATATTTCAGACATGTCAAACTATAATTATCCTTATACAATCGCGCTTTTTAGTCTATTTATTTTGCCATAATTTTTGTATAAAATCGATTATATTTTTTATTCCAATTCATTCCCACAATCTGGAGAACTGCAGGGTAAATATTAATCAGATTTTCATAAGCATTCGTGTGTGTTATTGTTTTGGAGCAGGAACACACTGCGTATACTTATTATTAATTTAAAACATTGCACATACGTCATGTCTCGCCAAAGGACATAACAAGAAAGGACACAACAATTCGATTACAAGTTGATTTATTATTTAAATTGCGTGTTGCGAACAAATACTAGTGGCAAGAGGGAACACGGAGCACTGGGGTTCGAAGTGGTAAGGGTTATTGGAAATGGAGGAGCTCAATGGCACATGTGCACGTAAAAATGTCACCAAAATGAGCAAGCCATTCGTCTTTTTCGTAGTTAAGTAAAGTTATTGAATAAAGTTTCCTGTAAACACAATTTGTGTATGAAGGGGTTTATCCTCTTCTTTTCTAAACCATAGTTTTGTTTTATATTAATATATCACATGACATTATAAAATATAGAAAACAGCATCTAACAATTCGGAACTAATACTGCTCTGCATTTTTCATCCATGTGCTAGTTCTTAGCCTTACATAATGAAGGGATGATGGGAAGTGGGGCGGATGCTGGCCGGGAGTTTTATTCTGCTTTTCAAATTAATTGCAAAACTCGTAAAAAACTTTAGGGAGTCGTGCTTATCAGTTGGCCAGCATCGCCAGCTGGAGCCGCTGCAATCCACCAAATCCTCCGCCCCAAAAAAACTTTTGCCATGGTGGCCCTGACAAGCAGAAAATCAGGAGCGGATCAGGGAAGGCGGGGCGCGGTGGCATAAAGAGGACGTGCAAGTGACCCAGAGAGCCATACGGACGTATCCTAGGGCACACAAATGGGCGGGTGGGGATGTCGTGGGTGGAATGATGGCTAAGTCCAATGGCGTAATTTATGTAGGCTCTCGAAGCCCTTCCATGCGTGAAATGTGATTATATCTGCGAATAAATACGCATACAACTGTGACCATGTACGGGTTTGGAATTATACTATATACCACTATCCATAATCTTTAAAAGTGTGCTTATTTGGGTGTGAGAAATATAGTAAGAGCGATATATAGAAGTAGAATTACGATCAAATGTCTCTAACAAAGTAGTGTTAATCACTAAATTGTGCTTTAAATTTAAAGCCTTATTGAAATGATGACAACCCAATTTTCTAAGCAGAAACTTTATTTGTCCGCAAACATTTTTAACAGAACAAACAGGGCCTAAGGACATAAAAATTCGAAAATAAAGAAAATAAAACCTAATTATTTTTATATTCATTAAAATGTATAATGAAAGTATATATATTATGTACATTTCGAATAGTTTTAAGCATATAACATGAAAAGATCAAACTATATAATATTTAAATCAAGTTTAAGTTATTGTTTGAACTGAGCTAATGGATATAATTTGTAGGTTTTTTATTAGAAAATGTTATATTATTGTATAGAAAGCACGCCCTCAGATCCGGTCTAAAAAACCGGAATCAGGTTGCATTAAGCTACATACATATTATGGAATTGGCGTTCTTATCCGATGATAAAACAACAATTGCATGCGCTCCTGCTGAGCTGCGACTGCTGCATTAAGCGCGTCATCGCACAAATACACGCACAGAGACAAAGCCCGCGTGCGTGTGCATCTGCGCTTTTAGTATTAGTGAGGCTTTGTTGTTGCGCCAAAAACCAAGCCAAGGATTTTTCGCACATTTACGCCAGCAAATGGACTGCTGCTGATGCACTGGGAAAAAATAAATGATTTAAGGGGTTAACCCGTAAATTCACGACATATTCAATTGGTAAATCAGCTTGCTACTATGATAAGAAGATGGCCAGTAAATTATCATGTTTAACATGATACATATGTACATATATGATATGCCTATTTGATATAACATATTAGTTTCTTTATGTTTATGGTTACTGTTCAATTTAATGACAATTCTAGTCACTGAACCAATATAAAAAAGAGTTTTCGGACTACATATTCTATTATACGAAAAAAAGGACTGCTAGTATGTAAAAAGCGTATGCAAGTTGGTTAAGTTGGTAAATGATCGAAACCCTTTCATTATACTCATGCAGAGTATTAAAATTGTATTTTTTTACCACAGAAAACGTATTCGACCTTATAAACTATATATGTACATGATCAGCATCAACAGCAGAGTTGATCTTGCCATGTCTAGAATATAGAATATTAATATCTTATAGGTGAAAAGATTATCTGTTATTTTCCTATTCTTCAATATAGATATGTACATATGTAATACATATACATATTATGTACATATATACTTTCAAATGTGCATAAATTTATAGAATTTGGATAGTAATCTTTTTTATTTTTGTAATTGAAAATTTTTTTTATAACCGCCATATTTGTTTGTAAGATTATTTAAAAAGAGATATTTAACTTGAACTGCTCGAAAACAAACTACTTTCTTATCAATTATTAAATATTAAAATTAGAAGGCTTACTCACAATAGGAAAATATTATTCAATGAAATTATTATTTAAAAAAACGTGTTCAGTGATGGCTTTGTCACAGATGGAATATCGTATATTTGAAATAGATTAAATATCAAAAGATTTTACAAAATACTGAACTTTGTCGGAATTCCTGACTTCTGACTTTTTTATTAATCTTAATTTTTTGTATATTTATTGCGTTAATCGCATACGAAATAAGTTTCTCCCGGTGTCCTGCTGCTCCTTGCTGCCTCATTCTCTCTTTCTCTCCTACAGACGACCTTCACTTTCATACGGCTGTCCGCTTATTTATTTTTTTTGTTTAGTTGATTCTACGCTTTTTAATAACACGCCATGCTGTGTTATGGTTTTTTTTTAGCAGGATAAAATAATATCATATGTGTGGAAAGAGGAGCGGTGGGCAGAGGCCTTAAATAGGACAACTATGCAACAACAACTACTTGTTGTGTTGCATGCACGCTATGAGCAGCACCTAACAGATATTTCTTGTTAATGCCTGCGCCACTTAGCAAGGACATTGGCGGTTAAAACTGGTTGTATATTATCTATTTTTCATCCTTTTTTTGTGGCTCTCTGTTATTTTTTGCGGCCGATGTTGTTGTATTTTTAGAGAGCGAACAGCAACTATGTACAACGCAGAGGCAGCAACAACAGCAAGATTCGCGGATACACACATTTTCACAAATCAAAAAAGCAAACGAATATTGCCACACACACTGGTGCACACCCACACACGCACTCGGGCACGGACACGGACAAGAGAGACAGACAGGAAAAATCTCTCTTTTTTTATGGATTTTCTGAGCAGGCAATCTGCTTTCCTTGATATTTGATTAAACAATTTCTTAATGGTTTTTTAATATTTTTGTTTACCGTCTGCGTCTCTACTAGTAACACATACAGGCCTTTTTGGCTTATTACATTTTACACTTGTCGCCTCTTACACTTGCTTCCTCGGCTCGTCTCCTCCGCCTCCTTCTTTTCCGTTCCGTTAGCCGCACATTTTTCTCCGCACTATTTCGTGTAGATTTTCTCTGCTTTCGATTAGGGAATTTTCTTTTTTCTGGAACTTCTCTAGTCGTGTTTTTCTTTGAAAAATTAAATGTTTCAAATTTTTTCTGCACTCACGATGGCCAGAAGAAGTTGGCCCAAACTTCGACCCGCGGTTTGCTCCGCTCCGATTCTCCTTGGGGCGTTCAGGCAAACAGTTCTCGACAAACTGAAAGTGAAAAGTGAAAAGCAAAAAGCGCCAGCGCCTCCGACCATCGGTATTGCAAGCCAGAATCCGGGACAGCACCGAGGCACTCACGGAGTCGGCGCACTAGCCCGAGCAAGTGGTGGTCACTGAATGCGGAGGCAGCAACAGAATCGGAACAGATGTTGATGTTGCCTTTCGAACAAGGTGGCGGGCCTCAATGAACTCTCTGATAAATAATTAACGGATAACACAAGATTCAATGAATTTCTCTCAAGGATACGGCCAAGAACTGGCTCTGGGTTAGAAAATATCTTTCAGCCATTCAAATGAAATGCAAACCAAATTATAGGAATTAATATTAAGTACTGATAGGAATAGGAATAAATAGGAAGCCAAAGTCACATATTTCACCAGATCGTTCTTAAGAAAATCATTCAAGTAGCAACCAGTTTTGTTAAGTGAGCTTAACGAATTAGTCGCCTGATTTTGATTAGAGCTGAAATAACATAGTATGTCAAAAATTAACAAATAACTTAACTTAATCCTATCTTATTTTAGCCTACCTCAACTTTATGATAGCAGTTCCAAAGATAATGGTGAATTGTATTTAAATTGTTCACTAATTGAGAAATTTAAATGCAAATAACAAACCAAATAGCAATGGTCTATGCGTTTAAATATTTGCTTAGAGATCGATCACTCAATCACAAAGCCTTGTAAGTACAGTGTTTTTAAAATATTTATTCTTTTTGCTAATATTTAACAATCGAAACTAACTCTGAATCTATACATATCACTAAATATCGTTCAAGGATGTGGCACGCAACTTGCTTAACCAAATCGTTTTTGAACCCAAACCGATACCGAAGGAAACAAGAGCAATTGTTACGTTTCTCGTGGAGTGATCATGCAACTTTCCACTTAGACGGTGAAGTTATTCCAAAGCAGGTTCCTATTTGGAGGCAGGTGCAGCGCCCTCTTTAGCTTGGGGATCCTTGAACTGCTTGTGCCACTCGAGATTCATCTGCGACACGGATTCCCCTCGCTTAGCCGCCTGCTTGCCGCTATAAACCATAATGGCGCAACCGATGGCGGTGAGAGCGATCATGATGTTGGCCAGCCGAATGCGCATTTTGTTGCGGCAGCGTTCCATCTCATCCTGGCTGAAACAATTACAATTGCAATTTAATAACCTGTTGCAGCCTAAAACAGACATACCACACACCTCACAAAGTTTGGTACTTCGCTTTGCGACTTATATTTACCGGTCCACACCAGCATTCGGCGTTCCAGATTGTTGGGCTCATGGTTCTTGATCGTCTGCCGCATAATCGGCGAAGACCCAAACGAGCGACGGACGATAGCTCCAATTAGAGTTGCCTTGTTTAGCATAGTGAATAATTAAATCTGCAATTGTTATAATCTGTCGACAGAAATACGGAACTTTATGCAATTCTCCTTAAAATGTCAGTGTGACCGCGACCTGCACGAATCTGGTATTTTAAAAACGAACACTCAACATACTAGAAGCATTTTCTAAATGTTCTTTCGTTGTATTTTGGTCAGCTGTCTGTCATTAATAATATTTATTAACAAAGTTTTTCAGTTACCTAATCGAGCGTCGTTTTCTTTTTTTAACAAAACGTGCGGCGCATTTCACGACATTGTAATCGAACCTATTGATGACAAACAGCTGACTGACCTGTCAGCTGTTCCGCTCGTTTGCCAGCTTTCCAATACTGGTTTTTAACAATTTTCCGCCGTGAATTTAAATAACAATTTAAACGTCTATGGAAGAAGAGAATGACAAGGCCCGCCGGAGGGCCAAGGAGCTGCGCCAGGCGTTTTGTGAGAAATACGGCTACGTGGAAGTAGATCCGAAAGCTTCGATGCGACGTTGCTGCGCCGATGCCTTCGATGGCTTCGACGCCCAAACCCACGAGGCCTGGTTGATGCAGTGCCCCAAGGGCATGGATCCCCAGCAGCTTGTTGGCAAGCAGATCAAGCTGCCCGGCCAGCTCTACATTGGGGATCTACAGGTGCGGGCCAGCAAGTACGCGAGTCCTTTGAACGAGGCCGTGGGCTATGTGAACTCCAAAGGAGAGTACGCGCTGAAAAAGCTGCCTCTTACCGGGTACGTGGTGGTCAGCAAGCGGCTGAATAGAAATAAGCCTATCGAAGAACAAGAGGGACAGGATCAGCAGAATTTGGTTTCAAAATTTCCAGCCGCTCCGTCGCCACCGAAATTCACCCCCCCACCCGTTCGTCATCCTCTCTTCGGCCGGGACTATAAGAAGCATATCGAATTGCCGGCGCCGATTGTCGAAGCTCTCAAGAAGGCGGATGAAAAGAGCTTGGAGACGTCGGCCAGATTGCGACGTACTGCTAATTACTACACGATCAAGAACAGGATGCTAAAAACCACACAGACGTTGGAGGAGAAGGAGTACGAGGTGCGGCAATCGGTGCTTACTGGAATCACGCCCGAGTTCATGAGGAAAACAGCTGCCCCAAGCATGTTCCTCTACGCCGACTCTGACGTGGAGAACAAGAAGGAGCCCGAAGAGACCAATGGTGTTGTCCAAGCGGGCGGGCATAATCTGGTGAAGATCAACGAGGAAACCACGACAACCACAAAGAAAAAGAAGCGTAAATCAAATAAAGAAAACCTTGCACCGTCTAACCTTCAAGAGCCTTCGGTTACCACCAAAGAGGAGGCCGAGTCCGAATCGCAACCCGAGAAGCAAAAGAAACGAAAGCGAAACAAAGGAGGAGAGAGCAAGACTATTGACTAAAATGTGCTGGTGAAGCAGGAAGAGGAGGATGCTACGCCGCGGAAGCGCTAACGCTGAAGGCGGTCTCATAGATATATCACCTCAAGTAGACTTAACTAGGTTACATACTTTATCTAAGCGAATAAAAACGTTTTAAACGGATCAATAACCCTTGTTAATTAGTTTCTTTTTTGTCTGTATTTAATTTTAATAGAATATATGTATATACTTCTGACTTTAATTGTAATACCCTGCAAGAGTATAAAATAAGGGTAAATATAAACAAAAATTTTCAATTATATCAAATTTTATGAAAATATATTGAAAATTGGCTACGTTATAATTTTTGTCTTCAAAATTTTCCAATCGTTCCTATGACAGCTATAGTCGAAATTCGAAATTCTAGAATAATAAAAAATGGCCATATATTTTCAAGGCAGTTAAATCCCCTGGTCCTTGTAGGGTGACGGTGACAGAGGAGGTCGGGTTATACCAAGTTCTCGCTTCGTTTCTCCGAAGATACCGCACATCAGCATAATTTTCATAATAAATATTTTTAATACTTTGGACGGAACTTTCCCTATTGGCAGCACCATTTTCAACCCTTTTTTTAGTTTTTCTGAAGGGAAATTCTAAATATTTAATGGGACTTTGTCCAAAACACACGTGAAAATGTTATTTTTTCCGAGTAAAAGAGAAGTTTACCAACTTAAAAACAGAGGATTCATATGACAGCGATGGGAATGGGGGCGTGCCTGTGGCATAATGGAGCTGGACGCCACAGAACCCAGCAGTTATCGCTTCGTGAAGGTATTTGCGTGAGGTATGATGGGCTGGAAAGGGCACGAATAGACCCTACATTTACATATTATGATGAAAGTATATTAAATTTGTTAAAATTCTTGTTTTATATATTGCTTTTACAATGACAGACATTACAGGAAACAACAGGCGAGGATTCCCAATACAATTACTAAAAATATCGGCGATATATCGCGATATTTAGCCGATATTTCAGTAATTCAGTCGTACAGGGAAACCCCTTATATTTCGCAGTGGAATCGCCCTTTTACTTACCACCCCCCGTGAGTTTTATATTGTGATATATTTTTCCAAAGAATGGAACTTTTCAAATATTTTGCAGTGCACCGGAAATGACAGTGCGACCACGGCCCAAATGCCGCATAATAACGAAGGTGTAATCGAACCTCTGTGACACGGTCACACTGCTCTCCCTTTTAGTTTTCGTTTTGCGGTGTAAAAGTCGGAAAAGTTAATTAAAAAGCGTGTTTGCGACCAAGGTCAACTGTAGGATCCGACTACCCGCCACGCAACGCAACAGCAACCGATATGAGCGAGTACACGAGCATTCTGCAGCGAGAGTTTCCCAAAATCGACTCCGAGCTGCTTACCTATGTCGTGGGAGTGCTCACCGGAAGTAAGTGGCTTACGATCTTTAACCAAGCTTGGGATTGAGTGTTCTCGCATTGCATGAAGGCGAGGAGGATTTCGAGACCGGCGATGACATCTTCGATGCGGTGGGAGACATCCTCCAGAGCGTGGACTGTGAGCGGCCGGAGGAGAGCGTGCGAGAGTTATGCGAGCAGTTTCTCAACATCATGAAGAACAACGGGGTCAACGTGGAGCGTAAGGTGCTTAATGCGCCGGTCAACATTGAGGAGATGGCCAAGAACATGGAGCGTCTGGACAAGGACATGCAGAGCATATGGGTGGTCAACAAGGATGGCGCCAATGTAAGTTTCGCTTGAGGATAGATTCGGCTTACAACCGAGATTAATACATTTTCCCCCAGAAAGTGGACTCGAAAAAACTGGAGAAGGCGGAGGCCAAGCTGCAGCAGAAGCAGGAGAAGCGACAGGAGGTAAACAAACATGGAATGATTCCCGTGGCAGTGAAGCTGCAAACCGCTACAGCCTCGCAGGTGACCAATAAAAAGAACACCAAGCTGGACCAGAAAGGCCTCAACCGCTCCATGGACATTAAAATTGAGAACTTCGACCTTGCATTTGGAGAGAAGTAAGCTCTGCTCTGCTGTACAATTCAGCAGCCGAGGTACCATTAACTCGTGTTTATCTCCGCCAGAGTTCTCCTGCAGAATGCGAATCTGCTACTGTCTTTCGGACGGCGTTACGGTTTGGTGGGACGCAATGGCTTAGGCAAGACGACGCTGCTGCGGATGATTGCTGAGCGGCAACTGCAGATACCCTCGCACATTTCGGTGCTGCATGTGGAGCAGGAGGTGGTGGGCGATGACACACCAGCTGTGGACAGCGTGCTGGAGTGTGACACGGAGCGAACGAGGCTGCTCACTCGGGAGAAGGAGATCCTGGCTGCGCTAAACAATGGCGTGCAGGATGCGGCGCTGTCCAACGAGCTGAGTGAAACATACGCTGCCCTGCAGAACATCGAGGCGGACAAGGCGGTGGCCCGTGCATCTGTGATACTCAAGGGTTTGGGTTTCGATGCGGATATGCAGCTGCGACCCACCAAATCCTTCTCTGGCGGCTGGCGTATGCGTCTGGCCTTGGCCCGGGCGCTGTTCTCCAAGCCAGATCTGCTACTACTCGATGAGCCTACGAACATGTTGGATATTAAGGCCATCATCTGGCTGGAGAACTATCTGCAGACGTGGCCCACCACTGTGCTGGTCGTTTCCCACGACCGCAATTTCCTGGACACCGTGCCAACGGACATCATACATCTACATTCGCAGGAGCTTGAGGCCTACAAGTAAGCACTAACCTAGTTCAATTGTATTTTTATTATTAATATTATTGCTTTCACAGGGGAAACTACGACCAGTTCGAGAAGACTAAGACGGAGAAGCTAAAGGCTCAGAGACGTGAATACGAGGCTCAAATGGCTCACCGACAGCATGTCCAGGAGTTTATTGATCGCTTCCGCTACAACGCAAACCGAGCCTCGTCGGTCCAGTCCAAAATCAAGATGCTGGAAAAACTGTAAGCTATTGTCATAGATTTCCTTTAAATAAAAAATTTTTAAAAATGAATTCATTTTGTTGTCCACAGCCCCGAACTAAAACCGGTCGAGAAGGAAACCGTTGTTACGCTCAAGTTCCCTGAAGTTGAGCCACTCAATCCTCCAGTGCTGGCCATTTCGGAGGTGTCGTTCCGCTACAATCCCGAAGATCCACTGCCCATCTTCAAGGGTGTCAATCTGTCTGCTACCTCGGACTCGCGTATTTGTATTGTCGGTGAGAACGGCGCGGGAAAGTCGACGCTGCTGAAGATCATTGTGGGACAGCTCAGTACTATCTACGGAAACATTGTGCTGCACCGTGGCTTGCGTATTGGCTACTTTGCCCAGCATCATGTGGACCATTTGAACATGAATGTGACTTGCGTGGGCGTCTTAGCAGAGCTGTTTCCCGGACGGCCCGATGAGGAGTATCGTCGGCAGTTGGGCAGTTTTGGCCTATCCGGACCCTTGGCATTGCAGAGCATTGCCAGCTTGTCTGGTGGTCAGAAGTCACGCGTGGCCTTAGCGAAGATGTGCATGGGTAAGACGCTGTTTGCCTCTGCTTAACTTGGGTTTCGAATTCAAATTGTTTTCCCTCTCAATAGCGGAACCAAATTTCCTAGTGCTGGATGAGCCGACAAATCACTTGGACATTGAGACCATTGATGCTTTGGGCCGGGCTATCAATGCCTTTAAGGTGCATATTTCATGTCCAATCAATGCTTCTTGATGTTTTTAACAATCTCTTTTCCAGGGCGGCGTTATTTTGGTTTCCCACGACGAGCGCCTTATCAAAGTCGTTTGCAAAGAGCTCTGGGTGTGCGGCAATCGCACGGTCAGAGCCATTGAAGGTGGCCTGGACGAATACAAGCGGGAGGTTTACAAAGAAATCGAAGCTAATAGTTGAATTTAATTACAGTAAATTATTTATCTATTTGTGAAACAGCCTAGCAATAAATTTATATTATGTCTATGACACAAAGAAAGCGATGATGGCCTTTGAAATCTGACTGTTTTATATTTTTAAATACGAGTACTAATACTTTGATCAATATTAGAAAAAACTAGATGATGATACCAGCTTGCTGATTTAGTTTTCTTCGCAGCTCGAAGAGTAATAGGGTCAGCGCGGACGCCACATTCAAGCTATCGACTCCAGCTGCCAAGGGTATGTGAACGCACTTTCCTCGGCCGCCACCCACCGAATTCATAAAACTGCAAAAGAAAATGAAATTGAGAATGTGATTTCTCAAATACCTTTCTCAATTACCTGTATGCTTCCTCGCTGACACCATGACTCTCCCCGCCAATGATGAGCAGATTGTGCGTTCCAATTTCGCTGATCTCTGCGTAATCAATTGCCTGGTGGTTGGCCCGCTTCTCTTGGTTGTTTTCCGCAATAAACACGTTACAGTTGTCGGCGGCCTCTCGGGGAATGCTTGAAGAAAGCTCCTCCCAGGTAACGTCATCGAGAATGGGCAGCCGGAACTGACCGCCACATCCTCCTCTCAGCGCTTTCGATTCCCAAGGATCGCAGCAGCCATGTATGACTACAACCTGTCTGCAAGGCAGAGCCGCACAGGTTCTGATGATGCTTCCCAGATTATTCGGCTCCCTGATATTGTCGCACACCACTGTGATGGGCAAGGGCCGCGTTCCCAGTTGCTGTTGCTCTGCCAAGTTCTGCTCTAGACCTTTATCCGAGGGTCTATCGAAAATGGCCATCAATCCTGGAGGAGTCACCAACGAGGACCATGTTTTCAGGTCATGCTGCGGTACCTTGTAGATCTTTGAGCCCCTCTCCAGCTGCGAGATGCTCACTTCCTCCCTTATCAGCGCCAATTGATCCTTCTGGCTGAAGATGAGGGACTCCATTTTGAGGCCACACTGCAGGGCCTCTTTGATGAGGCGTCTGCCCTCAATGATTATCTGCCGGTTCTTGTCGCGACGCTTGCGGGAGCGCACTGTGGTCAGCAGATTGCTGGTTAGTGGATCGTGCAGGGTCAGGCGCACAAACTCCAGATTAAGCTCGGTATCCCTTATCAATGGAGCAGGGCTGGAGGCTGCCCGTGGAGCAGGCACCGCGCTGATCTTCCGCGGAGCCAAAGGAACGGTGGGTTCCTTGCTTTTCCTAGCTCCAAGTGATTTCGTTCGATTCTTGCGTAAAGCATCCCGCGTGTTTACCGGCTCATGCTTCAATCCCGAATTTCCAAATAGATTTGCCTCTATGTCCAATGCATCCTTGATGTCGCCTTGGGCGCCACTGGAGCTACTCCATCTCAACACACTAAAGGTTTGCACATTCTTTAAATTCCCTTGAAAAGAGCGTTTTAAAATATTACAGAACATGGTTGGTTTTCTGAACTAAACTGAAGCAGAGGCGTAGGCAACAACTGTTTTTCTCGGAGGGTTCATTAAAAATGAGAAAGCCGCAAATAAGAAATTGTATACTTACGCAAGTTGACTATATCTACATAAAAGCAATTATATCAATAAAATGTATTTCCCAATGACAAAAACAATTAACAAATCTTAGTTTTACGCCACCTTAAACCGTCCCCTTGTACGTACGCCCATGGAAACAGTGTTGAAAAATGCAAGACATGCCCATCGTGCTGTTTTAGCACACTTGGTAAGTAGAACCGCCACAATTCAAATATTAAAAAAACATTTATTTAATGAAAATATATATTTATTTCATTTGTGTTAGCAGTTAATAACAATTTGAAATTATTTAAAAACTAATAGCGCTGTCCTCCTTGGGTGTATAACATAATACAATAATAATTTAAAATAACAATGCAGAATTCAAACGCCTTGGATTGAAAAAGTTGAAAAAGAGGATAGTTGTGTAAAACAAAATGAATATTGGAAACACGATAAACTATTAAAAACATAGAAAATTCATCTAAATGGGGGGCTTCGTGTGGTGGCTTAAACTACTATCGTAGATATATAAATAAATCCTTAGAGTATAAATAATTCAAAATCTTCATAATCCATTCCATCTTAGCCAGGTTCGGCAGACCTTATTCACGAAATTTGTTCATAACAATGTACGACCTAAAATTACTACTATCACCATTACGTCTTACATGGCTAAGTGCTAAGTTTCTTAATTGAAGTTTCGTAAATATTAAGCAATGCCTCTAACTTTACGCATGTCGTATATATATATATACAGGGCTGTTGGGTTAACAGATGGCCACAGCCGAGCTCGAGCTGTTGCTCGAGCTGTTGCTGCTATTGGTGTTTCCGGACTGCTGCGTCTTCCGCTGCCGGGCTCCGCGGCCGGACAGCAGGTATGATAGATCAATGGGTTGTTCCTGGGCTGTCTGTGCGTCCAGACACTTGAGCTTTATTGTGTTCAGAACATTTTCCAATCGCGAGCGTTTCTTTTTAATTATCTGAAACGTGAAAGGAAAACAATAATTCATAATCTCGAAATTATTGTATAAAACCTAAGAGGAGCTGAGGGTTTTACTCCGCCTGAACTCACCTGTTTGTTGGGAGCCACTGGCGTTACGACTTGGGTCGCAGGATAGCCACGAGGCTTCCTCCCCACCGTTTTCGCCTGCTGATGCTGATGCTGCTCCTGCCTTCCTGTTGCCTTTTGCATAGCTCCTGCCGCTGCTCCTACATCTAATTCAGTCTTTTGCTTCCTTGTCTTAAGCAACGAAGGATCCACATCGTGGGGCTGAAAGCGAAAAGTTGGAACATAAATTTGATTTATACTTTTCGTTTGAACTCACCGCATAGCTCTTGGATATCTTCAGTTTCTCGGGGAACTTGCGAAAGGCATAGCTCTTGGTGCACGCGGGATGATTGGCCTTGGCCTTGGAAAAGAACCTGGCCGTCTTGTCCACGCGCAGCTCGCAGATGTAGCAGTGATCTTCATCAACGCACTCCATGGGTCGACCCTTGCAGAAGGTGGTGCGATCCAAGACCCAGCAGCGTCCAATGACCAGCTCAATGGGCACCACTTCATAGAGGGATACCCTGACCACTTCGTTGGGGTAAAATCGACGGGATGGTTCGTGAAAGGTTTCGTGGGGCCGCAGGAAATGGTGGCCAAATATGAAACGTTTGCCCAATTCGTTTTTCCACAAGTGCTCCACCCGAAAGATGTCACACTCCTGGTAGTCGATGGCTCCGATGGTCTCGTAGGTGTGCTTCTTGGTTGGCACCTTACCACCGGCCTCATCCTTTATGGGAATATCCCGTAGAACGTAGACAGCATCGCCCTGACGCACCTGCAGATCGCCGCGCATCAGGGAAAGGTAGTAGCGATGTCCCTCTTCGGTGAATTCCTCCAGCGGAATCTCGCGATCCACTTCCCTTGGCTCGCACCGCTCACACTGATAGTTGTCCGCGTCGATATCGGCCTTGGTGCACTCCGTGTGCTGCCAAACCATGCACTTGGCGCACTGAATCATTAATCCCTCGTCCTTGTACAAGCCGCAAATACAGCGAATTACATCCTCGTCGGGGGAACCAATTGGCAGCTCTGGAGGTATAGGCAACGACGGCACCACGGGAGAAGCTCTGTCCTCGGTTCCTGGCGATTTCTTCACGACTAGTTTCGGCGCAACCTCCTCCTCAGCCATCTCTCCCTGCTTCGGCTTGAAGCATTGCAGGGATTCCGCATCGCCAAGAATGTCCACCAGTTGACCATAATTGTCAGCCTTCCGTTGCTCATAGCAATCTTTCAGGGCTTGCAGGGCCTTGGCTTTGCCCTCATCGTCGCCATGCTGCTGCTTGGCCTCCACAAAGAGCTGCTGCATCTGGTCATCGTATTCCTGCGGTGTCTTATAGTGGCCCTGCTCGACTCTAGCCTGAATGGCCCTGAACTCCACCCGCGAGTTTACAGCAGCCAACCCAGCTGCTGTTTTGCCGCTCAGGTTCTTCATTAATTTCTTCTTCTTGCTGGAGACAGTGGTCAGGAGATCGGACATCTTCTGGGTCTCAAGGGAACTGCAGATGTCCCTCAGAAGAACAGCCATTTTGGCCATTTTCTCCAATTCGGGATCATGAACGGCCTGCGCGAGTCCTCGGGTTTTCATGTTACGGGGCGTGCAGAGCGCCGATATCTGGGCGGCCAGCAGGGAGGTGGATGATGGTGTGGAGGGTCGACGTCCGGGAATATCTCCATTTATGGCACCGTGTGGTGCTGGTGATGTTGCGGAAGCCGTAGGTGTAGCGGTAGGTCGCTTGGCCTTGCACCTGCGAATCTTCTCGAAATTCCTCACTAGATAAATGTTGAACTGTTTGACCAGCTTCTTTTCCTTATCGGATAGGGGCTGCATTTTGGTCACTGACACTGAAGATGCCGTCTCCTTGCTGCCCGCCGGCTGCCTCTGTGCGTGCTTTTTGGCCTTTTGCTTTCGTTGGCGTCCGTTTCTGCCCGTAGGTCCCTCCGGAGTCGGCTTACTTTCAATCGCGGGAAGCGGCTTCACCCTCTGCGACTTGCCGCCGATGACGCCACGGCACTGGGGCGTGTTGCACCTGCACGGCTGACCCTCTGAGGGATTGAACAGCGAAAAGTTGTAGTCGTACGTCAGCTCCTCCCCCTGCTCGATGGGCCTTTTGGCAAAGAGCACCATGCGAGACAGTCCGTTGACGCTCCACTTTTGCATTTCGCAGTTGGGCTCGCAGGAGTGGTTAACAAACCGACAGTCGCTGCCCATGCGCTGGCCATCGATCACGAGTCCACCGTCCAGGTGGAGGCAGTAGTGATGCGTATCGTTCAGATAAATACTAGCCATCCTTTGCTTAAATTCCCGCTCGGTAACCACCTCACCCACATACTCCAAGATGTAAGTGCCCTTGGCAATCGGCAGTTTGGTACGCACTCCCCAACCCTTGTCCACCGTCATGAAGCGCTCCACTCCGGGAGCCACGGCGTGCCGTTGAATCTTCTGGTTGCGACATTTCTCTGCAGCCGGGCAATTGGTGGGCGAGCACTCAGTGTACACCATGCGGTTAAGGCAATTGTCCAGGCAGGCTTTCTCGCCCTGGTTCTTGCAGTTGCAGGTGGGCGGATCAAATCCGGCCACATTTGGACGCACTGAGTCTGCGTACACGTTGGTACGGATTTTCCGGTAATTCCACGACGGCACCACATGCCTAGTGGGCAATTTCGAGTTTGTATATGCCCACCAAATGTCGTAGGGCAGCTCAAAGTCAACGTCTCTCCTTCGCAGATGCTTTTCGCAATACGGAGGCGGTGGCAGAAGACTCCCAGAGACGGCGTGCTGCTGCTGCTCCTCGCCCGTCGGCTTCTTGTTCACCTTCGCTGGCGGCGGCATCAGCGATTGCTTGTAGTGATTGGAAAAGAGACCTGCCACCAGATAGGTCTTCTTTACCTTTGACAATTTTCGCAAGGAGTTGGTCGATGCCTTGTCTTCGCTGGTGTCACTGCAACTGGCGTAGTCGGGCGGCACGGGATAGAGGGATTCGTTGGCAGGCAAAGGATCGTGCTCGATGGGAATAGTATCCATCCTCTTCGCCTCCGCCTCGGCATCGATCTCCTCCTGGGTTGAGGGCACCTCCGGTGGAATTTCAAGTTCAACAGGCGCCTTGGCCTTGGTGATTGGATTGCATCCCGTCTCTAGGTTCTTTCTCCGCTTCAAGCGAATCTTGCAGCTGAAATTTGTGTTGGGGTCAATGCCAGCTGGCAGTTTGATATTCGGTTCCATTTTGGGCTTTCTTTGTGCTGCGGTTGGGGTGGGTGATGGCACTTCTACTGGTGGTTGCTTGGGCTGGCGTCCACGCTTTCTGGCGGGCGGCTTTACCTCTGGCTCGGATACGGGTGGAGGCAGCTTCTTATCCTTGGGCTTTCTCCCACGCGGCCTACCTCTGGCGGCAGGTGTCTGAGGTCGCTGCAGCCGCTCCAGAGCCACGACCGACAAACGCGGCGCTCTCTGATTACTCCTAGCCACAAAGTTCTCCCTGGCCTCACCTGTCTGGGGTACCCGCTCGCAATCAATCGGCAGATTGGCTTGACTGAAGCTCCTGGTTTCCCTCATGTTCTGCAGCGGCTGATCGTCGGGATCCAACTCGTCCTGCTCCCGCTCCTCCAGCATGGCAGCTGCTGGCTGCTGTTCCACACTAACTTTCCTCTTCTTTTTGCGCACCGTAGGGAAGCCGGTGCGGTTGATCTTCTTTCGTTTGCGTTTCAGCAGAAAGTTGCCCCCGGTTTTGTGGAGCAATGTTTCGACAACTCGCTGGCCAATCTCCTTCTTGGTATCCTCCTTAATGTCCAGTGCAGACAGCAGCGGGGATTCCACCTCCGCCTTGGTTATGACTGATTCGTTCAGTTTGCCGATGGGTATCTGGATTTCCAGCTCGACGGAGGGTTCAAACACCCCTGGCGGCGGGTAACTACTGGAGGCTGGGGACTGCTGGGACAACTGAGACGAATCCTTGGCAGGCGCCACCTTCTGCTTGGCCAATCCTCCTCTCCTCTGCTGTTTGAGGGAACACAGCGAGCTGGGACTGATGTCCAGTAGTTTGCCGCCACTTATGGAATTGTTGTCCACAACAATTCTCAGGGGAGAATTGCTGGCCGAGGAAGCCGCTCCTCCGCTAGACGCGGGCTGCTCAAGCAGATGCCTCTTCTTGGGCGTCAGAGCGGACTTGGCGGTCTTCGCATTGAACTGGGCCTGCGACTTTGTTGAGGCGGTGCTCTTAGCAGTCGCCGCTGCCGCTGCCCAAGCCTCTGCGTTCAGTTTTCCATTGGCAAAGGCGGCCACTTCGGCCGGCGCACGCTCGCCCGGTGTCAACAGGTAGTGACGCTTCTTCAGCGGCAGTTTGTGGTCATCCGGGCTTGAGCTGTCGTTGCTCTGCGATTTCTTGTGACGCCTCTTAGCATTGCCGTTGCTCGTTCCACTGCCATTGGGCGTGCCACTGGCGCTGGCCGAGAGCATGGCGAAGTCCACCAGCGGTTCGCTTAGCTTGCGCTTCTTCAAAGCCCGTTTCAGGGGCTTTGATAGCGTTGTCGCCGACCCTCCTCCTCCTGCGCCGTTTAAAACCATTTGCTGGGCGGGACTTGGAGCTGCCAGAGTGGCCTGCAATTTACTTGCATCGGCCATTAGTTTCTCCTTGCCACTGCTTCCAGTCAGCCGATCATCCTGAATGCGACATCTCGCGTGAAAGGTGCTCGTAATGATCTCGATCTCGGTAAGTAGCTTGGAATCGATATTCAACGATTTCATGTTGCTGAAACTCTTTCTGCGATGCCTCCGCCTCATGCGGGACACTCCGGACACATAGCTGCTGCACATACTGGCCGCCGATGAGCGCCGCGATTTAATTTTGCAGGAGGATTTGCTCGGAGCCGGAGTCTCCTTTCGCTGATTCATCATCTTGCTGATGAAGTTATCGGGGTTCGTGTTGGCCAAACTGCTTCCGCGACCGAAATACTGTCCAGTCGTCACATATCGATTGATCTCTCCGTACTTCTTGCTGGCACTCGTTGTCGGCAGGCTCTGCAGGCTCGGCTTGCTGATGGGTTCGTTGCTCTCCTCGCAGCCCAGGGACAGGCCGGCCAACTGCAGGATGTCTTGATCCTCGCCCGGGTCATCGGCAGCGCTCTTTAGGAGCACGGATGCCCTGCGCTTCCGTCTCATTCGCAGGCCAGACTTTCCGGATTCCTTGCAGTCACTGCGATAGCCGCAACTCTTTGCCCTACTTCGTCGGCTTGCACAGCTCTTGGTGCTGTAGCGACTCTTGCAGCTGGCGTCGGACTTGTAGCCCGAGTTGTGGTTGTGGGCGCTCCTCTGGTGCCTCACGCTGCCATAGTCCGACACGTAGCCGCTCTTTGCGGCCAGGATCTTGCTGCAAATGGTGGTGCCTGGTCCAGGTCCACTGGCTGCTCCCACACTCATGCTTCTCAGACGGAACTTCTTGTTCACATCGATCTCCCGCCACACGGGATCCAGCTGCAGCTCCTCTTTGGCGGATGAGCTGGAAGCGGTCTTCTTGTTGTTCTGTCTCCGCTTGCTCCTAGGCGGCGGATACAGCACCCGCTCCGTGGCGTACATTCGCTTATCCAGGTAAGCCATGTCCATCTTGGGCTTACTGCTGCTGGAAGCTGGCACCTGCGCTCCCGCGGGGACCGTGTTTTCCGTTTGCATCTTGGGGGAGGGCGTGGTGCTTTGCGTAGTGCTGGTGGTGCTAATCACACCCGAATCGGCGGACTCATTGATGGCAGGCCCAGAGGTCGCGGGGGGAGGAATTGTGGGTATCAACTTCTTAGGTCTACCTCGCCTCTTGCGGGGATTAGCAGCCTGCAAGACGGTTTCCTCTTTGGCTTTGGCATTGGCCACCGCCTCATCGGAGAGCTTGGCGTTTCCACTTTGACCCAGCATCTGAGTCTTCTCCATGAAATCCTGCAGCAGCGTGGACTGATACTGGGGCACATTTTTGGCCTTGGCCGCCTTCCGAAAACTTCCCTCCACCGTTGTGTCCTCCGTGTCGCTTTCCACCCGCTTGATGGCCGCCTGCACAAGGCTGGGTAACTCATTGTCGCTTGAGGAGATGCCAATGTCCAGAGCGGGCTTGCCGGCGGACTGGGCCGCCTGAGTGATGGCCGTTAGTAGCAACCGAGGTGCCCTCTGCTGGTGCACCTTCAGCGGCAGGTCGTCTTCCGAATCCGAGGAGAACGCTGAAACCTGCGCGCTGTGCTTTTTGATCTTCGCCCTGGACAAACTCTCCAATTTGTTAATCGCACTCGTGCTGGGTATCTTCTTGCGCTTGACTTTCACTTTCTTGCTGCTGGCCGCTATGTTCTTGGCCTCCGAGCAGCCGCCAGACTCGGTGTCCTGCGTGGACATCTTTCTAGGCTTCAGGGGATGCTGCTTCTTTGTCGCCACTGCTGGTTTGCTGGCTGCGGTTCCTGCTGCAGCAGGGGCCAGGGGCTGGGGCAGGGGCAGGGGGCGGATGGCTGAGATTCTCATGCGCAGTCCATCGGCATCCGAACGTTGCACGCTAAACTGGGTGGCGGATTTCGTGGACTTCGACTGGCTCGATTGATCCGTAATGGAGTCGGTTTCCTTTTGGGTAAGACGCATTACACATTATATACCACATTACGTGCTACTAGATGGACTTGCCTCATTTTCACTGCCGGATTCTTGTGCGCGTTGCGTTTCCAGAACCTTTGCTGCTGCCGTCTCATTTTGACCACTGCTCATATTTTGGAGTAGTCGCTTGGGAGCTGCAAGAGATTAGCCAAGGTGTTTTTTGTTGCTCTTTTAATCGCATTTAAAGTAGGTCAAAGCACGCACAACGACGACGTCCGAAAAAAACCACCTATGTATTCCCCACTTACGCTTTGTTATTTTCTAGGCACTAGCACTTAACTCGTGTCCTTAATCGAGGGTTGTGTTTCCAGTGAGTGGGCAAACTATTATATTACACATTGCATTTGCACTTTTCTTGCGCCTTTGGCCGTGGCTTGGATATCCCTGCTTCTAAAATGGCGCCGTTTTCACTTTTCCCTGCTGCTCGCTGCTTTGTTCGAGACACCCGACGACGACGACGACGCAACGTTGCAACGCCTTTCGCATGTGGCACAGAGGAGCGCCTTGCTGAATTCTAACAATTTCGCGTCGCGGGCAGCGGTGGGTGCGCACTTTAATTGTTATTGTAAATGTGGCGCAACAACAAAAAGCCAGACAACCAAAAATGCACGAACATAAATAAAATTTATTTTGGCCTATTTAAGTGTGACCGCATTCGACAAAGAACTAAATCTCACAGCAAAAATACCGGATCCCCAAAAATTGGGCAGCATTGGATGCAGCGTTGCCAGACTAAATCTCTAGCTTTATAGCTACAATCGAAACTACTGCGATTTATCGATAGTATCGATGCTTTTACAGCTGTATCGCAAACAATTTTGTTTAATTTTCATAAAAACGCAAGGATATAAGTTAAATAAATATATAAAGTAATTAAATAAGGTAAATTGACAATCGACAAGATTTGTTCTTCTAATGGAGTTGCTTTCCCCTTGCAGGTTGGCAAGAAATATAACAAAAGATCGAATAAAAATATCGCAATTGCGATAGTTGGGCAAACAAAAAATCATTGTTTATCATATCTAGAACAAATTTATAAACAACAAAAATTTATTTTCATAAAAAAAACAAAGAAAATGAGTGGAAAACCTGCAAAGGCGAATAGCGCCTCCAGCAGCATGCTGTACGGCTCCAGCATATCTGCGGAATCCATGAAGGTGATCGCCGAGAGCATCGGTGTGGGCTCTTTGTCGGATGACGCCGCCAAGGAGTTGGCCGAAGATGTGTCCATTAAGCTGAAGAGGATTGTCCAGGATGCGGCGAAATTCATGCATCACGCCAAGCGGCAGAAGCTCTCTGTGCGGGACATAGACATGTCGTTGAAGGTGCGCAATGTTGAGCCGCAGTATGGATTCGTGTCCAAGGACTTTATCCCCTTCCGCTTTGCATCCGGCGGCGGTCGAGAGCTCCATTTCACCGAGGACAAGGAGATCGACCTGAACGAAATCACATCGAGCAACTTGGTGAAGATACCGCTGGACCTCACGCTCCGTTCCCACTGGTTTGTGGTGGAGGGGGTCCAGCCCACTGTCCCGGAGAATCCGCCGCCGCTCTCGAAGGACTCCCAGTTCCTGGACTCTGTCAATCCGGTGATCAAACTGGACCAGGGCCTGAACAAGGATGCGGCTGGCAAGCCCACCACCGGCAAGATCCACAAGCTCAAGAACGTGGAGACCATCCATGTCAAGCAACTGGCCACGCACGAGTTGTCTGTGGAGCAGCAGCTCTACTACAAGGAGATCACCGAGGCCTGCGTGGGCTCCGACGAGCCAAGAAGGGGTGAAGCGCTGCAGTCCCTGGGCTCTGATCCTGGCCTGCACGAGATGCTGCCCCGCATGTGCACGTTTATCGCCGAGGGCGTCAAAGTAAATGTGGTGCAGAACAATCTGGCGCTGCTCATCTATCTTATGCGCATGGTGCGGGCGCTGCTGGACAATCCGTCCCTCTTTCTGGAGAAATACGTAAGGATCTGTCGTGAAGTCTTTTACTAAAATGGATAATTAAACATTTTTCCTTTCCCTATAGCTGCACGAACTGATACCCTCCGTGATGACTTGTATTGTGTCAAAGCAGCTTTGCATGAGACCGGAACTGGACAATCACTGGGCGTTGCGGGACTTCGCCTCCCGCCTGATGGCCCAGATCTGCAAGACCTTTAACACTCTGACCAACAACCTGCAGACACGTGTGACGCGGTAACTTTCTTTCTCGCGAATCAATTGGATTTAAAATAACCTTCTGTACTTCCCTCAACTGCATAGCATCTTTAGCAAGGCCCTGCAGAATGATAAGACCCACCTATCGTCGTTGTACGGCTCCATTGCAGGGCTATCCGAGTTGGGCGGCGAGGTTATCAAGGTGTTCATCATACCGCGCCTTAAGTTCATATCAGAACGCATTGAACCCCATCTGCTGGGCACCTCCATCAGCAACACAGATAAGACAGCCGCCGGCCACATACGTGCCATGCTGCAGAAGTGCTGTCCACCGATCCTCAAGCAGATGCGAGTTGCCCCCGATACGGCGGAGGAGTACAAGAACGACTTTGGCTTCCTTGGACCGTCACTGTGCCAGGCGGTGGTGAAAGTACGCAACGCACCAGCCACGAGCATTGTGACCCTTTCGTCCAACACCATCAACACGGCGCCCATCACGAGCGCCGCCCAAACAGCCACCACCATCGGGCGGGTTTCGATGCCCAGCACTCAGGGACAGAGACAGGGGTAGGAAATGGCTTGGGCCCGTAAGCTTGTAGTTCCTACACTAATATTGTTTCCTCTTCAGAAGTCCCGGAGTGTCGACATTGCCTCAGATTCGGGCCATTCAGGCCAATCAGCCGCCGCAAAAGTTTGTCATTGTCACTCAGAACTCGCCGCAGCAACAGGGGCAGGCAAAAGTTTTGCGCCGGGGCAGCTCCCCACACAGCGTTGTCCTCTCCGCGGCGTCCAACGGGGCCAATGCCTCCAACTCGAACTCCAATTCGAGTGGCAGTGGGAGCGGTAACAGCGGCAGCCTCATCGCCACTCCACGGAGCAACGATAATGTGTGTGTTAGTGCCGGTAGCGATGCGCCAGCAGTTGATGGTATAACAGTTGAATCTTTCAGAGCGCCCTAGATGCCAGCTCGCTGATCATTGAGACGGAGATTGTGCGCGCGCCGCCAGAGCTGGACGATCTCTCGCATCTGGAGTAGCTAAAACATGAATAAACATTTCGTATATGTAATAAAACCGACAAACAACGGAAACCTACCCCAAAAGTGGACGCTACACAGACAGAAAAACACTAAATATAATTTTAAACTTGATATTTCAAGATAGTTTTTAACATTCGGATAGAAATACATATGCACGTATGTTTTAAATTGTGTAACCAACATTTTATGTGTCAGACAACCACCGCGTCAAGCGGTGACAATATTTACAAAAATAAGATGTGTAACGTAATTCGATTTTTTTCACTCGACTGATAAAGCAGCAGCCAAATTTGTCTGACAATATTTTCGTGTACACACTCCACCATGTAAGACTTGAGGGGGTCTTCTACTTAAGAGGCCGAAATTTTGGCCTATTTCAGAAATTAATTGTGAGAAAACTGTACAAGATAATGAGATAATTTTTTGAATTTATTTTGTACATCTTTAAACTTAACACTTTTGGAAATTTAAAGTGTGTATATTTAATCATTATTTGTTTATATGGGGTCAAAGTGCGGTCATCAAAATTTTATGGCTCATTTTTCTGGTATCATAACTTATACTTGCATGAAATGAGAAAAATGTATTTTATTTATTTTCCGTTTTTCGTTGGCTATGCTTCTCCGAGTACGATTTTTTTTTAATTAAAAATTGTTTGTAATATAAATTTTTTTGTAAAAAGTTCAATTTCCAACCAGGTTTTTTCACCTGTTGGAGGGTGTAAAAATTAAAAAAAAAATCGTACTCGGAGATGCATAGAGAATTGTTTGATAAAGAATAGGGAAAAATTGGTTCAATTCGATGAAAATTACTGGTAGAAGTGATACCAGAAAGTTTAAAAAAGGTGATTTTCGGGAAAACGCGTTTAAAAATAAGAAAAATTGTCGAAACGTATGGAGGTGGCTATCTTTCGGGCTTCGTTTACCCATGAAGGAATGCGAATTTTACAAAACCCTTTATATAGCGTATTCCTCAGATCCTCTTTATTTGAATAATACAAAAAATCAAATTTTAAAAAAATTGTAAGTAGAGGACCCCCTTAAGTTGTCAAACCCGGTACTCTCATAAGCTGGAACTTAATCTGACTTATTTTGTAATCATGCTTCAAGGAACGCATGAGGTTAAACATGAGGCATTAGGTTAAACAATATACTAAATATATTTTGTTATATTACAAAACAGGTTGATTTTTTTCTGTGCACTCCACTCGGTCTAACTACATTCGAAAAACTGGCTACGCAGCTACCACGCATGTGCGAGCCTGTGCCCCTCAAGTGGCAGGCTATTGATTTTTCCACCACATTCCATGGCAGACGCACAAAGAGCTCTGCTCAACAGTCCTTACAGTACATACCGATACCCATCGCAGGACAAAGGCAGAGCATTTCTTGCGGAATTTTCAACGCTCTTAGGCTAACTCGAAAAGTAAAAAATAAAACAGAAAAATGCATGCCAGATTTGCGGATCCCGAACCCTTGTCCCCGGACAGCCCGGATGGAATTGAAGCGGAGTCCCTGGAATCCCGAATTGAGGCATTCAAACAGAACCCCCAGAACATGGACGCTCTGCGGGAAGTGCTCGATGATGTGGTTCAGCGAGCTGAGACGGAGGCCAACAGGCGAGCTGTTGAGAGCCAGAAATCGCAACAGGTTGACTACGCATATTTAACTAGAATTCAAACTGCATTGACTCAAACACTTATAACTCCTTTTTTCAGGGCAAGGAAAAGAGACAGAGTAAGTACCCGCCGTGGAGTCCCATAACATTAATTGCTTTTTAGCTTATGTGACTTTTACCCCATGTCCGCCGCATCTTGGCTTGGTGGGCTCTATTGCTTCTTGTAGGCGTGTGTGTGAAAACCGAACAAAGAAAGTTAAAGGTTGCTTAAAGCCTTGAAAGTGTGCCAAGAATCGAGTGGAGGCTCGAGCCTAGCGTAAAAAGCAGCTGTCCAAGTGCATTAATCTCAGCCTTTGTGCTTTGTGCACCGTAGACAAAGGATCCGATTTTGTTAAGGGGTAATAGGGGGAATAACTTTATGGTAAGGGAAACGTATGAATTGGATGTTAAAAAAACGTGTGTACCGATAGGATATATACATAATATAAATGTATGTATATTAGTTGTTTTAATACAAAATAATTGTGCATATAAAACAACTAATATTAAGGGTTTGTAAGGATTTCTAATAGATACTGTGCAAATCCGCAACCGGCGCGATTCCTTAAAATTTGTCGGTTAATACAAACTGTAATTTTTTAGGAAACCTAGTGAACCAGCAGCGATAGTAAATTATTCGTAAACGCAAGTAGAAACAGTAAAATCCGCGGGCTTTCACTAAAGAACTGCTAAGTGTTCACAAACGGACTCAAAAAAGAGTGGCATAGTTTATTTCGAGTTATTGCCATTTGTTATCATTTCACAATGCTCATATTAAAATTTTCCATCCAAAAAGTCCTTTGAATGCTTGCAAACGACGCTTTTTCGGGCGAATAAGGATTCATTTCATTATTTTTCATATTTTGACCTGACTTGTGTTAATAAACTCATAGAAAATAGAGGGTTTGCCGGGACCATAAACTTGTCTATGATCTCGGCCTCTTCAGAAGCAATTATAGGCCATACCAGAAGCTTAAATCAGCGACCTTCACGGGGGGGCTGTCAAGTGTCAAGTGATGCCATTTGCGGCGGAAGATCCATTATTTAATAAAAATTTCCCCCTAAGGAATGTACCAGCTCGATTGCATGACCACATTTTGTTGCACTTAACTTGTCTTTTGCCTTCTCACTGATCTTGGTTTTCTTTTTTTCGTATTTTTTGCTCTCTGCATGATGCACTAATCTCTTAGGTTTCGCTCTACCAGATTTTAAGAACGGCAAGGTGGTGAACCGTGCCCGAGGATTTGTGGTGCGTATCTTCGATGCAATCTGCAATTGTGCCAACAACAATGCAGCGGCGGCCACGACGCGTTTCAAGTTGAGGAGCAACAGTGGAGGAGGAGGCGGCGGCATCGGAGGAGCCTCTGGGAATGGCAAGCGACAGCAGTCCCAGGATGAGCCGGAGACCCTGATCCTAACCAAAAAGAAACCCTCCGAAGGAAAGAAGAAGAAGGGCGTCAGCATGGCCGATGATGTTCAGGCTGGAGTTCGACTAATGGACTAGGCTAGCAATAAAGGATGACAGTGATCCTAACATAATCAAAACTATAACCATTGCCCATCTCCGCCCCGCAAACGCAGTCTATACAACATCAACCTTAATCTTTGTTCATCCTAAATTCTAACAGTTTTAAGAAACATTTCCTTTGCTCAAGCACAAACAAAATTCCATTTTGTCTTCCCCTGAAGACCTGAGATATCAAATAAGATATTTGCCCGGAGCGTTTCCAAATCTGATCAAGTCTAGAGGTCTTAATTTTTATTATATTTTAATTTGAAAGCATAGACTGTTAACAAATTTACTTTATTTTCAATAATACATTTCTACTTCAATTGGATTTAGTTAATTATCAAACCAAAAACCTTGTTTAGAAAAATAGAAAAAATATGTTTAATCGTACAATTTTTATTGTTCATTTTGATTTTCGACTGACATCGATTTGGAAACGCTGTTGGGACAGCTTTAGCTCTATACGTTGTAAGTTGTAAAACCTAAATGTGATCCCCGATGGAAATTTAAGCAAAATAACTCGATGCACAAACCACTACTTGGTTAGTTAGGAAAAGAGAAATGTCGTATATAGGATATACATCTTACTTAATCTTCGAGGCTATCCCACGCACAACACAATCAAATGTAGACGTTACAGAACCCCGGGTGGTCAAATGCCAAGTTGAACAACAGGCCTGTCAATCTCCACCTAAATCTAACTGTACGATATATCAAATTATATACCAACATATATGTGTATACCTAGGCGTGTGCCGCCATTCTATTTAGATGGGTGTCTAGTAGTTACAAAATGTTTTCAAACAAGCTAACAAGAGGTTCAATATACAAGCATGAATGTGTACTGATTTTATATACAACTAACTAACTATTATATACATACATGACATGTGGACAGGTTTAGACCTTTGGTTAATTACACTCAGCAGCCTCCTAAATGCAGCACAGGTTTCCTCCAACATCCTCCTCATCGTCCTCATCAACTTCACCAAAAACCACAAAAAGAAAACACGCTCTATACCGATATATTTTGTGAGTCCCTTTTTGAGAAATCTATAAAGACACTATTCTATACCGAATCCGGAACTTAAGGAAATTAGTATGAGAAATACATAGCTATCGGGAGAACTTTGTACACGTATTTGCAAGGCAACAATTTTGTATCAGATTTCGCATTTATTTTGTAACCTCCCAAATGCAAAGATCTGCCTGAGTTTAAATGTGTTGCTATATGAAAAAGCCAAGTGAATATTTATAAATTATAAACTGTATAAGCATGCGTAATGCAAGTATAACACTGTTGTATTTAGTTAACAATATCAGCAATAAAGAGTAATAATGTTTGGAATCAAATCGAGAATTTTTTCCTTTATTAGTGGGTTAAAATTGAAAGCCAGACACTTGGCAGTTTGGAAAACCTTCTCGCCCTACTCCGTGTATGCTTTATCTGCAGATACAACCCAGAGCTAAGAACATTCAATTAACTACAGAATTGATACAGCAATTACGCGGACTTCACCGATCGTCGGGATACCTCTCTCATCTCTGGCGGCACCAAATGGGGGAGCTGTTCCAGGGCCTTTGCGGCATTGAACTCTCCCCTTTTATTCACCGTGCCCGCCATCGGGGAAACGCACCTAGTATAACATAGATATTATTGAATTCAGGGGATACTAATATACATTTTTAAGGCTTTTTATCAACAATTCTATAAAAAACATTCGTAAACAAGAAAGGAAGCTAACTTTGGCACGCGGATGCTGCATGGCGGGAACACCAAATGTCGACTATTCTACGACAGGGAACATTTATAGGGTTTTTATAGAGTTGATAAGATGGTAATTAAATTCGAGGGTGCAGCTCCGGTAATTAAGCAAAGCACTTGCACGCCATTTTTAACCCGTTATCAAATCGAAAGCTTCATGCGATATAAGTACATCGCAGTACTCTTATGTACCTACCGCGTTGTCTTCTCTCCCTCGTCTCTTTGAAGTAAATAATTGTAAAGCCTTTTTAATAAAAATACCTTTTTTAATAGTATGTAAATCTATGCCTCTTCTGCCTTTTAGTGTTATGAAATATGGGATGGAAGATTAATTTAGGATACATTTCTGGAAGATGCCACTCCCATGTCATCTTTGAACCTTTTTTTGCTGCAATCTATTCTTATTAACCTAAGGCCATTTAAATTGTCCTTCTCCATTTTCAGCCAGGCACTTGGCTGTTTGGTAAACCCTTTCGCAAGACTCCTTGAATGCCTTATCTGCGAATATAGAACAATATAGCGCCAGACAGGGTAAGCACCAAAGCTTCACTTACGCGCATCCCTGCAGGCCTCCACTGACCGCTTTGACATATCCATCAGCTCCGGCGGAACCAGATAGGGGAGCTGTGCCAGCGCCTTTGCGGCATTAAACTCTCCTTTTTTATTGACCGTGCCAGCCATCAGGGATATACATTTGGTATAGCACTAGAAGGAATTTCAAAATTAAACTGAATATAGTGGGTAAAAACCGGTATTAAATTCTTGATGAACATCAACAGTCCAATTGTTCTTACGCAGATTAGTCTGACGGTTCTAAGGATATCTTTCTCTGCTTTTTATATAAAGATCTCGTTGCACCAGACTCACCATTAAATCGTGCGATGGCTCAAAACCGAAATCACCCACTCGTAGTCGATCGAGATCTTCAACACTAACTTTGAACTTGGGCGCACAACCATTTCGCATCATGTCTAGCGAGCTCATAAACTGATCCATATTCATTGCAGTTCCGGAATCTGGCAGCAGTAAGCCTAGCACCTGCAGGACGATGGCCCACAAGGCGGACGAATGTGATTGCCAATACTTCATATTGACGGAAACCAAATACGTCGACAAGCCTAGGAAGTCCCGCCTTTATAGGCCGATCTACTGGACGTGTCACGTGACAATTAAATGGGGAAGTGGGAGGTAAGTTAATAAACAACGGAGAATTACACTATATGACAGCAAAACTTCAATATACACGCATTGTAACCTAACTGTGCAATTAATGCCAAACCTAACAACATATTTACCTGTCTATATCCCTCTAATTATAAGAGTGCGATTTGTCAAATTAAGTTATTAAGTTGGCTTAATAACAACAAGGTGTAAAAAGGTTTGAAATCAAAAATTAATTTTAATACCTGTGCAAAGGTTTCAGCGCAGCATAGGAGAAATATACAACCTTATACATTATATGGTATACATACTATATATGGCCGATCTAGCCATGCCCTTCTATCCCTCCCTGCAGATAGTCTTTTTGCTATTTTCTGAGCGGTCTTATGAGTACTAGGAAATGATCCGAAAATTAAAACAATACAACTTTATTATTTGTTCATCTTCGCCGGAATATGACAATTTTTACTTTTTCCCACAAGGTTCAAAAAAAGAACATACAACAAATAATACAGAATATTTGTTGCAAACAATTACATAATCCATCATCATTAAACTCCAATAAAAAATGCCGATTATTATTGTTTTAACTGCAAGGGTAAATAAACCTTAGTTTGGCAAGGTTAACTTCTTACCTTGCTTTTGAATGTTTCGACAAAAACTCGAATACAGAAACCAACTAAATCTTGTGAGCGCTATACTTTATGGTTTGAATGAGTTATTTTAATTTCGATTAAATTAATATCTGCTAAATAATATTTATTTCATATTTACGTCAAGAGAAACGAAAAGAACTTAGTACATTTTATAATTATAATTAAAATTCCAGATGATATATTTACAAATTTACCGGGTTTCACCATTTTAATTTATATTTATGTTAATATACTAGATGATACTCATGGTAACTTGAGGTGTAGTGAGCCAAATATTTAATATATTAACAAATAATTCTATTCCGCCAGGAAATGCTCATTAATAATTTCTTTTCAGTGACTTTGCAACAACTAAGACATTGAAATAGTTTTTTATTTTGTAATTACAAGCATATTTATATTCAAATCGAAAATTGGATTTTTCTAATATTTAGTAGACATAAAAACGTATTATAATTGATCTTTTACACCGTGCTGTAGAAATGTGTGTAGTTTTATAACCTTATATGACAAAACCTTTTTGATTCCAGTTTTCGCATGCAACTTGTAACTTATTACTGTTTTGATGTGCAAGCGTCAAAAGACAATTAAATCTATAGAAAATGAGAATTCGTATCGTCTTACTTCTATGGAAGCAAAACCCACCGAACCGGATCATTAGCAATGCACATCACGTTTCCCTCGCCTGGAATTGGAGAATCGGAGTGGATCATCATCGAAACTGTGCCCCTGGAGACATGTTGCGTCATACTCAAATGTTTCTCAGTTGTAGTTTGCAACATTTTGATAAAATTAAAACCATGCGAAATTGGGTCTATCCTCATAAGCATAAACGGGGACCGGCATTACAGTGACTCTCTCTTTCAAGTCCGGAGATAAGCCGAGCGCAGAAAGTACTTCCAATACTCGGCATTCATGATAACTACGAAGTATATAAGCGGCAGTTCCTATCCCAGAGAGCTTCTGTTTGGGAACCGCGCTTACAGCTACGGGTCGGGACTGGTCGTCGCATTATAAGCCAGGAAAACCCAAAAGTGCCAACGCACTGATCAAGTTCATAAAGAGGGCTCAAGGTAAGACAGAAAATAGCAGATTTGAGCTGAGCAGCTATGAGCAGCTGAGCTACTTATGTAGTAGGATCAGTAGCGTTGGAGAATTGCGCACAGCAGAGCTTGTTTAACTGTCAACGGAAGCGGCACGCGATAAAAACTCAAAGCATTCGCAAAAAATCTAAAAATGAAGCCCGTTTTCTGGGCTTTCTTGGCTTTACTGGGGCTTGTGAGCTGCCAAAAGGTGTTGGCCAAAACTGTGACCAGTGATTACATAGGTAAGCTTATTGTATTAGGCCAATTTTGCCCTAATAAAGAATAAAATAATCTAAAGAAATTATTATAAAGATCTTCTCGAGTTGAGCGATAATGATGAATTCCAATGGGGAGAGTACGAAAATCAACATTACAGTCAAGGAAATCACAGCGAGGAAAATGGCGTTGTGAATTATCTGTCACGACATCGTCTTAACAAGCGGCAAGCTCCCACCTCCCAGTTGCTGGTGAGTCATCTTATCACAGTGCCTTGTCGGAATAATAACAACTGCATTTATTATCTGTAGGAGAACAAGGATTACGGGCCGTGTAGCACTCCGCTGGGTGAATCCGGTCGCTGTCGCCACATAATATACTGCCGCATGCCGGAGCTCAAGAATGATGTATGGCGCCTAGTCTCCCAGCTATGCATAATTGAGAAAAGGTGGGTTGAGGGAGGAAAAGGAAATTAAAATTGGATTGGATCCCAATAAGGACGTTATATAAATGTTATGGAAACTTAAACCATATATAAAATCCCCTTAATATGGTCTTTGTGCTCTTAAAAGAACTTATTGTACTCCAATAAAACCCTAAACGCTTTTCCTCCGTAGTTCCATCGGTATTTGCTGCACTGATCAGATGACCAGCAACCGCTTCAGCCCACAGATTGCGACCAGCCAGAATCAGGAGGAGCCGCGCATCGTTAACAGACCGGAGCAGCGTGGCTGTGGAATCACCACTAGGCAGTACCCCAGACTCACTGGAGGTCGACCAGCCGAGCCGGACGAGTGGCCCTGGATGGCGGCTCTGCTAAGGGAGGGCCTGTCCTTCGTGTGGTGCGGTGGTTCTCTGATCACCGATCGCCATGTCCTCACCGCCGCCCACTGCATCCACGGCAAGAAGAAGGAGGACATCTTTGTCCGTTTGGGCGAGTACAACACTCACATGTTGAATGAGACGAGGGCGAGGGATTTCCGCATTGCCAATATGGTCCTTCACATTGATTTCAATCCACAAAACTATGATAATGATATTGCTATTGTCCGGATCGACCGAGCTACTTTGTTCAACACTTATATCTGGCCAGTTTGCATGCCACCGGTGAATGAGGATTGGACGGGGAAGAACGCCATCGTTACGGGTTGGGGGTCTCAGATGTTCGGCGGGCCTCATTCCAACATACTAATGGAGGTGAGTATATATTATTCCCAAGTTTATAGTTTTAGTTTTAGGCCAGACCACGAAAATAAGTTTGCTCGGATATTGACAGTCGAAAAACGAGAAACAAAATAAGAAACTCACCATAACTGTTTCCATCCTATATATAATATTATATAGTATATAATATATAAATTTATATGTATTACTAACATGCGAAACGCCATACGATTTGTATGAACTCGAGTAGCCGAGAAAATGTGTTTTTTTTTTAAGTTTATATGTATAATAGTAATATATATTATCATAAAAAAAAACACATTTTCTCGGCCGATCTAGAAATATAGAATCTAATACGTTTAAATTCATCCACTTTTAGGTCAACATTCCAGTTTGGAAGCAGTCCGAGTGCCGCGCCGCTTTAGTCCAGCACGTTCCGGACACCGCCTTGTGTGCTGGATTTCCCGAGGGAGGACAGGACTCCTGTCAGGGCGATAGCGGAGGACCGCTGCTAGTGCAGCTTCCCAATCAGCGCTGGGTCACCATTGGCATCGTGTCTTGGGGCGTTGGCTGCGGCCAGCGCGGCCGTCCGGGCATTTACACCCGCGTGGACCGCTACTTGGATTGGATTTTGGCCAACGCGGACGCCTAAGGTATAAGCCACACTTTCTATAGTTTGTCAGTGTCATTTACTTGGCATTATGTTTAACAAATGCTACGACCTAAATACACGAATTAACCTGATAACGATTGATGTCATTATTAAAAATATGCACACCAGAACCCCGGAACAACCCCCTCGCTAAGACTATAGTTAATGCCAAGTCATTGACTTGGCTGCGACAGCACTGGAGACCTTTCGCAGCGGCGGCTCCTGCTCCACTTCGGTTTTGCTCGTCGTTTTGGTAGCACCGGAGAAGGCTATTTTGTAGACATCGTCGTAGGTGGCGGCGAAGTGCACCTCTAGTCCGTCGGTAATATACGAAGGCAGCTCTTCAAAGTCCTTCTTGTTATCGACGGGCAGGATAAGGCAGTTGACGCCACTTCGACGAGCCTAAATGAAGGAGGGTATCATGTGTAATGCGGAACAAGAAAGATTTGTAGTTTCAGCTTACGGCAATAGTCTTCTCTTTGATGCCTCCAACGGGCAGAACTTTTCCCTTCAGCGACACTTCACCTGTCATGGCCACATCTTGCCGAACTGGCTTGCCCGTGGCCAAGGAGACCAGGGCTGTGATGAGGGTGATGCCAGCGCTGGGCCCATCTTTGGGTGTTGCACCCTCAGGCACGTGGACGTGAATGTGCCTGTAAGACCACGAGACATTTTAAAATTTGAATTAGGGAAAGCTTATCAGGGACCTATGGATTAAACACTTACTCTTGTTCCAGGAACAGATTTTTTGGGTCCAGCGAGTGTAGAAAGTTACGCGCCACGGTCAACGCAATTTGGGCCGATTCCTTCATGACATCCCCCAGATTGCCGGTGATGTGCAATGTGCCACCAGCTGCAGGCGATTCCGGCTTCTCTCCATAACGAATGTGGCGCTTGGATGTCTCGATGTAGAGGGATGAGCCTCCCATGGCCGTCCAGGCCAAACCCATGACCACGCCCACCGGCGTCGTTTCGTACATGCGATCTGAGCTGAAGATCTGCTTGCCCAGGAATGTCGTCAGGTTGTCTGCGTTGACCGGGAAGTTCTCGCCCTCCTTCTTGACCAGCCGGAAGGCCACCTTGCGAATGACCTTCTCGATATGCTTCTGCAGGTTGCGCACGCCGGATTCTCGGCAATAGCTGCGGATCAGCATGTTCAAGGCGTCCTCGGTGATGTTTATCTGCTTGTCCGTCAATCCGCAGTCTTTCATGGCCTGCGGCATCAGGTACTGACGAGCTATGGCGACCTTTTCCTCCGCCACATAGCCGGACATCTCAATTAATTCCATGCGATCCCTTAGAGGCTCGGGGATGGTATCGATCACGTTGGCCGTGCAGATGAAGAGCACACGCGACAAGTCCACCGGAACGTCGAGATAGTGGTCCAGGAAATTGGCATTCTGTTCAGGATCGAGGAGTTCCAACAAGGCCGAGCTAGGATCGCCCTGATAACCTCTTTAAAAATGTAAATGTTATTAACAAATGGCAACGATTATGCTCTTTCTTTCCGTACTTGCCAATCTTGTCCACCTCGTCTATGAGAACCAGTGGATTCTCGGTCTTGGTCTTCTTTAGGCACTGAATCAACTTGCCAGGCATGGCGCCCACATAGGTGCGTCGGTGTCCCTTGATTTCGGCCACGTCCGTCATTCCGCCCACACTGAAGCGGAAGTACTCACGGTTCAAGGCCCGAGCGATGGACTTGGCTATACTGGTCTTGCCCACACCGGGAGGGCCATGGAAGCACAATATCTTGCCCTGAGTGGTGCCCTTGAGGGAACTGACGGCAATGAATTCCAAAATACGCTTCTTGATGTCCTCCATGCCATAGTGATCGTTGTTCAGGATTTCAGTGGCCTTCTCCAGGCACAGGTTCTCCGTACTTATGACTCCCCAGGGCAGGGATGTGAGCCAGTCGAGGTAGTTTCGAGTTACACTACGTATTTAAGGATAGATTGTTAAAAAATTGTCTATTCAGTAAGTCTATTAATTAGTTCTCACTTAAACTCAGAGCTGTGACTCTCCAGAAAGTTTAGCTTGGTCAGCTCTTCGTCAATCACCGTCATTATGCTTTCAGGAACAGTTTTATCCTTCAGTTTCTCACGATACTTTTCGCCAATGGCGTCCTTGTCGTCCTTTTCGATGCCCAGTTCTTTTTTGATTACCTTCAGCTGCTCCTGAAGTATATATTTACGATGCTGCTGCTTCACCTTCTCCTCCACTTCGCGACCAATCTTTTGCTGCAGTCGCGACAGTTCCAGCTCCTTCTTCAGCAGAGTCAACGCCAGCTGCAGGCGTTCAGGGATCTGAAAATCAAGTAGAGCTTCAGAAAATACATTACATTAATGTCGCTTTTAATTACATCGGTTTCTTCGAGAATCTTCTGGAGCTCAGCGGGCTCGCCAGCCGAAAGGGAGGCACCCAAGTCGCAAAGATAAATTGGATTGTCAACAATTCGTTGGTTCTGATGCAGCATCTGCTGGAGACTCTCCCTAGAAGATGACAAAAGTGAGATAAGTTTGCTACCCGGCTTCTATTTAAAAGCTACTTACCTATACAAGGGATTCATAGTTATAATGTCCCGAAGAGTCTTGATTATTTCCTGGGTCAGGGCCTTGACCTCTTCGGTTTGCTTGTAGGTCGGTTGCTTAACGTTTTCAACTTCCACAATGAGTACTGGCAGTGGACTTGTCGTTGTTTTTGCGGCAACTCCCTCGCCATCAGCCTCAGCCTCAGTCGCAATGGCTTCGGCTTCGGCTTCCACTTTCTTTTCCTCCGTGGGTGGCTTGGGCACACTCACGTGCTCAACTTTGCCTGATTTCAACGGCGGCTCCAGTGTCTCTTTCTGAACCATTTCCTCTTGGGCTGCCGGTTCGCTTAATTTTCCAGCCTGTCGCCTTGGGACGCGGCCACGGGGCTTACGGGTGGGATCGTATCGCGACCTCACTGGCACTGCCTCGGCTTGATCAGTCGATTGATCTTCAGCTGGGATGTTTAATTTAATATTAAATAGTGGATAATGCAAAGTTGTCATTTTCACTAAGATCAAGAACATATGTATGTCACAACATGTGGGCGCTTAGTGTATGTTTGGGCGCTTACCGGGCTTGGGGGACGGCAGATCCTCGATAACCTGTCCCGTAATCCGAATGCGTCGGTGAGCAACGACAACCATACGCAACTTGTCACCCAGATCCTGCAGCTCCTGAATTTGCGCAAACGTGCCTATGCTATAGACCTCATCCAAATTGTGGATGAGCTCCTCCTCGCCCTCGGTTTTCTTGAGAAAGACGCCCACATAGGGTTGGTTTAGCTTAACTTTGCGTCGCAGCAGTTCCATGACGATTGGATTGGAAACCTTGGGAAAAGTACACATAATTAACAATAATATTCTAATAAGGGATGTGCTTAAACGTTACCTCCACAATCTTCATGAAGCGCGGAAACAGTGGATTCTTGCTCATTGCCAGCATCGGGACGTGTGGCCACACGTCTGGAACCACCAGCGTGGCCGGCAGCTGTGAATCCCGCTCGGGCATTAGTTCTATGCCCTGTCCTTCCGCCATCAAATCTTCACCGGAATCATCGCGCTTTCGGCTGTAGAAGCGTTGCACCATCAGACTGGCGCCGTGAAAGCGCTGCAAGTGCGTCGCCCGATTCCGGTAGGAATGGATCAGGGAGCTGTTAGTAGGCCGGTTTATGGACCATACCGACGTCGAGGCGATGCCCCGCATCATAGGACGCACTCGAATAGCGCGAGCCAACATCCTAATAACAGTTCCAACTCGCAATTTACTTAGAAATAATTCAAAAACTATATAAAAACAATTTGCAGTTCAAGTGTGTGAGGAGTGATTATGTGACAGCGGCCGATAAAATGACAGAAGCTGGCAGTGTTGGAAATCGATTGCGCCACACAGTGCACAGTGGGCGCATCAGTTGGTGCAGAATGATTAAACACAGTGGAGAAATTGTGAAATACTTTCAAAGTACAGGTAGTCGAAAAACTATTTTCTTTTCAGTTCTTAATTATATTTGAAGACAAATTAATTAATTATGACAATTGCGGAAAAATTTAATGTAAACAAATATAAAAATATTACTTTATTAGTTTTCATCAATGAAATGCTAAAACTATATTTTGTATTATCATTTTTCTATCAATCGTGCAAATAAAAAGAAACATTTCATAATTTTTGTTTTTTTATACTTAAAAATAATAATATAACTTGATATATAGTTTATTTTTACGAGTTTTTATATTTATATTATTACATATAAATTATTTCCTTTTCTCAACTTATCAGAAACTTGCTTGAGATGTTTTTTAACTTTATAATATAAAATAATGTTGTTTTAAATTGTAAAAAAATATACAAAAAACCCTAAAAACCCCGCAAAAGCTAAAATTTTTTAGAGATAAATGTTTTAAACCTTCACAAACTCTATGTATACTACGAATCTAGTATACCCATGTATTCTACGAATAACGGGTTTTGTTACAACTGACGCATGCTTACACTTTACACACTGTGCACCCAGTGTTGACAAGCGGTGGAAAACAAGCGCGATTGGAAGGGGCAGCAGAAAAGATTGTAGAAAATTGTATTTAACTGCATTTAACCATGGTTTCGCGATTTGACCAACAGAAGACAAAGCACCAGCTCTTCCATGTGTCCCTCAGCCTGGCCACCATTTTAATATGCATGACGTATATGCAGTATCGTCGGAACTGGGCGCATCTCGGCAGCTTCTGGGACTCGCTGGTCGTCCCAATTGTATTTATCGGCGAGCTCCTGAAAGTGGTTCTCGCGCGCTTCTACGGCCGAATTGAGGATGGTGTCCTGACCGTGAAACAGCGCCAGAAGAAGGCCACGTACTTCACACCGCGGGAGCTGCTCGGGGGCCTTACACTCCAGTTCCTGTGCACACTGCTGTATGCTTTTATCTGCATCATCCTGGGAGCACCGGTGTTAGGCAACTACGAGCAGACCTTCGTCCTGGCTCTATTGATGACACTGCTCACAGTGTCGCCGACTGTTTTCCTTTTGGGAGGCGGTGGAGCCCTGCAAGTTTGCTTCTGCGAGAAACCGGACTTTGTGACCAAGTGTGAGGACACGGCTCTGAATCTGTTCAAGTACAATGCACTGGGCGGAATTTTGGGGGCCTGGGCCGGCAGTGTGGTGGCGCCGCTGGACTGGGGACGCGACTGGCAAGCCTATCCCATACCGAACGTAATCGGAGCTCTCTTGGGTAGCGCCCTCGGCAACATCTACGCCTGCACGCATGTCCTTTACGCCACGGCCCGGGTGTACATGACCAAGAAACGCTCCTAAGTCGAACCACAAATGCTGCTATCCTGCCACCAAGATTGTTACTTTGCGCTGCCACTGATATCCACAAAAGACAAACCCGCACTGAACCGAACCACGTCATCTTATCCATGTCGTCTAGTCAGCAGCTTAGGAACTACCAAAAAGCAATTAACATACTTTAATGTTATATATTTAAGCCTTTTATTAGAATCTAATATTAATGAATTCTTTTTTAAATCAATCAACTAATAAACTAACAAATTATGAATTTAATCACAAGCGATAAGCGGTTTTTGGTAATATTCAAACGGATGCCCAGATGGAACTTGAATCTGTAAGGAGTTCATCACATCAAATATGCCTTAGTTCCTCCCATTGGCGAAGTAGATAGCGTGTTTAAAACACCTCTCAGATGTACTTGTAAATAAATTGCTTGGTTTTGCAAGAGTTGGTTCTCACAATGTCGGCAAATCAAATGTCTCCTAAACCAAATAGAAAGGCAGAGTTCGAAGCTTTAAAAACACACGATTTTTGTTGCATAATTAAGCCGATTGAGACACAAACATAATAGGTAATGCTTTGTAAACAACTCTAGGCTTTAACCGCCATCACAAAACTCTCATCCTCCAGCAGGCAGCGTTGAGCTACATTGTTATCATTCGGCTCCCAGTAGTCCTCTTCGTCATCATCGGCCAGGGGTTCGCACGCCTCTTCGTTGTCCACAGCTCCCTCAGGGAGAGGGAACTCTCGTAGCTTATTCAGCGGCTCGTCTGAGGACTGCCTTCTCCGCAGAAACGCCTCCACTGGCGACGCTGGACACTGACCGGTTTCGAAGAGTTTATAAAGCTTCATGAAATGCAGCCCGCTGGCCACTCGCAATCCCTCATCTCTGGCTACCAGGGCACTCCAGCTCAGAACAAGTGTAGCATGCGGTATGTAGCCGGCAACGCTGGCGTTAAACTCCTCCGTGGAGATGTTGGTATTGAAGAACATCGTCTCCTCATTGGTGAGAAAACTATGTGGATCATGTATCGCTGGCATGCCTTGCTCCACCTGCTGTGCGTGCTGTGCTGGCATCACTTTTAAGTGGGAGAGTCGCGATTGCAGCAGTGTCTTGACAGTTGGAATGTCTTCGAATTCCTCTCGTTTCTCTCGCTCCAGCAGGCGGCACTGGAAGTTACAGCATATGGAAGACTTGAGGCACGGTGCTCCCGCCTGTCCGGCACCGACTCCCATGCTGTTCAAAACTATTGAAAACAAACAATAAACCATCGAGACATAGGAATTAAGTCAATAAATTACCAAACAGCCTATCTGGATTCAGGTTGAACTCCTTGGAGTACAAGGAAAGTGTGTTAATGTAGACCTCAGTTTGCTCCTTTGAGTGCTGATTCCTGACGGTCACATCCAGGCCCAGTTCATTCGTGACCGCATTGCTTACCACACAAGTGGCCTCCGCTTGCAGGCAACTCTCCACCTGGAGCTGCCATATGTGGCGAACCAGTCGATACTTAATGTGTGCACTTCCTCCTCCGGCTGGTAGCGAGTAATAGAAGAGCAGGCGAAGGGTAAAGGGGCCAGCCTGATGGGGCGCCTGCAGCCACATGGAAATGGTATGGCCCTGCTGTGCATCCAATGCGGCTTGCCCGGGACGCTGCAGTAGTCCGAACACACGCTGTCCCCGGATCTCTTTGTCTTTGACGAGCTTCTCGTTGGACAGATTTCGAATGGCTACGAAAAGGTTTTCAGAAATTGTTTCATTATTTTTCTTGGTGTTTATACTTACAGCTCATCATGGCCAGCGGCATTTGACTGTGCCGTTCCAGCAGTGACACACATCGCGGATTATCACAGCCCAAATAGATTTCTTCAATGGGAGCAATTCCCAGATTTCTAAGGGTCATGGAAACGGGTACGATTTCACCTGCCAAGAGTTGGCCGGGGACGGGAGTGAAGCTAACACTCATAGCGGGCTGTTGGGGAACCAGTCTAATGGTCAGTCTATTGTCCAAAACCGTCTGCGAGGATTGCTTGGCGTTGTTGGGTCTGATTTGCTGCGTCTCGAACTGCAAAGAGCCGAGGAGGCTGGCAGCCGGCTCCCCAATGGCTGCGACACGACACACAACTCCGAGAATATTCAAGCGGCCGGTTAACTTGGGCGTGAGTTTAAAGTGCAACGTCTCCTCAGCTTGCTCGGCCAGTTCAATGGACGCCACGCAGCTGGTTTTAATTGCTGCTCCAACGGCTATTTTGCTGGCGCTGTCCGATGATTCGCCATAAAGGCAGGCATTGGAAAGGACCTCCTCGCTATTTTCCATCGTCAGTTTCCAGAGTAGGTCGATCTCGGTGAGCACTATGCCGCAACGAACGCTGTTGGAAAGGACTACAGCCAGCTCAATGGGTTCACCCTGAACTGCCAAAGGGATTTCCGTTGCGGGCTGTTGCTTGGTGTACAGATATCGAGACGGCTTAAACACGAATGGCTTATTATTTGCCGCTGTGATGACGAGCATCTCCTCCATCTTGTTCCAGACAGCCTCATCGGCAGACAGATTGGAATTGATGTCGATGTTTGTGGCCGGCACTAACGGGGGCAGAGTCGCAGGCGATTGCACTTGGGTGAGGACACGAACAGAAGATTGTACCACTTGGGGCAAGGCATGCGGTATGAGTCCCAGCTCGGGATTGCGCTTAAGAAGTTCCTGAAAGAACACAATAATATTGATCATTAAAATTAATAAGAAGAAAAGAAAAATTAGCTCTCTTTGCAACTCACATTCTGCGTTTGAATGTACTCCTTTAGGAAACTGCTCTGCTGCTGCGCACTTTGCAGGCTTCCAGGCCTCAGCAGATGGGCAAAGGAATGACTCGCCTCCTCCAGTTGCTTTAACATATAGGCTTGCTTGGCCACTGTGTACTGAATATGATCCTCCGCCAAGCTCCACTCGCGCTTTTGGAAGACCTGATAGGCCTGCCGATAGCATCGATATGCATGCTTCCTTTGGCCAGCTCTGGAGTAGCGATTGCCGGCTAGGACAATGTGGAAGGCATACTTTCGGTGCATGGGCGGCTGGGTGACCAAGAAACAGTATGCCGCCTGCTCCAGCAACAGAGCTGACCGCAGATCCGACTCCTCATTGGTCATGCGTATCAATTGCTTGGCCACATCGCCATAAAGTCGGGCTGTCTTCAGGCACTCCATGCTGAGCAGCGTTGCCCGAGTGGCAAACTGCTGCAATCTGTAATTGAATGGTATTCGGATATGATCTATGAACTATGTACTAAATTCGAGGAGTAACTCACTTGCACACAGTAAGATAACACATAATGGCGTCTTCCATGTAGTCGTAGGTCTTGCGGTGGGCGGTGCCCAGCATGAATGCCGATAGGGCAGCCATTTCCAGGGCTCCTGCATAGTATTGCCATGCCGAGTCCGCATTGAAGTCCCTCTTCGCCTGATGATATGCTTGGAATGCCAAATTATAGTGTCCGAACATGAAGTAGAGATCGCCCAACTTTCGAGTTTGCAGCTCTGCAGATTCGTTGGTGTAACTTTAAAGATAAACAAATAAAAGTATATCATAAAAATGTGTTTGTTACGGGTAATCTTCGCAAATAAAGCTAGATTATGTGGCTAGTTATATATATTTTTGTTAGAAGGTTCTATAAAAGCTCATGCTCCTTCTTCAAAAAATGTTCAATGTATCAAACTTAAATCATAATGATAGTTATCATGGTAAGAGGTACTTTTGAGCTTATCTTAAAAGCTGAACAAAAGTCGAGATATCTTACATGACTGCATTTTGATTGTTTGCTCCGGCTCCCGGCTTGCTGGTGACAAACCATCTCTTGGTAGCACTAAGCAGGGACTTGCTCACGCCCTTTTTATTAGTCACACCCTCAGCCAAAATGGCCACCAGGTGCTCAATGTAGGGTATTAAGGCACGCACAGCGTAGTCTTGCACGAAGTGACGCAAGTTGTCGATGTCGCGGGCGGTCAGGCAAGCGCCATGCGGGGCATCCGAATCGAAATCATTTGCCCATACATTGGGATTGATGGTCTGCGAGGCAATGCTCTCGCTGCTTATGCTGAATTTGGAATTAATGGCCTCCGTGGCACTCTCCTGCATGGGACTCAGCGGATGCAGGATGGCCAAATCACTGTCCTGACCGCTGTTGGCTCCTTCCAGCAGCTGGGACATTTGCATAGCGGGCATGCTGATAACGGAGACAGCCTCCTGTGGCGATTTGGGAGCGCTCAAGTCCGTGGAAGGTAGATTCGGGTCGCCCTTTGGTTGTCTCTTGATAAAAGTTGCCCAGTAGTCGGGAGCGTCAGTAGCACTTTGGCCATCCAGAGAGTTGATCGATACCAAGAAGCACTTGCTGTCCCCAAATGTGGATTTCAGCAGCTCAAATCCCTGCTGCGCCTTGGACAAGTCCCCCTGGCTGGCCTCGTGCAGCACCACATAGCTATTCAGCACTTCGGTGGGATGGAACCACTTGGGCAGCTTCTGTGGCGTGATGCTCTGCATCTGTTGAACGCGTTGACCCAGCTTATGAGCCGTCTCTACAATTTGGGGATCAGCACTGGACAGCACCAGAAGGCAGCTAAGGAGATGGCGAGTGAACTCATGTTCCGCAGGGAATTGAACGGTCAAGAAGGTCTCACGCCATTGCTCAAACCAAGGTTCCGACGTTGGCAACTCCAGGTCGATGTCAGCTGGTGATGAATAATAAAACACAGCGTTAGTTTTGTGTGTACGTATGTACTTGTGGTCTAGTTTAAAGGCTCTCCCACCTATTGTGGCTAGTCTGGTCTTGTCATTGTGAGCATTTGTCACCGACTCGTTTAACATTTTTCTAGCCAACACGGGCTGTGGCGGCCGCCAGTCCACATCACAAAAGTTTAGGCGGAGTCCACGTACGGATACGCTCGTCCCGGAAACGTCACGAAAGTGTGCTGAAAAAGGATCGATTAATTGTTTACAATTTACGACTTTTCTGTACAAATGCGTTTTTATGAAAGAACTATGTACATAAATATATACTACATATGTACATATTTACAGTGGGAGTGCACCCATGAAAATTGTATTTTCCTTCCAGGGAAGGAAAATGTGCAACTACCAAGCTGAAGTTAAGTTGCTGCTGGGCTCTCCATTGTGCTGTTTATTAACAAGAACTACGCCTTGTTTACCTCACCACCACTGTCTTGAACCCCACTCACCGTCATTGGGCAACTTTGCGAACGGCTGCAGAAGCTCCACGAAAGACAGATTGTTCCGGTGGCAGATTTCGTCAGCTTGTGGACTGGCCAGGACGCCGATGAGCGGCGAAAATATGTTCCGGATTACGTCCCGAGCATTGTAGTTTTGGCCCGTCAGGTGCAGCATTACTTCAACTATTTACATAAAACCGAAACACAAATTGAAGACTAGGGTTGTTGATTAGAGCTGGAAAAACATCGATTCCACTATTGATAACATCATGTTTTTAAGTTTTTTCAAAACATCGATAGTTTTTGAAAACAATCGATGGTTTATCCGCACTAACACCAACACTACACAAGAAGAAAAAAAAGGAGCTTCTTTACTTTTTTTGAAAATAAAATTTCCAAAAAAGCGCATTCAAACTTAGCTGATTCATGAATGCTCTAGCGGGCATATTTTGATAGGCCTACTAAGACGGATCATAAGGATCAGCATGTTTATTGGATGATAATAATAGAATTTATACTTTTTAATTAAAATATTCATGAAAATATCCCTTTTCAGGCAAACTTTGAGAGTATGAAACCACTAACAACATTTTGCATTCCAACCACTTCGACTAAACCTGAAAGGACCTTTTGTAAGACTGGTCGATTATATCTGATCAAAGATTCTTTTTAAAAAAAAAAAAAAAAATAATTTTTTTTATAAAAAAAAAAAAAAAAAAAAAAAAATATTATATTTTTTTTTTTAAATAAAAGATCGTCTATAAAAAACGTTTTACTGTTTTTGCTTAAAAAAAAGTATTTTAATTTTTGTTAAAAAAATTTATTTTAATTCTTTTGCTATTGTAATATTTTTTACATATTCTGGGAGGGTATATAAACTTCGGTTCACGCTAAGCAACAGCTCCATCCATTTTTTTTTTTTCAAAACATTGATGGTATCTAAAACATTGTTGGTGCCAACCATTGTCGAATTTTCTAATCGATGTTTCTGTGCCGTCGCTATTAAGAGAAAAAGCAAAGGAAGGAAGGTATGTAAAAGAGCAGTTATTTAAATATTAATTTAAATATTATTAAAGTAATTCTTTTGGGTCGAAACATCGGTGTCTCCATATATCGTTTTTTTGCACTTTTACTAACTACTATAGTATCGATGTGCCGAATATACGTGTTGCACAATCGATAGTAGGAGTAATCGAATGATCGAGGCTAAACTCACCACTTTGAAACCAATAAAACTACATTGTGCCTATTTTATATCCTTTATATGTATTTGGAATTAGAGAATCATAACGTCGTACAAACCTATTTTCACTATTGTTCGCATTGGCACTATTTCTTCCAGTCTCCATCCACCTTCACTGGCCGTGGTGAGATTACCCGCAATTGAACGGTCACTCTGAAGCGCGGGAAAGCCATCAGCTGTCACCACAAATTTTGCGAAAACCCAAGAAGCTGCGACCAAAAACGCAAAAAGGATTCAAAAAGTAACAAATACTTCTGAAACGTCGTTGCCCAAACAATCGGAGCAACATAAGTCACACCGATATTGAGTTAATCGAGTGTTTCGCTGCTGAATTTCACGACCGCACGCAATTGCCGCAAAGAACAAAAGACGAACCTGCTGGAAAAACGCGTCGCCAAAGGCGTCTTGCTGCAAGCCTCCCACATACTTCCTGAGATCCCGAAGGTACAGTCACTGCCATGGCCAAGGTACACATAACCAATGTGGTGGTGCTGGACAACCCAAGCAGTTTCTTCAATCCCTTCCAATTCGAGCTCACCTTTGAGTGCATCGAGGAGCTGAAGGAGGATCTGGAGTGGAAGATGATCTACGTGGGGTCGGCGGAGTCGGAGGAGCACGACCAGGTGCTAGACACTATCTACGTTGGTCCTGTTCCCGAGGGCCGTCACATATTCGTTTTCCAAGCCGATCCACCGGATGTCAGCAAGATACCCGAGCCAGATGCAGTGGGGGTTACTATTGTGCTGCTCACCTGCTCGTACCGCGGCCAGGAGTTCGTTCGCGTCGGATACTACGTAAATAACGACTACGCGGATCCCGAGATGCGGGAGAACCCGCCACCGAAGCCGCTCTTCGAGAAGCTAACACGCAACATCCTGGCCAGCAAGCCGCGCGTTACCCGCTTCAAGATCAACTGGGACTATGGGCACATCAATGGGAATGGAAACGGCATTGAAAATGGCCACGACGACTCAATGATGACCGATGGCCCGTCCACTTCGGAGGGGGCGGCAGTAGTTGCGGCACAGCAGGATGACGACAACAGCCTCGCCATGCCCATGGAGAACGGAATCAAGGCGCTAAACGAGAACTCTAACTCGCTAGCCATGGAATGTTGAAGATCTTGCTGGTACCCTGGCTGCTGGATGACCACGTGAACGCAAACACAACCACTTTCCCGCAAATACACGCTACAATGGGCGAAGACCTGAGGATTTTCCTCCACGCCAATAAACGTTACCGACTTTCGTAGTTCTCTCTCCCCCTAATTAAGTAAATATAATTTAAACGAAACAATTAAATATATATGTATACATTAAAGTTAATCCTAACTTTGGTTTTTTATTAGATCGGACCATAAAGGAACTTGGGGGATTTGACTCTTAAGGGACTCCTTTAGCTCGCATTTTTGAGGTTTTGAAAAAAGTGCAGAACCTACACATCGTCGCAAATATAAAGTATATTATTATTACCCATTTATTTTGATATAGCCATTCGAAGGAATTTTGAATATAGTTAAAAGTTGCATCATCAGGAAACATATATTTAGGAAAGGACCTCCCAGGACAACCATACATTTACAAATCGTTAAATTGAATTTTAATGCTTTTGAATGTTAAATTATTTATTAACTGCGGCGTTTTGTTAAACGGGGCAAAACGGATACTGAAAATTGTTTCAAGCTAATAATGATAAAATGTAGAACAGCGGACTTGCTCAAGTCAGCTTTGTTTCTGGTTTTTCGATCAGTCTTATGACAGCTTTATGATGTAGTGCAACCAACAACAAAATTGTCTTTATTTCTATATATGTATATATTCCAGGACTTTTTAAAGTCAACTATAGGGAAGAAGTCGTCGGTAGAGCACCGGCACAAACGATCTAACTTCTGGTCGTAGTGGAACAAGGCCCTTGTAATAATAGGGAATAAGTCTAAAGCTCAGTGACTTTTTTTAATTTGAACTGAAAATCAATACATCATTTCGGCATTACTCTATTTATTTTTTGTTCAAATTAAAAAAAAAAATCAAAATCCCAAATTGTTTGTATAAAGTACATGATTCAGACATTATAGGAAGCATATGCCGATGATGTCGCTCAACCCACCAGATCAGGGCAACATACCTCGGCTTTCCAAAAGCGAAACGAGTAATACGTGAGGAGTGAACGAGAAATTGGAAACTTGGGTTTACGTACCTGATCCTCCTTCCCCATCTCTCGTTTCAGGTATCTCAGCTTTACTGAACTGTGCAGCAAATTCGACAGTCTATTGAAGGAGCCCTGCTGCGATCATTGGAAATTCTGTAAGAAGGTTACCAATCGCTCTGAATTGGATTCCGATTCCGTTGGCGGTTCTGTGGAGTTGGTCTGCTCGAATGCCACCCTGACCCATCCCGAGCAGGCGGAGGAGATCAGTGACAGAAACCTAGACACCTTCTTAAAAGCATTTGCTTTGATCTATGTCCTGCCAGAGGTCGATTGGACTGCCGAGAAGATCGAATTGTTACTAGCGGAGGGTACGGATTTATTCCAGGATAGCTCCGAAACGGATAACCACCAGGGGGGAAACAAGATCGCCCAGCGCGAGATTTATTCCGATGAGAAGCGGATCAAAAGGAAATTTCATCTCGAGGGGCACACATTTACTTTGGCCTTGGAACCTCGTTACCGCGGGGATGTGACTAGGCCGTTAGAGCACCACTCCAAGCAGACCATTAAGAACTTAAGGCGCCTTCTCCAAAAGTTCTTCACGTCCAGTCGGTATTGCTTACTTCTCACCCGAGTGGGGAACCTGCTCATATGGCGGCGCAGAAAGGTATTCTTTGTGATGAACGTCAAGGGTAAACAAAGGGATAACACCATGGGACTGACCATGCTAGTGTGCCTGAAAACCATCGATCATGTGGTTAATCAGGCCAGAAAATTAAGAGGAATAGGACCTAAGGATGAGTTCAGTATCCGCGAACTGGTTGTGGTGCACTTGGAGACGCCGGATGGACGTGTTTATATACGGGACTCCAGCAACCGAACCATTGAGCTCAAGGCGGCGAACAAGAGCTATGCGTATCTGAAGGCGACTCTCCATCTCTCACTGAACGCAAATGAATCGATGTCAAGTCGCAGCAGTCTAATGGTGGCCGTGGGCTCAATCCTGGCCAGCAAAGTTTTCCACCCGTCGAACTGGAATACCAATATGCTGGATCGATTAGTGTGCTATGGATTGGAGTTATCCCGTAGCTGCTGGTCGGATGGCTTAAGGGATCAGCGGCCCGTTGACCTAGATACGTTTCCCACCCAACTGCGACTGGGGCAGTTCGTCCTGCAACTTAAACTAATACCCAATGTTAAAACGGGCCATTGGAAGTGCGGTAACATCATTGGCACGCATTTCGAGACTCACTTCAGGGATGCCTTTAGGAATTACAGCAGCGTGGTCTTCCAGATAAACAATCAGATATATGCCATGTGGGCCAAAGATGACTTTTATTACCTCCTCGATCCCTACCGGCACTCCGTCATGGGTACCCACACGGAGAAGGATAAGTTTCAGGGCGCTAAGTGGGCCACGCTTCGCATGTTTCGCGACCAGCATACCCTGCTCAGCGTGTTCCACCAAGTGCTCATAGAGTCGAACCGGCAGTCCACCTACTATCTGCATGTGGTACGTGTACGTAACGTCGCCGAGTGCCCCGAGGGTTTCGCCCTGGCGCCCTTGCCCGACGAGGTGGATTCCCTTGATGTGGAGTCTCTGAATGAAGCCATACGGTTCAGCGACCACCCAGGAGTGAGTGTGTCGGAGAAATTCATGAATGAAATCAGCGACTACGAAGAAGAAAAAAAGCTACAAACTTCGTTGGAGCAACAGAGTCGGCAGTGCAACGGAGTGCAGTGCAACAGAGTGCTATCCCTACGAAAAACACCCGCAAATCAAAGACTAAGATTGTGAGAAACGCAAATCGCTGTCAAAATGCTAAGAAATCAACGACTTCGGTTCAGGAACCAAAGAAAGCGGAGACAATGTCCCTCACAGCACGTAAAAAGTCAGTAATCGTTGTTCAAGACGAAGAGAAACTGAATAAGCAAACCTCGACCAGACGTATAGTTAGAAAATCTAGGAAGTCACTCAGGAATCCACCTAATTCTGAAGCTTCAAATATGTTCACCAGGCAAAAAGGTGGTAGTGTATCAGGCGACTCCCCCGCCAATCCGTTCAGCACCCGTCCTGACAGGGTCCCAAATGTCACGAAATTAGGAGATGCCAGCCTTAAGGCATCAGAACTGAGAATAGTAACCAAGGAAGGATCCGTAATCCGTAGATATGGTCACGCAAAGCAGTTAGAAGCGACATACCCACAGAAGGCCCCTAGAGGTGTCCGCAAGCCATCGCAAATACTTGGAGATGCATTAAACAAGGAAGATGCCACTGTACCGTCGAAAAGAAACGAGTCAGGGATTCGATTTCCAGGTTTCAATCGGGTGCCACAGCTCATGGCTATCGCTGGATCCGAGAGCGGAACGACGGAGAGTCTTAAGCGAATGCTGGGCTCCGCCTTCAAGGTGGCCAACAGAGTTATCGCGATGACGCCAGGGGGCAACTACGTGATCTTCCGGCATAGTCCCAACGGCACTACGGAGTCGGCAGCTTCGTGGTTCTACCTGTTCGACGGCTGTACATGCGACTTCGATCGGTTCCGGCACTTGGACCTCTCCAAAGGCACTGCCGGATTAGTTGCATTTCGAAAGCTATCGGATGTGGTATTGCACATAGCTGATTTAAGGGACAAAAAGACTGAAGGATGAAGAGCCTCTTCAGAGGCATGCGGCCAAAACTAAGCTTTTCGTATGAGAAAAGCTCTCATAAAAGTATTAAAACCAAAATCTATGTATCAAACTATATTCTTTCAGAGATGACTGAATTAATGAAATGCTCAACACATTTAAGTTCAAAATGAAATCAATAATACTAATAAATATATATCAGTAAACATAAATAAAACTATCGAAAATAAAATTTAAAAAATTAAGTGGAAGCCTAATCAATACTTTATAAAAGGAACACCACTTTGGAAAGTCTTCAACAGGAAATTAGGCAACGACTCGTTGTTAGCGTGTTCTTTGTTTTCAATTTATTATTATTGCTAGTTCGTATTAATAACTTAATATGGAGTACATTTACATAATGTAGAGAAAAGTCGTACGCGACGGCACGACGCATCTTACGAAACTAAACATCCAACTAATGTGTAAATATAAAGAATATATGTATGTATGTATATATTGAGTGTATATAGAATTATTTAGATTTGTAATTCGTTTTGCAGCTAATGAACGACTCCACCGGGGGCCAGCAGGGCGACTTTTGGCCAATGTTATAGTTATTTGCTGCTGAAGATGGCTATACCTTTTCATGTCAGATTATCCTTGAATTCCCATCCAAATGTATTCCCTTTTCTTGTTTTTTGTGTTGTTTGCATTAAGGCACTGAAGCTTTGAATTTTTGTGCTTGTGGAAAGTAAAATATTTCGATCGAAGCAGCCACTCGCCCAATAATTGGGAAAATGCCACTTTGAATGCGACTATAAAACTTTGGAGCACTGCGCGCTCTTTCCTTCGCGTTCTTAGCAAATTTTGTTGCATATAAAAAATATCCCTGACTATTTTCGTTCTACTCATTCGTTTCTACAAATATGCCTGAGGCCTTCTGTTGCAATGCTTGCCTATGGTTTATGGTTTGTTATTTTCATGCATGTTGTGGTGGTGGATCTTAAGCTCGAAACATATACTTATGCTTATGTCTACTACAAGTGGGGCATTTTAAAATAAGTACATATATTACAAAGGCAGCTCTCTAGGGACAAGAATAATTGTACAAATAACTAGGACTAATGCGAAATTAGATTCAGCAAAATAGGAAATGCATGCGATACGATACGACATAAAGATACAGATTTCCGCTAACCCAAGGGGTCGTCCGCAACGATCAACGTTTGGAAACGACCTCCCCTGCTTTCAGTTGCAAGCATACATAAATTAGAGAGAAGGTGTTGCAGGTCTGGACATGAACATAGATAATACCATACATTTGGGGCCGATTTCTCGTTGAGTATATAGGAGATAGTTTTGGGTTACGTGAGTTTAGGAGTTCTCGCTTAGGCTAAATATCGTTCTAGGTTAGACCATGTTGACGGCGCCATCAGCCTCGAAAGTGGGTATGGAAATAATATCGCTGCTGCGCACCGCGCCCATTGGCAATGTTGGGCATCCCTTAGTCGCACTCCTCTTCGCCCGATTCACCTCCGCATCGTCATCGCTGGAGTCACTCGAATCATATTCCGGCTCGCTGCAGCTATTCGTGGATGTGGACGTGGATGTGGTTTGGGTCTGCTTCATGGCCGATGCCATGTCCGTATTGCTCTCCAGCGTCGAGTGTTGGCTGGAGGGTGAGTGACTGTACTCGGAGGTGTTCTCCTCGTCGGAGACAATGACCACGTTGCGCTTGTGGATGGCTATTTTTTGTGCCAGCGGTGCCTTGTAGCTGCGGCGCGGCCTCATTCCACGGGCAATGGGCAGGCGGCCAATGCTAAAATGAGTGCAAATTATTAGCAATTTTCGTTGTCTGAATACCAGTCAAGCTACAAGTTACCTTCGCCTTCTCAGGGCGTATTTGTAGTCCGTCGTCTCGCCCTCCTCATCCGACCAGCTGTCCTGCTCATGCGCCAATGCTGACCCGTTGGCATTACTAATCGAACTGCCGTTCGGGTTATCGCCCAGGAGCTGTCTTCTTGCTTGCCGCTTGCTTTGCGTGCTGCTACACCGACTCAGGCACGGACTGTTGCCGCTCTCCCTAAGCTCCAGCGGCGAGGTCCCCCCATTGCCGTTCTCAGTGTTGCTGTTCGAGTTGGTGTTGGACTGAATCGACAGGCGGTTTTCGTTGATGAACTCGATGACTTTCCGGCCCAAACGGTCAAGGTTTTCGTTGTCACTGCAGCAGTCAGTTATGTCCAGCCGCTCGTTGCTGTTCATGACATCGTCGATGAGCTGATCCGGACTTGAGCAGGCATCTTGGTACGTCAACTCGCTGGTGCTCAGCGAGTTTCCGTTTGACGGGCTAGCGGGATTGACGCCTCCAGACGCTGCTCCTGCAGCGGACGACGTGGACCCGTTTCTTGCTCTCGCCTGAGCCTCTGCCATCTTTTGTACCCTTTGCAGTTGTATTGGCAGCTGGCGATGATTCGGAGGCGGAACATCGATGGGCTGCGACCGAGGTACCTCTGCGCTGGGACTAATATCCGTTTCACTGACGTCCATGGCGTCCGTTTGGGTTTGCCGCTCCACCAGCTGCACCTTGCGGTTCTCCGGCTCACTCTGGTAGCGACGATCTCGCGTCGGGCTGTATTTGGGCGGAGCGCCAAAGGATCCAGAACCATTGCGTCGATGTCGGAAATTCTTCTTGTTCTTGTTGGGCATCGTTCCGCCAATGCCAGGGCACGGTATTAGGTTCTCCAAATATGATTTTGGCTGGCAATTGCTGTCCAGTTGGGCATACAGCACACATTTCACAGGGGACTGCAAAAAGTAAGATTTCAAGAGTAAATATGAGTAGGTAAATAAAGTTGTGATCGTTGTCATACCTCTGGAGTTGTCTCTGGATCTGGCGTGGTAGACTGCTGTTGGATGGCCGCCGCTGTGGGAGCGTTAAGTCGTCGGCGATAGTGTTGCATCTTCCTGAGCGTATTACCTAAGCGTCGCGTAGGCTTGTATCCACTGCCCGGCAGCTTCCGTTCCCGTCTGAGAATTCGTTGTGATATTAATTAGTTAGGTTAGCGAACAACTTTTGGAGGCTTTTCAATGCAACTTACTCCGCAATTTCCTTCTCCTTCTCCTGCAATTGCGACATGCACTCGCTGAGCTCGAAGAACAGCTGGTTTGTCTTCTGCAGCTTCTCCTCGTAGACCATCCGAATGTCCTGGGCATGGCGCCATTCCGCGGTGCGGCGCTTGATTAAATCCTGTTCGTACTTGTGAATACTAGTGCCATTCTGTGTGATCTCCTTCAGGTGGGAGCGCACCTCCTCCTTCCACGACTTTTGCGTCTCAAAATATTGCTTTTCTGTTTTGCGCAGCAGTTCTGGCCCGGCAATGTCCAGGTGCGAGAGAATCTGCCGGAACGAGGGCCGATTGCGTGGCTTGCTCTTCCAGCACAGTTTCACGAGCAACTTAAATCCCTCCGGACAGGTGCTTGGAACCAGTAGCTTCAGGGAGTTGTTGCCCACGCCCCAAATGATGGCCGATGAGTCCACATCCTTGTATGGTATCTCACAAGTCAGCATTTCCCAGAGCACCACGCCATACGACCAAATGTCAACCTTCTCGGAGCAGGGCTCATTCCGTATCACTTCCGGTGCCATCCAGGCGACTGTGCCCGCGAAACTCATCTTGGTGCTAATCTCGTTCCACTCCCGACTCGTTCCAAAGTCGCTGATCTTCACCACCTCATTTGTACTAATCAGTATGCTGGAAGAAGATATTAAGATTTCGATTACTGCAAATACGTTTTTGCGAAGGAAGCCCATCAACTTACTTGGGACTCTTCAGATCCCTGTGTATAATCTTGTGGGAATGCAGATACTGCATGCCCAAAGCGATTTGCTTGGACCAGGAAACCAAGCGGGACGGTAACATGACTTGCTCCTCCTTAAGTATATTCTGCAGCGGGCCATAGGGACAATACTCCATGATGATGCAGAACACAGGCGATTGCGTGCAAACACCTCTGCGAAAAAGAATTTAAATTGGATTTCATTAGCAGAAATATTTACTCTTTTTATAGAATATAATATATCC